>JAGXJF010002856.1:0-741717 GCA_019208055.1 Stipa capillata | reverse complement strand
TGATAATATTAGCAAGGTATTTGTAAACCCCCTTTGCTTGTTTTTACTTTGATATTCACTAGTAATCATCCTATCACTAGTTCACTATTTCTCAGCCTTTATGTTTAGATGGCCTAGCTCTAACATTTGGGGACAATAGAATGTGATCGACATAACAAGTTCCCATAGGCAGGTACACACGTATCTGCTTGTGACTGTCTGATCAGTTTATGTCGTTTACTTCGTGTATTTGCTGAATTACATTATACAAGAAACATATGATACCTTTGTGTGCACTTGCCTATATGCTACAAAATAATGGTCGTCTGACTCCAAGGCTTGCAATTTTTTTGCATATGGCAGTTTTAAGCTAATGTGTATGTCTTTAAGAATTAGCTAATATTACACCATAAAAGAAATCAACACTGCCAACTTTTTATGCAAAGTTCAACCAGTCAGATTCGGGGAACTTATTCGGTTCTGCGCCTTAATGATGATAATGATTTCCTGAGCTGGTGGAATTGACTCTCTGTAAGCTTGATACTTTTGTTGTGAAGAAATCAGATTTTTGTGGGAGAAGATGTTCCAGGTTTATCTGAACTGGTTATGGATGAGGGCAAGGCAAATAATGTGCAAAAGTTTGTCTCTTTGGGCTGTAAGGTAGTGATCAAGGCTCCCACCATTACAATCTTTTTGTACATGTTTTGATGTACCTATGATTGGGCCCATATTCTAATATCAGCTATGTTCCATGGGTCAAACAAACCAGTTATTTATTGCTAATTAGCGATGGTTTGATGCAGATGTCAACTCTATGCTTCAGATTCTTCTGCTGCTGGACACTAAAATTCACTTGATGCACTATTTAAGAAGCATATACATGCTCAAGGGTAGCTGGTTGTTATTAAAAAATCCACAGATAAGCTGATCTAAAATAAAATAAATATGTTAGTATACATGCTGTACTATGTCCAATCAGTACAGTATTACTAAAGGATACTTTAATTATATGACTATGTCCTAGCAAATAGAACTAAGGGCATGTACATGGCTGCATTTCTACTAATTTATCTTCCCCTAACATGCCTCTTATATTGGTGCAGGAGATATCCATTGCCAATTTATCACCGGGTTTCAGGATAGAAAAATTGAGGTTATCTCTTTTATCATCAGCCCAACTTTTTTTCTGGACCTGCCTTGGTATCTTGCTTCTCTGTGCTTCATTGTTTGCAGATATTTTGTGCCAATAATATATATGTAACCAATGAGCTCTGTAATACTTACTTTTGCTAGAATTTCTTGGGTGAATTATGGTCTGATTTTTTGGCATGAAGGGGTCGTTTGATCCATTCCTTTCAAAAGAAGTGGGGACCATTACCTTTGTTTGAATTTGCTTTTGAGTTCAGTCACTTAAAACGACTGAAAGTTTCTTGTATACCCCAAATGAACTGCATGACAGGCAGGTAAATGTTGTTGTACACATCGTTGGTGTTACTGCTTATTAGTTCCACCATATAGTAGACCCTACCATACCGTAGGTGAATGTTCACATAAATAGATTTATCAATTATGCAGGACTGTTTTTATGTAACTGAATCATTTCTTACAGGAAAGAGGAAAATAATTAAAGGCCATCTTTGAACTACTGTTTCTTCAAGACGAATTCATTTGGTTTATTTGGGGTATATTACAATATTTAGTTACTCATATGCACCCATTTTCTAATTTCAGAATCCATATTCATCTGCAGATTCTCCTTATTTTGCATGGTCAACATTTTGTGGTAGAGAAGAGAACGAGCAGTATGCAGGTTAATGGAAGCCTGTCATGAGGGTTGGTTCTCTCAATTTTGCGTCTATTTATTTGGTAAAGTTTCATTTTTTACCTTCAGCGTCATCTCTGTCCTGCCAATTCATGTTTCGGTTGGTCAATTTATATTCTGGAGAGGAATTGTGGGTTTGGCCAAAGGATAAGGATCAACCTTTAAAGGAAGGGTACCCTTAAAGGAATTAAGAGCCTCACTTGAGCAGTTTGAATGCTCAAGCAAACTTTTCAAGGCGAGGGTGGCAAGGCGTCGCCGCGCCTTGCCGGAGCTGCGTAAGGCGTCCGCCTTAGCTCCGGGGCGTCGCTGAGGCGTCGCCGAGGCGGCCGAGCGGCAAGGTGGAGGCAAAAGCGACGCCTTAGGGGACTAGATCTGGGCTGGCCCGATTAGGGTTAGAATAGAGAGAGAGAGAGAGAGAGAGAGAGAGCCGAGCGGGGTACCGGGCAGAGAGAAGGCTGAAGGGAAGGCGGCGGCAACCAGAGGCGACGAAGGATCTGTGCGCCGCGGGGAGCCTCCTCTTCCGCCGCCCGCTCGTTCTTCCTCTGGCAAGGTATCCAGCCCGCTCGTTCTTCCTCAGCCCGCTCGTGCTCGCCTGCTGGTGCTCCCCTTGCTCTGCCACCCGCCGGCTCCGCTGCTCCCCTTGCTCTGCCGCTTGCTCGCTCCGCCGCTCCCCTTGCTCTGTCGCCTGCCGGCTCCGCTGCAGAGAGACCAAGCGGGGCCGAGCCAGGCACCCGCGGCGGAGGAGGAGATCGTGGAGAGAGTGAGGGGCGGCGGAGTCGAGTGAGAGAGGGAGGCAGGGAGGGGTGGCGGAGTCGAGTGAGGGGCGGAGGGCACTAGTAGGGTTGAAACACGGTGAAAAGTGGGCTAAATGGGCCTACTGGGCTTTTTTCTTTTTTCTTTATTCTTCTCTGTTTTTTTCCTCCCAGCTTTTATACATCTAACGACTTCAAATTACCTATCTACAAGAGAATATTACTTTCTATAATGTGAGTAAAGCGTCGCCTCGCCTTACGCCTTAACGCTTAAAAGGTGTGAAGGGGGTGGGTCGCCTCGCATATGAACAATAAAACAAATTGTTTTAATGGTCCTCAGCAGTGCATATTCTTTTAGATGATTTCCCTCCCTGAATCGCATGGTAAATATATCGCAGTTAATGTTTTTTCTCATGTATAAGACTATATGTCTGCACAGTAGTGAAGGATTTGTAAGTGTGAGTTTAAGCGTTCTTGGTGTAGCAACCATTGAAAAGATTGTAGTGTATTGGTTGGTCAGGGAAATACAAAATCAAATGCTACTTGATTTAGTGTTTTGGTTGTCTTCCACCTAGATTAATATTTTTAGGCTTCAGATTTCATAATTCAGCAGGTTTGGTTGTGAAAATCCAGCAATATATTCTGATTAATTGAAATTTTTGGATGGATTTGAAGTATGCATGGCACCTCATCTTCCAACTAATCAAATATGGTCTGAAATATCTATTTTTTTCCCTTCTGTTCCATTTAGATTTGGCGCATTGTCTAAGGAGGGTATCACTAACAAGGCCGAGGTGGTAAAAAATAGTTAAAAGGCCCTCTTTGAACTACTATTTTTTCAAGACGAATTTATTTGGTTTATTCAGAGTATATTACAATATTTACTTACTCCCTGTGCACCCATTTTCTAATTTAGAATCCATATTCATCTGCAGATTCTCTTTATTTTGCATGATCAACATTTTGTGGTAGAGAAGGGCACGAGCAGTATACAGGTTGATGGAAGCTTGTCGGTTAAAGATTCGAATATTCAGTCCCCTCTCCACGCTAATTTCTTCGGTATGCATTGATGGGTCTTTGTCGGAGGATGGTGCAAAAGCCGAGGTGGTAAAAAATGATATCTAGTTGCAATTTGGGGATTGTAGATTACAATACTCTGTTTTGCCATGTGGTTAAATCTTGGTTTAAAGAATTTTTATAGCAAGTTGTATACATCATTTTTTTGGACTCTTCTCCCTTCCAGCCTGCACATGCAGGCTGATTTCTTTTTTGCTTCATTTTTTGCAGGTTCCTTTATGGATGGAGGTTTCCTCTATTAGCATTGGCTCACTGATGGCCCCTTGCAAGGCGTGCATGTTTACTGATTTAGTAATTGTTTCGTCACCTTGGTTTCAGCCTCCTATGATATTAATGTTTTCTCAATTAGTTTGTATGTATTACGTATCATTGTGGGTTGGATAACATCATGTTTGTACGGCAGTATATAGTCTATGTACTTTTACTCATGTTTCTTCACTCTTAATTGTCTAATGACTATATTGAAGGTTCATCTTTGCTAAAATGGAATTCAGTTTTAACTTTTGCTATGACAGAACTTCCATTACACACTGGCATGTGCGGCTGTGAACTTTTAGCTGTCCAAATACATGTGCTCCGTTTTAGTGAATACCTTTCCCATATTGTGGGTGCCTGGAGGTTTTTGTCAGTATGGTAGTTTCTATAGGCAAACATAAAAGCTTGGTCACTTGCATTTACCTGAGCATTTTGTAGTCATGGTTGTCTACAGCTTGCATATGTACAACGTGTTCTTCAATCCACAACTGACAAAAATCTTATATTCATTTTAATATAACATGTGATGTCACTCTTAAGTTGGCACAGTATTAGTCATTTCATAATTGCAATATTTTAGAACATAACTTTTCTTATGGCAATTGAAATTTCATTTCCTATGTCCATTAGCTTGCACCTGTACTTCCGATCTATGCATTTCATAATACGCGCAATTCTGCGTGCTTTCAGAAAAAATGTCCAACTGACATGAATGCTGATACATCCAATGAGTCGCTGCGTTTATCTCTGGGGTTCTTTGCAGATCGGAAGTACAGGTGCAAGATCATCAGGTGCGCCAGGATCATGGATTGTTATACAGGGCATGGAATGAGTCGCGAGCAGATGAGATGTCTAGCGCCAAACGGAGCTGGGGCACTGTGGACTACTTTTGAAGCTGATGCTCTTTTGGTTTATGTGTAATGTAGTCTTAGATGTTAACTTAACTTCCGTCCTTATTGCTGGAGGTTTAATCATCAGTTGGTTAGCTCTGGTCTGCAAAAAAGCATGGTGCTGCGTCTTGCTGCTAAAACACGTTCTTAGTTTCTTTGGTTGTCTCTGTGCTTCTAGGCCTCTGATCACTTGGGAGACATCCCATATGACCACTTCTGAAGGGATTTTTTGATTTTCTTATTGTGAGGTTGTAAACTGATTCCATTAGTAGAAATCGGAGTGGCCCCTTTAGTAGAGGGACATAATTTGTAGACTAATTTCCATTAATACAAATAGGGGTGACCCCTGTGAGTGTAAGGACATAATTTATGAAGGTTTTATTTGGGGGGTAAATAGAAGAACGGAAGGAAAAAAATGAGTATGTGAGGCTGTTCGTATGCGGTTACATTGGCTCCCCTGTTTGTTGCATGCCACATAGGTTGGTGATGTCCTTCGCGTGGACGGGTCGGCGTTTGGTGGCGGTTAGTATTGACTTGCCGGTCTGTGCGTTGTGTGTGTTTAGAATTGAAATGTTGAACAGAATAGAAGCAGCATTTAGACACAATCAAATGTGATTCTTGTATTGATGCACTTGTGATTACAAGTATATATATGAGTACAAGGGATGGCAGTTGCTATTCCCAAAAGATATGTCCCTTTGAAGGGATGCGTCTCTTTGAGGAGACACAAGCGAACAGACACAAGGTTGGAAGAGGTGTCTCTTATGGAGGCTTCTCCAGTCTGACGAGGATTCTTCTTCTTTGATGCTCGGGTTACCTCCGTAGCTGAGGTGTGAATTTCCTAGTGGCTGCGGGTTGTTTGGCAGGCTGGCACCTCGTCGGCAATGCTATGTGCAGGTCCTTGCCGACTGCTGCTGTATTTTGGCGCGTGATAGTAGGCAGTGCATCCCTCTCTAACGGCTCTCCAAGAGGCTTCGGCCTGGCTCTGCTCTCTAATTGGTGTTTGTAACATGAAGTTAAGGCAGTGCATGCTCCTGCTTTTTTCTAAATAAAGCATAAAGAAAATATTACACCTAACATAAAATCAAAAAAGAATCCGGCGGCAATCTAAGGGCCAACACTTTTCTCAGTCGAATGAGTATTAGCAAAATCAAAAGGTTTACATGATAACGATGCGCTGAAGTCTTGGCAACATTACTAACATGATCATGATCAGGGAGCATCACAAGCATTTGCACAAAAGCATCAGGTCATGATACATAATACAACATTACATAAGTCTCAGTTAACATAGCATAAAAGCATTAGGTCTCACATAATCTGGCAGTTACCACATGCCACAGCATCAGGCCACAGACGTCTTGGCAATTACTACTATTCAATACCCAAAATACATTACTACATGCCATTACAAGTCCATGCCACAGACGCTGATCATACGATTAATACACTCCTACGTCACATAGCAACTAGTTGCTTGATTTCGTCGATTTGTCTTGGTAGTCTTCGGCAAACCTTCACTTCAGCTATGAGATCAAAAACAAATATAAGCACAAGAAATTAAGATAATATATCTTGTTTCTTATATTGAGATGCACTTCTAATCATACTCAAAAAGTTGGTAATGGCAGGCAGACTACCCTGATGCGGTCACCCCACATGCTGCACTCAAAGACTTATCTAGAGGGATTGCATCTTGCCAAATTGGAGATGGCAAAACAACCTTAACTCTAGAATGACATATGGAACAACAATCTTCTATGCAGAAACTACCCTAAGCTAATGTCCTTTGTGCTTATCAAGTATATCACTATTGAATCAGCAATCACCCAGGCTAGCAACAATATATATGACCTCTTTCAGCTACCATTATCAATATATCTGACTTCAGTCAGGTGTTCTGGTGGAGTCTTCTGAATATCGAATGGAATGTAGACTTAAAGTACCAAGAGATGATACAAGAGGCCAGGCAACGACTGAACATCTCCTGTTTTACAGAAATCATCTGGAGCATTTGGAACCACCGCAATGCAACATTTTTTAAGGAAAGGCTATCACCTTAACGGAATGCAATAGAGCATTCAAGCAGGTTTTCGCTACTAATATATTTAAGGCTAAGCCGGGATTGAAAGAAGGCAGAAGGCATGCAGGAATAGCTAGACACAGCATGAACCATTTGTAATCTTCTTTTACTTTTTTGTGACCCATTGTAAATACCGCCCATTATATATGAATATGCAATAGGCAGTAGGGGTCTTCCCAACTGTTTCTTGCCAAAAATGTTGCCATAAACTTGATCTTGCACCATTTGTTTTATTCCAGAGTACCTACACGAAGGTTGGAGTTTTGCAGGGACATAAAAGGAATCATCCTAAATATACTTTAGACTAATAGCACATAGTTGATTTTGGTATTGTCATCAAAATGAACAGTTGCCCAACAGATTCGTCTATCCAACATTTCCGATCACTTTACCACTACCATCATATGTTTGAACATGGTATGTAAGGTAACATCACTTCAACTTAAAATTTCTAACTGATGCAAGGGCGTTGATTCCTCTAGTATGGAGGAGAAGCTCAGTACAAAGACCAAAAAAAGTAACAGCTAGCACATACTATGTCATGAACAATGCAAAAATAGATACGTGAGATGCAAATACCTGGTGGGGCCCAAAAACTTTGGAAACTCGGAGGGAACAAAGGGATGGAGAAGACGGGACTTTTGCCTAACCATGTCATCATCTTCTCTCCCGAGGTCTGTCTCTCCTCTAATGTATTGATGAATTGTCACAACCTTGGTAATAGTATCAAAGGCAATCACCGAAACCTTGTCAATTACACGCTCCCCTTCCTCGGACAACAGAAAGTATAGCTCATTTGACTCGGTCACACTCACAAGAGGAAACATTAGAGGATTGCATGGGGGAGAGGCATTGAAACCCCATAATTCATGAGATGTGATGAAGAACACCTTTTCCCACACCATGCCACTGCTCTCTTCTGTCCACAAAGTATGGCAGGTGACAATATAATCAGTACCAGGAAGCATTGGGCCAACAATCTCCTTATCCTCGGGGGCAACATCAATGAACATGAGCTTACTTCCAGAATCGGTGATGCACAAAGAACAGTTCACATCCTGCAATCGGCGTAGATCTGTACTGCGACATTTGTAATGAATAGGCAACCGGAGGTAGGAGATTTTAGGTTTTTTTTTAAACACATCACAGAATAGAATACCTCCACTGAAGTAACTAACCCAGTACAAATTGTTTTGGAAAGAGATTACTCTGTCAGTTCTCCAATGGATCAAATCAGGTAATTCATGGAATTCATACTTTATCTGCAGATTCTGTAGTAGCTCCCACTTGTTGGAGCGTAGTACGCACAGATCAGCTTCCATCTTGGGCAAATGGGATTCATTTAAGCACAGCTGCGTGATGGCGTATTTTTCTTCATGGCGGCACAAGATACCAACAGCGCGAAGATGCAAAGGGCGCTGGGTACACATGGGGATCGGGTGGAGCTGCAGCGGTTGCTGGCGCGGCGGGAAGGGGGGTCCTCCTTCGCAGATGAAGTACTCCTGCGGGCAAATCAGGGACTCATCCTTCCCCTTAACAGGGTTGGAGGTGAGCCTGAAGAGGAGGAGGCTGCGGTGCGCCACCACAAGATGGCACGAAGAGCCTTCCTTTGGGCCGCCCGGCCACTGCAGGTAGAGGCGGGAGATGGCCGGGGGCTCGACGATGCGGAAGGCGACGGTGAAAGGGCCGCCATGGGAGCTGATGCCTTGAGCCCTGAAGGGCGCGGTCCCGTCGTCCGGGAAGGAAGATTCGTCATCCCTGCGGAACACGAAGGGCTCGAGCATCATCCAATCAATGGGGGCTGCGGCCATGGCTGTGGCTCGGCAATTCGGCAGAGACGGGTTTGAGGTATTAGGGTTTGAGGGGTGGGGGAAACGAGCAAATCGGCATGCGTTGTTGTTAGGTCTTGCGATGAATAGTCATGCGGGCGAGTGTACCGGCCCAATAACATCTACAAGATTGCGAATACAAATTCAATTAGTTAAGGAAACAAAATTCTTTATGTCCCACGGTAATGTTCTCTATTTTGATACCTACTATTTGGAATGTTAAATGGCCATGAGGGACCCATGAACCATGATCTAGGCCCTGTTTGAGAAAAGCTCCCAGAAGCCCAATCAAACAGGGGGCTTTTGGCCAGCTTTTTCTAACAGCCAACAGCCGGAGCGCATATTATATAATATATGGTGAATAAAAAATAAAAAAATAAAAAAATTAGAAAAATTCAGAAAAATCAAGAGAAATCTAGAATATTAATAAAAATTCAGGAAATTAATAAAAATTCAAAAATTCAGAAAAAATAAAAAAAAGGAAAAATCAGGAAAATTCAAAAAAAAGTAAAATTCAAAAAAAAATCAGAAAAATTAACAAAAATTCAGAAAAAATAGGAAAAAAATAGAAAAATCAGAGAAAATTCAAAAAAAGTAAAATACAAAAAGAAAATAAAAATTCAAAAAAATTCAGAAAATTTTCCTTAATTTCCTAGATTTTTCTAAATTTTTGTTTATTTTTCTGTATTTTTCTAAAAATTTTAGAATTTTTCTTAATTTCCTGTATTTTTCTGAATTTTTGTTAATTTGTCTTTATTTTTCTAAATTTTCAAACCATTTTCTAAATTTTTTAGAATTTTTCTTAATTTCCTGGATTTTTCTCAACTTTTGTTAATTTTTCTTTTTTCTGAATTCTTAAACAATTTTTAGAATTTTTCTTAATTTCCTGAATTTTTCTAAATTTTTGTTAATTTTTCTGAATTTTTAAACAATTGTTTGAATTTTTAGAATTTTCCTTAATTTCCTGAATTTTTCTGAATTTTTGTTAATTTTTCTGAATTTTTAAATTTTTTTGAATTTTTGAATTTTTATTAATTTTCTAGATTTTTGTTAATTTTTTCTTAACAGCCAACAGACACAGCCGAACCAAACACGTATGTACTCACGTCTCAACAGCCACAGCTGCTTCTCCTAATAGCCAGCCAACAGCCGCAACAGCCACAGCCACAGCCTAACCAAACAGGGCCCTAATCTTGTTACTTCCAACTTATAGCCACGATTTCTGATGATGGAAATTGGAAGGGAGGCTTCTTTCTCCATAATAGAAGGTTCATTTGAGCGTTCTTTATCAATTCCAAACAAAGACATAAAAACCAATGGATATTAAAATTTCAAATAAGCCAGTTTCCTACAATTCAGTATATATATGGTTTCGTAATTGCTAATTCTTAGTGGACTGAAATTTTCTTACATGGTTTTGATAACATGAGTATAAAGCAAACCAATAGGCATCAGCGCATAGCTTTTTTTCGCGCATTTTTTGAGACATTAGCCTACAACCCGAATTCAGTGGAACAAATATTGAATGCACATGTAGATATAAGATTAGTGCTAAGGCAAAGTGAAATCACAAATCAATCTATCTGCATACTGGAACTGAGATAGAAGTGATCAAAAGGTCGTGTTTCTTTCAAACTTTTTGCGATTAACTGGACTTCTGAAAATAGCTAAACTAATGGCCAGAGCCGGACTGAGTTTCACTGGCATGTACCATCCTTTTGCCAAGTATCCGTAGAGCCGAATTGGATCCTACATTAAGGCACGGAAACAAAGTAACGTCAATTAGCAAATGACATTGTGTGTTAGGAGTACCCGTAGTTGAGATTCTGCCCCACTTTGCTCATTTTGTTTGGTACTTTCTGCCACAAGATCAGCTTATGTACTATTAGATCATGTTGGAAGAAATAATGCATGGTGGGAGCGTGCCTATCAGGAGATGTTTGGCATAGCTGCTTCACGGCCACCACTCATTTAATTTCCCTTGCAAGAATATAGCCTCTTTCAACAATACAAATTTCCCCATGCAAGATGGTAGCCCTTTTCCATGGAAGTGAAAATATCGAGCTAATGGTTGTTTTTAATTTTGTGGAACAACTTGTTTATATCTTCCAATTGGCAGGTTATGGTGGAATAATCCTTGTGCTATAAAACATGCATGCTCTCTCTTGTGGTGATAATCTGAATGCTATGATATCTGAAATCCTATTGTGCCATGTAGACATATAACTGGACAGGGTAAGATTGACGAGTAGTCACCCTAAATTAGTTCTAGTAAAAGTGAGCACTCATAGCCCAACTATTCCAGAACTATATATAGGAAATCACACTAAAAACATTACTGACCTAGCTCAAGTATGCATTAAACAAATGTAAATTAGAAGCCCGCCAGGCCAAATTACAGAGTGCAAGAGATATCATTTAGTCGGCACATCATGATAATCAATCTAAACTTTTGACAATCACATGGTACAGCCGTACGGGCTACACCAGCTTCTAAAAAAGACGATGAGAAAAACATCGGTTTCTTATCCATCTGGAGTTTTTTGGCCAAACATGCATTTTATTGTCAATAACACTTCATTCTCTTGTCTATCATCATGCAATTGAACAAAAGTTCAGTAGGGAAGCCCAAGCGAACAAAAGATTTTTAAATCCTCTATAAGTAATGAGCCAGCATGCATGAGTGACTTGAACAGCCCGGTGCTTGACAAGTTGGACAGGAAGTTGGCTGGTTGGAAGGCGGGTATGCTCTCTAAAGGTGGTCGATTGGTGCTGGTTAATTCGGTTTTGAATGCCATCCCAATCCACACCCTCCTAGCTGCAGATGTACCTAAATGGTTTATTCATGCTGTGGACAAAAAGCAGCGCAAGTTCATCTGGGCTGGTCGCAGGGATGCTAATAGTGGGAACTGTGCTGTGTCCTGGAATACAGTCTGCAAACCGGTAGAATTTGGGGGCCTGGGCATAAAAAATCTTCAGAAAATGAATTGAGCTCTCAGGTTGAGATGGAAATGGCTCCAACGAACTGACAGCTCCAAACCTTGGGCTCAGTTCCCTATTCAGAGCAGTAAAACGGTGGCTGCCACGTTTCATGCATCCAATAAGGCTGTGGTTGGAGATGGTCGCAAAACACGTTTTTGGTCCGGACAGGTGGATCGATGGACAATCCATTGCTGAGTTAGCACCTAGCAGCTGTGGCTCCGCGAAGGGTCAAAACCAGATTGGTGCTTGAGGCTTTGCAAGATCAAGCTTGGATTCAGGATATCTGAGGCGCTCTAAATGTTCAAGGAACCCTTGAGTTCCTTCAGCTTTCAGACATCTTGCAAGAGGTCCTTCTATCCCCTGACGTCGATGATCATTTCCTTCGGCGCTGGACTTAGTCAGGCAAGTACTCGGCAAGCTCTGTGTACAAGGCTTTCTTCAATGGACAGAGGCGCCACTTAAGCAAACTTGGGAGTGTTGGGCTCCGAGGAAATGCAAAGTTTCTGTGTGATCAGGAACAAGATACTATGTCTCATCTGTTAACTGGTTGTGTATTCTCTCGTGAAGTCTGGCATAAGGTGCTCACTGCGTACAATGTTCAGTAGATTGCTCCTACTGCAGGCGAAGATTTTATGCAGTGGTTCGACTTTGCAGCTGCGAGGTTAGGACAGGCCAAGGAAAAGGCTTTTTTTTTAAGACGTATGCCCGAAGGCATACGTTACTTGTATTCATACGAGTAGGAAAACAGTACATATACGCATACAAGTACGAACATATGCTTTTTAGTGACGTTTCATCGCAAGACCTAACAACAACGCATGCCGAATTGCCGATCCACAGCCATGGCCGCAGCCCCCATTGATTGGATGATGCTCGAGCCCTTCGTGTTCCGCAGGGATGACGAATCTTCCTTCCCGGACGACGGGACCGCGCCCTTCAGGGCCCAAGGCATTAGCTCCCATGGCGGCCCTTTCACCGTCGCCTTCCGCATCGTCGAGCCCCCGGCCATCTCCCGCCTCTACCTGCAGTGGCCGGGCGGCCCAAAGGAAGGCTCTTCGTGCCATCTTGTGGTGGTGCACCGCAACCTCCTCCTCTTCAGGCTCACCTCCAACCCTGTTAAGGGGAAGGATGAGTCCCTGATTTGCCCGCAGGAGTACTTCATCTGCGAAGGAGGACCCCCCTTCCCGCCGCGCCAGCAACCGCTGCAGCTCCACCCGATCCCCATGTGTACCCAGCGCCCTTTGCATCTTCGCGCTGTTGGTATCTTGTGCCGCCATGAAGAAAAATACGCCATCGCGCAGCTGTGCTTAAATGAATCCCATTTGCCCAAGATGGAAGCTGATCTGTGCGTACTACGCTCCAACAAGTGGGAGCTGCTACAGAATCTGCAGATAAAGTATGAATTCCATGAATTACCTGATTTGATCCATTGGAGAGCTGACAGAGTAATCTCTTTCCAAAACAATTTGTACTGGGTTAGTTACTTCAGTGGAGGTATTCTATTCTGTGATGTGTTTAAAAAAAAGCCTAAAATCTCCTACCTCCGGTTGCCTATTCATTACGAATGTCGCAGTACAGATCTATGCCGATTGCAGGATGTGAACTGTTCTTTGTGCATCACCGATTCTGGAAGTAAGCTCATGTTCATTGATGTTGCCCCCGAGGATAAGGAGATTGTTGGCCCAATGCTTCCTGGTACTGATTATATTGTCACCTGCCATACTTTGCGGACAGAAGAGAGCAGTGGCATGGTGTGGGAAAAGGTGTTCTTGATCACATCTCATGAATTATGGGGTTTCAATGCCTCTCCCCCACGCAATCCTCTAATGTTTCCCCTTGTGAGTGTGACCAAGTCAAATGAGCTATACTTTCTGTTGTCCGAGGAAGGGGAGCGTGTAATTGACAAGGTTTCGGTGATTGCCTTTGATACTATTACCAAGGTTGTGACAATTCATCAATACATTAGAGGAGAGACAGACCTCGGGAGAGAAGATGATGACATGGTTAGGCGAAAGTCCCGTCTTCTCCATCCCTTTGTTCCCTCCGAGTTTCCAAAGTTTTTGGGCCCCACCAGGTATTTGCATCTCACGTATCTATTTTTGCATTGTTCATGACATAGTATGTGCTAGCTGTTACTTTTTTTTGGTCTTTGTACTGAGCTTCTCCTCCATACTGGAGGAATCAACGCCCTTGCATCAGTTAGACCTTTTAAGTTGAAGTGATATTACCTTACATACCATGTTCAAACATATGATGGTAGTGGTAAAGTGATCGGAAATGTTGGATAGACGAATCTGTTGGGCAACTGTTCATTTTGATGACAATACCAAAATCAACTATGTGCTATTATTCTAAAGTATATTTAGGATGGTTCCTTTTATGTCCCTGCAAAACTCCAGCCTTCGTGTAGGTATTCTGGAATAAAACAAATGGTGCAAGATCAAGTTTATGGCAACATTTTTGGCAAGAAACAGTTGGGAAGACCCCTGCTGCCTATTGCATATTCATATATAATGGGCGGTATTTACAATGGGTCACAAAAAGGTAAAAGAAGATTACAAATGGTTCATGCTGTGTCTAGCTATTCCTGCATGCCTTCTGCCTTCTTTCAATCCCGGCTTAGCCTTAAGTATATTAGTAGCGAAAACCTGCTTGAATGCTCTATTGCATTCCGTTAAGGTGATAGCCTTTCCTTAAAAAATGTTGCATTGCGGTGGTTCCAAATGCTCCAGATGATTTCTGTAAAACAGGAGATGTTCAGTCGTTGCCTGGCCTCTTGTATCATCTCTTGGTACTTTAAGTCTACATTCCATTCGATATTCAGAAGACTCCACCAGAACACCTGACTGAAGTCAGATATATTGATAATGGTAGCTGAAAGAGGTCATATATATTGTTGCTAGCCTGGGTGATTGCTGATTCAATAGTGATATTCTTGATAAGCACAAAGGACATTAGCTTAGGGTAGTTTCTGCATAGAAGATTGTTGTTCCATATGTCATTCTAGAGTTAAGGTTGTTTTGCCATCTCCAATTTGGCAAGATGCAATCCCTCTAGATAAGTCTTTGAGTGCAGCATGTGGGGTGACCGCATCAGGGTAGTCTGCCTGCCATTACCAACTTTTTGAGTATGATTAGAAGTGCATCTCAATATAAGAAACAAGATATATTATCTTAATTTCTTGTGCTTATATTTGTTTTTGATCTCATAGCTGAAGTGAAGGTTTGCCGAAGACTACCAAGACAAATCGACGAAATCAGGCAACTAGTTGCTATGTGACGTAGGAGTGTATTAATCGTATGATCAGCGTCTGTGGCATGGACTTGTAATGGCCTGTAGTAATGTATTTTGGGTATTGAATAGTAGTAATTGCCAAGACTTCTGTGGCCTGATGCTGTGGCATGTGGTAACTGCCAGATTATGTGAGACCTAATGCTTTTATGCTATGTTAACTGAGACTTATGTAATGCTGTATTATGTATCATGACCTGATGCTTTTGTGCAAATGCTTGTGATGCTCCCTGATCATGATCATGTTAGTAATGTTGCCAAGACTTCAGCGCATCGTTATCATGTAAACCTTTTGATTTTGCTAATACTCATTCGACTAACGCCCTGTTTGTTTAGGCTTTTTTTGGCTTCTGGCTTTTCTGGCTTCGAAGCCAAAGTCCAAAAAGCCAAAAGCCTGCCAAACAAACAGGTCCTGAGAAAAGTGTTGGCCCTTAGATTACCGCCGGATTCTTTTTTGATTTTATGTTAGGTGTAATATTTTCTTTATGCTTTATTTAGAAAATAGCGGAAGCATGCACTGCCTTAACTTCATGTTACAAACACCAATTAGAGAGTAGAGCCTAGCCAAAGCCTCTTGGAGAGCCGTTAGAGAGGGATGCACTGCCTACTATCACACGCCAAAATACAGCAGCAGTCGGCAAGGACCCGCAGCCACTAGGAAATTCACACCTCAGCTACGGGGGTAACCCGAGCATCAAAGAAGAATCATCCTCGTCAAACTGGAGAAGCGACCCGAACACGCCACACAACGCACAGACCGGCAAGTCAATACTAGCTGCCACCAAACGCCGACCCCGTCCATGCGAAGGACATCACCAACCTATGTGGCATGGAACAAACAGGGGAGCTAGTGTAACCGCATACGAATAGCCTCACATACTCATTTTTTTTCCTTCCGTTCTTCTATTTATCCCCCAAATAAAACCTTCATATATTATGTCCTTACACTCATAGGGGTCACCCCTATTTGTATTAATGGAAATTAGTCTACAAATTATGTCCTTCTACTAAAGGGGCCACTCCGATTTCTACTAATGGAATCAGTTTACAACCTCACAATAAGAAAATCAAAACATCCCTTCAGAAGTGGTCATATGGGATGTCTCCCAAGTGATCAAAGGCCTAGAGGCACAGAGACAACCAAAGAAACTAAGAACGTGTTTTAGCAGCAAGACGCAGCATCATGCTTTTTTGCAGACCAGAGCTAACCAACTGATGATTAAACCTCCAGCAATAAGGACGTAAGTTAAGTTAACATCTAAGACTACATTACACATAAACCAAAAGAGCATCAGCTTCAGAAGTAGCCCACAGTGCCCCAGCTCCGTTTGGCGCTAGACATCTCATCTGCCCGCGACTCATTCCATGCCCTGTATAACAATCCATGATCCTGGCGCACCTGATGATCTTGCACCTGTACTTCCGATCTGCAAAGAACCCCAAAGATAAACGCAGCGACTCATCAGATGTATCAGCATTCATGTCAGTTGGCCATTTTATCTGAAAGCACGCAGAATTGCGCGTATTATGAAATGCATAGATCAGAAGTACAGGCGCAAGCTAATGGACATAGGAAATGAAAGTTCAATTGCCATAAGAAAAGTTATGTTCTAAAATATTGCAATTATGAAATGACTAATACTGTGCCAACTTAAGAGTGACATCACATGTTATATTAAAATGAATATAAGATTTTTGTCAGTTGTGGATTGAAGAACACGTTGTACATATGCAAGCTGTAGACAACCATGACTACAAAATGCTCAGGTAAATGCAAGTGACCAAGCTTTTATGTTTGCCTATAGAAACTACCATACTGACAAAAACCTCTAGGCACCCACAATATGGGAAAGGTATTCACTAAAACGGAGCACATGTATTTGGACAGCTAAAAGTTCACAGCCGCACATGCCAGTGTGTAATGGAAGTTCTGTCATAGCAAAAGTTGAAACTGAATTCCATTTTAGCAAAGATGAACCTTCAATATAGTCATTAGACAATTAAGAGTGAAGAAACATGAGTAAAAGTACATAGACTATATACTGCCGTACAAACATGATGTTATCCAACCCACAATGATACGTAATACATACAAACTAATTGAGGAAACATTAATATCATAGGAGGCTGAAACCAAGGTGACGAAACAATTACTAAATCAGTAAACATGCACGCCTTGCAAGGGGCCATCAGTGAGCCAATGCTAATAGAGGAAACCTCCATCCATAAAGGAACCTGCAAAAAATGAAGCAAAAAAGAAATCAGCCTGCATGTGCAGGCTGGAAGGGAGAAGAGGCCAAAAAAATGATGTATACAACTTGCTATAAAAATACTTTAAACCAAGATTTAACCACATGGCAAAACAGAGTATTGTAATCTTCAGTCCCCAAATTGCAACTAGATATCATTTTTTACCACCTCGGCCTTTGCACCATCCTCCGACAAAGACCCACCAATGCATACCGAAGAAATTAGCATGGAGAGGGGACTGAATATTCGATTCTTTAACCGACAAGCTTCCATCAACCTGCATACTGCTCGTGCCCTTCTCTACCACAAAATGTTGATCATGCAAAATAAAGAGAATCTGCAGATGAATATGGATTCTAAAATTAGAAAATGGGTGCACAGGGAGTAAGTAAATATTGTAATATACTCTGAATAAACCAAATAAATTCGTATTGAAAAAACAGTAGTTCAAAGAGGGCCTTTTAACTATTTTTTACCACCTCGGCCTTGTTAGTGATACCCTCCTTAGACAATGCGCCAAATATAAATGGAACAGAAGGGAAAAAAATAGATAGTTCAGACCATATTTGATTAGTTGGAAGATGAGGTGCCATGCATACTTCAAATCCATCCAAAAATTTCAATTAATCAGAATATATTGCTGGATTCTCACAACCAAACCTGCTGAATTATGAAATCTGAAGCCTAAAAACATTAATCTAGGTGGAAGACAACCAAAACACTAAATCAAGTAGCATTTGATTTTGTATTTCCCTGACCAACCAATACACTACAATCTTTTCAATGGTTGCTACACCAAGAACGCTTAAACTCACACTTACAAATCCTTCACCACTGTGCAGACATATAGTCTTATACATGAGAAAAAACATTAACTGCGATATATTTACCATGCGATTCAGGGAGGGAAATCATCTAAAAGAATATGCACTGCTGATGACCATTAAAACAATTTGTTTTATTGTTCATATGTCTTGAGCATTCAAACTGCTCAAGTGAGGCTCTTAATTCCTTTAAGGGTACCCTTCCTTTAAAGGTTGATCCTTATCCTTTGGCCAAACCCACAATTCGTCTCCAGAATATAAATTGACCAACCGAAACATGAATTGGCAGGACAGAGATGACGCTGAAGGTAAAAAATGAAACTTTACCAAATAAATAGACGCAAAATTGAGAGAACCAACCCTCATGACAGGCTTCCATTAACCTGCATACTGCTCGTTCTCTTCTCTACCCCAAAATGTTGACCATGCAAAATAAGGAGAATCTGCAGATGAATATGGATTCTGAAATTAGAAAATGGGTGCATATGAGTAACTAAATATTGTAATATACCCCGAACAAACCAAATGAATTCATCTTGAAGAAACAGTAGTTCAAAGATGGCCTTTAATTATTTTCCTCTTTCCTGTAAGAAATGATTCAGTTACATAAAAACAGTCCTGCATAATTGATAAATCTATTTATGCGAACATTCACCTACGGTATGGTAGGGTCTACTACATGGTGGAACTAATAAGCAGTAACACCAACGATGTGTACAACAACGTTTACTTGCCTGTCATGCAGTTCATTTGGGGGATACAAGAAACTTTCAGTCGTTTCAAGTGACTGAACTCAAAAGCAAATTCAAACAAAGGTAATGGTCCCCACTTCTTTTGGAAGGAATGGATCAAACGACCCCTTCATGCCAAAAAATCAGACCATAATTGACCCAAGAAATTCTAGCAAAAGTAAGTATTACAGAGCTCATTGGTTACGTATCTATTATTGGCACAAAATATCTGCAAACAATGAAGCACAGAGAAGCAAGATACCAAGGCAGGTCCAGAAAAAAAGTTGGGCTGATGATAAAAGAGATAACCTCAATTTTTCTATCCTGAAACCCGGTGATAAATTGGCAATGGATATCTCCTGCACCAATATAAGAGGCATGTTAGGGGAAGATCAATTAGTAGAAATGCAGCCATGTACATGCCCTTAGTTCTATCTGCTAGGACATAGTCATATAATTAAAGTAGCCTTTAGTAATACTGTACTGATTGGACATAGTACAGCATGTATACTAACATATTTATTTTATTTTAGATCAGCTTATCTGTGGATTTTTTAATAACAACCAGCTACCCTTGAGCATGCATATGCTTCTTAAATAGTGCATCAAGTGAATTTTAGTGTCCAGCAGCAGAAGAATCTGAAGCGTAGAGTTGACATCTGCATCAAACCATCGCTAATTAGCAATAAATAACTGGTTTGTTTGACCCATCTAAGAACATGGAACATAGCTGATATTAGAATATGGGCCCAATCATAGGTACATCAAAACATGTACAAAAAGATTGTAATGGTGGGAGCCTTGATCACTACCTTACAGCCCAAAGAGACAAACTTTTGCACATTATTTGCCTTGCCCTCATCCATAACCAGTTCAGATAAACCTGGAACATCTTCTCCCACAAAAATCTGATTTCTTCACAACAAAAGTATCAAGCTTACAGAGAGTCAATTCCACCAGCTCAGGAAATCATTATCATCATTAAGGCGTAGAACCGAATAAGTTCCCCGAATCTGACTGGTTGAACTTTGCATAAAAAGTTGGCAGTGTGGATTTCTTTTATGGTGTAATATTAGCTAATTCTTAAAGACATACACATTAGCTTAAAAACTGCCATATGCAAAAAAATTGCAAGCCTTGGAGTCAGACGACCATTATTTTGTAGCATATAGGCAAGTGCACACAAAGGTATCATATGTTTCTTGTATAATGTAATTCAGCAAATACACGAAGTAAACGACATAAACTGATCAGACAGTCACAAGCAGATACGTGTGTACCTGCCTATGGGAACTTGTTATGTCGATCACATTCTATTGTCCCCAAATGTTGGAGCTAGGCCATCTAAACATAAAGGCTGAGAAATAGTGAACTAGTGATAGGATGATTACTAGTGAATATCAAAGTAAAAACAAGCAAAGGGGGTTTACAAACACCTTGCTAATATTATCAGTACCAAAAATACAACCCACAGCATCATGACATAGAAGTCTTGGCAATTGCTGCATATCAGTACCAAAAATACACTGGAGGTCATAATCGCAGGCCATCAAAAGTCCATTCCAGACACTGATCATAGTACTAATACGCTTCTACATCACATAACTAGTTTTCTCTAGCCGTAGTGTTAGCATGGGAGACTTGGTCGCCTGATTACATCTTCTTCGCACCTTCACTTGAGCTATGAAATCAAAAACAAAGAGTTCATAAAAGATGATATGTAACTAAATTATTGTAGCAAATAAAAGAACAAAAAGTAGTTGCTACTATCCCATAGCCTCGCTAGTTATTCCATATTCCATTAAAGCAGCGCCTCATGCTACTGTTAGGAACACTGAGAAAGCGATACAAAGGCCAAAAACTGAATCTATTCCTATTACACATCGCATTCCCCGGGAAGCAAAACGCTCCAGTGACAGCTTGACTTGAGTAGCATCAGGTATAGAAATGCTCCTAAACTTTAGAATATAGTGGGACACAATTGATTATGCTATTGCCACCAACAGTTACTGAACAGATACGGTTATCCTATATTCCGTGATCACTTTCTCTCTATCATCAGCGGTGAGTACTTCAATTTAAATGCATAACTTGGCAATTCGGCAGCAAGGTGGACGCAACTTCAACTGCACAAATGTCATTTTTATTTTTATTATACAAATGGCAGATGCTGTTGGTGGTAGATATCATTTCAATGCAAATTATGAAGTAGCAAAAATAGTCAAGAAATTTCTCGTACTCTTCTAATTGATTGCAATTATCAACATTCCTAAGCTGAACAAATATCAACCAGTACAAATAACAAACAAAGCAACAGCTTGTACGTAGGGATTTTAAGATGCAAATACCTGGTGGGATTTTAAGAACTTTGGAAGTTCTGAGGGAAGAAAGGTTCGGAGACAATGGGCATTTCGCTGGACCATGTCAGCGTCTTGGCCCTTGAGGTCTTCCTTTCCATTAATATATGTATGAGTTGAAAGCACTTCCTTGGTACTCATATCAACAGTAACGACTGAAACCTTGTCGATGATTTGTGGCAGATGCTCCGACATCAGAAAATGTACCACATTTGGATCGGACATACTTACAACAGGATGCTTCAGAGCTTTATGTGGGAGAGAAGGGTTGACCGTCCACAATTCATAGCATGTCATGAAGAAAATCATATCCCACTCCATCCCACCACTCTCTGTTATCCTCAAAGCATGGCAGGTAATGGTGAAACCCTCCTTATCACCAGAGCCTAGTGGGCCAATGAGGTTACCATCTTTGCGGACAATGTCAATGAACCTGAGCTCCTCACAACCCATGCTTCCTCTGGTGACACACACGCTGCGAGTGGTCTCATTGAATACCGATCGGCGTTGATGTAAGCGGTTAAGTATAGGTAGTCGGAGGTAAAAGATTGTAGGCTTTTGTTGGAACAGCTCACAAAATAAGATGCCACCCCCACCATAATTGACCCAACATAAATACTTGTTGAACGGAATGACTATGTCGGTTCTCCACTTGTCCAAGTCAGATCTTTCATGTCCTCCATATCGGATCGGCAGCCACTTCTCAATCTTCCACTGGTGACGAGGATTGCTTATTTTAGAGCGCAGGACGCACAGTTCAGCCTTCATCCTGTCCCACGCATGGCCATTTAATCTACGGAAGTTTAGCTGTGCCATGGCAAACTCTTCTTCTCCGCGGCACAAGATGCTGACGGGGTTTAAATCAAACATGCGCGGCTGGGTTATCTTCTTTCCATCCCTCACACCCAAGAGCTCAGGTATGTCACACTTGGGGATCTTTCGAAGCAGCAGCGGCCGTTGGGACGGCGAGGATTGGGCTGCACAGATGAAGTGGTCCTGCCGGAAATCCACGAAGGGGGGCTTGCCGAGGCTTACAGGATCTGGGGTGAGCCTGAACAGGACGAGGTTGCGGTGCGCCGCGACGAGAACGCACGGAGAGCCCTCCTTTGGGCCGCCCGGCCAGTGCAGGTAAAGGCGGGAGATGCCCGGGGGCTCGCGGATGCGGAAGGCGACGGAGAAGCTGCCGTCGTGGGAGCTGGTGCCGTCGGCCTTGAAGGGCGCGGCCTCGCTGTCCGGGAAGGACGCGGTGTCCCTGCAGAACACGAATCGCTCCAGCATCTCCAGTCGGGGAGGGCGGCGGCCATGACGGATTTATGCCTTCAACGATAGCAGCTGAGCACATACAAATTGAAAGAAATTAGATGAACTCGGTCTCAATGGCGAGAGAAATTGGTCTCTATGGCCTTAGGGTTTGCAGCACGAAATCCAGAGGGTTGAGGGGAAAATTGGGGGGCACCTACCACGGGGGAGATATGGTCGAGGAGACGCGGTGGGGGGGCCACCGCTGGGGAGGGGCTCCGTCGGGGAGGAACGCCGGCGGGGAGGGGCGATGTGGTGCGCCTGCTTCCTGCCCACCCTTTCCTTGGCGCGTGGAGTTCTGTTGGGTCCGCTGGTGTTGGTGCGTTCGGGTGGAGGATGGTCTGGTCCTGGTGACTGGACCGACCCGACTGACTTCACGAATTTTTGGCTCTGGCTTCACCACCCGGGAGTGCCCGACCCATTCCCTGTCCAACGAACGGAAAAAAAGCTAGGATTGAAACCTCATAAATCAGGTTTATGTGAGATAACGCCAAATGGTGCCAGTAAAAAGATTGGTATTTCAGAAAATTATGAAACAAGTCATGAAATTTGATGCAAATAATATGCATTTTTCTTTCTGGCAGCAAACCTTTTGCTTCTCTGTATCATGTTTTAGGGGTCTGCTGTCGGTTGTGTAGCACTGTTTGGCCGCAGTTCTATTATTGTCTTCCCTTGTATGAATGAAAAGATAAACAAGGCTCTTGACAGGAATGCGCCCGCAGGTGTGCAAAATAATGGAAACATAATAAAGGGGTTTGGTTTTATCCATTTTTGTTGCATTGTCGATAACTGATTCAGAAAAGCTACTGAAATAGGGTCATTTCCTTGAGAAATGCACCTTTTTTGTTCCTGGAACTACTACAAAGACAGCATGTCAGCAAGTTCACCTTCTATTTTCTCTTGTGTTTTGTTTTGATGGTGAAATAGAAACTTTAGAAGTAAATTTTAGCAATCCAAAATAAGTCAAGCACGATCTGTGAAAGGGAGCTTTCAGAAATCAGAAATTGAACTCAGTAAAGAACATAATTGAATCACAGAAATCCAAAATTTATTCTAATAAGTGGTACCTATGTAATGAGAGATTTTGGGTCAATATCTTATCTCTTAGTGCCTAGTTCCTTCCAATTGTGAATTTTCCGACCAGCTACCTGGATTTTATTTTTTTTGCAAAGTCCTTAGACCTATATTTGATATCTTCACAAAAAATCAGGTTCAACAAAATTGGTCTCCTAGACCGCGTCACCGGCCTGGTCTTCGTCTCCGAGAGGGAACGGCCTCGAGACGCTGCACGTCGCCCTGCGATTCAAGGACGCCGATAACAATGTGAAGGTCTTGCGCCTGGCTGACATCTACGGCGCCGACACCTTCGGCGGCGCGCGCCTGGAGGACAGCGGCTGCATCGCCGGCGGCTTCAAGGTGGGCGCTCGCACCGTCGGTCACTCGCTCGTCTACGTCTCCACCAAGGAGCCGGTGAAAGCACGGCGTACCCCATGGACCGTCGTGTACAAGACCAACCTTGCAGACGGCAAGACCGAGCGCCTCACTCCTCCAGGTAAGTCGCTCAGCCTGTCCTCCATTGCCATTGAATTGAATTGATTGGTAACTAGATAGTTCTCTAAAACTTATCGCACCCAGGTGCAGTCGAACTTCCGAATTTTACCAATATATTTGCCCGCACATTCACGTAGCTAGGTTTGCTACATACTATCGTTTATTTATTTGATATTCTCTCTATTCCTTTTCTACTTAATGTTTGTGACTTTTTAAAGTCTTCCATATACTACATTGATCGTTACTTTAACAACTTTATATTAAGATATACTAGTAATAGTACAATTATAATTTTTATATAACCAATCTAGATAGTCGAAAATCAAACTTTTGACGGCATGGATTCCTGAAAAAGGACGGAGGTAGTACTGTTTTCTATTCATGTCAACTACTATTTGATTTCTTCAACCGTATTCAAGTGTTTGTGATAGGCATTTAAAATTATTATAAACTTGCAGTCGAGATACATCAAGAGGTAATGTGACTGAACTTGTGGTATAAACATTTTCATCCAGTGTAGTAGTTTTGGTGGCACTAAGAAGACATTACTCATTATGCCTTTAGTTAAAGTCATTCGTTAAAATTGTCGTAAAAAAGAGCATTCTTTAAAAGCAAGTCTCCCATGGTATTGTCTTAACCAATTCATGTGTGATATTTCTCCTTGTTTGTGTTTCTATTTTGGATGTTTTAGTGTTGATAGCTAATTAGGTACCAAGTCAAAAGCACCTCATGTTGTGCTAGATCTACGTACGTGCAAAACTTTAATTAACTAGGTCGTGTTCACATTTCTTCCCTCATTCATGGCTCTTACACCGATGCCTATCTTTCCACAAAGAAATAAAGCTCTTATCTACTACTCCCTCCGTCCACAAATGTAAGGTGTGCACGGAATTTAAGATTCAACTTTGACCAACAATTAAGCCAATAATATTAAATTATATAATACAAAAGTGATACCATTTAAAAATACGTTTGAATATGAATCCAATGGTACCACTACTATGTCATTTAAGTCAATAGTATTAGTTTTAATTGTTAGTCAAAGTTAGACCTTAAATTCCGTGCACGCCTTACATTTGTGGACGGAGGGAGTACTCCTCTTCTTCAATCTAGCTCATCATTGGTCGCATTAATACCGATGTATCAATTTGATTGGCGTGGAATCATTATCATTACCCTAGTAAACGTCCCACCATGCTTCAACCAACTCTTAATCTTAATTACTTGACTTTGCCGCCCATTCATATCACCAGCGGCAGAAGCAGAGCAAATTGACCGCTTCGATCGCACCATATGGCGCCGCACAGATCATTACCGGTCGTTAATATTATATTAGTAAATAGATTTAGTGTTCAGGTAGCTTTTTTATGAGGTGTTAAATTATGAAGATCTATCGGTTATGAGCTATTAAGTACACTAGATCAATGCCAGGTAGTGTTTAGTATAGTTATGACGATCTATCAGTTGTAGTCTATTAATAATAAAGGTCTATCAGATCTATGGCCCGATGACGTTTAGGTACAGTTATGAGATATATCGGCTCTGATTTGTTTAGGTACGGTTATGAAGATCTATTGGTTGTGATCTATTTAGGTACTATTATAAAGATCTATTGGTTGTGATCTGTTTAGGTACGGTTATGAAGATCCATCGGCTATGATCTATTTAGGTACGGTTATGAAGATGTATCAGCTGTGATCTGATTAGGTAAGGTTACAAAGATCGGCTATGGTCCTTGAATAATTAGAGGTTCCACCAGATTAATAGTCTGATATTTTAATTTTTGTGAGACTTTCTAATATTTTTTTTTCTAATTAACCAGTCGTCTACTTTTATTTAATATATATAGATAGCGCTGCGTTACAGCATTTTCTTGCGTGTGCTCTGTTGGCACAAGATGGCGTGTATCCACAAATGCAATGTACCGCGTGCCTTCGAAACGGCTTGGTTTCTCATATATTGCTAGAGAGATGGCCTCGACTCTTCTTGGTCTACGTAGGACACGGGAAGGTCCCTTCTATACATAAGCTCCTATGCATATTGTTCATGTAATTAATCTACACACTAGTCCAATTAAGTTCGAGTTTTGCAATTGATGTCTCTTGGTGCTCTCTGATGTGCTATAATCTAATTATGTTGTCGTGCAAAGCTAAAAGAAGCATCAACACATTTATATATATGGCTCCTTTTCAAAACAGAAATTATATATATGGCTTGAAAGCTGAGACCTGCATCTTGCCGAACCCTTCGGTGATAACTGGGCCTAACCTAATTTAAGCTCTGTTACTTTTCTCAATGCGTGCGTTGCCTTGTTTTTAAGTTCGTTTTTATTTGGATGGACTCATTTTATATTACAGGTTACACGTGATCTAATTACTAATATACTCATATTTTACTATGGATAATAAAATATAATCGATCATTTTAAGTCAGTATCATCGGCATACCAATCCATAAAAGTTATGCCACTCATTCAAGTTCCGTCTAGACTAACATCACGCTGTCTCCGTGTTTGTACTCAGCCTACGATATTACCCCATAACCTCGGCTCCATAACACATGGTCTGCTCTGGTTTTGTTAAGAGTTTTTCTAGAGATGTGGTTAAGTTAGTGTGTTGTGGATGAGCTCTATTGTATCTCAGTTAGTTAGTTTATTGTTTACTGTTAGAGATTATATTTCAGAAGGTGGAAAAGAGAGGTGAGAGATGTGGATGAGCCACCGCCGTCATCAACTCCCATTTATATAATAGTAAAGACATGCTACGATTTATAGCAAATTACAGGTATACACAACTTGTATGGTCATATGGAAGGAAACATATTATCTACTCCCTTTTAAAATGGATGTCTTTTTAGTTTCTCTAATTTTTCTCAAAATACTTATCCTTCTATATTTTCAATGTCCTTTTAGTTACTTTGTTTCTATTCTGCCCTTCATCAATGTCAGAAAAAGAAGCTAATTACTCATGGAAGTAGTAACAGCAATACTAACATTTATATATTGCCTTGGGAGGAAAACGAGATGGACACGAAGATGATTGAAAGACAATATTAACATTCTATTCATAACTTTAATTTTTGTGCCAAACTATAAAAGGATATTTATTTTGAATGGAGTATTTAATTGTAACCACGTAGAAAAAAGGAAATCCTTTTTTGTTGTTAATAAAGGAAACATATGCTCATTTTATGTATTAGAGTTATACACTTATACTTGACTTCTGGGTAAGAAGCTCCGCTATATATGTCTAATTAATATCCACCATTATAATTTAGACCAATAATACTGATAGTCTATTTTCTCTAATTAACGTGAGATTTTTATTTTTCTATAATAATATATCATATATTTATATTGGTTATTTAAAAATTATATGCATAGATTTATCTCGAAAAGTATTTTAGTTATACTATAATTTTATTTAGTTATATATATATATATTGTAATAGAAATTAGTGGACACAATTGGGTTTCACGGATTAGTGTTCAAAACAACATGTTCTAGAGAACTAGACAGATTTGATACTAGAGTATGCATGTATGTACTCCCATGACACACATCACTGATTCGTCTGTTGTGACATAGTCCTATAGCAATGTCACCGTGGCATTATTTGTCTCACCCGTGGGATCATGAATCCATGCATTACCATTGCAGAACAATATGATGTGAGCCCGGCGGTATCACCGTCTGGGAAGATGGTGGTGGTGGCCAACTTCCGATGGAACAAGTGGACTGGCGAGATTGAGCTCTTGAAGACCGACATCGTCGTCATGAACGTGGATAGGCAGGCACAGGGTGGCTTGAGGCGCACGATCCTCGTCAGGGATGGCGGCTGGCCAACATGGGGAAGCGACAACGTCATCTTCTTCCACCGAGGATTCGAGAAGAAGCTCCCCACGGGCATGGTTCAAATCATCTGGAGCATGTTTCGGTACGACATCACCACCAAAGAGACCGTCCGTGTGACACCAGACACCTTCGATGCCATGACTCCGGCGGCCATCAGCGAGACCAAGGTGGCCGTGGCGACCATCCGCCAGAAGTCTTTGCAAGCTGTAATGACCGTGCCCCGTGTGGAAGCACAATACCGGCACATTGAGATCTTTGATGTCACTATGCCTGACCGACCCGTGCAGATCACCCAGAAAACCAGGCCAAAAGGTGACCACTACAATCCCTTTATGGTCAATGGCGGGAGCCGCATTGGTTACCACCGTTGCAGAACCGATAAGCTACTTGGGGTATACCCTTTGCCTTGTTGATTCATCTTATAGGTCCCGTCTTATGTTGTATGCATATACCTACTAGTTTACCTAAAAATTCAGACTAATGAGAACACTTGAACAATATATATTTCGAGATGGGTTTAATCCCTGACACGCATGCAGAATGGAACTATTGTGGCAAGGAGCTTCGACAAGATGCAGTCACCGCACACGGATGTGGGGCTGTTTAGGGTGTCCGGTGTGTTCCCAACCATCTCTAAGGATGGCTCCAAGCTTGCCTTCGTCGACAACGAGTTCA
Source organism: Stipa capillata (assembly GCA_019208055.1). Lineage (NCBI taxonomy): Eukaryota > Viridiplantae > Streptophyta > Magnoliopsida > Poales > Poaceae > Stipa > Stipa capillata. The sequence continues at coordinate 713,216 of JAGXJF010002856.1, read as the reverse complement.
AAGCCGTCTGGCTTGCCGACAGCCAAGGCCTGCGCGTCGTTTATGAGGTACATACCCTCGAAATATATGTGCACTTATTAGTTGTTCTTCCTTGTATAAAAAAAAGTTAGATGTTAACTTGGACCTTGATGTTGCATGCTCACCGAATTGATATGTGATATACATGTGAACTTGTAGAAGAGGGGTTCAAACAGCGTCTTCTCGACGGCGTGGAACCAAAACACAGACAAGGACACGTTGTACGTGTGTGTAGGGCCGTCCTTCTCGGCCGCCAAGCCGCTGGAGATCTATGCCATCACCAACGTGTCCGGACCACCTACTGGTCGGAAGGTGCAACGCCTCACCGACGGTGGTTTCAACAATGCCTTCCCGTCAAGCAACCCTGAAGGGAACAAGTTCGTCTTCCGGTCGACGAGAGACGGAGGGGACAAGTTTCACAAGAACCTCTACATCATGGAGGACGCGGATGAGGGCGAGTTTGGTGAACGCCAGGTGAGAGTGAGCCGGCTGACGAACGGGCCGTGGACCGACACCCACTGCAGCTGGTCGCCCAAGGGGGACTGGGTCGTCTTCTCGTCCACGCGCGAGAAGCCGGCCAGCGCGCCGGAGACGGCCTTCCTGGACGCGGGCTTCTTCGCCGTCTACCTGGTGAGGGCAAGCGACCCCACGGTGGTGGTGCGGGTGGTGCAGAGCTCGGCTACGCTCGCCGGGCACGTTAGCCACCCCATGTTCAGCCCGGACATGAGGAGCATCGTCTTCGCCTCCGACCTCGCCGCGGTCTCCAACGAGCCCATCTCGATGCCCATCTTCCTGCACTCCGTCAGGCCCTACGGCGACATCCTCTCCGTCGACCTCCGCGACACGGACGACATCACCAAGAACGAGGACATCCAGGAGTTCCACCGCATCACGCACAGCCGCTACGAGTACTCCACGCCGGCATGGACCAAGTTCGCCACCGACGACCCCAACAAGCAGTGGAACATGCTCGCCAACAAGAGCAGCGGCACCTTCAGGCCGGCGTGCCCCTACATGTCCCCTGACGGAGGAGAGGGCTGGCACATGGCCGGACACCTCACCATCGCTAAGAGATGCTGCTAGGCTGCTCGCCCATCCGTAATTAATTTCGTTTCGTTTGATTTCGCTGCCTTTAATTACTTCTCTCATACTACTAGCGCAGCGGCCGCTCCAAGTGATCAGTTTGAGGTTTCTTCATTTCCACCGCAATAAATAAGTCCACCGAACTGCTCTGGCTGTTCTGTTTGGCTGACCCATTCAAATTCTGCCGTGAATAAATTGTAGCTTTGCAATGCAATTCGTTGTTTTCTGTTTCTCGACGTGTGTTGGGTACGAAGTTACGTCGCGTGTTAAATGTATATTGCTGTCAAAACTACTATGGAGGATAAAGAAGTATTTTAATTAATTAAGATTAAGTTTTAATTAATAGTTATTTAATTAAATGTGGTTTATTCGATATAAAATTGATATCATTAAATTCGTAATTTAAAATACTAATTTATAATTACGACTTTGTATCACATAAATCATCGTACGGAGTATAAGAGAGTAACATGATTATGACTCTGCCCATTTATCTCCGCCTCATCCCTGACCTCGTTTCCGTCCTTGCTTCGCACAGACCCACCTCTGCTCCCGACAAGATGTTGCTAGCCAGTGGAAAAACCGCTCGAGTAACAATTGTACATTTTGCATCCCCAAAAGATTGTTGTTGTTGAAATAAATTTGTGAATTCATGCTGCATGCAAGCATTTCTATCTATCTAGCTTGTGCAATCTCACCTCAGCTTGCTACACCTCAACCGAAGAATACTAATAACCATAACAAGACGTACACATCCATTCTTGACCTTCGCATGGAACTCAAACATCTGGGCGGCACCCAGCAGAAAAGCGCCAACCTCTACTAGTTCAAAAACAGCATACAACAAGTCCAAAGCAAACAAGGGATCGTTCTACTATTGGTACATCGACGGCATCCCCAACAATGATGCACAATAAGTCCCCCAAAGACGCTGTAAATAAGAAACCGTACTAGTTCTCATGGACGACGCGGTGATACAAGCTCCATCGCCATCGATGATTCATATCCACTGACGAAACGAGGTGGTGCCCTATTACTTGCCCTTGCCCGTGTTGATGACCTTGACTGCGTTGTTCACGCCAGCAGTCTTCTCGTTCAGGATAGCTCCACCCTCTGGAAGATCAAACTTCCGGCGGCTAAACGACCTCTGCTTCCCAGGTTGCTGCGGGTCCACAATGTCCAGCATCCCCTCGAGTTCCCCGAGCATGGATTTCTTTGCTGTCCTCACCATGTAGTCAGGTCCCTGGGTGGAGAGAGACAAGCATCAAATACATAATGAGATTAGTGACCAAAGAATAGTATTACTACAAGCTGACAGAATGATAGGAGGCAACCCACAAAGGACAGTTATGCCAAGCAACATTACTTTTGCTGGTTATTGCAAGTTCAGAAAATAGTGAGACAAAAGCGAGCAGAGCTACAAAGAAAATAGTCGAGCATGATTTTCCTCCATAATTTGAGCTCACAATCTCCCAAGCTGAAGCAGAGGTAGGATGATAGAAAATTATGAAATAACATAGGACGGGATCATATATTTTCATTTCTAACACTACATTCTCCTTCACTATACTTCAGTCAAAAACGAAGCCTTGAAGATCTTGGGAGCATTGTTAGTTCAGCGATAAACTGAAACAAGTGCTTAAATGCCCAGATAAATTTGGAAATGATTGCCCTTATACTTGATATACCATGGAAACCCACAAGTAACGGGGGAAGAACAAGTACCACTGAGAAACATTGCCCATACAGAAAACGTGCATCAGTGCCTAATGCAAGGATACTATTAACAATTGAACCTAATGAGTCACTGACAACACTGAGAAGTGAGAGCAAACATCACTTAAATCAAATCGATTATCCATATGCCGGAGGAGGTACCGTCAGCCATTCTAGCATATTCATCTAAAATTATCCTAGTTCTTCATCTAAAATGATCCTAGTTCAGTGCACTATATGCTAAAAAGAAATATATACTTGTTCCATTTAAGAGACAACACATACATGCACATCCACTCAAGAACGACAGATGCTCAAATCAATAGCATGTTAATCCTTCTAATGTGCCTTGATTTTTCACTAACCAATACCTTCAGATGCTAAAGTGCCATTGCAGATTAATGCTTATATAAAGAATCCTAATAAATCATCCCCAAAGTAACAATGAAGCATCTGAAGTTCAAATTCACGATGCAGCAATGGCAATGATAAACAGGTCATGACGGAGTTCACCTCAAGTGAATCAACGGTGAGGAGCAGGACAATAATTTTCTCGGAGAACCTTTGGCGCTCTTCGTGGTCATGCGCAATGCGGCGCCTGTAAGAGAGGTTATAGAACAAGGACCTGAGCTCTTTGAGCTTGGCCTTGGCCACAGCCAGATCACGCAGGCAGCGAAGCACCTGCGAGCGGTGAGCAAGGTGAGCCCTGTAGGTCATCTGGATCAGCAATGCAGCATCCTGAGGTGACAGCTCCTTCGCCTTCCCCTTGCCATGGCTCATAGCAAAAGCCTTCACAAAGGAAAACGGTGTGTGGTTAGTACAATTGTAATATATTGCAAGGAAGCAGGATCAGTTATTGGCTAGCTCATTTCCTAGCAGAGTACAACCTACAGCCAGTACTGACACAGATCTAGATTGCAGACATAGCATCATCTAAAAATACAATCTTTCTCTCAGACGTAACCAGACATATGCATGAGAAAGCCACGGATCTCTCAGAAATCTACTAAAAATCGAATAATGCCTTCAGATCGGGCCCTGGGACCTGAAAACACCTTTAAAATTAGATCTTTTTTTATCACCACCATGACGACATCTAAACCTCGGCAGAAACCGCAAGGCAAAATCTCACCTTTCTGATGGCGTCGCATCCGGCGGTGTTGTCCTCAGGGATCTCCTCGATCTTGACGGAGACAGGGCCGCATTTCTTCTTCTCCTTCTTCTTGTCCTCCTTGGCGCCCTTAATCTTCTTCTCCTCCTTCTCCGGCTTGCGGTAGCGCTCCTCCTCTTCTTCCTCGTCGTCGCTGGCGCTGAAGTCCTCTTCCCAGGTGTAGGCGTGCGACCATGGCTCGAGGCAGCCCTTGCCCTTGATCTCGGTGCCCCACTTGGTCTTCCTGGCACCGCCGGCGGCCTTGGACTTGGTCTGCCACTTCCACTTGCGGTCAAAGCCGTCGTCGTTGGGGGAGGCGAGCTCGGCCTCCCACTTGAGCGCCCTCTCCCCGCGCGGCTTCTCCTCGGCGGTCCACTTGACCTTGCGGCCGCCGGCGGACTCAGCGGCGTAGGTGTACTTGCGGCGGGCGGGCTGGCGGGGGGGCGAGGGCGAGCTCGAGGGCGGCGACGCGGTCGGTGAGGTCGTGGAGGAGGAAGGCGTGGGGGGAGGGTGCGGGGAAGGGGGAGAAGAAGGGGTCGAGGGGCGCGGGGGGCGGGAGGAAGATGTCGAGGTCGAGCTGAGAGAAGGGGTGGGTGGGGAAGGCGAAGGGGGAAGGGGAGGGGAGAAATGGGCAGGAGGAGGAGGAGGAGGAGGAGGGCGGTGGCGGAGGGAAGGGGAAGAAGGGGTCGTCGAGGAGGCGAAGGAGGTGGCGGTGGGAGCCCATGGCGGCGGACGGCGATGTCACTGGGTGAAGGGAATTTGGTGCTGATGCGAGGAAAGTGATGGGGGATTAGTACGATTCACTGACGTGTGTTGGGCTGAGGCAGCACACATGCGCGCACGACGCTCCATCTCTCCTGCTTTTGCATGTCATGTGCTCTCTGACAAACACTGCACCAGCTGCTCTCCTTGGAGTTCAGAGAAAATTGCCCTGAGTAATCCTAGGCATATTATCGTTCGTAAAGACACGTTTAACTAGTTTCACTGAACTACAGGTACTGTATGTTTCGGGGAAAAGGCAATTTTAGTTTCTACCGAGCGATAATAGCAATCTTAGACATAAAATTAAATTTAACCTATAAAATAATGGATAGAAGATACAGGACACATATCATAGATCCCACCCGTAATAGGGCATCGGTCTTACGACAGGGTCACATATCGTTGTCTAGAGGCGAGACCCGCTCGCGTGTGCCGACACGTTGTCATGGGTGGGACCGGTGACATATCCCCGTCACATGTTTACCACATGTGTCTATCTGTTGCTTTATAGAGTTAAATTTAATTTTATATTTTGAAGAGAGCTAAAATTACTATTGTTAATTGGCTGGGTCTAAAATACCTTCTTTTTTTTCCTGTGTTGTAACCTGTCTTAGAGCATCCGCAGCAGGTTCTCTAAATCTCAATCCTTATATCTCACAATCCTATATTTTATTGATATTCTATAACTACTATAATTTTTTCAACAGCTATTTTTTGCAACGGATATATTTTGAACGGCAGTATATCCGAACAGGTATGATTTCGAACGGCTAATTCCCAACGGCTATTTTTTCGAACAGCTAATTTCCAACGGCTATTTTTTTCAACAGCTAATTCCCAACGGCCATATTTCAACCTCTATATATGCACACCCATTTGCTCATCCTGCATTCCCATTCAACACAGTCATTTTCTCTTCTCTCCTTCTGAACCGGCACCAAACCATTTGCACTTCCTGCCCACTCGTTTTCCACCATGAGTCACCGTACCTTTTTCATGGGAACTCTGCTAGATTCGTCGTCGTCCGATGAAGACGACCAACTTATCTTCGAGACCATGCAAGTAGCACATGAACACCAAAGACGTTCACAAGTTCGACGTCCTGCAGGGTCCGTGGTTGGTCATCACATGGTTCATCACAATAGACAAGCAGGCCACTCAAGACTTTTCAAGGACTACTTCTGTGATGCTCCTACCTACGGGCCAAGATTCTTCCGGCGCAAGTTTGGCACCGATTCATATTTCAGTTCATGCAAGTTCGTTGAACCTTCTCTATACCGATAGATGTTCCTACTTGCGCAGGTTTAGAATGAATCATCATCTATTTCTTCACATTTTGCACGCAGTAGAAGAGTACGACGAATATTTTGTGCAAAAAAGAAATAATGCTAGTGCTCTAGGGTTATCTTCTTTGCAGCTGCATTTAGAATGCTTGCTTACGGAGTTGCAGCTGATGCTACGGATGATTACGTCCACATAGGAGAAAGCACCGCTATTGAGAGCGTGAAAAGGTTTGTACGAGCTATTATTGAAATATTTGGAAATGAGTACCTGAGATCTCTAAATGAGATCGATACCGCTAAATTACTCCAGATTGGAGAGGAAAGATGTTTTCCAGGTATGCTTGGTAGCATAGACTACATGCATTGGAAGTGGAAGAATTGCCCTGCAGCATGGCAGGGCATGTATGGTGGACACGTGCACGAGCCCACTATAATTCTTGAAGCTGTGGCTTCACAAAATCTCTAGATTTGGCATGCATTTTTTGGTCTACCGGGTTCACACAATGATATTAATGTTCTTCATCGGTCTCCCCTCTTTGCAAAGTTAGCCGAAGGGCAAGCTCCAGAGGTTAATTACAATGCAAATGGTCATCACTACACAATGGGATATTACCTTGCAGATGGGATTTATCCTTTATGGGCTACATTTGTGAAGACAATATCATGCCCCCAAGGTAATAAGAAAAGGTTATTCGCCCAGGCTCAAGAAGCAACACAGAAGCATGTGGAACGAGCATTTGGAGTTCTACAAGCACGTTTCGCCATTGTGAGAGGTCCAGCTCGTTTTTGGGTCCAAGAAACGCTCCGGGACATCATGACTGCCTGTGTTATCATACATAACATGATAATAGAAGACGAAGACGAAGGGGACGAAGCAACACAAGACTGCAATTATGAAGGAGCCGGAGATAATGTAACTGTATCTCATGAACATACCCCCGAACTCTTGAGTTCATTCAAACTTATCAGTCTATTAGAAATAGGCAGTCTCACTCTTAGTTGCAAGCAGATTTAGTCGAGCATCAGTGGCAGCGTTTCGGAGGAGACTAGTTTATGTAATCTCTCTCTTTTCTTCATTTACGCACGCAGTCAACTAGTTCTACGTAATTCCAATGTAATCTCTATTAGTTCATCATGTAAGCGCTCATTCGAATAAAGGAATTGTAATCTCAAAACAGTTTTAGTCTGATAGTTCACAACACAATACATCTCCACGTTAGTTCACATGACATAATAGTTCATAAGTAAAGTTCACACATCAATATAGTTCATAACTAAAGTTCACTCAACATAGGAGTCCATAACTAAAGTTCACACAAGATAGGAGTTCATAACTAAAGTTCACACATCATAATTGGAGTCAACCAGACCCGCCACAGCGCCTAGCAATGATGTCACTCTGTAGAGCTGTGTAGTACTGCTTAAGGGGTAGTGCCATCATAGAAGTGTCAATGTTCATTATCTTTTCTTCTTCCACCATTCTCCTCAACTCTAAGTCCTATCTCTTTAGCTCCAGCCTCTCCTGCTCCAGTGTGTATGCTCGTTCGTACCGCTCTTCTTTCTTCTTATCTCTCACACCATCTGCCTCGGACTTCCAGGACCAAATATTGTCCACTGCCTCCATGTAGATCGATTCTGACCCATCAGAACAGGTAGAACCTTTACCCCGCCTCAAGCGTTCCTTCGCTGCCTTCTTCCCAATAGGCCTCTTCAACGAGACATCCTCTTGACTTGGAGCCTCTCCCTGACTGTCAACACCACAAGCGAAGCTATTGGCAGGACTAGACGTACCCGGAGTTGCGTTTGAGCCCACCTTCTGCTTCTTTTGTGACAACCTGTCCGTCCACTTCGGATGGTGCTGTAACACATTCCAGCAATGTAGAAACTGAAATGATTTCCGCTCTTCCTCCTTGTACAGTGCACATGCTTGAAGAATTTGTGAATGTATTATATTTGAAGTGTCAACAATTTGCAGAGTAATACTTTGTAAGGAAACTCGGGAGAACGACGTACATTATCTTTCTCCGTTACCCCGCTTTGTCATCTTCTCTCAATCCGATCATGACAACCACATAATTTGTTAACATGTTCTTGAATTGTGGACCAGCGATGCAAAAGTGACTTTTGAGTACGGTCCGACTCGAAGTCTTTATTTTCTTCAAAGTATGCATGAATTCTTTTCCAGTACGTCACACGAGATTGTTCGTTGCCCTGTGCCGCATCCATACTAATATTCAACCAAGCTGAATCTAGCAGGTTGTCCTCCCTCTCATTGAAGTTCTTCGATCGCTTATTAAGTGCTTTATTGGTGGGAATGACAGTATCAGCTGGGCTCTATTGCTCCCCAATAGGGCTACTTTCTAAGTTCTCATCCCAATAAGCGGCGTCATTATCCCCACTCAATATATTCATGCAAAATGAATCCATATTCTCTTTTCTGTGAACAGAAACTATACAAAAGTTAACGGATGACAACATTAGACAACATGAAGAATATATCATAGCAAGCACAGCAATGCACGGAACATCAGCACATGTCATTTCAATCCATACAACACGAAGTTCTTGAAAAAACTACCTTAAAGTCTTGTCTACATACAGCACATAGTTTTTCGAGTACAGAAATACCTAAATAGTAATACATAGTACCCATGGTTTCTGGAGTACACAATTACTGAAATAGTAATACATAATAGACTAGTCAGAATAAACACTCTCCTCCTCAAGATACTCCCAGTCGAGGCGTCTACCACTGTGGTCTGACTCATAGTCCATAGGTCGAAGATCTTCAAGTTCGACACAATTCTCGTTCTCTTGATCCAACTGAGCCATACGATGTACTTCTTGTTCTTCGAGCAAGTCACTCGAATGAATAGAAACCTCATTAAGGTAAACCGCAAGTTCCTCTATTTCGAGCAGCACATTATTCATATAAATTTCCAATGCACAAGACCCAGGAGTCAGATTATCATCCACTAAATTCTTAATGTAAGAAGCTATACCCTCTACTCGTTTAATTGTCCATGACCATCCTGCAAGGTCTTTAATCGGATCCTTGTCCATGCTGTTTGTATCAAAAATCCGAGAAATATCTAGATTAGGAGTGCTACACTAAATTATAAATAGGAACCACAAGATTCTAGATTATGATAACTAAGAAAACTCTCAAGGAAAAAGGGAGGTCATGACAATTAAAGACCACCCTGCACATTTGGAGAGCACACATACTAACATACATATACTACACATACCAGTTTAAAAGCAAGCAATTGAATCAATACTGACCAACACAACTATTAGTTCTCAACCAGAGAATCCAAGTCAACAGAACTAATAACAACTTATTTCTTTAAGAAAATAATAACTGAAACACCATATCACATTGTCAGTATTTCCACACAGAGAACTACCAGCGCAGTTTTCACTTTAACAGTACCCCTTACAGTTGATTCAGCGCAGCAAACATATGCTCTGCTAGCTCTCACCTAACAACTCAACTCCTTTGCTGGATCACTTCAGCACTAAACTCAACTCATTTGCTGCATCACTACAGCACATAGTTTTTCGAGTACAGGGAAGAAAGGTTCTTAGCAAAGCTATTGTTTACATGCTTTTCAAATTATGTACTGTCTAAGAAGATGCAACCGTATTGAACACGCACTTGCTAAGTTTCATTAGGAGTAGTTCTTACGGGATGCATAACATGAAAAAGAGAAGGCTAAAGCAAGTTGCCGTTCATGGATTCATTGATTGAGCAAAGTATTGACAAGCAAAGTATAGTGTCAAATTGAGCAACATTTTACGAACCAGTGGCAATATTTTCAAATTGAGCTACAATTTTCAGCAGCCTACAAGCATGAACTCAACTAGAACCATCAAATTGAACCGAACTACAAGTAGGAGATGGGAGAGGTGGGGGGAATCAGGGCACACTCACGTTGATTGGGGAATCAGGGGCCGGGGGCCAGCAGGGGTGGCCGCCGGTCCTGGTCTCGATCCAGTGCACCACGGAGCCGGTCGAAGGCAGAGGCGAGGACGTTCGGACGGAGTCGGAGCTGGGGGGAGGCAGCCGTGGCAGAGATGGCAGGGAGACGGGGATCTACGACCGGTGCCGGAGATGGGAGGGGGTAGCCGTGGCAGAGATGCGGGAGAGGGGGGTAGCCGTGGCCAAGATGGCGGGTGGTGGGGGCGCTGCGCCGGCGGGATCTACGCGCGACCGGGAGATGGGGGAGCAACCGTGGAGGGGATCTGCGCCGACAGCATCTTGGCGAGCACCTCCACGAGCTTGCTGGGGGCCGGTGGCGGGGTGGACGGAGGGAGCAGAACAGGGGGAGGAGGAGCGCACGAGGATGGCGGGGAGGAGGCCTCCGAGGCCGGCGGTTGCGATATGCGGAACGGAGATGTTTGCTACATCTAGGGACAGACGAAGCAGGTTTGAGTTACTGGATACGGTTCCGGACTGGGATAGGGAACCTGCTGGGAGGTGGTTTTTCACTGTTTGAGTCAAAAAAAATAGCTATAGGAAACGGTATACGGAACCAGCTGTGGATGCTCTTACAAGGTCGGATCTCCACATAGGAAATGCACTGTTTGCACCATCAAAAGCATTCTTAATGAGCTCAGGGTTTGCATTATAGAAAATAGTTTCCTACATAAAATAATAAAAATATACAAATCAAAGGAATAAATAAAAACAAAAAGGTAATATAGGGGGATAAGAGAAACTACAAAAACAATTATGAATTCATACCCCAATATAAGAAAACAAGTAATGCTTCTTTGAAAAAGATGGATGACACTCATTAAACAGATATCGACAGAAGCAGAGGACCAAGAAGTTGTCGAGATGACCAAAAGGGCGCAAAGTACCAAGCGAGCGGTAGGAGCAATACGCTCTATCAAATCTCACAGCTTCTAACCTTGAAAACACAAAGAATAATAAATGAACACATGAGAAATTACACTAGAATATTACAAAAATTACAACATCAAAACAACTGTAAGATATATGTATGTAAACTGTAAGAGGTAGTCAATCACGAATGTTTCCCAATTACAGTAGATTTCCAAGAAAGTTCGCAACTGGAAAAAGACTGAAACTCAAATGCACATATCATGTGAGAAAAAGCTAACCCAAGGGCAGTAAGGAAACAAAAATATTCAAAAATTACACTAGAAAAACAGAAAATTACAACTACTAAGGACTGTAAATGATATGCAAAAATACTGTAAGAGGAAAGCAGCAAAAGAGTTACACTAGAATTACACTAGAGAACCATAAAAATAACAACTTATAAAAGACTGTAAGTGGTATGCACATATACTGTAAGAGGAAAAGCAACAAAAGAATTACGCTAGAATTACACTAGAGAACCATAAAAATTACAACTAAATAAGGACTGTAAGTGGTGTGCAAGTATACTGTAAGAGGGAAGCATCAAAGAATTACGCTAGAATTACACTAGAAAACCAAAAAAAAATTACAACTGACAAGGACTGTAACTAGTATGCATGTAAACTGTAAGAGGAAAGCAGCAAAAGAATTACACTAGATAATTACACTGTTAGTACTCAGAGGAAAAGCAGCAAAGGGATTACACTAGAAAAGGACTGTAAAATGTTTGCATGCATACTGTAAGGAAGGTTAAAGAGAAGCAATATGCTAGTAAAACTCATATGAAAAATGAAAGTAATAAGAACTTACTTCTTCCAATCTTCATGCAAAGCGATCTGATTTATTGCTACATAGTGACGCCGTTGTTTATAAGAGACAGGAAAACGGTTAATTTGCTGAACATATGGATCAGTAGTATGCCTCGCAGGAGCAAACAACTTGGCAACCAGTAGACGAACCAGCAACATTACTAGATGTTCCAGCTTTAGATTTGGGAATTGGCATTGCGGGTTGATGATTTTTCAGAGATAACATTACAACATCAGGACTACCAATATCCTAAGAACAAAAACAAGAATGCATTTTCAGACAAGAAACATACATAAGGCAAAATAAAAGAGGATGGAAGAAAGCTAAAGGGAAAAGAATAAAAAAAGGGATTACCACATTGGTCTTACGAGACAAGCTACTTGAACCAATCACTTTCAAATTTTTAAGCTTATTGTAAGCATCATTGGTACTGTTTGAAAGATTGTTGCATCTATCTGCAAAACTTGTAGAACCAACAATTTGCACATCATCATTCTCCTGGTAAACCTGCTTGGAGAATTAAACATAGGATAAATAAGCTGATAAGAAACAATCGTCAGATTAAATGCAGTCACAAAAAAAACGAAAAAGAGAGATAACACAAAGACCTTAGAACCAACATGTTTCAACTTCTTCACAGATCCACTTAAAGAAACAGGAGAAGTGAGATCAACACTAGGAGGCGCAGATGAACGCATTGATTTAGAAATGTCCAAGTGAGGAAGAGTAACCATGACTATGCAATCCTACAACACAAACAGAAAATAGAATTTAGAGCACAGAAAACTAAAAAGAGAGCAAGAGAAGAGATTGTGATAAAAGGCAATGAATTTAAATATACATTACCTCCTGATCTGGGGACTCAAAAGACTTCAAATATTTATTAGCAGCATACTGAGAACACTTAACATCACCCAACTGAAACATATACAAAACCAAAAATAATGGAAAGGAAAAATAAGTAATCAGAGATATAATGCAAACTGAATACACACAAAAAATACAACAAAAAGGTAACAGAAAAAGGACTAACCTCTTCATTAAAATACTGAGACAACCTAACAGGAACAATAGGAGACAAACCCCTCATTGCTGATTGATACTCCAAATCATAGTTAACTTCATCGACAAAGTTCTGAACATTGGTCAAATCAGGATGAGATTTTTCAGCAACAACATTCTTTAGCCAGGCTGTAGGAGGGATTCCGCACGCATACTTTTCATCATTTGGCTTGCACTTCTTAAGTGGACCAGCTAAATAAACATTAACAGAAAACACCAATTACAACTAGAAAACCTGAAGGTAGACAAAATAAATAACAAAGAAACATATAAATACCTGATTGTAAAATATTAGAATCAGGAAATGGAATTGGCACATTGCATTGGGCAGTTGAAGGAGACTTGGCTGGTACGAAAACAAAACATTCAAAAAGTAGTTATCAAAACAAAAAATATCCAGTCAACGATGCAAAAAAGAAGAAGAACAATAAAGCAACATTAACCTTTAGCAACAACACCTAGATCATCTGAAACAATCTGGGGAAAAGCACTAGGAACTTGTTCATTGTTGCCTTCAAATGGGATTTTAGAACTTGAAGCAGCTACTATTTTCTCAGCATCCTATCAGGCTAGTCTTTTGGGGGGAGAGGGCCCAAAGCCTCTTATAAGTTTGTGTTGCTCTCCGGTTGGGCCTGGTTGGTGGGCCGAGACGCTCGTGTAGCGGGCCCATGACGCATGTGGGTCGGAAACGCTGGTTAGCGGACCCGGGTTTGCGTAACAAATGGTATCAGAGGCCAGGTGCCCGGAAATAAATCTCGGTGGACTCACGGGTGGTCGGTCATGATTGGTGGGCTGGAACGCTGGTGTTAGCGGGCCCATGGTGACCGATGTGTGAGGGGGAGATTTGTTGGGTTTAGTCCCACATCGGTTGTGGGAGGAGGCAGAGGACGACTTATAAAGGTAAGGGTGTCCCCTCCTATCAGGCTAGTCTTTTAGGGGGAGAGGGCCCAATGCCTCTTATAGGGGGGGGGGAGAATCAAGTAACAATCAAGACAAACAGCATGAAAAGCATACAAGTTTAAAAAGATCATGCAACAGACCTGATTGTGATGTTTAGCAGATGCAGGTGAATTACAAGGAATGAGGGGTTCTTGAACTCCATCATTGAACGCAGTTTGAGGGAGAATGGGTGAAGGATTATTAAAATCTGAAAACTCAGGACCAGGTTTAGATGAAGTTGCGACAACTTTAGGCAATTCAGACTCCACATCCTTGTTCTCTCTTTGGTCAGGTATTCCGGATCGAATGGAAATAGACCGATTACCTAGAGAAGATGAACAACCCAGAGTCAGGAAAATAAACACAAAAAGAAACAAAACCAAAAAATATACATGAATCAAATGGAACCAAAAGAAAAAAGAAATCAAATTTACCAATAGAGTGCTTGCTGAGGGAAAAATGATCACTCTCGGAGATTTTCAATGTCGCAACAGGAGAGTTTGGGTTGTGAAAAGTATGAGACAAACAATCCAACACCTCGATCACAAGAGACTCTGACCATTCTTGAAAAATCTTAGGCTTATCACTGTTTCTGGACTGAACAAGATAAATATAGACAGCAAAACATGACATAAGCAAGAAAAGATATTATCTCAAATTAATTAAAAAAAGAATGAAAAGTGCACACCTCGGAGCCTAAGCGAGAACCAACGATCCCATGAACTTTCATTGCAAAAGGAACATTCGAGTCAGCAGCATCATCAACTTTGGAACTTGAAGGTTTATCGCAAGACTTCTGTACCAAACAATGAAAACAAACAACTCTTAAGAAATACATACAATCAGTGCAACAAAAAGAAAACTAACCAAAATGAACTACAACATAAACTTAGCGCATATGAGGATAACAAACCTGCAAGTAGATTGAGGGCGATAAACGCTTCAAAGGCCTTTTCCTAAAAAGAACGACTGTTGTTCTTGTCAAGCTCTGAGAATTGCTTAATTTTGTTACCTCTCCAAACAAGCATCTGAGGCTTAATGTCAGGGACAGAATGGAGACCAAAATGGACACGATCAAGGTAAGAAACCTAGGACAAAAAGGAAGATAGCATTAAAATACAGGATAAAAGAGCAAACAGTCAAATGGAAAAGAAATAAACTCAAACACAAGAAGATATACTCACAGCAAGCGCATAGTGACAACCGCCAAATGTCACTGATCTTTTAGATGCAACTTTTGCTGAATCCTTGAACTTCTTAATACTGCTCAATAGCCAATCATACACAAATTTTGACAGTATAAGGTTGCGTACAGAACTACAATCCTTGAAAATATGAAGGTATTTTGGGCTAGGAGTGAGGCTGGAGTTGGGACATAGGAAAGTGGAGAAAGCGGTACACATGAAACATATGAAAATGTCATCATCAGACAACTCAACCTCGCTGGATTTGAGCTTGTTGGCAAAAAAAGAAACAGGAGGGATACTCGTGAGGTTGAAGTGAGTCAATATGAAGTCTCGACCAGATTCGGGATCAGACACAGTGGGCTCGCCGTCAATGGGGAGGTCAAGGATTTCATGAATAACAAGCTTGGTTATAGGTATGAATTTATCCTTTAACTGGATCTCGGAAGCACGGACATCAAAACACTGGCAAGCCATTTGATAAACCTAAGCGGGACATTTGTCTTTACAAACATAAGAAGGCACTCAAACCCATATCTCTGGATAATCTCCCTCTGTCTAGGGGTCAAAGAATTCACAACAGTGGAGAAAAACTTCCCAGAATATCGAGTAAAAGTCGAAGAAATTGGACAATCAGAAGACCTCTTCTGCTTCTACAAAAAGGTAAAAACAACATATAAAAACTAGAGAACTAGGACGAAAGAATAAATCACAGTCACCGTACAGCAGAAAATACAGTACTCACATCATAGAATTACACTACTAAACCAAGAGTAAGGACACAAGGACGAAAAAGCTAACCCGAGGGCAGTAAGAAACAGAAACGATCAAAAATTACACTAGAAAAACACAAAAATTACAACTAACAAAGACTGTAAGTGATATGCAAATATACTGTAATAGGAAAGCAGCAAAGAGTTATGCTAGAATTACACTAGAAAACCAAAAAAATTACCACTTAAAAAGACTGTTAAGTGGTATGCACATGTACTGTAAGTTGAAAGCAGCAAAAGAATTACGCTAGAATTACACTAGAAAACCATAAAAATTACAACTACGCAACAACTGTAAGTGGTATGCATGTATACTGTAATAGGGAAGCATCAAAAGAATTACACTAGATTTACAACTGATAAGGACTGTAACTGGTATGCATGTATACTGTAAGAGGAAAATAGCAAAAGAATTACACTAGAGATTTACGCTATCAGTACTCAGAGGAAAGCAAGCAAAGCGATTACACTAGAAAACCAAGAAATTGCAACTACAAAAAGGACTGTAAAATGTTTGCATGCATACTGTAAACTACCAAACAGAAATCAGTAACCACATGTTCAATACTATTTTTTTTGGCTTGAGCAGAAGATACTAAACATGTACCTCATCAACTACTAGAAAAAGTTACAACAGTTTGGAATTGACCCACAGCGTTGATTCGTATACCTCATCAGCTACTGGAATGTTGTTACAAAAACTAAGGAAATGACACAACAACTAGAACAGCAACTAAAACATGCAAAAAATCCTATCATTGAGAACAGTGCAACAACCTATAAACTACAGAACCACCAAGCTAGAAAATACAGTATAGGGACCTAAAATTTACATAACCACCAAGCTAAAATTACAAAACTGCTGCACTAGAAGACCTATAAACTACAGAACCACCAAGCTAGAATTTATACAAACTACTTCGCTAAAAAAAGGACCTACAAATTACAGAACCACCAAGCTATAAATTACACACCGAACTATGGTGCAGGAACCTAAAATTACAAACCAATCAAGCTAGAAAATACACAAACTATTACACTGAAAATGACCTAAAAATACAAACCACCAAGCTACAAATTACACAAACTAGCTGCTTGTTATTACAGAGTTGAGCATAGTCATTCACTGAACTACCGGAAGCGCAGCTATTGTGTAAGGTAAGAGAAATCGAACATGATACAGAAATAATCTGTCCACTATAGTTATGTCTGCTGAAAACATGCTCAAGTATACCTATCACGAGGAAGTTCTCATGGAAATCATGCTGAAGGGTGTACTTGTACATGAAATTTTTGCTTCTTAGTAGGAAAACATAAGCAGGACACAGAGACACCAACTAACTACATTTATAGTGCGCATATACAGGAATTACATATCCACAAACCTATAAATTACACCAACAACAGGAGTGTAAGAACATAAGCATGTCACGCTAAAATTCCAGCAGTTCAAGATACCAGATGGGAGTAGATCATGCATCATGCCTTAAAAGGCGGAATACTGAACATCATCTAACTAAGAAACAACAAGTAAAGCTACACACTAATCTATCTTACGATCACCAGCACTGAAAAAAATACTGAACAACAGATTAAAAAAGAGGCATATACGCTACCACAAAAACTAAGAACAATTACTAAAATGAACAGTCACTCGTGGACTAAGCCCAGTCGAATGGAACCCTAAAACGAAATAGCAACAACCTATACAGCGGGGGTGGGGGCAAATCTTGCTACATGAACACACCACCAACCTATACAGTGGGGAATGGGGGGAGGGGGCAAGTCTCAATACATGAACACACACCACAAAAGACTGAACACCAGTAACTCCGTCTCTACCTCGTCAGCTCGCCATTTGAAAGAAAAACGGGATCAACGAACCCCAAAATTACAGAGCACAACCACCAGCTCGAGAGATCCTTGCCCAGAACCAAAAATTAATCAACCTATCACTGGGAACTCACATGCCTAATATTGGGGACGGGGGCTAAAATCAGACTACATGAACAACACTGACTCAAATCTCTACGTCAACAGATCACAAATCCAGAAGAACACATGCCAAAAAATCCCCTAAAAATGGTCAGAGCACAATCACCGGACCGACGAAATCCTTGGATCCACAACCAAAACAAAAGCTAACCACGGGCAAAATCACACACCTAGAGGGACACAAACCCTAGAGATTGGGGACGGGATAGGAAACCAATCGCAGCGCTAGATCTAGAACAAAATAACAAGCAGCAACATCCAAAAAGAGAAGAGAAAAGCTAGACAAGGAGGTCAAACCAATCCACAGCCCTCGGAAGCAGAAGTCCTCAAGAGGAAGAAGAACTCGGAATCGCCATGGACAAGGACGAAGAAATCGCCAAAGGCAGCGCCTTCCTCTCTCCGCTAGAACACTGCCGCGTTGCGAAATGTGAAAAGACACTATTTCAAAATAAAGGGGATCAATCGTGGCATTCTCAAATCAATGGATCCAAGGCCAGAAATTACGTGTGGCCAAGGAGCTCATGGACAGTGTCGTTGCGTTCATAGCCGGTGCCTGATAAATCATCTGCATTGTGTCCGAGGGGAAGTTGCTCTGCATGACTGCTTGTTCGTTTAGTGGGTGAATAAATAGGCCATGCCGTCTAGTTCGAGTTTGGTTTTTCTTGGTGTATTGATTTTCAATGTCTCAAAATTTGCACTCGGAAATTATCAGTAACATCAGTTTGTGTCACGTAACCAGACCAATCTGCATACCATCTGCAACTTCACAGTCGTGGATCCATAGTGCAAAGTGATGGATTAGACTGATAGCTCCTTGACTGCTACTGCTACAATTTATTTCGCGTTTGCTATATGTAAGTTTTCGAGAAACCTTTGCTATATGTAAGTTGCCTGAAAAACGAATTCGGGTCAGTCGATTTTCTGGGAGAAGAAAGGGAGGCGAGGTGGAGCTCCGAGGCTGAGACGGGGAGGACGCGACGAGTGGCAGCGAGGCGCGGCGTCCCCGGCGAGGCCCCGTCGTCTCAGGCGGAGGCTTTGACAGGTGCGGGTGGGGGGGGGGAGGAGGGGGCGTTTTCGGTTCCCGCGCGGATTAGACAGCGACCTTGCCGGAGGCGGGGACGACGCAATGAGCGGCAGCGAGACGTGCCGTCGCAGCCGAAGGAGAGGCAGGGAGGCGAGCGGCTGGAGGAGTCGCGTCGATCTGATCTGAGGAAGAAGATAAACAGTTCTGGGGAGGAAAACGTTTGGAGGAAGAAGATGATGATCCCGCCGTCCGTTTCCAATCCAAGGGCTCTCGCGAAATCGACTGACTCCAATCGTTTTTTGAGGCAACTTGTAAATAGACGGATCAAAATGATGAGTCTAAGTCGAATTTTTTCTCCAATGGTGCTATGACACGTGTCATTGATTTCTAAAAAGTCGACTGATTTGTTACCTCGTCTCGGTCGAATTGCGTTTCCATTTCGTCCCTCCTCTGTTTGGGCAGCGAAGCAAAAGAAGGAAAAAGAATGAAAAGATGAGAGGGAGAGAAAAAGGTACTGCAAAAAAGATGAGGTGCTGACCAGCGTCAGCTACTGCCCCAGGAACCTTAAACGAACATTATCTGGGGCACTGCGTTACTGAACATGTATAGACCATCCGGGAAAAAAACATGTGGAGAAAAAGAATGGCCACTGCCACTAAATAGACATTATCAAGCGAAAAAAAGATAGCTCTAACTAGAGGAACCTTTCGCTGCAATTCTCCACTGAAACCTTGATAGGACCACAGCTACATAGAACAAACAAGAACTGAAACTCTCAAAACCATCCACTGTCCAGTACTCTGCTGTGCCGACCTCGAGACCCGTTGTCGTAAGAAACTCCTTCCATCCCTTCTTGAAGACGATGCGGCCGTCAGGCACCCCCCCACTTGTAAGGACAGTGAAAAAGGCTAGAAAAATGAAGAAAATCTATGACTATGACTGGACATTCATTGAATTAAAGCTGCAAAATTTTGGTTTAAGTATAACTGAACAATAACTGAGAGCGAAAATAAGGACTTAGAACATTAACTGAGAGTGACAATAAGGACTTAGAAACTGAGGAATTTACAAACTCGATACAGCATAAATGAAAAATAATTCTGAAAACCTCAGTGTACTCCGACTCCATAAAAATACTGAACTAAAAAATGATGATACCCTAAGCTGATGAATAAACAAAAAATAAAATACTGAAGTTAACTGAATCCCTAAACTGAAAAGAAAACTAAATAAATAAAATGAAGAAAATAATGATACCATAAGCTCATGAAAAATTAGATTGAACTGATAAAATGGAAAAAATGAGATCTCAAACTGATGAAAAATTATCTTACCCTATCCTATTGAGAAGGACTGGAATAGAAGCTGAGAGAAAATCTGAAGCAAAGAAGAAAAAAAATATGAACTTAACAACAATGACTGACAGGCACAAAGAAAAGAAAGTGAACTGAAATACTGAAACAAAAATGAATGACTCAGATATTTCTTAGCTGAGTTATCTTGTACTGAGCTGGGATATTTCTTTGCCAGGGATTGACCCTACTGCGGGCTGATGGATAAACACTAGATGGATTACCTCTCGGTTAAGACATGTGAGCTGCTGGTTTATCCTTTGATGGATTGATGCCTTATCCAGATTGTTTGGTTTTAACAGAATTTTTCTCTTTAAAAGAAAATCAATGGAGGCAAGGTAGATAAGTAGTATAGGAAAAATAAAATCTATTTTTATTACTTCTCATCCCTTTTCTCCCTATATACTTATGTTAGATTCGTCCAATGAGGGTCCTAGCCAAGTGGCCCTTGGACAGTTTTGAAAATAAAACATTTGGTAACTTATTTTAAATCTAAAAACTACTTAGGTCTCGCCTTTCGGTGCTACGTTCCCCCCCGTAACTTATTTTGCGGGTTAGGCGAGATTGTGCCGGTGGGACCACCTCTATTTCAAAAGAAAAGGTTTTCGAAAACACTATGCCTCCTACAGCAATTGGCACAACTCGACGATCTCAGACGAATATGTCTGAAGGTCAGACGAGTGCCAACATTTCAAGGTTGCCTCCTCCCACCACTAGAGTTTAGTCAAGGGTCGAAGACTAGGGTTTAGATACTTGTATAGGTAGAGATGTATATGATGTAATCTTCTTTGTTTATTCTTGTACATCCGACAATTATATTTGTACTCTTTCATTATTTCTTCCCTTTGGATCATGTAATCAATTAAAGTATACTTGTAATGTTATTCTTCCAATTGAATAAAGTTTAATTATTCAATTACTTACATGTGTTTGTATGATCTATCTACAATGTGTGGAATGCATGAGATGTATGCGAGTGCAATAACCCGACTAGCGCAAGCAACGTGGTACGACAGAATCGACACAACTCAGCAACGCGAGTTGTGTCTACATCCTCTCACATCGCCTCCGACTAGGTTTACCACTTCGGGTTCTTACGATGCATGACATGTTGCAACCTCGAACAAAATTTTTAAAACTTACTCAATTTCGATAACTCAAACGCTAATCAGACATACGAAAACCGGGATGTTACACACTGCTATGTTAGGTTTGTTCTGCTCGCTGTGTATAAATTGTTTTGATCCTAGTTATAGTGGATGTCGGTTGATACTTGATAGGTATTCTATCCTCTGTGTACAGTTTGTTTTGATCCTAGTGATAGTGGTTGGTTGATACTTGATAGGTGTTCTATCCTTCCAGTTTGAATGATTCAGGTTTTATGATCCAAATGTGATGCAATATGAATGTACGCAGTATTTCTCACAATGATTCAGGTTCCTTTTCATATTCACATTGCAGAGAAATGAGTTCCGTAGTATGAAAAAAATAATGTCTTCTAATTTACTGATACTGATTTCAGTGACCAGATAAAGCATTAAACTAGATATTAGAAACATAAGCATCGGGGCGATGGGGTTTCTGGATGTCTAGTCAATTTCTTATTCTAGTTGAAGTAGTACTTGCACAGCGTCGTTTCAGGATGTCTGGCATCTAGTTCTTTACTGTCTGATGGTAATACATGCATACATAGTGCATTCCTTTTATCTCTTTTTTAATCCTAATATTCAGTTAGTTGGTCCTGTTTGTTTCCTTGTGAGCGCCTCTGATTGTAATGCATGCATACACAGAACAAATTTTCATTCTAAACATCAGTTAGTCCTATTTGGTTCCATTTGTTGTGTCTCCTTTTTGCGTATAAAATGTTCAACCGAGGTATCCTCTCCCTGGTAGCGAGCGTTAACTGAAAGTGCATGCCTAACCCCTAGGTTGGGCTGGGATGTCTGATGCCTCTGTCAATCCCATGTCTGGCATATATATGATACTTCCAAGTATAAATTATTTGGATAAGGATCTTAGAAGGTCTGTTTTTCCTTACGACAAAGGAACATTGGTTCTTTTCTGTTTGAAATTTTAAAGGGTCCGGGCACTACTTTTCTTTATTTGCTCGATTTGTTCATTCAGTATAAGGGTGCGTACTGTCTATTTTATTTAGTGGTTTGGTATGGGTACTGTGGCCTGGGTATGTTCACCTAATTTTGCAACCCTCAAATCTATGTCTAGTCATGCACGTGCCCACAGGCTGAACAAGTAACTCAAGTTACTTTTTGGCAAGATTTTTTTTTAAATGAACATGGCAGGAGCTCTACCTTTCTCATAGATAGAAAGAACAAAATATAAAATAAAGCGCGATTTACAAAGATAGATAGGAAATCACCGGACGAAGCTACCTAGCTAAACTAGGCCTGAGCTAAAACCGAGGATCACTAGCCGAAGCCAGAGAGGAAACAACAAATCCCTGTAACAAGACCCTACAACAAACTGTTGGGAAGCTACCTAGCTAAACTAGGCCAAGAGTTAGAACCGACGAGGCAACAACACTCAAAGCCGGCCAACCCAACAAACACAGATGAAGCCGAGCTCATCGATTGCCTGTAACGTCATCGTCCCCCGCTCATCGCGCTCACGATCAAGCGGCTTCGACTTCACCTCAGCAACCCAAAAGCCAACCCATCTGTCGCGCTGAGACCAGCCCGCCACGGACACGCTTACCAAACCAATCGACACCCGAAAGGGAGGGCCTGCGCCAGAAAGATGGGCGAGGTCCAAAAACGCCTCTCCAGCACCAAAAGGATTGACAAACGCACCGCCCAATGCCATCTGCACATCAGTTCTGCCGGTGCAACCCGAAGCCCCCAACACCTGCCATAAGCCAGTCCCCATGCCGATGTCGACACCGCCAAACCTAGGACTCCAAGACGACGCCCCCAAGGGGGGAGTGACACTGAGACGCCACCGCCGCCCGAACCAGCGAGCCGGTTCTTCGGATTTCTCCTGGAGATCTCTCGGATGGTGAGATCCAAACGACAGCGCCTTCAAGAAGGAGAGCGACACCCAAAGGCGCCGCCACTGCCGGCATCCGTCAAAGACCAATGAGGGCTTTTGCCCGAAGATCAAACACCACCGAACCCATCATTAGCATGCACCGAAAAATCGACACGAGAGACCAGCATCGGCAGCCTACCCCTGTACTCTACATCACCTGTACTAGACGTCCTGCAAAAACCTGTACACCTAAACCCTAGCTCCGGCCACGCCCCACAAGCTTCACCGGCTGTCCTATCACCGCCGGTCCGAGAGCAAGAGGACGCCGGCCAGCCAGCAGCAGCGGCTCTTATGGCCGGAGCGCCCATCTCTGGCTAGGGTAGGGCCTCCTGCGCCAGAACCCGCACCAGATCCGGGTGGCCGGAGCCACGGGGGAGGGCGGCGCAGCGGGGAGAGAGAGTGGCGTAGCAGATCCGGTCGGGACGAGATGCCTCACCGCCGGAGCCGGAGGGGGCTGACATCGCCGAGAGAGAAGAGAAGGATCCCCGCCGAGAGAAGAGGAGGAGCGAGCGGAAGCCCCACCGTCGCCCTCCTTGCCAGCCGCGCGGCTTTCCGGCGACGAGCTCCGGTGACGGTGCGGCGGGCGCTGGGGATCCGGCTGGCGGTGCGACGGACGGAGTCGCCCTAGCTGGGCGACGCGAGGGCCTGTTGGATAACTGGTTAGTAATTGAAAAAAGAATCTCAAAGAGGTCATTATACTGAGCTGATTTAATCCTGTGTTAAGAGGACTAAAAAGACTTTGGTCAGGTTGACATAACCCTCCCTAACCAAAGAGTGTTTGGCGGGTTAAGCTGGTCAAGACCTCCAGCAGCAAGGCCAAGTGCATCGAACTCATCCACGCCTGGTACAAATTTTTTTTTCCCTTTGAATGCTCTTGTTTTAATATTTCTACCGGTTTCCTGATTTATTTTCTTTTCCAAAAATTCAGACAACCATTGCAGGTTTGGGCTCGATCGTGAAAATCTCCTTCCGCAGACCGCATTGTTATTTGCTTTGTTCAAGAAGCTTATGTAAGTCTTTTCCTTCAGATCTCTTAACCCGAGAACGGATATGTGTCATTGGTTGCTCTAACATTTTCCAATCTTCCACTAAGGGAACCTGAAATATAATTGTCAGGTTGTTGTAAAGCAAAGAACTGGGAGTCTGGGACCACATACTTCATATAATCGTTGTGCCTAAACTACCTATCCATTTAAATTTCAAAAGCATAAAAAATAGGGTCAATGAGATATATGCCACTGCAAATAGGTCGAAATAGAGAAGTACCACTACTGTTTGAGGCCTCCTACAAGTGCCATTAAAATTTGACAATACTTATATATATGCCATTACGGGAGTTTTGAACCATTTTCGAGGAAATACAGTCCCGTATTGTACGGAATGGACCAAAATGCCCCTGCTTGCAAACCAATCTCCTCTTCTTCCTCCTCAAATTCTCCCCAAATTCTCACCACAGCAAGCACCGCAGCAATGGAGAGGCCTCCCCAGCAAGCACCGCCGCCGGCTCCACGCACGTGCCTCGCGGCTCTCCTCTGCTTGCACGCATCTCTCGATGAAGCTCCTCTGCCACCGCGGCCTCCTCTGCTGCCCAGGTCACCTCCCATCTCCAGCGCCGCCGCTCCTTTGCTCCGACCGAGAGGCCGCCGGCCACCTCCATCTGCACCTCGCCTCCCCTTAGCTCCACTCGGCAGCGCTGCTCCCCGCCCGGCCTTCTTCGCCCCTTTGCGCCACTACTCCTCGGCCCCGAGCACTGCTCCTCACGACGCGGTGACGGCCGTGGTGTTCAAGTGCCACGCGATGGCGGTGGCGCTCCCCGACGCCGCCGAGGTCCGGCTCGGCTTCACCGCCAGCACGCAGCACCTCCTCCAGGGCGTGCTGCCGTGATTGGGGCTCTTGCGGAGCGGGTGGATGCGCTGGAGCGTGCCGTCCGGTGGGTGGAGGAGGCCGACCGGCGCCGGCGGAGGAGCAAGAAGCTAAAGAAGGATGGCAAGGGCAATAGCGGAGGAGGCCGACCGGCGCCGGCGGGTGGAGGGACGCCTGGGAGAGCCATTGGGGTGATTGGGGCTCTTGCGGAGCGGGTGGATGGATGCGCTGGAGCGTGCCGTCCGGTGGGTGGAGGAGGCCGACCGGTGCCGGCGGAGGAGCAAGAAGCTAAAGAAGGATGGCAAGGGCAATAGCGGAGGAGGCCGACCGGCGCCGGCGGGTGGAGGGACGCCTGGGAGAGATTGAGTGTTTAGAGGAGGAAGAAGAGGGCATTTTGGTCCCAAGCGTAGATACAGTGTGCAATACGGGGCTGTATTTCACTGAAAATGTTTTCAAACGCTCGTAATGGCATATATATAAGTATTGTCAAATTTTAATAGCACTTCTAGGAGGCCTCAAACAGTAGTGGTACTTCTCTATTTCGACCTATTTGCAGTGGCATATATCTAATTAATCCAAAAAAATATGGATATGTCAAGTTGTGTTGCTTTATGCCTAGCTCCTTTGGTAGTTTGGTAAACCTTTTTTCCCACTTGGATAATAGGAATATCATGGATTGAAGGATAAATCTTGTACCAGAGCCGAGCGTTTAAGCCAGTCTTTGTGCTTGCATGCCTTGGTTATTTGTAGTAAGATTTCCTTAAGTATGTAAAGATTATATATATATATTTTTTCCATTGGCACATCTTTCTAGAACTAGATAAATAAGTACGTCTAAGATTAGATAAGCTATCTTTAATGATAAAATGTGCAAGACAGCATCTTTCAAGGCTGAGCATGAGTAGTGTATTAGGATGTGGCACACTTTTTTTTCATGGTGTGCTGGTCAACACCAGTAGGTGTGTATGATTTGCATCGCTGTCAATATTTCAATTGTTTGAATCTGACAACCAAGTACATTGTGAAGTTATCCAGTGACCGCCAGGATGCATCTATGAAGTGTGTCTTTCCTAATTCTTACTCATCCTTGACACAATGTACTTAGTTGTTCCACAACTAGTTGGCAGTGAAATTTGATGTTTGCTTGACAGAAGGCAAGTTGGTCAAAAATTTAGTTCCTATATGAAAGAGAAATATAGGGAAATGAAATAACTTACTACTTGTGGTGTTCCTTCACAAATTCACCATTTGTTTTACTTTTTTTCCCAACTTGTTTGATCTCGTCAGAATCATGAACACATTTTCAGGCTTTAAAGCATAGATGATAGATGCACACTCGGATTTTTTCATGCTGCCATGCATTACTATTTTCAGTTTTTAACCTCCTTTGAATTACTGCCTTCTTCCCTCACTAATTCACTCTTCTTTTACCATCCGGGTGTTACGATGATATGTAAGAGCAAGTCCAGCAACTCCCCTATTGCCTCCCCGATACCTAAAATAGGGGAGAAAAGAGAAAAATGGCCCTCCAGCAACTCCCCGATTGCCTCCCCTACTATCGGAGCTCCCCGGTATCGCTCTCTCTCCCCCCTACCTTTCGGGGCTCCCCGATCCCTCCCCGATCCGCCCGACCGCGCCAACAGCTCCCTCCACCACGCTCCGGAAGTGTCCTTCCCGCCACCACGTTGGACTACATCGACGGCTTGCCAGCGCCAGCGGCGAGGCAGAGGACGTGGGAGGAGCCAGCGAGGGGACGGAGGTGGCGGAACCCGGGGAAGGCGGAGGAGGTCAGCGCCGTGGAGCGGCGGCACCAGTGAGGGGAGGAGCGTAGCCGCGAGGCTGGCGTTGGGCCGGTGCGTGGACGGCGACGGCGAGAGGAGCCAGCGAGGGGACGGAGGCGGCGGAGCCCGAGGAAGGCGGAGGAGGCGAGCGCCGCAGAGCGGCGGCACCAGCGAGGGGAGGTGCGGAGCCGTGAGGCTGGCGTTGGGCCAGTGCGTGGACGACGACGGCCTGTGGTGGCGGCGGGGGAGATGGGAGGGGCGGGGAAGATGGAGATGGGGATGGGGGTGCGGCGGTGGGGATGTATATCCCCTAGTGCAAATGGGCCGTGGCCCATTAGGGTGGAAGAGCCGGCCGGGTGAGAAAAAGAAATGGAGGAGGAAAAAAGAAGAAAAAAAAGAGAAAGGAGGAAGAAAAAAAAGGAATATAGGGGATATTGTTAGTTATAGGATATTGTTAAAATATATGTGAGTGGAATATAGGGAAGATGGTTTAGGGGAGCTGCTGGAGTTAAACAAATTTTAGAGGAGAATCTTTTTAGGAGAGTTCCTTATATGGAGATATAGGGGAGAGGTTTTAGGGGAGCTGCTGGACTTGCCCTAAGATGTGATCTTTTCAAGGCGGAATCCTTTCTGGAGTAGTTAATTGTTTCTTCATTTGAGTAGAGTACTAGGATGTAGCAAATTTGTTTTTTCATGGCGTGCTGATGGTCACTGTATATCTGTTCGCATTATTGTCAATTAGTGGAATGTGCTACCGATTTATTTCCTAGTCATCCTCTGTACAACTTAGTAATGCCAAAGCCAAAGATGTATCTCATTGTTATGCATTGTAAACTGCACTTTGGTTTGTATGGTGATTCTATGAAAGATCATGTAGTAGAGGTATTGTATACTGTATGTTGGTCGGGTTGATGAGGGGAGTGCGCAACCATGCAACCCGGGTTTGATCCTCGGCTGTGGCTTCAGGTGCTCCTTTGGAATACCGTTCTTTTTTTTTCAAAGTAAAAGATATAGTATAATCATTACAACGGAGGAATACAGTCTTTCCCCTGCTTTTAGCTTTTAAGTAAGCAAACAAATTATGGTGCTAAGTGATCTGCTTGTGCCAAATGCTTTCTGTAATGTATCGTCAAGGAATTTATAACTGCTTCTTCACCACCTCTTTTCTTAAGTACCCCCTCCGTTCTAAAATAATTAAAATTCTAGGTTTGTCCTAAGTCAAACTTCATTAAGTTTGACCAAGTCTACATAAAAACATATAGACATCTACAATATTAAATTTGCTTCATTAGATTTATTATGAAATATATTTTCATATTATATATTTTTGATATTGTAGATCTTTGCAGATTTTTCTATAGACTTGGTCAAATTTAAAAAAGTTTGACTTAGGACAATCCTAGAACTTCAATTATTTTGGAACGGAGAGAGTAGCTGAGTAGTACACTAGTACACAGTAGTGACACATATGTATTTAGCACCGGCACTAGTAACATGCTTGTAGCAACCGTTTATCTAAAGTACTGCCTTTCTTACTACTCCGGTGCACTCTTTTTTACAGTTTTTCAGCTTGTGAGCATGCTATAACTGGTATTGTTGTATTCTGCCAACCTTTTATCTCCTTGTCTGCCTTCTTGATCGAAATAATAAAACCTTTAGTGCCTCTTGCCTAACAAGAGCATGATGACCTGAGATGTTGTGGAGATAGGCAACTGACTACTCATCCCTTGCATCGTCTTACAGTTTTGGACTCGGAATTATGTCAGCCGATTCGCTGAATAACTAGCAAGAAATAGACCCCTTTTTCTCCATGTTGCTTTGTGTAATCAGTTTATTTAGGCACAACCAAGTACTCAAGTGAACTAAATATTTAGGTAACCTCCATTTCCAAGAAAACTTGTTTCAGCCAATTATTACTATGAGTGATCACCTTTAACAAGTTCGTTGCATTAAGCTAGATGCCTGCAAATTTTCAATGTACTTGCACATATTGTATTAAGCTATATGTCAGTGTTCTCTTGCATATTGCAGCAAGCTATATATTGCTCGTGTTTGATTTCTTGCCCTTTCATCTATAAGGTTTTCAGTATGTACTCCGTATATAGGAAACTTCTTTAGACTTCTTTTATTCTTGACTACTGAAATAGCACTTCCTGGATAGTGTATGCCATATTTATTTGGCATATTATTAAGGGCAGAGGACCTATGATAATTAGTACCATCACACGTTCTTTGCTGCGGGGTTTTCTCCTTCTCGTCTAATCTTGCCCTTCATGTTCTGGTTATCTTGCCATTGGCAGCGAAAATTTGGTTCTAGTCTCAGTGAAAGTGAAGCTAACTAACTAAGCAAGCCTGTTGCTAAATATGCAATTTCTGCTGAGTACTTACTCTCGCAAAAATTATAGTAGAAATATTACGTGCAAAAAGTACACCACATTTAATTGAGATATTTAATGGCGGTTTCGATCATGTTAGACATGGCCTATAGATAGACCATAATTCTTAAGTTGTCCATTGAGCTTTCATTTGTCTGCATTGGTATTGTTTGTCATTAAAATGATATTACTCTCCATTGCCAGGTTGAACGAATTATGGATAGTTCAGCTAGCGGAGTTTCTGGAGAGGAGATTGCAGCTTGATAATCATTTTATCAGTTGCGGTTAACCACCGATTGTTCTTATAGATGTTGTTTGTAGTGCTAGAAGTTGAGCTGATGGAAATCTTGCAATTTTACTTATCCCAGTACTCTGTTTGAATCGTGTGCAGAAGCAAGTCAAGTCAGGGAACTGGAAATGACGAAAGTGTCACATAGGTGATTATAATAAACTTTGAAAAGGTGAAAACCCATGCTGAAGGTATTGGCACTCTTGGTTGATTTTTATCTTTTGTTGACGTGGTTGGCTCAAGTTGTTTGGTAGTGGGAATTCCACAATAGATGTTATAGTTAAAACGCTTGGAGATGGATCTGTAACTGAATACCCAGCCCTTAACCACAAACAAACATAGCCTAGGGAAGAATTGTATGATCTAATTAGATCCCAATCTCTTATTGCTGGAATTAGTTATTTGTTTGCAACCTGCTTACTGTGTATTGTATACAAGGCTAAGCACTGTCAGCTATTTGGATAAAAAGAATAACCATATTCTCTAGTCCCTCTCTCTTCTTCAAGTTGCTCTCAGAGCCTTGGTGGCAACATGGCTGGCCGATCAAGGGTGAGTGCCCAAATTATAAGCAATTTATGATGTTTTTGTCTTAAATGATTCCACTTTTTCCGGGAATGGTGCTATACTGCTATGCATTTACTTTTTGACGCACCCTTTTCTGTGGGTGTTTTCATGAGATATGCACCAATATACAGATAGCTGTTTTTGGTATATCACTGTGTCTGACTTTTTACTCTTTTCAAAGATATATTCCCACTCTCAGTGTGTTTTGCATAAGTTGCTGTTTTGGTGAAAAATATCTATGTTAATTTCTACTTGTTAAATGAAGAGCCTAACCAAGATGGTACCTGATCGAACAGTGTAGCACAGTACCCTGTTTGTGCAGTATTTATATTCTCCTTGGTGCTTGGACTACACAGTTTGTGAATGTTTAATTGATCTAAGTCAGTAGCAAATTGTATTTTTCACATCAATTTCCCATTACCATTGTTTGCCTTATCTAATTGTGCATAACATGCTTTTCCAGCCCTAGAGGACACCAGTTTGCTATTAGCAAAGAACTGTCTTCCTATTTCATGTCATTTCTTGGATATCTGGGGGCAAAGCCAACTACTGTTCAGAACAACATTGTGGGAGTGCATGACTTGAGTGCTGTTAATGTAAGGTGCAGTCTTCACTAGAACTTCAATTGTTTAACTTGGTGAAATGTTTAATTAGTCTGTAGGTCTTCACCAGCAAAATGGTTCAACTGAGGATAAGCAAATTGCAGTGCCAGCTACTTCTGTTACATTATCCATTCACAGTGGTGATTCTCAGGGACTCCGATAGTGCAATTTGACTTTTCAGGATCAGAGTGCCTATGTACAGCATCAGTTGATCTTTCACCAAAGAAAAGCTAAAAGGTGCAGGGTCTATACATCTGTTGATTTGGGAGTCAGCTAAGATGGAACACTTGAGACTGAGGAATGTCAGAGGACCTCTGAAGATAAACATGGCTATTTTGGCCATGGTTTAGCTGGTGGTACAAATTAAGGTCAGAGTCCAGCAGAACTGTTTGGTGGAGCTTGAGCTTCTTCAGGAGAGTTTGGTGATCAACCATCTTTGGCTGCAGTGCCATGTGGCTTACCTAAACAGGAGTAAGAACCTTCTGCTGGAGGGCCTATCATTGGTCTTGTGTTGTTGATGGCCTGCTCTTCGGCGTTTCTCCGACTTATTCAGTAATGAGTAAGTCTAAAAATCTATCTATGTTCAGTAACCTGCTTTACACCTGTTTATTAATGGTCCAAATAGGGTTGGTGGACTGCCCTTAATCTATATCTGTACTACCTTATAAAAGGGGGAGTTTTTCTTTTCTAACTCCACCTCATAAATCGTACTCAGATCCCTCACATCCGTCTGGTTCAACACATCTAAGGGCTATTATAAGTTTGATGGTCTGCCAATCTAATGGCTAATATTAGTTTGATAGTCTGCCACCTAAAAATTACCCACCATGCCATTCACTTAAAGTTGATAGTAATTACCCACCATTGTCCTTACTTAAAATTTTAATAGTAATTACCCACTATTGCCACCGCTATACCCTCCAGCGTCCCCTTCTCCCGAATCTGCGCCACGCGTGGCTGCCGCGCCCACGCCACGCTTTAGCCGTGCCCATGCGCCATTGTCGTTGTCTCCTTCGACATGATGCAGTATAGATTGCATTGCACGTGTACACTTTTAGGTTCTGACGTCGCGGCGCCATCGAAAACCACGCCATCCTCCCCCTACTACCTGACGATCTCCGCCGCCTCCTCCTCCACACTGACCTCCCCCGTGCGGGCCTCCATTTTGCGCACGCAGCCGCGCCACGGAGGGCGTGATGCCGCCGCTGCCGGTGATCTCCTCCTCCTCGCACGGCCCCGCCACCACCACCAACCAAAATAGCTCACGCGCCAGCGGAAGCTGTGCCACGTCGACGAGATTGACGCACTGCTCACTGACCTTGGCATTGACGGCGTGTCCTCCTCGCTGTTATAGTCCAGAACAATTCGCGATCCGGAAGATAGAATGGACGACAAGCATTTGTATTGTGTCATTGGTTATATTCGATGTTATATTTTTTTGATAATATATATTGATCATTGTTTAGTATTCCAGAGGAACAATGATGTCCACTTTTTTTTGCACCATTTCCATTTGTAAGTTATTTTAGCCACTTGAACATCATTATTGGTAGAATGCATGTATGGATAGGAAACTATGTATGGGAGGAGCGTAGCCGCGAGGCTGGCGTTGGGCCGGTGCGTGGACGGCGACGGCGAGAGGAGCCAGCGAGGGGACGGAGGCGGCGGAGCCCGAGGAAGGCGGAGGAGGCGAGCGCCGCAGAGCGGCGGCACCAGCGAGGGGAGGTGCGGAGCCGTGAGGCTGGCGTTGGGCCAGTGCGTGGACGACGACGGCCTGTGGTGGCGGCGGGGGAGATGGGAGGGGCGGGGAAGATGGAGATGGGGATGGGGGTGCGGCGGTGGGGATGTATATCCCCTAGTGCAAATGGGCCGTGGCCCATTAGGGTGGAAGAGCCGGCCGGGTGAGAAAAAGAAATGGAGGAGGAAAAAGAAGAAAAAAAAGAGAAAGGAGGAAGAAAAAAAAGGAATATAGGGGATATTGTTAGTTATAGGATATTGTTAAAATATATGTGAGTGGAATATAGGGAAGATGGTTTAGGGGAGCTGCTGGAGTTAAACAAATTTTAGAGGAGAATCTTTTTAGGAGAGTTCCTTATATGGAGATATAGGGGAGAGGTTTTAGGGGAGCTGCTGGACTTGCCCTAAGATGTGATCTTTTCAAGACGGAATCCTTTCTGGAGTAGTTAATTGTTTCTTCATTTGAGTAGAGTACTAGGATGTAGCAAATTTGTTTTTTCATGGCGTGCTGATGGTCACTGTATATCTGTTCGCATTATTGTCAATTAGTGGAATGTGCTACCGATTTATTTCCTAGTCATCCTCTGTACAACTTAGTAATGCCAAAGCCAAAGATGTATCTCATTGTTATGCATTGTAAACTGCACTTTGGTTTGTATGGTGATTCTATGAAAGATCATGTAGTAGAGGTATTGTATACTGTATGTTGGTCGGGTTGATGAGGGGAGTGCGCAACCATGCAACCCGGGTTTGATCCTCGGCTGTGGCTTCAGGTGCTCCTTTGGAATACCGTTCTTTTTTTTTCAAAGTAAAAGATATAGTATAATCATTACAACGGAGGAATACAGTCTTTCCCCTGCTTTTAGCTTTTAAGTAAGCAAACAAATTATGGTGCTAAGTGATCTGCTTGTGCCAAATGCTTTCTGTAATGTATCGTCAAGGAATTTATAACTGCTTCTTCACCACCTCTTTTCTTAAGTACCCCCTCCGTTCTAAAATAATTAAAATTCTAGGTTTGTCCTAAGTCAAACTTCATTAAGTTTGACCAAGTCTACATAAAAACATATAGACATCTACAATATTAAATTTGCTTCATTAGATTTATTATGAAATATATTTTCATATTATATATTTTTGATATTGTAGATCTTTGCAGATTTTTCTATAGACTTGGTCAAATTTAAAAAAGTTTGACTTAGGACAATCCTAGAACTTCAATTATTTTGGAACGGAGAGAGTAGCTGAGTAGTACACTAGTACACAGTAGTGACACATATGTATTTAGCACCGGCACTAGTAACATGCTTGTAGCAACCGTTTATCTAAAGTACTGCCTTTCTTACTACTCCGGTGCACTCTTTTTTACAGTTTTTCAGCTTGTGAGCATGCTATAACTGGTATTGTTGTATTCTGCCAACCTTTTATCTCCTTGTCTGCCTTCTTGATCGAAATAATAAAACCTTTAGTGCCTCTTGCCTAACAAGAGCATGATGACCTGAGATGTTGTGGAGATAGGCAACTGACTACTCATCCCTTGCATCGTCTTACAGTTTTGGACTCGGAATTATGTCAGCCGATTCGCTGAATAACTAGCAAGAAATAGACCCCTTTTTCTCCATGTTGCTTTGTGTAATCAGTTTATTTAGGCACAACCAAGTACTCAAGTGAACTAAATATTTAGGTAACCTCCATTTCCAAGAAAACTTGTTTCAGCCAATTATTACTATGAGTGATCACCTTTAACAAGTTCGTTGCATTAAGCTAGATGCCTGCAAATTTTCAATGTACTTGCACATATTGTATTAAGCTATATGTCAGTGTTCTCTTGCATATTGCAGCAAGCTATATATTGCTCGTGTTTGATTTCTTGCCCTTTCATCTATAAGGTTTTCAGTATGTACTCCGTATATAGGAAACTTCTTTAGACTTCTTTTATTCTTGACTACTGAAATAGCACTTCCTGGATAGTGTATGCCATATTTATTTGGCATATTATTAAGGGCAGAGGACCTATGATAATTAGTACCATCACACGTTCTTTGCTGCGGGGTTTTCTCCTTCTCGTCTAATCTTGCCCTTCATGTTCTGGTTATCTTGCCATTGGCAGCGAAAATTTGGTTCTAGTCTCAGTGAAAGTGAAGCTAACTAACTAAGCAAGCCTGTTGCTAAATATGCAATTTCTGCTGAGTACTTACTCTCGCAAAAATTATAGTAGAAATATTACGTGCAAAAAGTACACCACATTTAATTGAGATATTTAATGGCGGTTTCGATCATGTTAGACATGGCCTATAGATAGACCATAATTCTTAAGTTGTCCATTGAGCTTTCATTTGTCTGCATTGGTATTGTTTGTCATTAAAATGATATTACTCTCCATTGCCAGGTTGAACGAATTATGGATAGTTCAGCTAGCGGAGTTTCTGGAGAGGAGATTGCAGCTTGATAATCATTTTATCAGTTGCGGTTAACCACCGATTGTTCTTATAGATGTTGTTTGTAGTGCTAGAAGTTGAGCTGATGGAAATCTTGCAATTTTACTTATCCCAGTACTCTGTTTGAATCGTGTGCAGAAGCAAGTCAAGTCAGGGAACTGGAAATGACGAAAGTGTCACATAGGTGATTATAATAAACTTTGAAAAGGTGAAAACCCATGCTGAAGGTATTGGCACTCTTGGTTGATTTTTATCTTTTGTTGACGTGGTTGGCTCAAGTTGTTTGGTAGTGGGAATTCCACAATAGATGTTATAGTTAAAACGCTTGGAGATGGATCTGTAACTGAATACCCAGCCCTTAACCACAAACAAACATAGCCTAGGGAAGAATTGTATGATCTAATTAGATCCCAATCTCTTATTGCTGGAATTAGTTATTTGTTTGCAACCTGCTTACTGTGTATTGTATACAAGGCTAAGCACTGTCAGCTATTTGGATAAAAAGAATAACCATATTCTCTAGTCCCTCTCTCTTCTTCAAGTTGCTCTCAGAGCCTTGGTGGCAACATGGCTGGCCGATCAAGGGTGAGTGCCCAAATTATAAGCAATTTATGATGTTTTTGTCTTAAATGATTCCACTTTTTCCGGGAATGGTGCTATACTGCTATGCATTTACTTTTTGACGCACCCTTTTCTGTGGGTGTTTTCATGAGATATGCACCAATATACAGATAGCTGTTTTTGGTATATCACTGTGTCTGACTTTTTACTCTTTTCAAAGATATATTCCCACTCTCAGTGTGTTTTGCATAAGTTGCTGTTTTGGTGAAAAATATCTATGTTAATTTCTACTTGTTAAATGAAGAGCCTAACCAAGATGGTACCTGATCGAACAGTGTAGCACAGTACCCTGTTTGTGCAGTATTTATATTCTCCTTGGTGCTTGGACTACACAGTTTGTGAATGTTTAATTGATCTAAGTCAGTAGCAAATTGTATTTTTCACATCAATTTCCCATTACCATTGTTTGCCTTATCTAATTGTGCATAACATGCTTTTCCAGCCCTAGAGGACACCAGTTTGCTATTAGCAAAGAACTGTCTTCCTATTTCATGTCATTTCTTGGATATCTGGGGGCAAAGCCAACTACTGTTCAGAACAACATTGTGGGAGTGCATGACTTGAGTGCTGTTAATGTAAGGTGCAGTCTTCACTAGAACTTCAATTGTTTAACTTGGTGAAATGTTTAATTAGTCTGTAGGTCTTCACCAGCAAAATGGTTCAACTGAGGATAAGCAAATTGCAGTGCCAGCTACTTCTGTTACATTATCCATTCACAGTGGTGATTCTCAGGGACTCCGATAGTGCAATTTGACTTTTCAGGATCAGAGTGCCTATGTACAGCATCAGTTGATCTTTCACCAAAGAAAAGCTAAAAGGTGCAGGGTCTATACATCTGTTGATTTGGGAGTCAGCTAAGATGGAACACTTGAGACTGAGGAATGTCAGAGGACCTCTGAAGATAAACATGGCTATTTTGGCCATGGTTTAGCTGGTGGTACAAATTAAGGTCAGAGTCCAGCAGAACTGTTTGGTGGAGCTTGAGCTTCTTCAGGAGAGTTTGGTGATCAACCATCTTTGGCTGCAGTGCCATGTGGCTTACCTAAACAGGAGTAAGAACCTTCTGCTGGAGGGCCTATCATTGGTCTTGTGTTGTTGATGGCCTGCTCTTCGGCGTTTCTCCGACTTATTCAGTAATGAGTAAGTCTAAAAATCTATCTATGTTCAGTAACCTGCTTTACACCTGTTTATTAATGGTCCAAATAGGGTTGGTGGACTGCCCTTAATCTATATCTGTACTACCTTATAAAAGGGGGAGTTTTTCTTTTCTAACTCCACCTCATAAATCGTACTCAGATCCCTCACATCCGTCTGGTTCAACACATCTAAGGGCTATTATAAGTTTGATGGTCTGCCAATCTAATGGCTAATATTAGTTTGATAGTCTGCCACCTAAAAATTACCCACCATGCCATTCACTTAAAGTTGATAGTAATTACCCACCATTGTCCTTACTTAAAATTTTAATAGTAATTACCCACTATTGCCACCGCTATACCCTCCAGCGTCCCCTTCTCCCGAATCTGCGCCACGCGTGGCTGCCGCGCCCACGCCACGCTTTAGCCGTGCCCATGCGCCATTGTCGTTGTCTCCTTCGACATGATGCAGTATAGATTGCATTGCACGTGTACACTTTTAGGTTCTGACGTCGCGGCGCCATCGAAAACCACGCCATCCTCCCCCTACTACCTGACGATCTCCGCCGCCTCCTCCTCCACACTGACCTCCCCCGTGCGGGCCTCCATTTTGCGCACGCAGCCGCGCCACGGAGGGCGTGATGCCGCCGCTGCCGGTGATCTCCTCCTCCTCGCACGGCCCCGCCACCACCACCAACCAAAATAGCTCACGCGCCAGCGGAAGCTGTGCCACGTCGACGAGATTGACGCACTGCTCACTGACCTTGGCATTGACGGCGTGTCCTCCTCGCTGTTATAGTCCAGAACAATTCGCGATCCGGAAGATAGAATGGACGACAAGCATTTGTATTGTGTCATTGGTTATATTCGATGTTATATTTTTTTGATAATATATATTGATCATTGTTTAGTATTCCAGAGGAACAATGATGTCCACTTTTTTTTGCACCATTTCCATTTGTAAGTTATTTTAGCCACTTGAACATCATTATTGGTAGAATGCATGTATGGATAGGAAACTATGTATGGGAGGAGCGTAGCCGCGAGGCTGGCGTTGGGCCGGTGCGTGGACGGCGACGGCGAGAGGAGCCAGCGAGGGGACGGAGGCGGCGGAGCCCGAGGAAGGCGGAGGAGGCGAGCGCCGCAGAGCGGCGGCACCAGCGAGGGGAGGTGCGGAGCCGTGAGGCTGGCGTTGGGCCAGTGCGTGGACGACGACGGCCTGTGGTGGCGGCGGGGGAGATGGGAGGGGCGGGGAAGATGGAGATGGGGATGGGGGTGCGGCGGTGGGGATGTATATCCCCTAGTGCAAATGGGCCGTGGCCCATTAGGGTGGAAGAGCCGGCCGGGTGAGAAAAAGAAATGGAGGAGGAAAAAAGAAGAAAAAAAAGAGAAAGGAGGAAGAAAAAAAAGGAATATAGGGGATATTGTTAGTTATAGGATATTGTTAAAATATATGTGAGTGGAATATAGGGAAGATGGTTTAGGGGAGCTGCTGGAGTTAAACAAATTTTAGAGGAGAATCTTTTTAGGAGAGTTCCTTATATGGAGATATAGGGGAGAGGTTTTAGGGGAGCTGCTGGACTTGCCCTAAGATGTGATCTTTTCAAGACGGAATCCTTTCTGGAGTAGTTAATTGTTTCTTCATTTGAGTAGAGTACTAGGATGTAGCAAATTTGTTTTTTCATGGCGTGCTGATGGTCACTGTATATCTGTTCGCATTATTGTCAATTAGTGGAATGTGCTACCGATTTATTTCCTAGTCATCCTCTGTACAACTTAGTAATGCCAAAGCCAAAGATGTATCTCATTGTTATGCATTGTAAACTGCACTTTGGTTTGTATGGTGATTCTATGAAAGATCATGTAGTAGAGGTATTGTATACTGTATGTTGGTCGGGTTGATGAGGGGAGTGCGCAACCATGCAACCCGGGTTTGATCCTCGGCTGTGGCTTCAGGTGCTCCTTTGGAATACCGTTCTTTTTTTTTCAAAGTAAAAGATATAGTATAATCATTACAACGGAGGAATACAGTCTTTCCCCTGCTTTTAGCTTTTAAGTAAGCAAACAAATTATGGTGCTAAGTGATCTGCTTGTGCCAAATGCTTTCTGTAATGTATCGTCAAGGAATTTATAACTGCTTCTTCACCACCTCTTTTCTTAAGTACCCCCTCCGTTCTAAAATAATTAAAATTCTAGGTTTGTCCTAAGTCAAACTTCATTAAGTTTGACCAAGTCTACATAAAAACATATAGACATCTACAATATTAAATTTGCTTCATTAGATTTATTATGAAATATATTTTCATATTATATATTTTTGATATTGTAGATCTTTGCAGATTTTTCTATAGACTTGGTCAAATTTAAAAAAGTTTGACTTAGGACAATCCTAGAACTTCAATTATTTTGGAACGGAGAGAGTAGCTGAGTAGTACACTAGTACACAGTAGTGACACATATGTATTTAGCACCGGCACTAGTAACATGCTTGTAGCAACCGTTTATCTAAAGTACTGCCTTTCTTACTACTCCGGTGCACTCTTTTTTACAGTTTTTCAGCTTGTGAGCATGCTATAACTGGTATTGTTGTATTCTGCCAACCTTTTATCTCCTTGTCTGCCTTCTTGATCGAAATAATAAAACCTTTAGTGCCTCTTGCCTAACAAGAGCATGATGACCTGAGATGTTGTGGAGATAGGCAACTGACTACTCATCCCTTGCATCGTCTTACAGTTTTGGACTCGGAATTATGTCAGCCGATTCGCTGAATAACTAGCAAGAAATAGACCCCTTTTTCTCCATGTTGCTTTGTGTAATCAGTTTATTTAGGCACAACCAAGTACTCAAGTGAACTAAATATTTAGGTAACCTCCATTTCCAAGAAAACTTGTTTCAGCCAATTATTACTATGAGTGATCACCTTTAACAAGTTCGTTGCATTAAGCTAGATGCCTGCAAATTTTCAATGTACTTGCACATATTGTATTAAGCTATATGTCAGTGTTCTCTTGCATATTGCAGCA
Source organism: Stipa capillata (assembly GCA_019208055.1). Taxonomy (NCBI): domain Eukaryota; kingdom Viridiplantae; phylum Streptophyta; class Magnoliopsida; order Poales; family Poaceae; genus Stipa; species Stipa capillata. Next base: position 673,700 of record JAGXJF010002856.1, on the reverse strand, counting down.
AGCTATATATTGCTCGTGTTTGATTTCTTGCCCTTTCATCTATAAGGTTTTCAGTATGTACTCCGTATATAGGAAACTTCTTTAGACTTCTTTTATTCTTGACTACTGAAATAGCACTTCCTGGATAGTGTATGCCATATTTATTTGGCATATTATTAAGGGCAGAGGACCTATGATAATTAGTACCATCACACGTTCTTTGCTGCGGGGTTTTCTCCTTCTCGTCTAATCTTGCCCTTCATGTTCTGGTTATCTTGCCATTGGCAGCGAAAATTTGGTTCTAGTCTCAGTGAAAGTGAAGCTAACTAACTAAGCAAGCCTGTTGCTAAATATGCAATTTCTGCTGAGTACTTACTCTCGCAAAAATTATAGTAGAAATATTACGTGCAAAAAGTACACCACATTTAATTGAGATATTTAATGGCGGTTTCGATCATGTTAGACATGGCCTATAGATAGACCATAATTCTTAAGTTGTCCATTGAGCTTTCATTTGTCTGCATTGGTATTGTTTGTCATTAAAATGATATTACTCTCCATTGCCAGGTTGAACGAATTATGGATAGTTCAGCTAGCGGAGTTTCTGGAGAGGAGATTGCAGCTTGATAATCATTTTATCAGTTGCGGTTAACCACCGATTGTTCTTATAGATGTTGTTTGTAGTGCTAGAAGTTGAGCTGATGGAAATCTTGCAATTTTACTTATCCCAGTACTCTGTTTGAATCGTGTGCAGAAGCAAGTCAAGTCAGGGAACTGGAAATGACGAAAGTGTCACATAGGTGATTATAATAAACTTTGAAAAGGTGAAAACCCATGCTGAAGGTATTGGCACTCTTGGTTGATTTTTATCTTTTGTTGACGTGGTTGGCTCAAGTTGTTTGGTAGTGGGAATTCCACAATAGATGTTATAGTTAAAACGCTTGGAGATGGATCTGTAACTGAATACCCAGCCCTTAACCACAAACAAACATAGCCTAGGGAAGAATTGTATGATCTAATTAGATCCCAATCTCTTATTGCTGGAATTAGTTATTTGTTTGCAACCTGCTTACTGTGTATTGTATACAAGGCTAAGCACTGTCAGCTATTTGGATAAAAAGAATAACCATATTCTCTAGTCCCTCTCTCTTCTTCAAGTTGCTCTCAGAGCCTTGGTGGCAACATGGCTGGCCGATCAAGGGTGAGTGCCCAAATTATAAGCAATTTATGATGTTTTTGTCTTAAATGATTCCACTTTTTCCGGGAATGGTGCTATACTGCTATGCATTTACTTTTTGACGCACCCTTTTCTGTGGGTGTTTTCATGAGATATGCACCAATATACAGATAGCTGTTTTTGGTATATCACTGTGTCTGACTTTTTACTCTTTTCAAAGATATATTCCCACTCTCAGTGTGTTTTGCATAAGTTGCTGTTTTGGTGAAAAATATCTATGTTAATTTCTACTTGTTAAATGAAGAGCCTAACCAAGATGGTACCTGATCGAACAGTGTAGCACAGTACCCTGTTTGTGCAGTATTTATATTCTCCTTGGTGCTTGGACTACACAGTTTGTGAATGTTTAATTGATCTAAGTCAGTAGCAAATTGTATTTTTCACATCAATTTCCCATTACCATTGTTTGCCTTATCTAATTGTGCATAACATGCTTTTCCAGCCCTAGAGGACACCAGTTTGCTATTAGCAAAGAACTGTCTTCCTATTTCATGTCATTTCTTGGATATCTGGGGGCAAAGCCAACTACTGTTCAGAACAACATTGTGGGAGTGCATGACTTGAGTGCTGTTAATGTAAGGTGCAGTCTTCACTAGAACTTCAATTGTTTAACTTGGTGAAATGTTTAATTAGTCTGTAGGTCTTCACCAGCAAAATGGTTCAACTGAGGATAAGCAAATTGCAGTGCCAGCTACTTCTGTTACATTATCCATTCACAGTGGTGATTCTCAGGGACTCCGATAGTGCAATTTGACTTTTCAGGATCAGAGTGCCTATGTACAGCATCAGTTGATCTTTCACCAAAGAAAAGCTAAAAGGTGCAGGGTCTATACATCTGTTGATTTGGGAGTCAGCTAAGATGGAACACTTGAGACTGAGGAATGTCAGAGGACCTCTGAAGATAAACATGGCTATTTTGGCCATGGTTTAGCTGGTGGTACAAATTAAGGTCAGAGTCCAGCAGAACTGTTTGGTGGAGCTTGAGCTTCTTCAGGAGAGTTTGGTGATCAACCATCTTTGGCTGCAGTGCCATGTGGCTTACCTAAACAGGAGTAAGAACCTTCTGCTGGAGGGCCTATCATTGGTCTTGTGTTGTTGATGGCCTGCTCTTCGGCGTTTCTCCGACTTATTCAGTAATGAGTAAGTCTAAAAATCTATCTATGTTCAGTAACCTGCTTTACACCTGTTTATTAATGGTCCAAATAGGGTTGGTGGACTGCCCTTAATCTATATCTGTACTACCTTATAAAAGGGGGAGTTTTTCTTTTCTAACTCCACCTCATAAATCGTACTCAGATCCCTCACATCCGTCTGGTTCAACACATCTAAGGGCTATTATAAGTTTGATGGTCTGCCAATCTAATGGCTAATATTAGTTTGATAGTCTGCCACCTAAAAATTACCCACCATGCCATTCACTTAAAGTTGATAGTAATTACCCACCATTGTCCTTACTTAAAATTTTAATAGTAATTACCCACTATTGCCACCGCTATACCCTCCAGCGTCCCCTTCTCCCGAATCTGCGCCACGCGTGGCTGCCGCGCCCACGCCACGCTTTAGCCGTGCCCATGCGCCATTGTCGTTGTCTCCTTCGACATGATGCAGTATAGATTGCATTGCACGTGTACACTTTTAGGTTCTGACGTCGCGGCGCCATCGAAAACCACGCCATCCTCCCCCTACTACCTGACGATCTCCGCCGCCTCCTCCTCCACACTGACCTCCCCCGTGCGGGCCTCCATTTTGCGCACGCAGCCGCGCCACGGAGGGCGTGATGCCGCCGCTGCCGGTGATCTCCTCCTCCTCGCACGGCCCCGCCACCACCACCAACCAAAATAGCTCACGCGCCAGCGGAAGCTGTGCCACGTCGACGAGATTGACGCACTGCTCACTGACCTTGGCATTGACGGCGTGTCCTCCTCGCTGTTATAGTCCAGAACAATTCGCGATCCGGAAGATAGAATGGACGACAAGCATTTGTATTGTGTCATTGGTTATATTCGATGTTATATTTTTTTGATAATATATATTGATCATTGTTTAGTATTCCAGAGGAACAATGATGTCCACTTTTTTTTGCACCATTTCCATTTGTAAGTTATTTTAGCCACTTGAACATCATTATTGGTAGAATGCATGTATGGATAGGAAACTATGTTTGTAAATGTTAGAATATATTTTTCACGTTTAATTTATGTTAGTCAAGACGTGCGTTGCACGTGCACGATTACTGGTTATACATAAAAGCCCAAAAATGTACAGAAAATAAGAAAAATGGATGAACACAAGGAGCATATGGAGGACAACCTCGGATTAGAATCCAATGGTTGATAAAAAAGTGACTGGAACTTGATTATTTTTCAGCCACCGGCGCTATAGAGGGTGCCATTAAGATGACCTTGGGTGGGTTTTAATTCGTACATGATTAGAGGACGAGAAGTGCTTCTATACTCTTCCAGATTTTGTTTGCACGGAATTTAAAGCTTTGCACGAATCTTAAAGCTTCCTGGGACTTGTTAGGGTCCGAGGCCCATATCCACTGTCTGGTCCAATCCCAACCTGCATGAGGTCTTTTTCTCCACTTCGCTGCCTCTTCTCCTCCACCGCCGGCGCTTCCCCTCCAGCGCTGCCACGCCGTGACACCTCCCCATTGAAGACGCCACAAAGCCGAGGACGGCAAACTGCGCCGCTTCGGGACGCCGCCGCCGCTTCGGGACGCTGCCGTCGCTGCTACAACCTCCGCGTCGAACCCGCCACAGAGCCGAGGACGGCGACCTCCAACGCCGCTCCCGCCGCCGCTGCACAGGAGCGCCGGGTCATAGCAGCGGCGGCGTTGGAGCCGCCGGTCGCGGTTGCAGCGGTGGGTTGGCGGGTTTGGATTGGACCGGGTGGTGGATATGGGCCTCGGGCCCTAACAAGTCCCAGGTAGCTTTAAGATTCGTGCAAAGCTTTAAATTCCGTGCAAAAAAAAATCTGGAAGAGTATAGAAGCACTTCTCTTAGAGGATTACTGTCGACGAGTAAACGTCTCTAGCGGTGGTCCGAATGGACCCCCTTGTTGATTCGGCCTGGGGCGATATAGAGTTCTTCTTATGAGCCGGTGATGGCGTTTCAAGGATGAGGGTGGTTATGATGCTTGATGCCGGAGACACAGGGATTTGTCCAGGTTCAGGCCACCCGGAGGTGTAATACCCTACGTCCTGCTTCGTTGTGGGTGTATTGATTCTATCAAGATTACAGGGGTGTTCTTCCTTACAAACAGGCTGGCTGATCTTCTGATACCAAATAAAAAAGTCTAACCAGCGCCCCTTTTTCTCTCTGGAATCCGAACCCTTTGCATGGTCTGGGAACTCCCCTTATATAGCCGGGGGTTCACCACAGAGGCCAAGCAAAGACTATTGCACCTGGTATCGTGAGCGCTAAGGAAACGCCTACCTCTTCATTTAATGCGCCGCGCCGGTGTTCGCGCCGCGTGTCTTCTCGCCATGCCCTCCGCCAGGGGGGGCTGACAGCTTTATGCTCAGCGGGACCCGCGAAGAGAGGCTTGCCGGGCCCCCCCTGACTAAGTCGGTGAAGTATCCGCCCCTGGGCCCCGCGTGTCAGCGACCAAACGCGGGCCACGAGGCGCGCGGTGATTTGACCCAAAGGGGCGGAAAGGGGTGACAGCGACGCGGGCGCGCGGGGCAGCGCGCCTGGCCGGTCAACAACCCTGTCAGACGGACCCCATCCCCTGACAGGGGCTATGGCAAAAGGGGATTTGCCCTGCGGGGATGGGACCGGCCTGACCGATATCATGCCCATACGGGACTTTAGCATTTAATGCCCGAGTGACAGGCATTAAATGCCTCTGCCGGGACTAAGGCTTATGGAAAAAGCCAGCTTACTGCAGCGGCAGCCCGGAGGAGGGCCCCACCGGGGGGCCCCACGACCCCCGAGCGCTTCCGCCCCCGAGCAGCCCCTTCGGCCTCGGAGAGCGCCAGCTGTCCCGGACTGCCTTGGCCGACCCCGGGCGCTCGGGGAGCGTCCGTCGGGGGGTCGCTCGGGACTCCGCTCGGGGGAGGTGCTCGGGGGGTCCGCCCGGGGACCCTCCCGAGCACTCTTCTGGGCCCACGCCTTGCGGGATGCCGGTCGCTCGGGGAGAGGGGCCCGAGCGCTTCCTTGATTCTTGGGCCTTGGACCCTCGGGATCGCAAGGCCCTTAGATGGCTCGCACAAACGTGGCGCTCGGGGGAATCCCCCGAGTGCCCGGGTTTGAACACCGGGCCCACCTGCTTCTCCAGTGGGGCCTTTGCCGATAAGGCCGCCACGTGTCACGCCCTGTGGCCTCTGGTTGGCCTGCGCCGGCGGTTCGGGGGACCCTGGGCCCCATTCCGCCGACAATTACTTTGGCAGGAAATCACAAATAAACAAGATAAAACCCTAAATCCATTGAATCAATGAATAGCCAGGATGACTTGTCTCAAAACCCAACTCACGCTTTTTATAATAGTATAGATAAGATACCTCCCATGAACTTCTCCTATTCTACTAGAGTTTCTTTACCTCCCAGATATATCTGTCACATGCTCCTCTTTAAACAAAGGAGAAGAGAGAGAGAGAGAGAGAGAGAGAGAGAGAGAGAGAGCTGCTCCACACTCTTTAATGCTGGACCATGATTTTCTTTCTCTTTCACGCATTGAAACGGTATTCACAATTTAATTTTTTATTTCTGTTTTCTGACACTATATACTATTTATAAAACCTAATGAAATTGGTATTATAAAGCTACTTTGCATCGCAATTAATCTAAATATTTAAGACGTTATTAGTCAAAGTTTTGAGGTTTCACTGCATCCTTTTTCAAAATGATTACTCATGGTTTATGATCATAAGAAGCCTGAGTTAATTTTACTCAAGAATCGATGCATCTTTAGAAAAGACAAAGCAGGGGTGAATTTCTTTTGCCTTTGGGTAGGAAAAAGGGAAAGGAAATAGCAGTGGAAGCAGAGTAAGGACCAATGCGTCGTACATGGGGGAGAAGAGACACGAAAGGAATCGTATATGCTTTACAGAATGGAAAGGGTACACTGGTAGCTTGGTCAACTCTCAGAGGCAAACCATTCCATCCATCTCACTTTTTGGCTCCATCTGTAGCACGTAGGAACGCCTCAAATATTTCAATTCCGGTGCTGCTATCATCTGTCAACTTTGTCTATCCCCCAGAGACGTAGCGGAGGCAAGAATGTAACATTTACTTATTGCGTTTATATGTAGGTGGTGGCGAGAAAATCCTCAACTGATGGGTTAGATTTATGCTGGCGCTGTTGCTGTTCTTGCTTGGTCTTACACAGAGGAACTCATCATGGACGTGGAGGTACTGCTCTTTCTCATTCTACATTAACGATGGAGTTAATTGGTTACTTGGTTTCCTTCTAGCCAATTCGTTTTCGAAATTTTCCACCTTAGCCAGTTCCGCTGACACTTAATTTGACGGCTTTGCAATCAACATCGCTCCATCGTGCATGATGTAGCTCCATCTCGCTCAGATTGTTTGGGATGTGGGTGTAGCTATAGCAAGGATCTCCCAACTAGTGTATACATATAGATAGATTCCCATGGTTTGTATTGGTTGATTTATGCACCCGACCAGAGTATGCATGCCTGTGACTGGCAAGACAAATCAGTCAATAAGTTCGTTGAAGCTTCAACAAAATAAATGACCTCACTTTACATTTTCCTCCATTTCAGGAGATATTTGGGTGGGATATTGATGGAGCCAGAGAGCAGATACTTGAATATGTTACAGGACGGCCAGAGAAAAAAATTATATATTTTCATGGATGGGATGGATTTGGGGCGTCCGCGGTCCTTAGATCCATAGCACAAGTACTTTCATCATTGAAAGTGAATGCTCCCCGTGAACTATGCTTTGACAGAATAATTTACGTTGACTGTTCGGCATGGAAAAATAGAAGGGAAATGCAGAGAGCAATTGCGGAGAAGCTAACACTTGACCGTACAACAATGGACATGTTCACTAAGCAGGATGAGGAGGATGACTTCAGTGGACTGGATGAAGACTCTAGGGATGTGATACCAAGTATTGCAACAGAGATTGATCGAACTCTGCGGGATTGTAGATTTATGATGATTTTTCTTAATGGAAGTGATGATGAGGTTGATGTCACTAGATTTGGCATTCCTCAGATGACGGAATTTCGCAGCAACAGAATGATATGGACATTCAAGAGAAGGTTGTTGACGATTCATAGCCGCCCTTCTGGGATAAAAGAAAAGCTAAGAAACACCCAACTTTTCCTAGATGCTGCATTGGTGCATGGAGAGTATCAGATCACAGAGTCGGAATTTTGTGCACTGGTGCAGGGAGAGGCTGCTACAACAATTGCTCGCTACCCATGTATGCTGGATATTGACTCAACAATGGTCACAGATTGTTGTCTCTTAGAGTTATCTTTGCATTATAATTTCCACAGCACCACTAGATTTGGTTGGGCTGCTAATTCTTCCAACTACTGGTTATGCGATGGGATCATACAAGGGGATAGAGCTATGGAGATCAGCAATGCATTGCATGGAGAGATAAGATGGGAGTGCGATGCTTCTTTGCTTCGTCGTGTGCTTGAAGGGTTGGAGCCTCTTTTTTTGGTAACGACTAATACAAATCCTCCTACTGTTTCAACGAGGTGTCTAGCTAAAGGTCGTTGGATTTCAATCACCTCCCAGGAACACGAAGTATGTGTTATGAAAAATATACCTGCAACGGCATCATTGTTTTTCTTGGCATTCAAAAGACCAGATCACCTACCATCATCTGAAAGGTCAGATCATACACCAGCATTTGAAGGACAAGATGGCCCAACCGCACTACTGCCATCTGGCATGTTTGAACATTCCAGCAACCTTGCTGTGCTTGTTCTCTCTTATTGTGCCTTTTGTTTCGCATCACCACCTTTCCTTACATGCCATGGCCTAAGGTTCCTTGGTTTGGAACACTGTAAGCACAAGACAAGGGAAGGAGAGGGCCATACAGATACAGAGTGGACATTCTTGCTTAGCCTCTGTGTGCTTGAGGTACGCTACACAGAATGGGATGAGATGCTGTCTGAAGAAAAGATGGATCTCATGACTAACCTCACAGAGCTAAATATAGAGGGAGTTAGGTGCTGGAAGTACATCAATCAATTACGTAAAAGACTAGCTCACCTTTATAGGCTAAGGATTACCAAACCTATGATTCATCACCCGGAGGAAACAGACGCCGTCGTTGACTCAATTATGGACAAACTAGAAATACTTGACTTGTCTGGCAACAGTGAGTTGAAAGTTGTACCAATCAGCCTGTCAAAAGCGAGCAGCCTTCAGGTGCTTGTTCTTGATGGCTGCAATGGACTTGAGTGTGTTGCTGCACCTGATACGCTTCCACCCTCTCTCCTGTCCTTCAGCCTCGATGGCTACGGAGCAACATCCCATTGGACACCAGCTGTTAATCTACTACCTCCAGAAAATATGCGCCCTTCTTCTAAGGATCTAGAAGATGCCAAGGCCTCCAAGATCTCCCTAGAGGGCTGCATAAGTTTGGAGAATTTGTTTCTGCGTGGACTACCAAATCTTGTGGAGCTGGACCTATCAGGAACTGCAATCAAGATACTAGACTTTACAACCATGGTAGTGCAAGTCCAATGCCTCAGACGACTCTATCTGCTGGGCTGTGAGCACCTCCTTGCAATAAGATGGGACCAGAAGAGTCCTCATGGGATACAGCCACAACTGGAGTTGTTATGCATTGACACGCGATCTGGGATTGGATATTCTCGGCCATCCATAGACCATATCACTAAATCTTTTAGGTTGAAGGTGCATGCCATTCTTTCAGACGCAAGGCTTGTTCGATCCTTGTGGCCAGCAATACAACATTACAGAAGCAAGGGCAGCCTTGTGGATGTCTATTTTAATATCCACATCACCTCTTTGCCTGTGTTGTATAGTGAGGATGTTCCACCTGAAGCAACCCACAGGATTCTTGCAAGGCAGTATGGTGATGTCCACGCCATGGTCGGCGATGCCGCCATGCAGGCTTTCCCGGAGGCTCCGACAACAGAATTGGATCGCCACGTCGAGATTTCCCGAGAGAGCTACGGGCTGGAGACCGAACTTCTTGGATATGTACCTGCCCGTAATAATTTAGCTCTTTTTATGAGAAGATGTGCTGATTCCATGCATCTGCACGACATCTCGACCAGTACCAGTATGCCCATGAATGAGTGGAATTACCTTAGGCATTGCCGTGTGGAGAGGTGCACCAAGCTGGACACCGTCTTCCCAGGCACATACGGCTTCGAGGCTCTGGAGACTATTTGGGCATCGGATCTCCTGATGGCCCGCTGTATCTGGAGCAAAGGCGGTTCCTACTACCATTACAGCTCCTTTGGAGGACTGCGGCACCTGAACCTGCGCTCCTGCCCCAGGCTCCGGTTCGTGCTTCCGGTGTGGGTCTCCTCCTTCCCCAGCTTGGAGACACTCCACATCATCCAATGCGGCGACCTCAGGCACGTCTTCGTGCTGGACGAAGAGCACCCTGAGACACGCCTTGTTTTCCCGAACCTGACCACCATCCACCTGCACGACCTCCCGATGCTGCGGGACATATGCGAGGCCCAGATGCTGATGCTGGCGCCCGCGCTGCAGACCATCAAGATCAGGGGATGCTGGGGCCTGCGCCGGTTGCCAGCCATGGAGGGTCGTGGCCTGCACGTGAAGAAGCCGGCTGTCGAGATCGAGAAGGATGTGTGGGACGCGCTGGAGTGGGACGGGGTGGAGGCCGGACACCACTCCTCCCTCTTCGAGGAACCACGCCACTCGCGCTACTACAAGGTCACATTGCCCAGGGTGTCCGTCCTTAGGTAAAGAATTTAATCCATCATTGTTTCTCCTGCCGCCGGCTACTTACTTACTCTTTGTTTCTGTGTGGAATTGTCACGCATTGCCCAGGTGAACTCCGGATTTCATCGCTTCTTCTGCCGCGGATGCAGCTTATTGCATGTTAATTGTGCTCGTGTGCTTATGAGCTTGTCGTGTGTGGTGTGGGTGTGTCTCTGGTCTCCGTGGCAGAGTTTTAAGCAATATAAGCAGCCTGGTTTGTGTGATCAGCATGCACAGACCGGCTGGAGAGTTGTGATTGTGAGCTGTGGGGTGATGTTCGTTTGTCTCGAATCTGAAAGCAGTTGCTTAATTGGGTGCGCATCCACCTAGCTGCTATGGTATCTGAGCTTCTATGAAGTCAAGAAGCAGCTGAGCTGGTTCTGAACCTGCTTGCCTGCGTCCCCGATGTAGCAGAAGCTATATGCCTGTATGCATCCCGCGTTTAATTGCTGGGTGTGAACCAATCTATAAATATAGTACGTATGAAGTTCGTGTGTGATCAACACTAGCAAGCGTCAAATGAGAAATGTTTGCATACATGCATGCATCTATTATTGTGTAAATAAAACTTGTGTGCTGCTTTGGCATTCGGCCCTATATCTTTACGCATTTCCTTATTCTCCGTTGCCTGAGAATTAAAATCGCGCCAGTCGGAGAGAGAAAGAGAGAGCAACGCCTGAAGCTGAGACGGGGCGCCTCGCTAGGACCGCGCCGGAGACGGGGACGACGCGGCGTTGCCGGCGGAGGTGGGGACGAGGGTTTAAAGGTGCGGATGTGCGGCTTTTTTGTTTTCACTGCTAGCCTCGCCAGGACCGCGCCGGAGACGGGGACGACGCGGCGTCGCCGGCGGAGGTGGGGACGAGTGTTTAAAGGTGCGAATGTGCGGCTTTTTCGTTTTCACTGCTACTCGGATTAGACAGCCGCCGAACTCGAGACGAGGACAACGCGGTCGGCCGCAGCGTCGCCGGCGACAGCTCGGTCTCACCGGAAGAGAGGCTGGTCGTTGGGACTTGGGAGCAAGAAATTTTCTTGATTTCAGTCCAACTTTTCGGGACAATCGACTGAAACTGAAAGAAAAATCAGTTACCTGACGCATAGGTGCTCCCTATTCTTGGAATTTTGCTCTTCAATTGTACATTTATTTCACACTAGACCGGGCAGCTGCCCGATCTCCGACGGTTGCAATAGAGTTTTCCAGGCTCTGCCAGCGAGCGCTCCGCCACTGGAGGCGGCAATGAGCTTTCACCGGAGCCAGCACCGGTGACCTAGATGCCCACTAGGTACTCGAGGCAATGCCTGGTGAAGAATGCGATAGGAGAGCGAGGAGGAGGTTGTGATGAAGTGGACGTCGACTGAGATGCCATCGTGGCTGCTGACTGGACAGCATTGTGGCACGGTCAACCTACAACGCAACTGTCAATGCCACCACAAGCAGGATTAGACGTTCAGTGGACCCTTTCAGAAAATTTAGGAGACTAAATGTGTATTTTGAAAGTAGGGAGATCAAAGTGAAGGCATCATATAAGCTAAGGGACCACGGGTGTTATTAAATCCCTCTTTCGAATAAAAATGTGTATTTTGAAAGGTCGGAGACAAAACAAGAAACAGGAAAAAGGACCGTGACGCATAGATCGTGCGAAAATGTAAGGTTTAGTGGTGCGGCTGGGCATACATGGGCTATAAGATAACCCACGGGCCATACATAGGAAGCAATTCAAGGTTTCGAAGAACCCATGTGAAAATCGTGCCCACTCCAGCCCAAGAGGTAGGCTCATGTGTACCGTTCCCCTCCGCCTCGCCCTCGTCGAGGCGAACGTCCGATCAGTCCGACCCCAAACCCCACGCGGCGACGCCACCCCGCCGCCGCCGCCGCCCGCCGTGGCCCCCACGTCATCAGCCTGCACGATTCCGCCCCTCCGCTTCTCAGCCACGCGCCGCAGCAGCCGCCTGCCACCGCCGGTCGCGACGAGCCCCCACCTACATTAGCCGGCTCGCTAGGCCCGTGGCCTAGGTCAGTGGCCCAATCCGATTTGGATTCCACCCTAACCGACCCCATCAGTAAGGCTGACCTGTCCCTAAACCAGGCGAGCACCAGAGGTGGAGGCTATCGCGACCAGCCCTCAGAACCCAGCCTCAGGAATCAACTGCGACCAGCCTTCAGAACCCAGCCTCAAGAATCAACTGCGACTGGCGATGCTCCGATCTACCATTGGAATTGTGCTCCGGCGCACGGCGCTGGCCTCTCGCTTCTTCAGCAGCGGAGGCCGTGGCACCTCCAGTGCACTCCGGCGGCCGGCGCTGGCCTCTAGCTTCTTCAGCAACGGCAGCTGCGGCAGCCTTGGATGCAGCGACACCACCAGGGTAGGTACCTCGACTTCTCCATTTAGAATTTTTTTAGGGTAGGCGAGTCGTAGTGTCGGCTTAAGTTACGAGATTGAGATTTCCAGTGTGATCTGCGTATTGGGGGCGCACAATATTAGGCCGAATCAAATGCTAATAAATGAACCGCCTGTTTCAATTACGAAACCATATAAATATACTAGCACAATTCGGAGCCCTAGTACCTTGCTCCAGCCATGGGCCATGGCCAATCAAGGAGTTTTGCATCTCTTTCTGTATGGCTCAAGCAGGGCTTATGTCTCAGGTATGGTCACTGACGACCGGGGCCCAACGGACCAACGAGCCGCCACTCCTCGCGCGCGACCCATCCCCTCCTTAAACCCTTGCCCTCGCCGCCGCCCACGCCATGGAGACCCTCAAGCGCAAGGCTCCAGACGCCCCCGCCTCCCCACTCAAGGCGCCGCCCACTCCTGCCGCCTCCGACTGCGTGCACGATGTCTCCTACCCCGAAGGCTACGACCCTTCCACCTCCGACTCCGGCGTCATCGCCGGCCGTGGCGAGGGCGTGGGGCCGGCCAAGACGTTCCCGTTCCATCTGGATCCTTTCCAGTCCGAGGCCATCCGCTGCCTCGACAGCGGCGAATCCGTCATGGTAAATAGCTTCCGCATGCTAATTACGCTGCTCTTGGCTTAGTTATTACTAGTAATTCCACCGTAAATTTTGGTAATTTACTTGCTTTGCCTGTTGGATTGGGCACTTTGTCTCGCTGTTAAGTTCCGTGCTTTTTCTTTTCTTCTTTACTATTTCGCTTGTCAATTTAGTTGTTTGTCTGTCGTGTATTTACCAGGTTTCAGCTCACACATCAGCAGGAAAGACAGTGGTTGCTTTGTACGCGATAGCGATGTCTTTGCGCAATCAGCAGCGGGTCATCTATACATCTCCAATCAAGGCCCTCAGCAACCAGAAGTACAGAGAGTTCAAAGAAGAGTTCTCTGATGTTGGTCTCATGACCGGAGACGTGACAATTGAGCCAAATGCCTCTTGCTTGGTACTAGATCATCAACTTCATTCAAATTACTCTTTGTATGTATTTATGTCTGGTACTTAAAGCCTGCTCGGAAATGTAGGTCATGACCACAGAAATTTGGCGTAGCATGCAGTACAAAGGGTCCGAGGTCATGAGAGAAGTCGCTTGGGTTATCTTTGATGAGGTGCATTACATGCGTGATAGGGAGAGAGGAGTGGTGTGGGAGGAAAGTATAGTAATGGCTCCCAAAAACTCACGATTTGTGTTCCTCTCAGCAACTGTACCTAACGCCAAGGAGTTCGCTGATTGGGTAGCTAAGGTTTGTTGCCAACCTTCCACAGTTCCCTGGTTTTTCTGTTGTCACCTTTATCTTTGACAATTCATCAGAAAGTTTTCTGCTCAATAAATATCAATGATGTCTAACATCTATTTGCCAGAAAGCATTTGCTGTTATACATGGTCAAGCATAATGAATTAAAGGAACATTTACATAAACATCATCGTTTTGATGTCTAACCTATCTACTTGCTTTCATTCATGGTCAAACATTCATCTATATTTTCAGCACATGTGCTTTCTGCATAATGAAAGACGATTTTATTTCTCAGGTACACAAGCAACCTTGTCATATAGTATACACTGACTATCGACCTACACCTCTCCAGCACTATGTATTTCCTTCTGGAGGGGATGGCTTATACCTGGTAGTTGATGAGAAGGGCAAGTTCAGAGAAGACAGTTTTCAGAAATCTTTGAATGTCCTTGCCCCTGCTAGTGGCAGTGACAAGAAGAGGGAAAATGGGAAGCGGCAAAAAGGCCTCTTGGCAGGCAAATCTAGCGAGGAAAGTGACATATTCAAGATGGTGAAGATGATAATTCAGCGTCAATATGACCCTCTGATACTGTTCAGCTTTAGCAAAAGAGAATGTGAATTTCTTGCTATGCAGGTAAGTTCTTTTCTCGGTTGATATTCAATTTACAGGATAGAAATATTTTGTGGTTCCAAGGAAGAAAAATTCAGTTTAGTTAATTTTGACTGTCCTGCTTATGTGTTATAGATGGCCAAAATGGACTTGAATGAGGATGACGAGAAAGTAAACATTGAAACGATTTTTTGGAGTGCCATGGATTTGCTTTCAGATGATGACAAAAAGCTTCCTCAGGTTTCAAATATGCTTCCCTTACTGAAACGTGGCATTGGCGTGCATCATTCTGGTCTGTTGCCCATTTTAAAGGAAGTGATTGAGATACTCTTCCAAGAGGGCCTCATCAAGGTAGCAGCACGAATCGCGTGGCTTCTTTGGCTTGCTGTTATTGTCTTGCATCAAAATTAACATATTGTTAGAAGTGTGATAGTGTATCAACACTCAGTCTAGTAGCCTACTATTTTGTCTTTTGGACCAATGATAGTTAGAAGCAGTATTTTATTTTAAGTTTTCACTCTTTCTTGAAGCTAAAACTGTGTGCCTCAAAAGGTGAGGTAATAGTGCTTTGTTTCACACCAAAAACTGACGATAAAGTATGATAATTGCTACTGTTGTGTGGTTTCGTAGTGAAGATGAAGCATTCTTTTCGTGGATTTTGCAATTAAAAAAATACATATACAAGTGATATAATCCTAGGCTTCTACGACAATGGTATTGTAAAATTTGAATAGGAAGAGAGAGAGAGAGAGAGAGAGCTCTAAATTTTATCAAGCACTCATTGTTTTTATCTGTGATATGAAATGATGATTTGGAACTATTTATTTTGTTAGAAATGAAAGTGATATATTGTTCTTGTGACTTGTAATTTCTTGCTGAGATTGAAGTCTGGTGTTATAGTGTTTGTTTGCCACAGAAACTTTCAGTATTGGATTGAACATGCCTGCAAAGACTGTTGTATTTACCAATGTGCGAAAATTTGACGGAGATCGGTTCAGATGGTTGTCAAGTGGAGAGTACATCCAGATGAGTGGTCGTGCTGGCCGTCGAGGTATCGATCAGCGCGGTATCTGCATATTGATGGTAGATGAGAAAATGGAACCCTCAACTGCCAAAATGGTGCTCAAAGGTGGTGCTGATAGTTTGAACAGGTCCGTATCACTGATTCTTTGCTTCTACTGCAATCTATAGAACATACATACGGCCTGGCTGAATGGTTTAAATGGAAAGACGTGGACACAGGACTGAGACTGGGATTGGCCGTCCCAGTTTGATGAGTCACTTGGTTTATACTATGCTTAAGACAGTCTGTAGCCATATCTATCCTGATACCTATTGTAGATAATGCAATCCATGCATGTTATGCCAATTCTTTGCATCCTGGAATCTTGAGTCAGCATTGCTTAAGTTCTCATTTACAGTTTCTCTTTGTTGCATTATTGTGTTTCTTCTAGTTGTTTAAATGCATGTTTTCCTTCTACTTTGATGGCTCTCACATTATTATCCTCCTCTTGATTAGTGCATTTCATTTGAGCTACAACATGTTGTTAAATCAAATGCGCTCTGAGGATGGTGATCCAGAAAGGCTTCTTCGGAATTCATTCTACCAATTTCAAGCAGATCGAGCTCTCCCTGATCTTGAGGTTTGTTGACATTGTCTACTGCTTTTTTAAATTTTAACATTTGCAGACCGCCTTGTCTGTCTGTTCATCCCTGATCCATTTAGCTAATCTTGTAAAACATCTCTGTTAGCTTTGGGCACGTGGCCATGTTCTTTGAATCTTATGGATTCTTTTGTAAGGTTGTTGTACTATATATTTAGTAATGTAATTATTTCAATACTATATATTTAGTAATGTAATTATTTCAGTACTATATATTTAGTAATGTAATTATTTCAGTAGAGCTCTTACCTACTGTTCCCATAAAAAATAAAGAAAAAGAAATCCCCGACAGACCACCTTTTCACCAAAATATTAAAATGTTCCTTGCTCCCACGACAATGATTGTTACTTGCTTTAACCCATGTATGATATGGTTGCATGTTTAGAAAAGAGGAAGATTTATCAGAATGCTACCCAAACAGTTTTTGTTGTGTTCGTAAGGCTCTTTGCACATGCATATGTGCAGTAAACTTCTGTTGGACGTGTATCCAGGTAACACCAGTCAGCCCATGTATACCAGTTAGTACAGCAGTTTGTGCTGGTAAACTGGCTGCTCTCACTAGCATATTGGTGCTTTTTTTTCAATCACCATTAAAAGCACTTACCAACATAAAACCCAGCTATTAAAGCATTGTATCTTTCAAGGAACTTATCCTGGTACTCATCTATTTGAATTTGTGCAGAAACAAGTGAGGGAACTCGAAATAGAGAGAAATTCCATGGTTATTGAGGAAGAAGAGAGCTTGAAGGATTATTATGATCTCTTACAGCAGTACAAAACTTTAAAGAAGGATGTCCGTGATATCGTATTTTCGCCAAAATATGTTCTGCCATTTTTGCAATCTGGAAGGCTTGTTCGTGTTCAATACAGTACAGATGAGCAACCCACCTTCTCCATCGACGAAAATGTCACATGGGGAATTATAATAAACTTTGAAAAGGTGAAAACCCATGCTGAAGGTACAAACACTTCTCTTGGGTGTTTTTTCTCTTTTGCTCACAGGGTTGGCTCAAGTTGTTTAGCAGTGGAATTCCACGATGGATTTTGTAGTTAAAACACATTGAGATGGATTTGGAACTGACATTAGTCTCAAGCAGTAGATATGCCGACTGATCAATCACTGCAACGAAATTCTAATACGTTATGATCATACATATTTTTCCTATAGCCTTAGACGTGTAAATGAGCTTTGGTCAATTGTGACAGATATTGTTACCTTTGCATTATTGTCTAGCTTCTTACTCTTAGGGTTGTACCGGCTTGCAGCTAAGTGCCTCTTCAGAGTTACGCATAAGTAAAACCATGCTGATCTCAAGTAAGCTGGGCTTCGCTTGATCCAAAGCTAAATAGATTAATTTATCTGTATACGACAAGCCTGACAATGAGAACTTAAGGTTGGTTTGTTTCAGATGAACTATGAGCAGAGCTTAGCTTGTTTGATAAACTTGAATTGCATAACTTTTTGGTAGCCTCTAGCCTTTCCTAGAATTGTTGAGCAATCTGACAGACGTGTCTCTACGACAGTTACGACCTCTTGTTTTGTACCTTTGCTTCATATCTTTTTGACAAAATATCATTTCATGGATCTCAACTTTTGTGATCCGTACCCTGCCTTGCTTAATTTCCTGAAATAGTTAGGTTACTAATGTGATTCTAACTCTGATATTAAAAGGCCATTGCTTTACAACACTCAAAAAGGGGAAAACACTGGAAGCTCTTTGTAGCTATTTGTCTCTGCTGACTTCCGGTTTTTATTCTTACAGACAGGAGGCCTGAGGATTATGATTACACTGTTGATGTACTCACCAGATGTTCTGTAAATAAGGACATAAGTGGAAAGAAGACTATGAAGGTTATTTCTCTGAAAGACCGTGGAGAACCAGTTGTTATTTCGTTGCCACTTTCTCAGGTCATTTACTATTCCCATTTCACCAGTTAACCTTTTATATTCTAAACATTTTTTTTTACATTGCAAAGTTGTCCCTCCTTTTTCTAATTCTGAATTGAACTGAATAAACAGATCGATGGACTAAGCAGCGTTCGGATGTACATATCTAAGGATCTTTTGCCAGTAGAAGCTCGAGAAAACACCTTGAGGAAAGTTGAAGAAGTGATTTCCAGGTTTGCTAAAGATGGGGTTCCTCTGTTGGATCCAGAAGAAGATATGGAAGTAAGAAAATCTAATGCATGTAATGCATGTCATATTGTTAAGTTTCCTCTTCTTATGTAGTTCTAAATAATTTTGTTCCTTTTAGGTAAAATCAAGCTCCTATCGGAAAGCTACCAGAAGAATAGAAGCTCTCGAGAGCTTATTTGAGAAGCACGACATCCGTAACTCTCCCCATATCCAACAGAAGCTGAAGGTGTTGCATGCTAAGCAAGAAATATCAGCCAAAATTAAGTCCATCAAGAAAACAATGCGGGCTTCGACTGCTCTAGCTTTCAAGGATGAGCTCAAGGCCCGAAAACGAGTTCTCCGTAGGCTGCGGTAATGCATCCTTTGACACGTAAAATGATGTTCGTCTTTGGAGTGCTTGCTAATTTGAAACTTGCAAAATGAACTTTCTTGTTACAGAATATTGAGTGACATAGGCAGCATAATATTCTCATGTTTCTGACAATTCTTTGCTGTTTTGCACTGCAAATCTTGGATTCTTAGGAAGTTTACCCTGCATAAATATTTGCAGAAGAACAAAGTAATGACCATGCCGCTTGGGCACCTAATGCAAAGAAACAGGCACATAACACAACTAATTAACTAAATTGGATGATCGTTGACTGCTAGACTGTAGTACTGATGGCAGCCTCCTCGTTTGAATATATAGGTGTATCTTATAGATATTCATTGTAAATTGCAATTTAGTTTTATGGTGATCCTATGGAAGGTCATGTTGCTTATCTCTGCATGAATGAATGAATTTAAAGAATCCATCTGTCAAGTAAATCTCCATTTTATTTGTTCCATAAATTCTTATCGGGGTATCTTATTTCTTTCAGATACATCACAACCGAGGATGTTGTCGAAGTGAAGGGCAAAGTGGCATGTGAAATCAGCTCAGCGGATGAACTAACATTGACAGAGCTTATGTTCAGTGGTGCTTTGAAGGATGCTACAGTAGAGCAGATGGTGGCTCTGCTTTCTTGCTTTGTTTGGCAGGAAAAGCTTCAAGATGCCCCAAAGCCAAGGGAGGAGCTTGACTTGCTCTTCTACCAGTTGCAGGAGACAGCACGAAGGGTTGCTAACCTCCAGCTTGAATGCAAGGTACTTAATACTACTAAACAACCATCTCAAATGTGGTATGTTCTGATGCTGGGGTAATATATCTGTCAGGACCCCGATTTTCGGAGTCGCGAGATATGCCCGCAACTGCCCAGGAGTTTCTCAGTTGCGGGGTAGAGCAGTTACATTACGGGCCTGTTTGTTTGGCAGGCTTTTGGCTTTTTGGACTTTGGCTTCAAAGCCAGAAAAGCACCTATTTACCTGCTTTTGGCTTTTGGCTTCGAAAAGCCTGAAACAACTGGCTTTTCGAAGCCAAAAGCCAAAAACAGGTAAATAGGTGCTTTTCTGGCTTCGAAGCCAAAGTCTAGAAGCCAAAAAAAGCCTAAACAAACAGGGCCTACCAGCACGACGATACAACACAGCAACTTTATTACAAAACAGTGAAGTATGCTTAGTAGCAGTTAAGTTTACAGTAGGCTGGGGCATCCGAGCCCAAAATTTACATTACAACCAAAATAGACTTAACCTCAGGCGCCCTGAGCGCGGATAAGACCTAAAACTCAAACTCATCTCCTTCGAAGTACTCATCGTCGTGAGTACCCTCATCGGTTTTCTGCAAGTCTGAAATGGTTGGTGCAGTAATGAGTACGCGGCGTACTCAGCAAGTCACGTTGGGAAAGCGTATTACTAGCTACATGCTCAGGATTTCAATGGAGGGTGTACGGCTTAGTATAGGGTGGATGCATGGTCCTATCTCCCATCTTAGTAGTTAAATCTCCTTTGTTAAAACATTGTAGTATAAATCATTGTTGTTTTAGCAACCCTGTCGGGTTGAGGTCAAGTTCAACTAACCATTAGCAATTTCTACTTGTGCCTCGTACTGAGAATCACCTCTAAACATAGCTTCATTAACCGGAAGCACGGCGTATTCGAATACCATTTGGTTTAACTCTGCAGAGTTGCTCAGCTTTACCCACACGGCATCTATACCTCCTATGTCATGCGCAATTAACACACTCCCATAAGTGTGCCGACAGAGGTAAGATGACAGAGGTCTAAATCATAGTCTTTTATCAATTCCATTTGCTTTACCTGGCTTATATTGGACGTCTAAATCATAGTCTTTTATCAATTCCAACCATCTGCGTTGTCTTAGGTTAAGATCTGGTTGTGTGAAGATATATTTCAGGCTTTTGTGATCTGTAAACATTTCGCACTTATTTCCTAGTAGGTAATGTCTCCAGATCTTTAAGGCACGAACCACTGCCGCTAATTCCAAATCATGAGTTGGGTAGTTTCCCTCATGTGGTCTGAGTTGTCGGGATGCGTAAGCTATTACCTTTCCTTCTTGCATCAACACACATCCTATTCCTTGTTTAGATGCATCACAATAGATTTGGAAGTCTTTTCCTATATCAGGTAAGGTGAGTACTGGTGCGGTGGTTAACCTGGTTTTGAGTTCCTGGAAACTTCCTTCGCACTTTTTAGTCCACACAAATAGCTTGTCCTTTTTCAATAACTGGGTGAGTGGGCGAGATATTTTTGAGAATCCCTCTATGAATCTCCGATAGTAACCTGCTAATCCTAGGAAACTTCTAACTTCCGTCACCGTGGTTGGTGGTTTCCATTCTAACACTGCTTTTACTTTTTCCGGATCTACTTTGATTCCTTCATCTGTGATGATATGTCCTAGGAAAGCAATCTCTTTCGTCCAAAATTCACATTTGGAAAATTTAGCATACAGTTGATGCTCCCTTAACCTTGTCAATACTTTTCTTAAATGTTGCTCGTGATCCTTTTGACTATTGGAGTAAATCAAGATGTCATCAATAAATACTATCACGAATTGGTCTAGAAAGTCCATCAATACTTTGTTCATTAGGTTCATGAAAAATGCTGGGGCATTAGTTAATCCGAACGGTACTACTGTGAACTCATATAACCCATATCGGGTAGTGAATGCTGTTTTCTGTCGGTCCTGAGGACGGATTTTCAACTGATGGTATCCTGTTCTCAAGTCTATTTTAGAGAACACCCGTGCATCTTTTAACTGGTCGAATAAATCATCTATCCTCGGGAGTGGATACTTATTTTTAATAGTGACAGCATTCAACGCTCGGTAATCCACACACATTCTTAACCCTCCATCTTTCTTCTTGGCAAATAGTACTGGGGCTGCCCAAGGTGAGATACTAGGTTGTATAAACTTTTTCTCTAGTAGCTCATCTTTTTGTTTTCTGAGTTCTTCCAACTCACTTCTAGACATGCGGTATGGTTGTTTAGTTATGGGTTTAGTGCCGGGTATAAGCTCAATTACAAACTCTATTTCTCGATCCGGTGGTTCCCCTGGTAGATCCTCTGGGAACACGTCTGGATATTCCTTTATTATTGGTACCTGGGTCACTCCTTCTACAGCCAAACTGCATATTTTCTCTTTGTGTTCCTCCAATAGCATATGATTTGTGGTTATTTGTACCTTTTGGTCATTGGTACTAGTGACTGTTACTGTTTTTTTCTCACAGTCCACTTTCGCCTTATACTGGGATAACCAATCCATCCCCAGTATAATATCTAATCCTCTCATTTCTAGAAGCAATAAATTTGTTTTAAAATTTTCTCCCTGAATTTCTATTTCTCTATCATAGCTCTTATATCGAGCTTTCATCCTAGCCCCAGGTGATTCAATTATATAGGGGTCCTTCAGGGTAGACAGTGGAATTTGATTTTTCGTAGCAAATTTCAATGATAGGAATGAGTGAGAAGCTCCAGGATCAAATAATATTAGCGAGGGCTTTGAGCACGTTAGGAATGTACCTATTATGACGTCTGTCGCATTCGCGACCCCTTCAGCAGTGACATAGTTAACACGCCCTTGATTTGCCTTTCCCTTAATCTCCTTGTATATTTGATTTGTCTCTATCTCCATTTCTTCCTCTTCGATGTTGTCGGGTAAGGGCACCAGGATGCTGCTTCCTCTTCGATGTTGTCGGGTAAGAGTAGAAAATATTTTCAAATCCCGAAAAATCCCATGGGCCTTGATCCATATCTCTTCTCGGCCCATTTCTTTCCCTCAGCCCGTCTGGCCCGCTCCCGTGCCCTAGCTTCCGCCGCCGCCGGTGCTGCTCCTCCGCCACCGCGCCGCATTCCTTCAACATCGGTGAGGTGGGCCCGCACCTCTGCGTCCTGTCCACGCGTCGCGCTCCCCTCCTCTTTCCTCTGCTCCCGCCGCTCGCTCTCCTTTCTGCTCCGCCTGCCGCGCCACGTGAAGACCCCGGGAGCCAACTGGCGAGCCTATCGCCTCGGGTCTCTCCCCGGCGAGTGCTCCGGTCACCTCCCCTCCGGTGATCCGACCCAGCCACCGCCCCCGACTGCTATAAAAGCCGGCCACCCGAGCTCCCCTCGCCTCTCTCCTTCTCTTCTCCGCACACCCGACCTCCTCCAACGCGCCCGAGAACTTCTCGACCCCTCTAGCGCTCCACCGTCCTCCCGTCTCCTCTTCCCAAGCTCCGGTGAGCCTCCATTTTCTCCCCCGTCTCCGGCGAGCTCCAACCGAACAACCCCCTCCGTTGCCGAGCCAATCTACCGCAGCAAGCCCCTTCCTTTTCTTCGAAAATGAGTTCCTCACCTCCGGTTCTCCCTCCCCGGCCAACCAATTCATCCGGCAAGCCCTACCGACGAGGAATTTCCTCTCCTGTCGCCGGCGGCCAGCCTCCTCTGTTCTCCCATTTTTCCCCATTCGGTCGGCCGGCTCAATTTGAAATTGAGCCGAGCCGTCGCCTCTGAGCCGAGCACCCCATCGGCTCGGTCCCAAGCCGAGCCATCCGGCTCTTCCCTTCCTAGGCCGGCTGATATCTCTGAATTGGATGCTAATGCTGAAACCTATTGTTCTTGACAGATCCAGATTGACGTGGAGACTTTTGTGAACTCTTTCAGACCTGATATAATGGAAGCTGTGTATTCATGGGCCAGAGGGTCCAAATTCCACCAAATCATGGAGATGACTCAGGTGTTTGAAGGCAGCTTAATCAGGGCCATCAGGAGGCTCGAGGAGGTCCTGCAGCAGCTGATTCTGGCATCCAAGTCGATCGGCGAAACCCAATTAGAAGCGAAACTTGAGGAATCGGTTAATAAGATCAAGAGAGATATTGTGTTCGCTGCATCGTTGTACTTGTAACACATCTTGCTGCGCCATGGTTTCATTTCATCAGAAGAGCTCATGCATATAGAAGATTATCATCATCTGCTCTCGTTGTTGACCATTGTTGTTGAGATGATCCAGCTGCCTGATTTACTGTCTACGGAGCAGTGTCATGGCAGATAAATTTTTGTCACGGTAGTCATTTTGTAACTTGTAGAATTGAGTGCTAATTGAATTGATTAGAGTTGGTCCAAGGATGCAACTTGTACTCATTTTTTCCTGTATACGGAAACTACAAATGTACTTGAAATCTTATTAATCAAGAATGAGTGTAATAGGGCAGGGCAGTCTCAGATAAATCTTGTAATGTCACCTCGATTTCACTTTATATATTTTCTCTGGAGGGGTTAGTGTCTGATGCAAATTGGATCGATCTGCTTGTGTTACTTGTCAGTCATCTGATTTTGACATTGGCCAGCTGAAGGGTCACGGGTTTGTATTCTTCTGGGAAGTGTGTGACAGAGACCATGCACACTGCAACTGGTCTGAAACTAGAGGGATATTATAGCGCACAAACCAAATAACTAATCATTCTATCTTGACGCCTAGGCCATTTTGCTAGGATCACTTGTGCCTGCAGATCTCTGAAATAACAGAAATGCGAAAGGGCTGTTTATCATGGCATCATGCGCCGAAATGAAGAATTAGTTCTGCTTGATTAATAACAGAAATGGAAAGGCACATTGCACATTGTGCTTGATAATTAGTTGTGTTTGGATGCATGGTACGTAGGTAAGGGCTCTACTTATACTACTTGGAAATGGAGAACTACGACCGAGCTAGCTAGCATTTGCATTGGCTCTCTCATTCTGAAGCTAGTCTCCCTGGGGAAAAAAAATGTTGACCAAAATGAAATTGTGACTTCACAAAACCAGATAAATTCCTGCTGGTTTCGATCCATGGTTCGTGGCTGTCTTGGAGAAGAGAGTAGAGAGTAGGTTGGGTGAGAGGTCATGAAGAGTGTCGAGGAGATCTGTTCATCATGGCCTTGCCTTTTCTATGCTTGAGTTGAGTTTTCGCTGACCAAAACTTTGGATAAAAATGATCGAATTCACCGGTCAATATAGGCTTATAGCTAGGTTAGGTTGCACATCAATCAAGCTTTCTGTTTGTCTTGTTCTTCTTTGTTTGTTTGACAGTTGACACCTTTTGAACAAGTGGACAAGTGGCAGTGGTACATACATACATTCTACATGAGAAAATGATGATATACATCGGACAATGGGCCAGCGTCTTTACAAAATGATGTAGACCGTAGGCCCAATTGGCCAATGTACAAGCCCACAAGCTGAGATGTGTGTATTACTTCAAACGGGGAAATGGAGGCTTGTTTTACAACCAAGGATTCCTTCTCCATAGTGCAAGTTTTAGAAGAAACTCAAGTAATATAGTAGTAAATGTGCACAAGTTAGCATTCAGATGAAAATGATACAAATTGTTTGTGGTGTCGTTTGAGGCTGTACTTCAAGAAATCATGATCTGCTTCGCAAAAAAATTTCCATCTTGTCGTTATTTGTTATTTTGATTTCCTATACGAACTCCATCTATTTCACTGCAGATACCGTATACGCTTATCGCATCGTACTACTTGATCAGATCCGTAGAGTACTACGCATAAAGAAGGGATAGATAACAATTCAGTGCTCGGAAGGGGCTCAAATAGAGGAAAGTAAGATATGTGGATGAACGTAAAAAAATATTCCTCCGAACGTGCGTGCTTGTTGCATTTTGGTCATCCTTCGCATTTCCTTGACATTCTGCACTCTGTGTTGAGCACGAAAGTTTCTGGATCGAAGAAGACGAGATGAAACCGATTACTTCTTCTGACGAGTTCCCCAACCACTCAACAGTTTATCTATTGCTTGGGTCTTGATCGTCTATTCCTACAAGCACAGGGCCTATAAAATAGCACCATTAACTGAAGACTTCACAATTAATGACATCATCAACATACTATAAAGAAACAGAGTTAAAGTAACAGAGCTGTCATTGTTGAGAGAAAAGCCGTATTTGGCCCCCCCGCGAGTTCTAATGCCAAAAATGGCCCCCCCGTCTCCGACAATAGCAAAAGTGTCACCGCGACGCTCGGGGCACCCGACACCTGGCTAAATCGCGTCGGGGGACCGCGAGCGGCGTTGATCGCGCGTCCGACCCGCGACGGAGGCCGGTCGCGGGCCCAGCCCCGAGGCCGCGCTCGTGGCCCGCGAAGGAGGCCGGGCCGCGCCTCCCCCCGCGACGCAGGCTGCATCACGCTCCAGGCCCGCGACGCGGGCCGCATCGCACGCCAAGCCCGCGACGAGCGCGCTGCACGGCTTGTTTTTTTTTGTTTGGCTAACGCCATCAACGATGGCGTGTGAGTCCCGCGTGCTAACGCCAATGCCAGTGGCGTTCGTCCCTGGTCCACGCTAACGCAGCCCCGCTGACCTGGCTGACGTGGCAAAGCTCCGAACGCCGCCTTCTCTGGCGTTTGCACCTCGGACCCAAACGCCAGGGCCCGTGGCGTTTTCATTGCAAAGCCAAACGCCGGCTGTTTCCGCATAACAGAAGCTTGCGAAAACACGGTACTATTTTGGCAAATATGGGGGCGTTTGGACGAGGACAGAAAACGCCAGAGTAGCCGGCGTTTGGATGCAGTAGCAGTCAAACGCCAGAGCAGATGGCGTTTACACAGAGATATGTATCCAAACTATAACGTAGAATAACAATGTCGTTTGTCGCACTAAAATGGCTTAACGTGGTGTCACTTAACAAACATTAAGCTAATCAATGAACTAATCATAAAATTTCATGCAACGTGGATTTACCTTTTCTCGAAGAATACCACCAGATGTACACGTTGTTGAACTTCTCGAAACAATTGCCGTGTCTACATGTGGGAAATAACAGTAAACTTAACTATAACTAAACTCTTAACATTGTCATTTATCTAATCGTGGCCTAACTAAAAAATATAACAACATCTTGCATGTAAAAAAAATTTACCTTTGAGTCTAGGTCTCGACTTGATTTTCAATTTCTTCAACGCCATCTGCTCTGGCGTTTGACTGCTGCATCCAAACGCCGGCTACTCTGGCGTTTTCTGTCCTCGTCCAAACGCCCCCATATTTGCGAAAACAGTACCGTGTTTTCGCAGGCTTCTGTTATGCGGAAACAGCCGGCGTTTGGCTTTGCAATGAAAACGCCACAGGCCCTGGCGTTTAGGTCCGAAGTGCAAACGCCAGAGAAGGCGGCGTTCGGAGCTTTGCCACGTCAGCCAGGTCAGCGGGGCTGCGCTAGCGTGGACCAGGGACGAACGCCACTGGCATTGGCGTTAGCACGCGGGACTCACACGCCATCGTTGATGGCGTTAGCCAAACAAAAAAAACAAGCCGTGCAGCGCGCTCGTCGCGGGCCTGGCGTGTGATGCGGCCCGCGTCGCGGGCCTGGAGCGCGATGCGGCCTGCGTCGCGGGGGGGGAGGCGCGGCCCGGCCTCCTTCGTGGGCCACGAGCGCGGCCTCGGGGCTGGGCCCGCGACCGGCCTCCGTCGCGGGTCGGACGCGCGATCAACGCCGCTCGCGGTCCCCCGGCGCGATTTAGCCAGGTGTCGGGTGCCCCGAGCGTCGCGGTGACACTTTTGCTATTGTCGGAGATGGGGGGCCATTTTTGGCATTAGAACTCCGCGGGGGGCCAAATACGGCTTTTCTCCGTCATTGTTGACAAGGTGTGCTGCTGCATAATAAACTAGGTAAAGTACAAATCAAATCTGCCTTAAAGAAAAAGAAGAAGATCTATTGGGAGTTAAATCCCTAAGAAAAACTGCAGGTAGGGTGCATTGTAGTCCCATGTCGTAGGCACAAAAACATAGTCGAGCACAGACAGCAGCATTGTACCAGCGAGCGACAGCACGGCCTCGATTCACGAGCCAGGAGCACGTGGCAAAGTGCTGGACTCTACGTGAAAAAGTAGCCCGTTTTATTATTGTTTGTTTTGTACTATCTACTACTGTATTTCAGATTTCTGCACTGCTGTTACTATGTCCAAGTACATGCATGTCACAACCGATCACATATTTTAACTAAGGTTATTTTCGTCTAAACAGGATCTGGGTGATAGGATCATGGTAGGATCAGGCCTTGAAAATCATTCTTTATATCATGAGATTAGAATTTGTAATCTCGATCAGTGTTAAAATGATCCTATAGAATCATAGAACTGTAAGATAAGACAATCATGGTATCGACTCAACTTGAGTAAATACTTGGTATCATAAAATCTTTACACATAACATTTCGTAGTTCACGCCGTGTTACACATTGTACCATCCCTTGAGTTTCAGTGAGAACATAACTGCAGCCTGCAGGCGCTAACGATTGTTGTGGTCGCAGGTCAGAGACGATATGTTAATTTCGACTTAGTCATTGACGATGTTCAAACCAACTTACTTTGAAGAAATGAAGAGAATTCTGTTCGAAATGACATGATACAAATAAATGCCTCTCTCTTTCCCTGCACGGCTTTTGTGTGTGGTGTCTAGAAGTAAGTTCTGTTCTCGTCAAGACTCGAGAGCCAGAACAACGTGCAACATGGCGTCACCTGATATAGTGTTACTAAAAGACTGTTTGATTTAGAGCTAAAATTTAGCTAGCCAATGTGTAGATAAAGTTAAAAAATTGACCAGCAATTAGATGACTACTAAATTATTTTGCCAATCTTTGAGATAAACTAAAAAAGTTGAGCTCTTTTACGGTACCCTGGAATAAATATGGATCATTCATTTATTTAAATCCGATGGCTCATTTTGTCTGGTACTCCAATACCAGACTTAAGGAGTAACACCTTTAAAGACTTTAAAAAACTAAGGAGTACCCTAAGATTAGGGATAAAACTGAAAATATTAAAATGGCTTTCTTTTTTAAAATCAAATTTTGCATTTTTTTTCAATCTTGCCCGTCGGCGCCCCGCCCGCACGCTCCTCGGCCGGCCGCTCGCGTCCGCCTCGCCCTCCCGCCCCTCGCCTGCGGGCGCCTCCACCGGCCGCCCGCCCGCGCACGCCTCCTCCGCCCGCCCGCGCCCGCCTCGTCCCCCCGCGCCTCGCTCCCGAGCGCCTCGGCCGGCCCCCGCACGCCTCCTCCACCGCCGTCGCGCCGTTCCTCGGCCACCGGCGTCGCTCCGCGCGCCACCTCCGTCGCTCCCTTCCTTGGCCGCCGCCGTCGCTCCCTTCCTCAGCCGCCACCGTCGCGCCGTTCCTCGGCCACCGGCGCCGCTCCGGGCGCTGCCTCCATCGGCCGCCGCCACCGCCGCGCGCATCGCCGGCCTGAGCTCGGCCACACCCGAGCTCCACCGGCCCAAGCTCCACCAGCCCCGAGCGCCGCCGGCCCGAGCACGGCCGCCACTCTGAGCACGCGCCCGCAGGGAGAGGAGAGCCAGTGGCGTTGGTTGCTCCGATGGCTGGGTGTGCCGGCGAGGAGATGCGGCAGCGCGGGGGAGAGGAGAGGCGGTGGTGCGCGCCCGCAGGGAGAGGAGAGCCG
This sequence comes from Stipa capillata, assembly GCA_019208055.1. Lineage (NCBI taxonomy): Eukaryota > Viridiplantae > Streptophyta > Magnoliopsida > Poales > Poaceae > Stipa > Stipa capillata. The sequence goes on along the minus strand of JAGXJF010002856.1, from coordinate 644,682 downwards.
GCGGCGTTGGCTGCTCCGGCGGCCCGGCGCGCTGGCGAGGAGAGGCGGGGGCGGTGGAGCAACCAACGGGACAAGAAATATTACAGTAGGTCTTTTTTACCCTTATAAATGGACGGTTAGATTAGATTGGTACTCCTATCTCAGTTTAGGGAGTACCGGAAAAAAATCTTAAAAAGTTACCAATTATTAACAAGTTTTGGCATTGTCAAAGCATTTTCTTATCAAATTTTAGCTCCAAACTGATCAGTCTCAAAATGTTGATCAGTTTGATCAACGTTACAAAAGATTAAATGCCATGATCCAAATATTCCCTACTTGCCAACATGAATGACCAGCACGGTTCGTGTGGCATCTATAAGTAGGTCCGATTCTCGTCACAACTCCAGAGGCCATACAATTCGTGCGACATATATATAGTGTCTGTTACATGCAAAATATCTTCCTACTTGATATTTTATGCAACTTAACTCAATTTAGATGGTGTAAACTACAGCACAATTTACTCGTAATTTGAAGGTGACAAGACCAATTAGTTAATGGCATGCACTTAGTACTATTGCTGCAGAGCAGTGCCTGAAATGGAGCTGTTTGTTGCAACCACCACCACCACCAGGAGGAAAACAACACCAACTCACCAAGGCATTTGTTTCAACAAGGCATTCATTGATCAATTCATTTCACTCTCACTCAGGGTCCCCAGCTACATGCATCCATGGAGTAAGAGGGGAAATTCGTAAGAAAAGGAGAGGAGCAGAGCAACAGTGAACCACCACACCACATACACGCACACACGCAACGCCACACCACCTCACGCACACCTCCTCCGCTGCGGCTGCGCTTATGATCACCACCACCATGTCCTGCAGCAATCTCCACCCCAACCTCAACCTCCAGGCCGCCGCCGCCGCCGCCGCCGCCGCGGGCCAAGGACCCGCCTTTGTCGCCGCCAAGCGTGCCGGCAACAAGTCGCCGGAGCCCACCTCCGTGCTCTATAACCGCAGCCCCAGCCCGCCCACCTCCTCCTACTCCGCGCCGGAGCCGCCCCCCATCAGCGCCGAGGACTGGGAGGCCGTCCTCTCCGGCGACATGGCCGCGCCCGCCGCCGCGCAGCCCCAGGACAGCTCCTTCCTCCGCTGGATCATGGACGCCGGGTACGCCGACGGCGACGGGGACGCCTTCGGCTTCAAAGGCCCCGCCTTTGACCCCTCCGTCCCACCTCCGCCGCCGCACCAGCAACAGCGCCAGGAGCTGTTCTTGCTGCCGCAGCTCCCGCCGCAGCTTCCAGTGCAGCCGCAGCCGCTCCCTGTCTCCGCCGCCGCCTCCGCCATAGAGGATCTTGAGCCTCAGGCGGCGGTGGACGAGCTCCTCGAGGCAGCGCGCCGCGCCGACGCCGGCGACTCCACTGGCGCGCGTGGGATATTGGCGCGGCTCAATCATCGGCTCCCCTCGCCGCCTGCGCCGCCGGGGCACCCTCCTCTCCTCCGCGCCGCCGCTCTCCTCCGGGACGCGCTCCTGCGCCTCCTCTCGCCGGCCGCCCTCCCGCCCGGCTCCGTCCGCTCGCCGCTCGACGTCGCGCTAAAGCTCGCCGCGCACAAGGCCCTGGCGGACGCGTCCCCGACCGTCCAGTTCGCCAGCTTCACATCCACGCAGGCGTTCCTCGACGCGCTCGGCGGCGCGCGCCGCGTCCACGTGGTCGACTTTGACGTCGGCTTCGGCGGCCACTGGCCGCCGCTCATGCAGGAGCTCGCACACCAGTGGCGCCGCACTGCTGCACCGCTGACGCCGCCGACCCTGAAGGTCACGGCATTGGTCTCACCGGGGTCAAGGCACCCCCTGGAGCTCCACCTCACCCAAGAGAGCTTGACGCGCTTCGCGGCGGAGCTCGGCATCCCGTTCGAGTTCTGTGCCATTGTGTTCGACCCCTTCAGCCCGTCGCCGCCCATGGGCTTGTCGGCGGCGCCCGACGAAACCGTTGCCGTACATGTCACAACTGGCTCAGATACCTTCACGCCGACGCCCGCGTCTCTCCGTGTGATGAAGCAGCTCCATCCCGCCATTGTCGTGTGCGTCGACCACGGATGCGGCTGTGGCGACCTGCCGCTCCCGAATCACGCGCTCAACGTCTTGCGGTCTTGCGCCGCACTTCTCGAGTCGCTGGACACAGCAGGCGCTTCGTCGGACGTGGTGGCCAAGATCGAGCAGTTCATCCTGCGGCCAAGGGTCGAGTGCCTAGTTCTCGGCAACAAGCTGCCTCCATGGCGATCCATGTTTGCGTCCACCGGGTTTGCGCCGCTGCAACTCAGCAATGCAGCAGAGGCGCAGGCCGAATGCCTGCTGAGGCGCACGGCCAACCATGGCTTCCATGTCGAGAAGCGCCAAGCGGCGCTAGCGCTTTGGTGGCAGCGGTCGGAGCTTGTGTTGGTGTCAGCGTGGCGGTGCTGAACGTTCCTCCTCGTTGGGTTGCAAAACCTGATGAGTACCCTGGTACAGTTGTAGTAGATTGTTCATCTTGCCAACTTGAATCTTGTCAAGTAGTAGCCGTTCTTGCGTTGTGATATACTAGCAATCTGAGGTATGAACTATGGAAAATTGGAAATGCTGATTGCTGAAGAATGTTAACCCCCAAGCTTGCGTTTTAATTGCTCATATTGTACATCTGTGTGCTCATGCGTGTATTGTGCCAGTCATATTTGAGACTGCGTAATTATTTTCTTCTTTCTTTCTTCTTTGCAACTAAGGTTCTTCCATTGTAAATTCAGAAGAAAATTCTAAGGAAAACAGAAGAGTGCATAATTCAGTTCAGTGCTGTTGAAATTAGTAGGTTGCGCCAATGGTAATTGACAAGTAGTCAAAAGGTTTTGGATAGCCTGTGAGCACTAAATCTAACAATCAGAGTATGCACTGTTATAGTAGGCATGAACAGCCTGCAACTACGGTAAGCTGAATGATGGGACAATTCTACTTCTATCAGATTTTTATTTTCTTGCTTTTGGAAATGACAGCAACAATGAACAGTAGATATGAATGCGATGTGCCTTTATTTATAAGTCAGGTCCATTGTGCTAGACTAGTATCTTTCACTCATTCAGGATTACATATTGCACCCTTGTTTTTTCTTAAAAATTTCTCTTGTTTTCCCTCAGTTGGAACTCGGAATTTACTACACATTGCCCCCATTGGCATGGTGTAGGGTTGTTGAGATGGCATGGCAACGGAACTATAGTGCATGAATGTTGTTATTTTCTTTCAGGACAGACACTGAAGTGAAGGGTAACATGTATGCATCCTCATATGTACTATTAAACAAGGAAATGTTTCTGTTACGACGTCGTCATCTGTGAGACGACACCGACCTTTGATTATGTGCATGATGCTAATCTTGCTGCTTGGTTCAGTAGCCATTTAGAGAACATTTTGGAAAGGTAGAAACTTATAGTAAGCTAGTAATATCTTCCTTCAAGTGTCAAATGAGATGGTACTGTCGCTCATACATCTAATCTTTTGCCTGCAGTTGCTACGCCAATTTGTAAGGACTAATACCCAGTTTGTTGGGTTTGTGGTCCAAAAAAATCTGTAAATGTGCAGTCAGATCCATTGAACGTATTATGGACTAATATACATCCGAACATGTAAAGGATCCAGAGCTACAATTTCCATTTTTCAAAGGTGTTATAACCTAAATTGACGTATTATTAAGTTAATGCTGGAGCTGATTTGCCTGTCCCAGCAGATTTCTATGAAATTCTTTTGGGAGTGATCAGTTGTCACTAGTTCCTTTCAGTATCATGATAATACACTTTGTCCTTTTGTACTCGGCGGCACACATGAAGGGCTATTTGCAGTTCACCTTTGAGCCATTTTTATCTGGAGCTGAAATTTATGGACCTTTCCTGACGATTGTTGCAAGTTTTGATCTACTTTTCTCGCGACACTTGTTCCGCCCTGATGCTTGAACAAGAACAAGTATGCTGATCTTCCGCTTTCGCTATAGCACTACCAGTCCAGTATATATGTCTGCACAACTGAGGCTTGAGATATCATACTTGTTCCGCCCTGGAAGACTGGAGATATCATTCTTGTTCTGCCATGGAAGGCTGGAGATATCTTAACCAAAACTCTTTGCTTCAATTGGTTGTGTCATAGCCAAGCAGTTCCTTAGCAGTCTGTCTTCTCTTGTGTACTCTAATGTAGCAATTATTTCTTATGGTGTATATTATATTGTGTTTAGACATAAATCATTTGGTGTCACATGGGCTTTGCCCCTCATCACATGTAGACCTTATTGTTTTATTTCACTTGGCCCCTCCACACTCCGTCAGGTGGATTTATATATCTCTATTAGGTGAACTTTTGTTTCTTTGGCTCCATAAGCTAGCATTAGGTGAGCTTAACCACATGATGCAGACATGCAGTTGAAGGGCGTGCCTTTGTGTCTTGTCTGTTATTTTACAATGGTGAGCACAGGCTTGTTCATATATCAGCTTGTTCTCCAATGAGACAAGTCTGATAATTTAATTACTCTCTCCAATTCAACTAATCCATAAAATAGCTCTATTAGACAGGAGGAGTAAAAGAACATCATGTCATGGACCATATTTTTGTTTGACCTTTGCCGATAGATAGATATAATCTGATAAGGACAACTGGCTGTCATTTCTTTATTTCTTTCAAGGAGATTGAAGATTACGACCCTCAAAGTAGCTCGTGGGACCACACATGGCACTATTTCATCCATAAGAACTGCACTGTTGAAGCGTGAACAACAGCTTAATGAACCGCAAATCTAGGTGTGAGTTACTGCTAATTCCTCCCAAAAGAAGCATCTCCATTGCTTCTGAATTCTGCTGCCTTGCAGGTGAATTAACCTCAACTTTACAGCTTTCTCTTGCTGTCTAGGAAAGGTATTTTGCAGTGCTCAAGCAAAGTAGGATCTTGGCAGTTCCACATGAAAGTTCTTCAGACTGTCAACTGTAACTGTTCATTTGTAATAGTACTTTCTAAAAGAATGTTAGTACTTTGAATGCAGTGATAATCCTTGTCAGCGCGTAATTACTAATTACCACATAATGTTTTAAAGCAATCCTTGGTAATGGGAATTGGGAAACAATGTAGATCTAAGGCACACCAGTCACTGTCAATGTAATTCAGCTCAGATCTTAAAATACGACCAAGAAACGATTGCCAGTAGGCAGTAGCCCGGTAGCCATCACAAGGCCAAATGATACGTCTATCATGTGCCCCCAGATAATCATTCAGTCAAAGCTCAGGCAAATGGAGAGATAAGAAGGCAGCAAATATATGTTTGCAAATTAAAAACCATTGCCCTATCAAAGAAAAGAAGAACTAAAGGCCATTACAGGACACGTAGAGAAATGCAGGCCGATTAAAACGTGATGGAGACTGCCATTTTCCTATGATGATGACGACGCCCTTGATGTGTTCGGTTGTGCCGCATTTCCAAGGAAGCTTTCGCTCCCTGCCTCTCCTTTTCGAGGATGCCTTGCAATTGCAGCCCTTCTTTCTTTCTTTATAGCCCTCTCCTTTCACACCCGGATTGGGCACACTAACAAGTCAAGAATATAATCAAGTCAAGAACAATACATGATTATAGAGTCCATGCTAGGCACCCTACTCCAAACAAATTATTCACCATTTCCCAACATTTGTACGAATAAAATGCAGATCATATCATCCTGCTCGAAAACAGGCCAAGCAAAAATTTAATGCAAAAAGTTCAATTTGATCCATTTCGCGCCTCTTGATCTGAATGCTGCAATGGTTTCGATATCATTCACCACCTTGGAAGGAGAACCGATTACCCACTGAGAGTGCTTAGGGTCCCCTGATCTTGATCTTGAGAGTCCATTGTAGCTTGCCTTCAGGGCGTGGTATATCCCTCGGTAAGCGAAGGGGCAGCTCGAATTATCCGAGGGATGACCAATGGTGACAGCAGGTGCAAATTGTCTGGGTGGATGTTGATATTGAGTTGCCTTGCCACCTGTTGGTAAAATTGAGATGTTACTACAGTTTGAATTTTTTTTTAATGAATAGGGGGTGACAGAGCTGGAAAGGAACCTCAGAAATAATTTCATCCTTTGTTACAGGAGTCCGCAACTCGTTCCCTTCGGAGATGAACCGCCTCAACACCTATGAAACATAAATAATGATTGGTACTTCCACATACTAAAACAATATTGTCCAGCTGGAACATGAAAAAAAATGCTGCCTCAGGACTCCCAAATATGGTGGAATCATACTAACCAAGAGAGCATTATCGAGCCATTTCGCTGCTGCTTGATACTCCTTCAGTTTCTCTTCCTGTTGCTGTTCAAATAATTGAGTTGAGAAGTAAATGACTTACATTTGAAAACATAGTAAAGTATGTGACTGGGAAAACTCATAAAAGATCTGCATTTAACTGAACTGGGAATTTTCAGAGCTAAATTTAACAGAAAATTTGATCTCAGGATTCAGTTTAAAAAGGTGATCTTAAGTACGCGTCAAAGGGTCCTCCTATATACAGCATGAGATGGACATTAAAGATCGAGAGGAAAGCCACTACTCGTATGTAATAATTGAAGATAGTATCAGTACAGTGTTGACTACGTTAACAAACAAATTTAAGAAGCACTATCTAAATTTAAGAAGCAAGACAACGTGTTCAATATTTTCAACGTCAGATAGTTAAAATGGGCTTGAAGTGTGTTAACCACAAGTCCATCAAAGACAGCTCTGGACTTGAATTGTGATAAATAGCAAAAGAGATTTCAGGAAAAACAACATTTGAGCAAATGGGGTAGGAGCTCTGCCAATTTATTATAAGTGAAAAGTTTTACATTTATTGTTTTTACAAGCACTATTAGATAACAAATCATCGCATACGGTTCGAGACCATGTGTGATAACTGGCCACACACACACGATCAGATGCTCCAAACGTCGAACCGTGTGCGATGCTGGGCACATTGCACACGGCCAAATGCAATGCAACAACAACAACAACAGGAAATCTTAGGCAACAATATCGTTTCACAAAATTCATTAGCCACATTCATAGAATTCATTCATCACCCACATATACAGATTTCATTCATCAGGCAAATACACAGATTTGATCAAGACATAAATAAAACAGATATCACATAGATTTAACAGCCGACATGTATAAGCAAATTGAATATGAGTTCACAGCCATTCATAACTACATAAGCAAGAGTTCACAGCCATTCACAGCTACATAACCAGTAGTTCACATCCAACTCCTACAAGTTTGGATATAACAAGATTGATAGCCAACACAAAGAAAATAAAGACCTCACAATCAAGGTGATTTGAATTGTCCTTTTTCCGGCATGACATGCGAGACGAAGAAGTAGGCAAACTGTCCTCTAACTTCGATAATCCCGGCATGACTCAACGGTTTTTCGTCCATCAAATTCAAAATCTGCACGAGGTAATTAAATTCAGATTTGGATGCATATAGGTAAAAAGTAAAATCTTGAGTCTCATATACTACTAACCGTAGGGAGGCCAATAGTGTCTTTTGTGCTCGAACTCGGGACGACCCTCATCATTTGTTTACAAACGTAAAAAAAACACAAAGATTGGTTCCTATTGACTATTGATTACACTCAAAAGTTGCTGAGGAATTAGGGCACCAATTAGCATTACTTAGCACTTAGGAGGAATACTGTACCAATTGTTACCTTAAAGACGTCGGTCCCGTGTTGCAAGACCGACGGGTTTCCCTTCGGTCAGCACCTCCCTCCACACTTGACGTACTTGGCGAAAGCATTATCCAAGAATTCACAAATCGCCGAGTAGTTATGAGGTGACGCACGGAGGGAATCAAGGTGGACGGCTTTGCTCTATTTAGGTATGATGATAATTAAGATCTAATGTTCTCTGCAAAAAAGACATCACAATCCGTATGGAATGATGACAATGGAGGTACAGCTAATGTATAAAAACACATTTACTCCTGGTTGTATGGAAGTAGAATGAAATCTTTGTTCTGTTGAACCATCAACGCATCAACAACATAATTGAAGACCTTTTCTCTATTCCCCTTGATTTGTTGCTTTGAGACCAACTGTGGGTTAAAGAAACCCACCAGTTCTTTCCGGGCTTTGCATTCGGTGATCATGTGCCTAAATATAGGAAAAAAAAGAGTTATCATTTAGGAAACAAAAGAGAGTTGCTTAAATGTGGAATTTCTTTTAAAATACTTACAATATGAAGCATCCCATGAGGGAGCCATCAATCATATCCAGGTCGAAAAGGAGGAACAAGTTGTCGAAGTCCACCGTGCAACAATTATCAAAATCATGAAGAAAATGCTCCTTCTTGAAAAACACGGGAAGGCTCGACTCACCTGCTTTACATAGATTCATATAGTGCTTATGTAGCTTTTGGCATAATAAACATGCCACCGCCAGGTCTCAGGGGAGTAGCAATGGCTCTCCTTTCTAGTACTTGCGTTAAAGCTCCGCTGGGGGGAACATCGGTTGAATTCTTTGTCAGTTAACCCCATCTCGTAGCCCTTGCCCTTGCCCTTTCCCTTGCCCTTACCTTTGCCCTTTGGCGGCGCTCTCGTACTCTTAGTCTTCACTGGTGGGGGCGCTGGCGATAAGTCAAGAATTGATGGTACCGGAAGCATCAGCGCTAGCTTGGGTGACTTTTGAGCTGGTGGGTTGGAAGGCGGCTCAGACCATGTGCTCATGAGGAGTTGTGGTGAGATGGGGTGTCTTAAATGACCTGATATGTAGTGCTTAAGCACACAAGATCCAAACAACGAAGAGTCACATCAAACTTCAACACCTCATACTAATTATTCCCTCTCTATGTTGCCGCTAGTCGTATCCGGAAAAGCTCTTCACCATTGGAGTATGTCTTCGTACGTGAGGTAGGCAACTTCCGTGAAGACTCGCCTCGTGCCTTAGGTGAGGTCAGTTAGTTGTGTACCAAGACCTCTCATCTACGCTGCAGTTTATGAAAAAAGAAACTACTCAGAACAACCTACCCGAGCATCATCATCTTACTTTGTGACTTCCTTGACGACCTCCTCCTCTTCACGTTGGTAAAGCTGATCAAACAAATGGAAGACTTGTAAGTCTGCAAAGTAATAGTTTACACTGCAAAATAACCGCACTACAACTCTATAAGAAGCATACTTCAGTGGCGATGAACTGGACTAACCACAATAACCTCAACACTATTTGCTCAATGAACAGAAGTAGTATAGAGTTGTATATAGGCTATTTTACGGAAGAGCTACAATGCAACAACTATCCCGAGAACTGGTACACATTCACCTATTCACAGAGACGCACATTTGATTTATGAAACACTGAAAAACACGCAGTACAATAGTAAATTTCCTTCTCTCCCCTCCCAAAAATGAAAAAGAAAACAAAATTCTTCTCCCAGCCAGGCAGCATGATGATTCTCCAATGTTACAAGATGGTGACGATGTCATCGATTGCGCTCTGCTGTCTTTGCCATCGGGACCATACGCTCGAGCGCCGAGACAAGTGCAGTGCTAGATTAAGCAGGTTGTTGTAGCCCTAGACTCCGGTTATGTGGACTATCTTCAGATGATCGTGCGGCCGATGGGGCGAGGGCAATTCCTCCAGCCGCTATAGGGGAAGGCATGTGCCTTACATAGACTGGAATTGATGATGAAATTGAGACTAGAAAAACACTAATTCATTGTTCTTCTTGCTTAATTCAAACAATTCTGCCAATTCTCTTTAGACATAGAGTCTGCCCCCTAGCAAATTTGATCCAATAGATAGACCACAATCTGAACTAAATCATCGTATCCCCAAATTACTTGATGCTAAAGAAAAACAACTAAGATAATCTCTAAGGCCACAGTAATGCAGCATGCTGCAGTACTGCTGCACACGACTAAAATTTGACTGTACATGCATAGTTGTGTTTAATATAGGTTCACAATAATTAGGATGCAATGTCCCACAAACTATATAGGAATACATGTTACGACGGGATATAGCATGTATAAGCGAAAAGGCCTGACTATATATCTTGTGCTTACGCTCTTAAGGCGTATGCACGATGTTTTGCTCGATCAGATAAATATATAAATGTCGAAGAGATTGATCACCTACATGCAGTTCCCGTTGCTCTAAAACAGGGGCTAATTCCAAAAGGCAAGCCAAACGAAGAACGCCACTGGTAGACTCATGACGCACAAGGACATGCGTGGTCAATATAAGATGCCTTAGATTGACGAACCTGCTAGGGCATTTTGCAAATCCATGCACCTGCATGACACGTACGCACACAACCATGACAAGAGAAACATGGGATGATTAGAACACGAACGGTAATTAATTATCATCGATCGACACTAAGAGGGGAAGGCTTATACTCGGAGACCAATCAAGTGCAGTTGAAGTTAAAGCAGCACATAACAAGAGTAGCATGCAGGCAGGAGTATCGATTTTCGTTAGCACTGAACAAATAGAATCACCTTTGAATCAACCGCAAGTTCCATGGAGAACTTCCGCATATGCGCCATACCAAGCTATGCGAAGGCGCAGTCGAAACGATCACCTTGCAATGTTAGCAACGTGACGTTCACCTCTTGTATCTCTACGCATCCATGGAGCACAAATGGCACCAAACATGAACGTAGCAAGGTTCGGAGCTTGCCCTTCAAGCTTGTGCATCTCTTGGCAGTACTGCACACACAGGTACCGATCGAAGCCGGCACAAGGGCTGAGAAGTGGTTAAGCTGTGGAGGGTGCAGTGCACGATGCTTACCCGGCCCACTCGAGGACGGAGCACGCCGGCAGCAACAGGCACCGGATATATCTCCAGACACCGAGTCGAGCTTGAGCTTCCTGATGTTTGCGAAGCCGCAGAAACCAGGTGGCGGTGGTGGGTTCAGGCATGCAGGCAGACATGAGGCGCAGAGATCTGACAGGGGAGAGCCACTGCTGAAATCGAAATCGAAGACGATGTGCTTCGCTCTCGACGCTGCACAGAAGGCAACTCATCTGTCGACATGCCGCCGCGTGTGCGGTTTGAGGATCTTGAACTTGAGCACGAACTTGTTCCTGGGGGCGGTGGAACTGAGCTGGCACAGTACACTGTTGGCGTAGAATATTGTCTTCTTAGTTTATTTATTTTTTAAAGGAAGATTTTATTGATCTTTCGCCTTCTGCATCAAGATGATGCACATAGTTCAAACATTATCTTCCTTAGTGAAGACCAGGCTTCTGGTGCACAATCTCGAGAGCGGCCTCCACCTGCTAGATAGTATGCTCATCCGCGCAGCTTCCTTGAAGCTTAATCGTGACAACACGTCGCCTAGAATGTCTGGATGCGAGTAATATGATTCAATCGTCAAAACAAAATGGTTAGAATTCTTTTATGTCTAAGGCGAGTGATTCTCTTACTAAAATCACGATCAAGAATAAATACACAGTCGACTGTGCGCAAACTCACAAGAGGGAGATGGTGAATTTGCAGAGCCTTCTTCTTCACCCTCCTCCTCTTGGAACCATCATCCTTATTCAAGCCCAAATACCTGAATGATGATGATGATGCTGCTGCCTTGCCACAATCTGGTGACATCAGTTTCAGTTGAACCAACCTCAAAATTTAATTTTGAAACTGTTGGATTTAGTTCCACACCGGTTATGGACAAATGCAGAATACGACTTATAAGGGTGAGGATAATCTCTTCTATCAGGCTAGTCTTTTAAGGGGAGAGGGCTCAACACCTCTTATAAGCCTGTGTTACTCTGTGGTTAGACCTGAGGCACAATAGGGGCTGGAACGTTGGTTTAGCGGGCCTCGGATTAAGCAACAGAAAGATTAGCTGCTAGTAATCTATCACAATAATGTTCTCTAACCAAATCCACACTTAGTCTTGAAGCAACACACAGAAGAGATTAGCTTAGATCGATGTCTAATGGAGGTGGCGTGGTAGGAGGAGGGTTCTTAATCTAGGACTTCAGCGACGAAGGGTGGTACCAGACTCCGGTGTCAAAGTCGACCAAAAGAAGAGAAGATACGAGAAGAGAGGGGAGGCCATTGCCTTACCTTACCTCCACAAAAAGTTGAAAGCTTTGGGGATGTTGTCTTGTTGAATCCAAATCCTCCAAACGCCTCCCTCTTCATGATGAAGACCATCGCAGGAGGTGAAGCTGCCCGTCTCAGGATGAAGTGCAACCCTGCGAACTGAGCATAGCTCAGTTGGTTAGGTTCCTTGTGGTGGAACTTACCCACCCGGGTTCAAGTCCTAGACTTGGCACGGATGCTCGCATTTTCCTGGATTTATTCCAGGATTTCCGGTGCTATTCTTTCAGTGGGAGACGATGTGCCCGTCGACTACGAGGTGCCTGTGGTGACTTCGTCAATCTCAAGATCTACCGGCTCAGTCTCTCTAAGGTGCTTATAGGGGTAGGGTGTGCGTGCATACGTTCATAGGGGTGAGTGTACGTACGTGTTTGTGAGCGTCTGCATCTGTACTGTGTTTCTCAAAAAAAAAGGATGAAGTGCAACCCACCCCCTGCACAGGTTCTCTAGTTTAAATGTCCTACATTGGCGATAGGCCCGTCCAATTCGCAACCAATATATACTCCTTATATCTGTACTTATATCCAAATTCTAAGATACTCTAATAAGAACTACGTGAAAAAATTGCATCGGGATCCATGGTTTTTAGAATACTTTCATATTTATACATAGAAAGGAGTTATGTCTGAAAAATATATATACCACCAATATAGTATATACACCACCTAGTTCCTCTTATATGCTTCTACACCATAGGTACATATTCCCCCGGATGTGAGATACAACATATGAGATAACTATCATAGTAAATATTTGGTAGAAACGGCACAAAAATAGGCGACAAATTTCGACTTCTCAACTAACTTGGGGAAATGTATTTGTCAAGAAAAGGTTATATCTCCTGTGCTGACTCAGCACTTTTTGCTCTTGATGATTTCCATCCCTCATTGCCGAGGTTATACAATGTAAAACGGCAGCAAAATAAACAGGGAAAAAGGAAGGATGATACATGGTTATTGTGATCCTTATTTATGAAAACCTACAAAAAAGAATTGCTCTCATCATCGTCATTTACAGCAAAAAGGAACCCCTACAGCAGCATGGTTGTCGGGTTCTCGATGTAGCCCTTGAATGCCTTCAGCCATTCTGCACCAATGGCACCTGCCAAATAGACGAGTGATAATCAGTGAGCTGACGGTGAAACTTCCTTTCCGTTAAGGAAAAAAGGTGAAACTTCCCCATAGACAGGAACCAGAAGCATCATCCACTGATGCAGAATTACAAGAGAAAGTACCATCGATAACACGGTGGTCGCAGCTCAGCGTGGCTGACATGAATGAGCTGACTTCAAACTGACCCTCAGCTCCAGCGATCACTCTCTTCTCAGCTGCTCCAAAGAAATTTCCAACCATGGTAAGTAACAGATTAAACAACATAACAGAGTGGTTTCCAGAAGAACATAGACATGCATATCTGAGAAAAGAGTGTACTCTGTACTGAAACAAGAATGCAACCTGTGTTAAGTCTAGTCTAGTCTATATATTTTGATACTAAACAACCCCAGCATTTGAGAGTTAACATAATCAAGATCATGCACAAGGTTTCCATGTATAGTAGATTTGCAGTGGAAAAATCATATGCTAGTAATGGTAGCATAGCCATAATTCCGTTCTCTGGAGTCTCAACTGCTAACATGATCACAATTTCGGAACATGCTTTTCACCAACAGAAAACAAGGGAGAGGACTACTCATCAACATATTACCAGAGCCAATAGCCAAAATTGCTGATTGGGGAGGATTTACGATGGCACAGAATTGCTTAATTCCAAAAGGACCTCCCAAATTTGACACAGTGAAAGTGCCACCCTGCAAAGCATACCATCCAAATTGTCAAGGACAGATGCTATTGAATACATCCCAGATATATTTCGGTCTATACCTCATAATCTTCTGGTTTTAGACTGTTATCTCTTGCTCTTAGAGCCAACTGCTTCACCTCATCAGCAATAGTAGCTAAGCCTTTCTTGTCTGCGTCCTGTAACAATAATACAAGTTAAAGGAGCAGAAGATATGAAAATAGCACGACCCAATTTAGTACCAAGTCAACAACCCACCCTAACTACTGGAACAAACAAACCATGTGCAGTTTGTACAGCAACGTTAATGTTCACATTGTGATACCTGCATGAGAAATAGATGAAATACATCACATTCCAAGTAATAAAAATGAAGCTCCCTGTTTTAATGATCTATTGTCCATATCTTACTGGCGAATAAAATCATTCATCCAGGAACTGTTACACTCAGGAACCTTACGAAGAGACAATGCTGCAGCCTGCATATTGAACAACAATCAATTCAGCACTGTTGTGTGGAGGCACACAAGCAACTGATAATTACATGAAGAACCCAAGATAAACTTATTCGGATAACACTTCCTATTGCTCAAGTAAACTATGAACAAATTGCATTCTAAATAAGCTGTAGACTCGCCAAGTCTGTACTTGACTACTAGGAAAAAGGAGTATCAGAAACCACCATACATCAAAACTTACCTTAATAACAAGATCATTTATAGATATCTTCTTCCCACCAGAGGCATCCTGCAGAGGGTTCAACTCACTGCGCAATCTGAGACAGAACGGAAGTAATGAATGGATCCTTCGTCTAAGAAGCCTTCTAGAAAAATAATGGTGTGAATAAAAGATGGGCCAAATTATCCCAAAAATAGTTGAGCAAATAATCCATCTAATTCATCCAATGTTTTTCAGTACGTGTAAGATAAAACACTAAAATGTTTGAACAAAGTTCATACTTAATAAGTTTGTCAACACAACTATCAACTGTCAGATAGTAGTGAGGAATGGTTTGCTTAGATTGTAGCAAGCGGTTTGCAGTAACCTGAGGAAAATAAAATTAGAAGCTGTTAAGAGCAGTAGAGCACCATAAGCAACAAATACCTTGGAAGAATTCCATGCAATTGATTTTACCTTCCTTATTTGTGTATTTGGAAGATCCACATAGCCTAGTCCTGGAGCTGCTGTAGCTTCCTTCTTTGCACCCTTGGCTACAGAAGCTTCATTAAGCAATAAGCATAACATCATGAGACGCTTGAACCCTAGTTCTAGTTGCATAACTAAAGTTAAAGAGTGACTGATGATGTAAATTAAGAACTTTACATACAGTTCTTCCACCGTGCACTAATCATCCTACAACTGAGAGTGGTGGGGAGTGAAAAAATGGTGAAGGAGAAAAGGTTTTAAAATTTTCATGTAATTAAAAGTTGTATGTACCATAGCCAACCCCCTCCCCCCTCCATCATTAATGACTAATCATGTTCTGTTCTTGCACTTATAGAGCAGTAATGTAAGCCCACAATCAGGAGTGATATTTTTCCATTAGCCGAAACAAAAGTACAAAAGAGAGCACACTCAAGTAATCCTCAATATCTGCCTTCAAAATACACCCATCTGGACCAGTACCTTTTAAGCTTGACAGTGGTACCTGTTTGGGGAAAACAGTTTCAATGGTCAAAAACTGCATTCCTTATAAACTGTCTGGATAGCTGAAATGTTAGATGCTTACGTTGTTGTCTTCTGCCAATTTTCTGGCAACAGGACTGGAGAATATGCGATCCCCTGAATGAGAAGATTCTTCAGTCTTTGTAGCCTTTGACTCAGGAGCCTTGGAGAGCTCTTTCTCCGCCTCTTTTGGTTCTGCGGGCTCAGACTGGGGCTTCGATTCAGCTGGAGCTGCAGATGCAGCAGAAGATGGAGCCTTGTAATCCTTAAATTTATCAATGTCCCCCTCCTCTTCCACAGTTATGGCAATAATCTAGTTCACAAACAAACATGAGTTAAAATTTAAAAGTAACTCAAGACGATATGCGCACAACATATGGGCATTAGTAAGAAGCCAACAACTATATTAGAGGTAGTGGTCAAAAAAGTGTCTCCTCCACATCAGGATATATGTACCTCGCCAACTTTAATCTCTTTTGCACCATCTCCACAGATAATCTTAGCAAGATAGCCTTCCTCCATGCATTCCATCTCCACGGTGGCTTTATCCTAATCACCACACATATGCTTGACAATTATCTAGCTGCTGCAGCTTAATCCAAAAAAAAAGGAAAAAATCGTGCCTGGGTGCGTTAAGAAGCCAAACTTACGGTTTCCACTTCGCAAAGAACTTCACCAGGGGAAACTTTATCTCCTTCTTTCTTCACCCACCTCGCAATATTTCCCTACAGGCAATTAAATAAGTGTTTGATACAGTGCAGGCAACTGAATAAACACATGCAGACTGCTCATGCATTATTTTCTCTCTGCCATAATTTTTATTTGTTTCCAACTTTTGATTAAATTACCTCGGTCATAGTAGGGGAGAGTGAAGGCATCCCGATTTCCTCATGCGCTGGCAAATCTGAAACAGGTATAACGCTGTTAAAAATGCTATAGGAAGATATCAACTTGGCTGTGTCATCTTATAACTCAAAGTTGGAAGTAATGTTAAAAAATAGGTCACATGACAAGATAGGAAGGTACCTGCACCACTTGAAAAATGTCTTGCTGAAACTACCTGCCCACTGATAAATGGCAAGAGACAGTCAAAGCATGGTTACAGTTATGATAAGCAAGCATAGAATATATGGACACAGGAAATCAGGAAAAAAAAACAGAAACGAGAGTGCATACCATGAGAACAAACTATTGACCCCAGGAGAAGCAATTGGCATTCTCTTGGAAGTGTAGCTTCCCCTTGCTTCTCGTGGTGATAACTGTGAAAATAAAAGATAGGACAGCAGATTGAAGTCAGAATAAATTACTAGGTGTCCAATTAAACAAGTGGGGTTTTGATTACAACTGTATAACCTTGAAATTATGAAGCTCTTTTCCAGACTGTCTGTCTTGGAAAATGCTTGAGCTTCCAACTTTTTTCCCATACTGTTCATGAAGATTAGAACTTGAGACAGCTGCAGCAGGGCAGGACAGATTAATTTTAATCATAATAATAAGCAATCCATGAAGAGGGATAATTATCGTTTCACACCCGATGTTTTACTAAAACAAAATAATATATATTGCACTGTACGGAAGATTCATATTAAGGGAGGCAATCTGTATACACTAGATTAGAAGTTTAGAACTAGTGAGAGTGGACGTTCCTTTTAGAAGTAGTGAGGCCAATAACAAGGTAACTAATTGTATCTCCATTGCCGACGTCTCAGTTGTTCGAACAAAAGAGGATCAAATGAACATTCTGTTCATATCATATTTAAAGGGTAAACCTTAACCTCATAATTTTCTAAAAGTAATATACGCAAAAGAGCATCAAATATTAAGCAATTACTGTGTTTTATAGGTCGTAAATAAATGGTAAATTAGCCCCCTCTTTTGAAGCTTAGCAAGCAAATTTCATGAGATTGCCCAATTCAAGCTCTGCCACTGTTGTCGGAGGCAGAGCTCTCCCCTGGCAAGTGGGCATCCCCTGGTCATGGCTGATATACCATACCGGGATTAGAAAACCCTAAGCCCTATTCCAGCACCATAATGATATTAAGCTGGTAGGGTACTGAACCACAAGCATAAATCAGCTGTATTATTGTACAGTACTACGATGAGGTAGTGAGGTGTAGTAAACACTTGCATGCCATGGGCACTGAGCTGATAAAACATTGAAACATCCATTGGGATATGTGTGGCATATCCAGCTTGGTTTAGCGAAACAGTTGCAATTTTCTCAGCAATAATTTATCAACATGCCAAAGGAATACAGAGAGAGAAGCACATACTGTCTTCCTTTACAGCAGTGGAGCAGGCAGAGGCAGAGAAGTGACGAGCAATGCTCCCACGCTCGCTGTCCAGGACACCATGCACTCTTCGCAACTGCATAAGTGAAACACAGGCAACTATGAGCATAGGAAAAAAATACATGTGATGGGAGTGCTTCATAGCTGAAAGTAGCAACGAGTAACCAATAAGTTATACAGTCCCAGAACCTATCTTCTGTTCTGTTCTGTCCACACCACACCAATCACCAAACATCCTGAAGCAATCCACACAAGCATTGCGATGTAATTTCACGATGAGCTACATCAATCTGCATAGGATAGCAGTTCAATCTGTTGCATACTACGGGCACAAAAGTACAGGAGTGGATATCCAAGGCTTTGTGCTTCAACTGAACACTTTCAGTTCCAACACGTCCCGTGATTACATCGCTCAGCACAACAGATTGATCCACATCAACTGGTAGCTTAAAATCACAATACGTCTGCACAATTACTTTGTTATAATTCGACTTGCTAAATAAGAAGAAAAAAGGCATAAGCCTTGTGTGATCAATCTCCCTCCACCCTCGTATACACAGACACGCACCTATCCATGATGTAGTATTTTGCACAGAAGAAACAATAGGCTGCCTACGCTGCAGTTGAATGGGACAGCTAACGACAACACTGCCGGCGGCACGTCTTCGAACTCGAACCATCACCGCGGGCGGATCGGATCGGAGCGGCGACCAGAGCAATTCCAAAAGAGGTGTGGCAAAGACAGAGAGGGAGGAAATGGCACAGGGAGGGAGCGAGGAAGGGATAGAGAGACCTTGGTAGTGTGGCGCAGAAGAGCGCCATGGCCGCCGGCGCGGGCGACAGTGCGGTAGGAGGCACGGCGGAATTGGTCTCGTCGGCGATGGTGGGGGTAGGCGGCAGGTGGAATGGTGACTAGCCCTGCTTTACTTTTGTTTATATTATTTTTTTATTAACATGGCACAGAGGTGTTCAAATGCGGTTTCTCCAAACCGTTGAAAACCGGAAATGCTATTCAAAATTAATACTATTGGCTGAACCGTTGGACCCCTACAATTTGACTACACATCTCTATATCATTTTCCAAACACATTTTACATGGCACACATGTATGCAAATAATTGTGATTACACATCATCATATCATTTTCCATACACATTTTTATATGGCACATATGTATATATAGGATAGCCTAGTTATGGGTAATTTTACAAGTCAACTGTCATTTTCCGTCCTTTCTAGGGTATAGTCCAGAATGACAATATACTCACCCGTATCAAACCTAATCTAAAAGGAATCTTAAGCAGGCTTTCCTAAACATCTCATTTTCATTCAGCATTCAGGTTCGGAGTAAAAATATTCCAATGAGCATTTTAACACTCTTAATGTCACGAAAGAGAAAGCAAATTTTCAACAAAAAAACAAGTGGAGAGATCAAATAGATATAGAAAATAACAATGTATAAAGCATTATTACATGTGATGACACGTGGCTTATCTAGGCATCCGACTGTACCAGAAAGAACTTGAGTAGTTTTCAGAAAGAAAAGAACTTCTCACTAGTAATGGGGGTTCAATTATGCACTTTATTTAGCAAAATCATGAATATCATGCGCAGCATAGTCAATGAAAAATTGATTCATGTGAAGTTCCCCTCCAATTAACACCTGTATTCGAAAGAGGTCCTCGACGCAAATACGCGCTTCCTCAGGTACCATTCCGCAGTCCCGTCCCAACTGCAAAACCCTAGACGGTCGCCGCCGGCCAAACCCCCCATGCCGAGCTGCCTCGTCGGCTTGGCCCCACCACCCGCCGCCCTGCACCTCCTCCTCCGCCGCCGCATGGCCTCCGCCGCGCCGCCCCGCGCCTTCCAGCTCCGCCTCAACCCGCTCACCGGCGACTCCGAATGGCTCGTCGTCGAGGAGGAGGAGGAGGGAGCGGCGCCTCAGCCGCCGGCTGCGCAGAGGCAGCTTCTCGCCGCCACCTCCTACCTCGACATGCTCAATGACGCCTCCCGCAACCGCGCGTACCGCCGCGCCATCGACGCGGCCGTCACCGACCCTTCCTCGCGCGTCCTCGACATCGGGTGAGCATTCGTCGAATTCCCTCCAAAATGTTTCCCTAGCTGGATGCGCACGCTTGGAAGGATCGCTGTTAGATTTGCGAACAGGGTGACGGTTATCTGGTAGAATTGGGGTTGTGAACCAAGAAATGAATCATCTATGCCAAGATACTGTGAGCAAACCCTGAACACCACGACCTAATGCAGCCGGAGTGCCCC
Source organism: Stipa capillata (assembly GCA_019208055.1). Taxonomy (NCBI): domain Eukaryota; kingdom Viridiplantae; phylum Streptophyta; class Magnoliopsida; order Poales; family Poaceae; genus Stipa; species Stipa capillata. Next base: position 624,539 of record JAGXJF010002856.1, on the reverse strand, counting down.
TGATATGGTTGGGATTATAATCAACTCTTTGTTTTTCAATTGAGGAACAGGATTGTGGTTTTATTGTGAGATAGATCTTTGACTTAGATACCTCGAAGGGAACCCTAAACAAGATACCACATTGCAGCTGTAGTTAGAGTTTTTTTCTTGAACCTTAGCAAAGTGTACTGATTTTCCAGTTCAGATACAATTGGGCACTCTGTAATGATGGCTAGAGATCGAGTGATTCGTAAGTCGAGTGGTTGCAATGGGTAGGTGGACAGATAGTGGGTCCTCTTTCTCTATTGTTTCCTCTATTATTGGAGATGGTTGACCAAGTTATCTATCCCTTGGTGTGAAGGCCATGTCACTCTAGAAAACAAATGTTACTTGCTTCATTTCTGTGCATATGTTTAATTGCTTATTTTCTGCTTTGTTGGCTACGTAATCTATGATAGCAGAAAAAATGGAATGGATGCTAATGTTTATGATGGTTCAGAGCTGGGACTGGGTTGCTCTCCATGATGGCTGCACGAGCTTTGGGAACTGTAAGAGGTGAAGGTAGAGGAAGTGTGTCAGCATGTGAATCCTACCTTCCTATGGGCAAGTTGATGCGAAAGGTACTGAGATCTAACGGGATGGAAAATAAGGTGAAAGTCTTTCACAAGCGTTCAGATGAGCTCGAAGTTGGCGTTGAACTTGATCCAGCTGATATACTGGTAGGCTTTTGTTTTAGCTTAACTGGCATTCTTATTTTACTATAGTATATAGGATCCTGCTCAGACACTATATACACTTATCCTCAACAACATGATGTAGTATAGTTGCTCATTTAACATCAATCAAATGACATAGTATAGTTGCTCATATGCTATTGTTTCATGATTTTTGTTATGCTTCTTCAACTGTCTCCCTATATACTAAATTTGAAATATCAGTCTCTTTCAGATTTGGTTATTTCAATTGACAGGTCTCACTTGTCATCAACATACTAGGCACTTTCTGTATTGGGTAACTGTCATATTGATTATTTTATCCATTATTTTATTTTTGTTATTTGAATTGCTATTTCTTGTAATGTTATTCATTCGTGCAGTTAGGGATTTATGAGGAGTTAGCACTTCTCTTGCATTAGGCCTGTATGGCTATTGCATATAAAGTATAAATTGTAGTTGTTTTAACAAAGCATACTATGTTTTGCAGGTGAGTGAAATTCTTGATTCTGAGCTGTTGGGTGAGGGCCTGATACCTACTCTACAGCAAGCTCATGATATGTTATTGGTGAAAAATCCAAAGACAGTTCCATACCGAGCCACTGCGTATGGGCAGGTCAGTGTCCACTGCTTTTTTATATGATTTCATCTGAACATTATCTGCTGTGAAAGCAATGTTAAATTTGTTGGTTTTCTTGGGCCTCCTAGTTAGTCGAAAGTACATTCTTGTGGAAGATGCATGATTTGCACAACAATGAAGCAAATGCTGCAGATGGTGTCTGGCTTACTCCTGATGGGATGGAAAGGATTGTTTCCGTGAAGCTACAGCAACATGCAATGCAATGTGACGCATTACAAGACGAGATACGATTGGTATTGGCCATTATTTTGCATATTCTGATAGGAAATATGTTGTCCCAGGTCCTAATTTTTTTTGCTTCAGCTGTCAGAACCCTTCAAAGTTTTTGAATTTGACTTTTGGAAACGACCAGATAGTCATCGGGAAACCAATATCATGATAAGAACAACTGGTGATGGGCATGTTCATGCTATTATCTCATGGTAAGTACAGCATTTTTTAGTCTCTTTAGTCACTTCAAAGTTAAAAATGCTCTGAGTAAATATTTTGTCTTCAAATGTAGGTGGGTGCTTCAATTGGATTCTGCTGGGTCAATCTTTTACTCAACTGCTCCTAGATGGGTGAGACAATCAAGTATAGAGGATCTACCACAATGTGCCAACGGTTGGTTAAATAATCATGACTTTTGTCATCTTAAGCAATTCTTTTGCATTATTCAATGTAACTTTCCATTTCCCCAGATTGATGTGCTTATATAGTTGGCATACCTTGACTAACATTTAGAACTGTTGATATGTGCCTGCACTTCCCTGATGTGTTGTAGTAATGTTGGACTTGGGCCATGCGGGTTATCTGAAATATTATGGGGAACTGACTGTCTACTATAAAAAAATTCGACCTACCAGGCACTAGCACCAGGTGGCATTGTTTAAAGGAGAAGAACGAGACACCAGGAAAGAATTCAACTCCGCAGAATAAATTCCGCCTACGGGAGTTGAACCCTGGTGGGCTGGTTGGCGCCTGTGCACTCCCACCATCGCTCAGTTCTCAACTGACTGTCTACTATTATTTCGGGTTGGCGCCTGTGCACCCCCACCAACCGAGCGACGCTTGGTTCTAAACTGACTGTCTACTATTATTTAAAAGAAATAACTTTCATTGACACAGCGCTGATATAGTACCGACACGACTATTAATACAGCACCTACAATCTTCTATATTATCATAATTTATATGAAAATACAATTCTAAATGTCAACAGACCCCTGAAATTTTAAATTGAATCAATGCATTTGGTTCATAGAACTATGTATCATATGTCAGTTCATCGGCTGCAGTGTGCCATGAGACTTCAAAATTTAAATTGAATCAGTGCGTTTGTTTCCAGTACCGTGTCCACATGGTGTTATGCTAGTGATGTTAATCAGCATTGGTGCAACTATTGTTATTTACTGATCTTCTTGTGATTTGGGCGTATGATTGTAGTGTTGTCAAAACATAAATGCTCCTTGAGTTCACTAGCATTTGAAACCACTCAGTTAAACTAGCATGTTAGATATGTAGACCTTTTAGGACTACCTGTTTCGCATTCTGAAGCTACTTAACACGATTTCTTCCTTAAATCTATTCGTAGATACGAAGGATTGGTGTGACCACTGGAAGCATTGTGTTTGGTTTACACAAGGGAGGGGTGCTCCTGTTATGAAAGACCAAATTCTTTCTCTAAGGGCTAGCCATAACCTAACTAGCATCTCATATCAGCTGAACGCCAGTGATGAAGCATGCAGTGGAAGCTTCAAAGGTGACCATCTAACATTATTGCCTGAAAGGATAGCACTTTATGGTGATGGATATTGGAGATCAGCTTTGATAAGTGTAATTAGAAATGCTGTAAGTACTCCAATTCATTTGTTCTATATGTTGTTGCATTGCGCACTTAGACTTTCATGAACTTCTGTTTTGCACTATTAGAAATGGATCATGATGTTAGTTTATGACTTTAACAAATGACTTCTAAAAGAATTCCAAAGATCTGCTAATATGAAAAAGTTCCAATGATCTGCCAATGTTTGAAAACGCATTCGAGGTTTCAATTGTTTCTGGTGCAGTTTGTCCATCTCAAAAATATAAGGAAAACCTATGGTTGCATACTCATATTCAAGTTTCAATTTATAATCTCTGGTGGTCACTCTGTGCATGGACTGAAGGGATTATTACCTTTTCAGTAATTTGGAAGCGATATTGTTGCCTTATTAGATTGATTGGAAACTAATAGCTTTCAGTTGGAAGACTTGGATCAGTTCCATAATTTATGTTATCTACTACTCTTTTTTATGGAAATTACCTGCATTACTCTAGCCTCATCTTATGCATATTTAATGTTTTTCTTCCCAGCTGAGTGTCAGATCTTCGCCTACCTGCATTGTGGCTGATGACAGTATATTCTTAGCTCTCTTGGTTTCTTCTCTCTCACCATCTTCAAAGGTCATTGCCATGTTTCCTGGTCTGCGGGACAAGGGTGCAACCTATATTCAAGCTGTTGCAGATGCAAACAATTTCTCCACGGACCAAATTCAAGTGATTGGTAAAAGAGTGACATCTCTTACGCTAGATGATTTGAAACATAAAAAGGTACATGTGGTCTGGCTTGAAAATTAATTCCAGGATTCGTACATTTTTTTTACGAATGTCTCTTGATCTTCTATCATTTTATCTCCATAGGTTAATTTATTAGTGGGCGAACCATTTTATTATGGCAGTGAAGGGATGCTTCCTTGGCAAAACCTGCGATTCTGGTTTGTTACTTTGAAGTCCTAATTACTTTGAAGTCCTAATTCTCGTTGCGCATCAAATTAAGCTTCACACCATTACTAGCAAACCAGTATGTCAATGGATGTTCCACATACAAAGTCACACACCATGTAAAATTTTATAACGTATTCAGAAACCTATGACCATATTGTGCTCTTCATTGCATTTTTTAGTATATTTTGATTCTTCATCTGCATGTTCCTCATAGATTCCTTTTTGGTGTGGCAGAAGTTGACGTATTTTTAACTGATAGTTAAACTTCACATTTATACTATATATCATTATACTCAAGCCCCATTTTGAAGGAAAACTAAGGCATCCTTTCAGACATTTCCTTTTATTTAGTATACTATAGTTGTGGCAATATATTTTTGTAAAAGAAAATCATGCACCCTCAGTTTGATGAGAGAAGCTAATGTTTGCAGGTAGACCCTTCTGCATCTGGCTAGGGAATGCATCTGTTCACAGATGTCCTAATTAACAAGCTAACAAATTTTTATATCCTCTTGACTAAAGGAAAAAAGGCTTTGTTATTTTCCAATTTTTGCTACCATTTTAGGTTAGTGCTCACTTAGTGTAACACCACGGCCCAAGTTGGCCCAAGTTTAGGCTGGAAATGGTGGGTTCTCACGTGATTGTTTTGAGTAGCATGTGAACTTTGGAGATGAATTGTGGATACATCTGTATCCTTAACATACTGAAACGATTGCCATTATTCGTATCAAACCAATAGCGATTCATACAAGCTAAATCTTCTAATCAATGGTGGGCCAATAATGAATTTTTTTGCATATGTATTAAGACACTTGGCCTGATTTCGAAAGTGTCCAGAGTTTTATATGTTGTTTTCATTGCAAAATGATGGATCTCCTTCCGTAACTTTTCAATTACGAGTACGAGAATTGAAAGACATGAAAATTCTCAATTCTCTACGGCGTCTAGGAGATATTTTGCATGGGAAGGCCAAGTGAACAACTTGTTTTAATGTGAAATTACTTTTGATGTATTTTTCTATCCTTTGTGTTGTACTACTAAGTGAAGATGTCAATATCTGTTCCTGTTGTTTTTATTTTAGGAATGCAAGAACTCTGCTTGATTCGATGTTATCCAAGGATGCACTCATAATGCCTTGTAAAGGAATATTAAAGTTCTGCGCCATGTCTCTTCCGGTTAGTCCATCATATAGACAACTTTTTATCTGTGTTCCCACCATATTACTATTTTTCTTTTACATGACGAGCTATTTATTTCCCTGACAATTGAGGTACTGCAGGACTTGTGGAGGAGCCGTTGCAGCCTTAAAGATGTCGAAGGTTTTGATCACTCGGTTGTTAACGAGACTTTAGGAGCCTGTGGTAATCTGCCTGGAGAGCAGCAAGGTCCTTGTCTGCCCTACTATGTATGGCAATGTGGTTATACAAAGGTAAATCAAATACTGTCTCAAGGTTAATGCACATATATCATTTCATTTAAAAGTGACTAATGGTACGTTCAACTTCAACAGAAATTAAGTAAAGTATACTCTCTCATGGACTTCAACTTTTCTGAGCCTATTCACTCCTGTTTTGGGAAAACAAAGGTATATTTTTTATCTTTCTAGTGGAATGCACGTCATCATTGAGTTTCTTCACTGTCTAGACACTTCAATTTTGTAAAGATCCTAAGTGGTATTAGGTCAACACCGTCACTTTTTCTAACTGAATTTTGAGAGGATGGAGAATGCATGAGATTTCACCAACTTAGATCATGCTGCAAAGTTGTCTGCAAGGTGTCTTTTGGGAGTGATTCTGTTCTGCCTTAACCTTTTGGTTTATAAAGGCGGTACTTTTTAGGGATGTGTAATAAAACGAGGTTTGGTGCAGCATTGTCAGTTCATAACGATACAGAATATATTAGTTGAATGATGCTTCAATCCCTCATAGGAACCAAAATATGCAACATAAAGCATGTGTGCAAGTTCGCTGTAGATATTGTGATTGCCTCCAGGGGGAGCATTGGGTCAGTTTTGATGTGATGTGTTTTGGGTCAGGGAAGTGACGTTGCTTTGCTGGCTAAAATATACATGTAAGTTCCTTACTGTTTTGTTGTTTTGAGTCATAATAAAACTTATCTGTCTATATGATCTTGTAGATTGAGTTTGCCGATGATGGAATATGCCATGGTTTCGCAGTTTGGATTGATTGGGTACTTGATGAGGAAAATTCCATTGTGTTAAGCACTGGACCAGGTAAAAGATCATGTTCCATCTCACTGGGATATGTTGATGTCTGCTATATCTTGGACTGTTGATGAAATTAATGGGTACTGGATTCCCCTGATGGTGGTGTTGATATTGACCACAGATAACCGATACTGGAAACAGGGAGTACAGCTCCTTAGCAAGCCTGTAGAAGTGAATTCAGCCAATTCGGCCGTGCAAGTGGAGGCATCCTTTGATCCTGCCTCTGGTGAGGTCACGTTTAATTCCACGTTCTCGTGATGTGAGTTGTAATATGGAACCTCGTGCATGAGGGTGTGATGCAGACAAGAAATTGACTGGTCTTACTGCTTGGCACAGCTGTTGGTGACTTTGCCAGTAGCAAGGATAGCACAGCGATATAGATACCTCGAGCCATTAGCATGGATCCATTGTGAGCGCGTAGAAGGCCGGCTAGAGAATGCGAAGTCCGCGAAGGCCTTGCACAATGTTCTGCAGAGGGCCCTAGACCAGCATGCCAAGGCTCTCGGGCGGCCCAGCTTTCAGCCCATTTACCCATCAAAGCGAGGCTCGGTCTATTTAAGGTCCGCCAACAAAGCAAGGCTGGGCCCAGCTTCCGGCCTATTTAAGGCCCACCAAAGCAGGGCTGGGCCTAGCAAAGGTGGCTCCAAGCTCAACCAGCCCGTTAAAAATCCGATTTGTCTTGTACGAAAATGGTAAACGGATGTACGTATCCTCCCAGAAGTTTAAAACACTCCTCCCGCTAGAAAAACACAAGTACAGGCACCATTGTCACATCAGTGCAACCCATCTCATACACAGATAACTATCGAGAACAATACATGTATGTATATACAACGTAAAGATCAGGAAGAGGACATGTAATCGCTTAACAGCCAGCCATGAGGCATTATTAACTTCTTTAGTGTGTCCAAGTTACATAATGAATCAATCAAGGATCTAAAAGGGGGAAATGTACCTACCTTGTGCATCTTTCTTTCTATCTTAACACTACAACTCTCCTCTTTGGACAATTCTTTCACATCTGGGATGAATGAGGTGTGAGCTATCTGTACAATGGCATCCGCATGCTTCCCATGTAAAAAAGAAAAGGGAGCCACTCCTTTTTTACCTCTCTAAACATCATCGATATTAAATACAAAATTATCAGGAAAAGAACAAGGAAAGGCTGCACAATTGATTACACGATGAACGCACCTCATTTTTGTACCCCTTGTTCAAGTATCACAGCTCTACCTCCTGAAGATCCTCCCCCAAACCATTGAACTGAACGGACGAGTTGCTATGGGAACGGCTGTGAGAAGGTTGCTTTCCAGGTATCAATGGTGGCGACTGCATGGTCTGTCCATCAGGTGATCTCGAAACAGCAGTGCTGCTCAACTGATCTGGGTATGTTCCGCTCCATGATGATGCTCGTGACCTTGAGAATGAGCTATTACCACTGCTTGAGGGGGTCATGATGTTGTCCATACTTGGGTAACGCTGAATGTTCGATTGCTTTGGCACTGATGGTGGTGGCGAAGCGAATGATGCCTCCACTGCAGGTGAGGAAGATGGTTCATCCCGATGCGCAGTTCGCTGTGCACATCAGCTGTTGACTCAGTCATCTGCATTGATGCATCAACAGCTGGAGTCGGCACAAAGAAACTAGCACCAGGCAGTGGATTCATAGATGGCATGGCCGGTTTACTATATGATGTTGCTGTTGCTGCTCCAAAGGCATTGCACCACCCTTGTTAAATGTGTCGACATATCTACAGAAACAAGGATATGATATGACCCACATGGTATCGAAAGCAAATCAGGACGGAAACTAAACAAATTACCTTGATCTAACACCCGTCCGCCCCACGTGCTGAGAATTGGTTCTGGCTGGGTGGCATCGGTGGCATCCCAGCACTAAGTTCTGAAGGATTTGGGGGCTTTGCTTCTGCAAATCCGTTAGCAGTATAACCTCCACTGCTGGGGCCGCTCAAGTTATAATCTGGAACACCATTCTGGAATGAGGCTTTTGTCGGAGGTGGGGGAAGGGGAGGCTCCTCAGCAGGGATCTCAACGCCTTTTTCCACCCATCGCTTCAGCTTCTCATCATAGTAGAACTTGTTCTGTTCCCCCAACTTTGCCTTCATACCATGAGTAAATTGTTGTGTTACTGCACATGGTGGAAAGTAGGCAGAAGTACATAATTTGTCAACAAGTACCTGGTTAGAAGATTTTGAAACAAGACCCACTGTTTTCTGCAGCAACCATCCAAAACGTGAACTGGCTGAACCTGATGTGCTTTGTGCATTATCTGATCCCGCACCCTGTTAGGATTTCAATGAACAGCAATGTGAACTGAAAAATCTCTAGAAAACATTCCAATATAATAAGTGATGAGGACTAAGAAAGTTTTAGATTCAAGAGACAGAAAGATATGTCCATGCATCCGAACTTAAATGCCTTGAAAATAGTAGAGAAGATAGCTTGCTAGTGTTACTTACACATACAGGACAGAGATGTGATGAATGAGGTCAAACAAGGTAAACCATCAACAAATTCAAATTCACACTTCCTATTACGCAACAAGGCTAAGAAAAGTAGGGACTACCTGTTTTGGAGTTTTGTTAAAGTCTGGTTCAGAGACACTTCTGCTATGTGTGCCTTTCCTGCCAGGGTCACTATTTCCTGTCATTTCGCTCATAGACTGCTCCGAAGTAGAAGACATTAAAGATGACACAGCCATCACTGACTGACTATTTACAACTGTTGCAGCTGGAGGAGCAGAATAGAAATCTCTGTCATTAGAAGAGCCATGTGGCAATGGCGGCAATGGTGCAGGTTGTGTACCCATCATGCGGGACAAAGATTTATCAAGTGAAGTGAAAATCTTTCCAACAAGCTTTGCAGGGGCAAGATTTGTGCCATATCCACCCTAGATAGCGATGAGTTGATTATCAGTGAACCGGAATGAAATGGACAAGAATCGATAGACAACATTAACTGAAATAAAGTCACACCTGCTGGTGAGTGTGTATCCGCTCCTCCAGGGATGAAAACAATTGCTTCCATGCTTCTAGTTCAGGTGCACGGCCAGAGGCTTTCAGCAGCTTCAGAGATGTTTGGCAATACCTTAAGAAGGCAATTCAAAGTGAGTGTGTGTAACTAAGAAACCAGGGGAAATGCTGAAATAGTAACTCAGCAACTTACCTTAGAGAATCAGAGACCTTCCCAACCTCCGCAAGCATGTATGCGTATATCAGCTTATATGGTTGAAATGGCACGAGGATATACTGAGAATTACCAAGAACCTTAGCATATTCATACAACTCCGTTCTCTGTTAGTTGCATCGGGAGGCATTTGTTCAGAAACAACAAATGACAATGAAAACAAATATTACTGTAACCAGATTATTAACCAATAAGCTAAACAAAATAAGGATGTGACCAACTATTTTCCAAGAATGCCATTCTCCCAGAAAGAAATGGTCCAAGATAGAACAAAAGAGGACTGCAAAGCCGCTAGAGTTAAGTAATACAAATAACAGAATCCCAATTTGACTCTAGCAACATATCTAATCTGCAGGTTGGGACTTTTTGCGGAAGTGGGGAACCTTTTTGAAACAAGATACACAGCTATCGTTGGACTAAATGCATGGCCTCTATTACATCCATGTGATGTCTGTCAAATGCACGTTGCAGCTCTAGGCTATCTCCACACAAGAAACATGAAACAAATGAAACAGATTTAGAAGACCTGGATAGCTTCAGGACTGGTAAATGTGCGAGGACATCTCAAGTGGTCTGCACCAATTAGGCACATTCTTGCACTTTCAGAGTATGAATCAATATTTAGTTCAGCAACTAAATAGCATGAATGAGCAGCTGAAACCTGCATATAAAGATATAGAAATAAGGAATTTGGCTAAAAAATGTAAAGAAAGCATATGCTCAACAGATGCAAACCTCATTTTTCTCTTTCCAAAGGCAATCCCCAAGGTGAGTAATCACAAGGTCGTCGCCTTTCGTCCTGTTTGCAGTTATAATAGCCAAATTCTGTTGCCATTTATCCAGCATGCCCTTAGGAGTACCCTGTCCGACAGAAATGCTACATTAGCTTCAAAATGCCAAGGAGAAAAAAAATTAGGGGCAGTCCAGATGCAATGTCTGGAAACCACAGGATTTTTTTAAAAAAAAATACAGTTTATCAGATGGCAACATAAAATTATTGTGCAGGGCTGAAGAATAACCAGAGTTCTGTGTAGTAACACGCTATAACAAAAAATCTATGGACAACATTGCTGTTTCTATTGCTTCCAATTAAATAGTCATTCAGTTCATGAGTAATAAATCATGGGCAAGAATGCAGCAGATAAGTAATTATGTACTACCTCTGCAGGCTGTTGAGATCTATGTAGAGTACCATAATTGTCATCAACGGGGTTCTCAGCATTAAAAACATCTGCAGGTTGTCCAGCAATAAGAAGGCACAATGTTCTCAAAGGTGATCCAGATACGAAATGGCAGTAAGCCATTTTCTTCACAGTATCCGCATAAAACTGCATCATCGGTCAATGAAACAATGAGCAATTATTCAGGGGAAAACGACAAAGGCAAAGCCATCAGCCAATCTAGAGACTGCAAACTCATATAGAGTGAAGCAGACCTTATCACCAAGTTGTAAAGCAAGGATTAGTGCAGGTCCCCAAAGTTGACCTTCCTGCGCATACTGAAGCGCCTCTTTCCTTCTACCAGAAACTAGAAGATTTTGAACCTCTTGAGCAGTAGCCTGCAGTAGAATAGTTGGCTCAACCAGGGCCAAGTTTGCTAGATGGTGCAGAACAGACAGCCAAGAGAAATAAGAATTACCTGAATCTGGTTTTCTGAGGGAACATTTTTCATGCAATGAGCAATGGCTCCATATTCTCTCATATGAGCACTACTATTACAGGATGAAAAAAGTGCTGTTACTGCCATCTCTGGGCCATCCATACCCTGTTACAATAATTCAAACCAAAATTCAGTGTTCCACTCGCGAAAAATATATTTGGCACATGATAGTGGTGAATAATGATAAAGCTGAATCAAGTTACTCAAGATAAACTAAATAGACACCAGGAAGAATACATCTTCTCATTTCTTAGTTTGGTTTAATATGCATACTTCTAGATGTTTGCAGCGTCACATGCCCACCATGCTGTCTGGGTATGTAGGCATGGGCAATTCCCTTGGGAGAACTAATGACCTGGGAAAAATATTGCCGTATGCCACAAGACCACAAATCTCTTATGGGTGGGAGTGGGGACTGAATCTTGGCTTCCAAGCAGAACATAAAAATGGAACCAAGGATAGCAATAATTTGGGATCCTCAGAAGGCTAAAAGGAACGTATGCTTTATGGCTAGCTAATAAACACAACACTGAAGAAACGACCACCGCTTCAAGAAAAAAAAACGATCCACATTCCAGGATAATTATGTGCCAAATTATATGAACATGGGGCCTAACATGATTAATAACAAGCACAGTATATTTTATTTCGTTGTCATCAGAAAATCAATTTTCATTGAGAACCTAACCTACTTAACAGATCCACGATTTGCAGTACATCACTTCTCAAAAATAAGGAATACCTCTTTGGTTCGAACCGGACACTTTCGGTGTGAATGCTCTAATATACAACATATTCCTCTAGACTTAATATCAAAACACCAAACAAACCACAGTGTTTCCTACACAGAAGATCCCCACACGATAATAATAAAAAGAAAGAGATGGGCCAGATCAGCCCGTCCAGCCTACGAGTGCCCCTTGAGTGGGAGGGAAACCGAAATCCCTGACGCTCACCTCTCTCCCTCTGCGCCGCTGCTGTTCCTCTCACTCCCCTCTCATTCTCTCGATCGTACGCAACCCCGCGCTGCTTTATCTCTCTATCAACGATCCACCCCTCTTGCTCACTTGTCCCCCTCAGTCCCTCTCAAGCATCCACCCTCTCCAAACCTCCATCCCTCCTAACCTCGTCCAGGATGTCAAAACTGCAGCACAGAAAACGCGTCATGGCTGCTGCGCCATACATCTGGATGTGAGGGCAATAGCAAGAAGAAAACAGCAGAGAGCGCCATGGACATCTCCTGCCCCTTGCCATCAATTAAACATCAATAAATTCGCCACCACCCATCAATCAGGATCGGGGTTCAACTGGGATTGTGTGAATCCGGTACCTAACTAGGGTGTCTCTATCAGAGTGGTAGAATGCACCCACATAATCCTGATACGTCGACGCTTTCCAGCATCAAGATTCATGTGTGTTTCAACACGTTATATGCAAAAAGAACAAATCAGCAGATCACAACATAAAATTGCATCCAACACTAGGACCCAGGAGGTGACTTGAATAAGAGCCCAAGTCCCACACTAGGACCCAGGAGGTGACTTGAATAAGAGCCCAAGTCCCATACTTTTTAAGGTTGAAGTTGGACTTATTCATGCTGTCCAAATCTATATCACAGCTCCCTACATAATATTAGGAACAGAGTACGTTTGCTATGTGTTGCTGCGCAGCACTGAGATTGGTCAGTCTGACAATGGTGTCAATATATTTCTTACGAAAATTTTACAGTACCGAAATGAACAATGCTGCTCAAGGAAAGGTGTGACTACTTGTTAAAAGTATATATAGCAGGGTTATCACTGAAACATAGTCAAGCAAGATAGAAAATACCTCCTGCGATGGATCAAGCCCAAAGGATGAACGGAGTTTTCCATAGTGTTGATATAATATTTTCAGCAATGAAATAAGCAACTTCTGAACATCCCCTCCTTGGAATTCTCTGACAGACGACTCATAGCCTCCGATAATCTCATCAAGCCATTTATTCACATCCTTTGCTGAAGCACTTCCACCAACAAGGGGGCCAGGAATAGGTTGACGACACAAGGCATGGAAGTAGCTAAGGGCACTGCCATTAGTGATGCTTGGTTGACCAATTTTATCAGCAACAATCTCTGATATATTAAGAATTGACACCGTGCCATGAGAATTGCCCTTCCATAGAAACGGTAAAAGCTTTTAGTTACGGCTGCATTGCGAATAGGAATATTATAAAGAATGTTCTTAGGATACCTGATTTCCGCTGCCAAAGTTTGTAATCATCGAGCTGGTCTCTCTCATAACTAAAAGCTTCCCCCCAAATCCAAATGCAGCCAGAGTATGTGCTGGACGTCCAGCTGATGACCTCTGCTCATGCAGGGAGTAACCAAATTGTTGAGAAGAAGCTTGCTGCTGAGCAAAGTTCATGGAGTTATCACTGCTCAAATAGCTGTTTGGTAAGGGCATGTGTGCGGCAGGATTAGTGTGTGTTTGCACCTGGTACGTGCTTGCTGTAGGAACAAATTTTTGTGGCTTTGCAAAGCCATTCGAAGTACCATAACCATGGCTTGCTGAAGGTTCGTGTGCCACATGGCTAGCTTGATTATCTTTAGAGGGTTCAACTTCCTTGTGGCCAATCTGGTAACCTGTAGAAGGTACAAATCCTGTGCTACTCTGGTTGTTTGTAAAAGGTTGGAATCCCTGATGACCTGTTGAAGGTTCAGATCTCTTGTACCCACTCTGATGGCTAGCAGAAGTAATTTGATTGCTTTTATACGGTTCAAAACCTTTGTGAGCACTTTGATAACTAGTAGGTTCGAAACCCTTGTTACTAGCCTGGTGGCCCTCACTACTAGTGTATTGGCTTGTAGATGGCACAAATGTGTTGATATTAGTCTGATAATGTGTAGTGGATTCCATCGAAGGCATGAATGTGTGGATATCAGACCGATAATTTGTAGAGGGTTCCAATGGCTCATTACTGGCCTGCTGAACAATATGATTCTCAGCATGCTGATGGGAACCATACGAACTACCACCCAACAAGCTATTATCTCCAAAAACCCCAGGCTGCATGATGTTAACCAATGAACCATGTTGCCATTGGCTCTGCTGATTGTAGTTACCTGCATGAGAATTCCCGGCATGAGCTGCAAATCCATCTGAACTAGCTGCAGTAATTGCAGTCTGCGCAACACCTTGATGATATGACTCAAGCGTGCACCATCCCTGAGTATTGCTGTCAAAGTACCATCCCGGGTACTCTGCATAGAAATGCATGTTTGGTGGGTATTCTGAGGCCGCTGCACTGCTCTGATCCTGGCCCCAGATAGCGGCAGTGGTGCTGCCCTCCTCTGCGATGGTCTCCAGCCCTTCCTGCAAAGAGTTCTGCAGGTACGGAACACTACAGTGCTGCTGCTGGACATTATCGCTCCCAACGACCAGCACAGCACCACCATTATCAGCAATACGTTGCGCACCGATAGCATCCGCCACCTGATACCAATTCTGCATCGCCTCGTCGTACTTCCAACCGGGGTAGAGGCTCTCGAAATGCTTGGGATCTGAGGAATCCACAGCTCCGCCGGTCCACTCCGACTGTGCAATGGTATTCTGATCCGCAGACTCCCCGGTGCTAGCACCCATATCCAACTGTGAATTGGCATTGCTATCCACTCCATTGAAGAAGCTGTGATCCACAGCTCCGATACTGCTGGTAGCTACAACCGAACCCTGCAAGCCCTGGCTCCCTGTCACATTAGCTCCAAAGAAAGCATTCTCGCCACCGCTTCCGTCTGTGAAGAAATCCCCAGCCCTAGCACCCCAATCCAACTGTGAATTGGCATTGCTACCCACTCCACTGAAGGAGGAGCTGTGATCCACCGCTCCAACACTGCTGGTACCAACAGCTGAACCGTGGACTCCATGGCCACCCGTCAAATCACCTCCAAGAAACGCGTCCTCGCCGCCGCCTTCCGCCAAGAAGTCCCCAAACGGATCTGCCCCGGTGGTGCTGCTGTCAGCGCCAAAGATGCTCCACTGCACCTGCTTGACGGCGGTGCGGACGCCTTTTCCCGACCCCGGGGACCCGCCCTCCGGCGCCTCCGGCTTAGGAAGCGCCGCCGCCGCCCCCGAATCAGATGGCGCCACCGCGGTCTTCACCTCAGGTAGCGCGTCCCCAACCTCAGCGTCGGCCTCAGGGGGAGGATCCGCAGCCTCAGCCTGCGGTTCGGGAGGCGCCGCCACGACGGCCGAGAGCTCGGGCGCTCCTCCCGTGTTGGCGTTGTCGTCGGCCAGGGTGAGGGCGGAGAGGTCCGCGGCGTCGTCTGCAGCGGGCGGCAGGCGGGTGCAGCTATCCACTTGATCGTCGTCGTCGTCGACCAGCTTGTCGAAGAAGTCGGCGTCGGTGGCGTCGTCGGAATCGGACGCCATCTGAGGGAGTCAGAGGAAGAACAGCAGATCCCAGATCGAAGCGCGCTAGATCGATCGAGAACCCGTCGGATCGGAGGAGAGGGGAATTGGATCTCGTCTCGACTTGGAGTAGGATTTGGATTTGGTGGGGGAGAAGAGGGAGACGCGTGCGTGCGTGCCTCAGCCGACAGTAGCCCGCATCTCCTCTTCGCTTCTTCCCCTTCCTAATTTTCTTTTCCCTTTTCTTGTATTTTTATTTACTCGTTTTATCTTCTTTTTTCGCGTTATTTGATTTTGTGGTTTGGTTTTCACCTTTTTAACTGATATAAAAAATTCATATTTCATATTTTTTCGCTTGAGAAATTATTATTTTTAGTCGATCGAGTTGCACAAAAATAGTGTACAACTTTAGATTTACACAATTTCAAAAATATACAACTGATGAATAAACCGTTAGATAAAGAATCAATGTCAAGATCTTTAATTTTAAAATAATATTTTTTTATGAACTTAGAAATAGAAGCTCAAAAAAATGGCATACTTTTTTGTCTACGCAGATGGATATATAAGATGACGTCATATTAGAAGGGGGGGGGGTTGAGAAAAGGGAAAAAAAAGAGTTGCATTGGCAAAGATAAAAGATGAGGTGCGTAATTTTGCACATATAGTGTGACAAAGCAAGCAACAGATGTCGACAATCCATAGTGATGGAAGTCGGCAGTTTGACACCGGGAAGCTATGCACATTGCAAGTTTCTTAATTTCTAGATGGCGATTACTTCATTTGATAGCGCTTGGGAGGCCACTAGTACTACATTGAGAGCCAAAGTGCACACATATTGCACTACACTACAACAATATTTTGTACGCATTAAAGAAGGAAAAACAACTATTCTTTTTACACGAGAGTAACTCATCCATCCAAAGAGGAGAGAAGACAACGTAGTGTTGTTAGGACAGGAGAGCCTTCTCAGCAATCGTCAACTTCCTGCATGTTCTGAGCATGGAGCTCGAGCTGGCTTTCATTCTTCTTTGTTCATAAATACACTTGCATCCTTTTATTAGTTTCAGATTCCCAACTAGCTAGATGAAGCACATATACACCATTCTAGTTAACCACAAGTACATGCATAATTAACCACTATCACAGAGACAGTTGTCTTGTGACACGGATCGCATGCATTGACTAGACGGAGAAGAGTTAGTCAATTATACCTTCCAAGGCTGAGCATCTGTTTGAAGAGAAGGGCAGATAGGATGGCCGAGCAGAGGGTAGAAACACTACGCACGCGCCAAAGTTCTACCGGAACAGATGTGATTGTTCGGAGATGGATGTTCTAGTAATTAACTAATTACCAGTATGACAATCCCTGAGACAAGCAGGAGGTGGCTGCCTCGCGTGCGTGCCGTCACTGGCTGGTCGGCACGTATGGCGGAGGCCGTGGCTTGATGCGGCTGTCGGTGTTGCCAAGGATTTGGGTCGAGGCCGATGCAGCAGCGAGAGCCCTGCTGCACCCATGAGGTTCGCAGGATCCGGGGGCACGCGTCTTGCCTATGGCTGCCAAGTTCTCGGAGGCATTCGCTACGTGTTAGCGTTGCGACTTGGGTTGATATGGGCAACTCTTCTCATGGCGTCCTGGCTTCGTGGTTCAGACTTTTGTGCACGACCTTAGTGCGTCGGCAGCTTAGGATCCAACAGATTTATGATCCAGTCATGGTAACCACTGTCTGAAATTTTAGAATTTGTTCCGATAAAAGGTCACAGATTTGGAGAGGAGGAGCGCGATTGAGGAGGGCTTTGTAGAAAGCTCATGGCCATTGCTCCCACCAAACACACAAATGTTCCAAACATCTTGGCTCGTGTGTATTTGCACGCCCTGTCAAACTTCTCCAATCTATATATGCATTATGCATGCAACAATCAGATAAGTAAATTTTATAATCGATAAACCAATTCTTATCACTTGGATGATGATTGTGATGCTCAATTTGGGCATGGCTGAAGCGAAAAGCGATCGCCGGCGTCGTATTCTTGATCCCCAGAACCATCAGTTGTTGGAACATGGTTGGAACATTGCATCTAACTGTTGTTAACCTTCATTAAACGCAACTATGGTCCATCTACACATATACATACAGTCAAATTTCTGCCATTTGCAACATTACTATTAAGTGGCCCCACAAGCCACCTGAGCAAGGCTATTAAGGCCCTGTTTGTTTGGGCTTTTTCTGGCTTCTGGACTTTGGCTTCGAAGCCAGAAAAGCACCTATTTACCTGCTTTTGGCTTTTGGCTTCAAAAAGCCTGAAACAACTTTTAAAATTGTTTCAGGCTTTTCGAAGCCAAAAGCCAAAAGCACCTAAATAGGTGCTTTTCTGGCTTCGAAGCCAAAGCGCAGAAGCCAGAAAAAGCCCAAACAAACAGGGCCTAGTGCTTCCAGGCTTCTGTCCCTGCCCTTGGGGAGAGAGACCGGGCGCAAAAGAGGGATCGTGCCAGTATTATATCAAAAAGAAAGAAACGACGGATGGGTTATTTTATAGCTAAGAAGCAACATTTTGACATTTCGAGGAACACGGGATGAAAGGAGAAGAAACAAGTACTTACATGTTCCTCAAAGCTCGGGCTAGACAGGTTCATCGACAGATTTTTCATCAGCAATAGTACCTGGAGATTACATAGAAAATCATTGCAACCGAAATGGAATAGTCAGGTAGCAAATGCTAGGAACAAATTCAGCATCAGCAAACACAGTGCACAAAAAGAAAAAAAATATGTTTGGGACAATTACAAGCAAGCGAAAGAGGTTAATCATAATAGGTGTATAAGAACTGCAACAGCTTAATATCCCACAGAGCAGCAAGAAAGAACAATTAAACTTCGCCACATAATTCACCTGTATAGAATTGCTTCTCACGTTTTCATATTCACACTGACTGAATGAGCACTGATAGCAGCTTGTTACTAAACATGCAAACAAATATTTTCATGCAAACACCTCAACTTACACGAAAAGCATTATTGTAAATTGGCCTTCACGCTTTCAGAAAAAGAGTAGTATTATAGCAGCAGGACAGATGAATCAATTTAAAAGGGAAGCTTAGCGAAGGACAATACCGTTTCAGCATCAATAGGATCCATCTCTCTTAACCTCTGCAAATGCCCGCTTGTCTCTGGATCAAATACGCTTCCAAGAAAGTTGTATGCTTGAGCAAAGTCTGGCATGGCTGCAGGTTTCACCGGAATAGATACAAAACAATGTCAGAATATGACTTGAAGGAAAAGGGCTTTGTAGCGTTTGGATATACGAGACAAACGCCGGGGACTTTGGCGTTTCACTTAATCGGCCAACGCTCTGTTCCGCGGAAACAGCGAGCGTGTGGCTTTTCAGGATAAACGCCATTGGTTGTGGCGTTTGGCTATGCGGGAGAATTTACGTCCGATGCTATTCGATCCGACTGCACACATGAGCCCGTCAAAAAATTCGTAGCCGCGTCCGCTCACCCTCCTTCCGCGCCGCCTCCCCACCTCCGCCTGCCTTCCGTGCCTCCCTCTCCTCGCTCTCCCTCCGCGCGTGCTCCTCCGCGTCGGCCTCCGTCGCCTCGGCGTCCGCCCGCCTCGGCGCCGCCTCCGCCGCGTCGGCGTCCCTCCGCCCCGCCTCCCTCGCCTCCGCATCCCGCCTCAGGTGCGGCATCCCGCCTCCGCATCCACCGCCCTCCTCCGGTTCAGGTGACGTCGCCGATCCCTCCCACCATCCTAGGGTTTGGTTTCCCCCTCGCGTTCAGATTCGCCTCCGTGGGTTTGTAGCTAGATTCGCCTCGCCTGACTCTGGAGGAGCTGATTCTAGCCTCCTGTAAGATGAGCTAGATTTCAGCCTAGGATGATGGTCGCGATTTGAACGACCAACGCCTTCCTGCCTAGCTGTTGTTAGATTTAGCCTAGCCTAGAGGTGTCAACTGGTGCTGCTGCGCGCGCGTCGCGGGGATGAGCTCCGAGCCCCCCTCCCTCCTTTCTCATACTTTCAAGGGGTTTTTGTGTTCTGAAAAATATCTGTGATTGTACTCATGACCACTCATTCGTATCCGGGAACAATGAACAAATATATCGATTTTGGTCTGGACGTGTGTATGTGTGTGCATTAGTCTATTAGCTTACATAGTTAAAATATAATTAAATAAATTCCTGAATCCAACACTTGCAAATGACACAGACAGTATTTATAGGTTTATGCCTTGTAGCATAAACTTGAGTATTGCTTAGTGCCCCGTTACCTGATTTCCTGTTCTGTGCTTCACAGGTTCTTGGAGTATCTTAGTTTTGCGCGAATATGACATCTCCTGCTAAGATGACAGGAAGCAATTTGCTACATCTTCAAAGCTTTCCTAGTAATATGGTATGCACCCAGTTGAAGTCTGACCTAATTATGCTTCTCTTTTCTGTAACTAATCATTATCATGCATGTTCTCCTCAGGGAAAACAAAGACATGGTTTCATCTCTGCAAGAAATCCTTCCTTGAGAAGGTCACTAATGGCTCGACATTGCTTGGACATACGTCATCTTCGCTGGTTACCTAATCAACGGGTTACTGTTCCAAATATCCAACCAATCCCTGCTCTCAGTGCTGCAGTATCCAAGGGTATTAGTAGTCCATTGATAGAGGCATCTGTTGATGAGGTGGAATTACTTTTAGGGATTATTCACTTTTACCGCAAACCATTTCTCCAAGAAAGTGAGACTGAGGAGTTACTCAGGAAAGTGCAGGCAAAGGTTTCTTCTAATATTATTGACATAAAGACTGAGCAATGCTTCAATGTTGAGTTGGAGAATGCACTAAGTTCTGAGAAGCTCGCAACACTTCAGTGGCTCCTAGCGGAAACTTATGAACCCGAGAACTTACGAACAAGGAGCTTTCTGGAGGAAGAAGCTTCTAGGAGCCCTTACTCTTCCCTTGTTGAGGTTGTGTCACACCTCGATTTTCTAAAACCCGAAAATTAGGGCTTACAAAAACTTTTGCGTTAAACTAGAGGTCATGTGCATCCTAAGTAGGATTAGTACCGATATAAACCCATACGCCCTATACACCCAAAACCCTGTTGTCGTCCTACTCGACGAATGGTAAAACCCCTAAACCCGGCTCACGATCAAAAGACCCGAACCCAAGTGTTATGATTCCGATTAAACTCTAGTGCCCCACCAATATCTTCCCTGATCGCGGAAACCTAAAGCTTTTCCCGGCAGCAACTCGGCCTCGGTTGGTAACTCCTATTATCGCTAACCCTAGAGACGATCCGTCTCGACAAACCTTAGTCTGCCTATACGCGAGCCCTTATAAATCCTGGTCTGCCGTCGACGTGTGGCTAGTACCCGATGTCACACGAGATTAAATCGGACCAATCCGAAACCTATACCTAGCACTGCCACACGCACCTCTTCCGACTAAACCCTAGACCCGCACACACGCAGTAAACCCTAAACCTCTTACGACAACTCATCCCGGAGTGTACCCAAGTGAGGGAAGGAGAATCCCGGAGACCGACCATACTCCCCTCCACCCTACCGTCCCCCAGAACCCTAGCCCCTCGATTTGAACCCCTCCTCCCTAGTTCATTTCTATTTCCGACACGACCCTATTCGCATAGCCATCGCTCCTCGACCTCTCCATAAATTCCGAGAGTGATCGTGAGACACCCTAGCAGCATTCTTAACATGAGTATAACATAAGATAATAGTGCGTAGTACCAAAATATCCATAGACATAATTAGTAAACGCGAGGAATAAAAGGAGCTTTGCACAGTAAACTCGTAGCTGCACGTCTCCAAAAATTTTGGATAAATTGCGCGGCAGCCTTCTCACATACAGGATCCCGAACACACAACACATGAGCACGTCCAGTGCAAAAATCTCCCACGGCCAGCGTCAAACATCTTTGCACGTGCACCCTCTTCGCATTAAATGCTGGGCAAGTCTGGAGAGCCACGTCACTTCCAGCTATAGGAGTTCCTTCTTGATATTCCAAATAGGCACAGACCCTCCCTGCAGCATCCTTGTCTGTTACTCTCAACATCACCTTTGACATGACAAGACCTGCCACGTCCATCCACAAGAAATGCTCTTGATTCAGTAAAGGCCAATGCCAGACTCCTAGCAGGCACCTGCTCACCCACAGCCCTCCCCGTTTGTCCTTTACCCTTGGCTTAACCTTTGATAGGACAAGCCACGATGGACAATACACCAACAGCCTCGTTTGACCCATCCAACCAGTGCTCATACCAGTAGCCAGCTCTCCTGTGACCTTGGACACGTACCCTAGGAATCCCTGGCGCGAGAGACACGCACACGACTGCCCGAGCACACCAGGACGTGCTGATGCCGCCCTCTGGCAAGGGCTGGCCGCGCCCTGGCATCGTTCCATGCCAATCACCTGGCCAAAGCCATGCCTCACGGCGCTGATGGTGCTGTCCACCTCGCCGGAGCACGAGGAACCCTGTGTCGACCCATCCCATCACCCAGACCAGCTTGACGCCGTCGCAGAACCTCGGGAGTTTCCCTCGCCACGCCGCATGCCGGAAAGCCGCACCGAGCGTCGACACGCCACCACTTGTTTTAGCTCCACGCCGCGCCGCCCGCTGATGCCAGTGCCACGCCGCTCGTCTCAGCGCACCGCCCGCCGGTTGAAGGTCGTCCCGAGCCGCTGTCGCAGGTGCTCTCCTTTTTCTCCAGTGGCCTCGGCCACATCCGCCGCCAGCAGCTAACCTCGCCGCTCGGCTATAAAAGGTGACCCCAAGCTACTCCTCGTCCCAAGCCTCCACCAACTCCTCTCTGGTTTCCCTAGCCGAGCACCTTCCAGTTAGCTTCCCCAGCCGCGACCACCTTTCTTCTCCACGGTCGCTAGAGCGCCACCCCCCTAGCTCCCCTGTTCCTCCTCTGTTCCGCAAGAATCTCAGCAAACCGAGCCTCCCCGAGCTTCCAGGACGAAGGGAGCGAGTCTAGAACCCATCCCCCTCCTCACTGGAGTCACTCCCTGCTCGGATTGAAGGCCCATCACCGGTGGAGTGTTGACCGGAGCGCCGCCGCCGCAGTCCTGTCCCAACCCGAACCGCCCCAAAGCGTCCGAGCCAAGCTTCCGGCCGAGGAACACCAACCCGGGCCCCCTCTACTCCCTGGGTTCCCCTTTTCTCTCCGACTGGTAGCCCCCGCCGCCGGTGGTCTCCCTCCCAAAACACCGCCGCCGCCGCTCTCTCTAAGCTGAGCATCCCAGGTGAGTTGGGGAACTCTGTCCCGAACGGGTAAATACCCGGTAGAAGAAGGCGCCTTTTCCAATTGCCATTTCCGTCAGCATGAAAGCGCATTGAGTTAGCTGGGAAGTGTTTTTAGTTCAGTGTCTTGTTTCGGTTAAAACCAGTACAGCTCATTTAAATAACCCGGGGTGCTAATGACCAGATATTTGAGGAATTATTTTGGTTCCAGGAGGATTAAACATATGCAGGAGCTTTTACTTCATTTATATTTTCAAAACTTAAAGTAATTTGAAACTAACCAATAGGAATAGAGTTTAGGTTTCATTCCTATTTAGAATCGCATGTACGTTATATATATACATATAATTTCCAAATAGCCAAGTTAAATATTCCATCTTTTGTGTTCGCAAAGTTTAGAAGTTGATTTAGTTTTAGAGCTTTATCAGTAGGGTTTGAGTTAGGGCATCGTTAATCTTTTCCAAAACCACACATACGATGCATGCGTGATCTCCAGATTAATCAAGGTAATTATTCCACGCCACCAATAAACCAAATACCACCAGCAACCATGAACCCATAGGAGCAGTAGTTTGAGCACGTAAACCTAATAACACAAGTTCCTATCCGATTAAAAACGTCATTTCATGTGACCCCTTTTGCATGTTTTTGGATTTGATTTGAAGTTCTGTCGCTTGCTTCTTATTCGCCGATCTCTTTCGACGCGTAGTTAACGGAGTGCCGTACGTGCCGCGAGAGGATCCGACGTCACCTTCACACCAAGAACAGGAACAGGACCCGGAACTGCCAGGCAAGCTTTCCCTCCTTGAACATGTCGAATCCCATATTTGCAACGTTTAATTATTTTGTTTGCGAAACCCTGCATGCTATTTTATTATCACCGATATTTTATGATTAGTAAAGTTATGCCGAATAGATGCATATGCCGTAGGGTTGGAATCCGTCCTTTGTAACCCTAGGATTAGTTAGTCGGTCGAGATCGACCGGCAAGGTAGTAGGAATATAAGCAGTAGCTGTGCTTAGGCCTGCTCTAGTTAAAACAAGTTTACAAAGTACGGGAGAGATATGGGATCAAAACCTCGGCTTGTTTATACATGCCGAGGAAATCTTTTAAAAGAAATGGTTGTGAAAACCCCGCATGAAATGATGAAGGATTTTGGATTCGGGCGGGAATGCTAAGGGTGTTATGAGGATGTAGAGTAGCCGGTTGCTACTTGCGGAAGGAATGGTCGGGTAGCCGGTCGCTACCCGTGGAGTTGGTTGGTTATGGAGTCCCGCTCGAATCAGTTAAGGACCGAACCTAAGTGCCGCTAAATCAGTTTCCCCACCGTACGTCCACATGTCCTTTATGGGAAGGACTGGACCTGGTACCTCGTCTAATGCCGGAGCCCGGAATCGTGGGAAGTTAGGTTGAAGTGCTAGTGGATCCGGTAGATCCCTAGAGGATCTCCACGGGACTGCGTAGGGGAAAAGCTCTTCATGGGTCTCACCGTATTGTGGGGGTAAAGCTCAGTAGGGTCTTACAAGGTGCGTGGAACATGGTCCGACACAAAGGGGGAGAGTCCCACCCCTGTCATTCGTGATGCAGAGGATCGGGTAGTCCTCCTAGCGAGTCCGGCTCTGGCATGAACACGGGAGAAGGGTCTCGTTGTACAAACCCTGGACACATGCGACCGGTAGCATGCCCAGGGGGAAACTACATCTTGTGGGTAAAGCCGTACAACCTCTGCAGAGTGTTAAAAACTATTCGAATAGCCGCGTCCTCGGTCATGGACATGAACTGGTAAGGCCACACACTGGTTAGACTGGGTTTTGTTTGTGAAAGCCGGGAAATGGGATTAAGGACGTGGGCATGATGTGCCCACAGGGAGCAATTTACGCTACCCGGATTGGTAGCTAGGAATTGCTGAAGGAAAGGCTGGCTACACCGCCGGGGTGGTGTGAGCGGAAGCCGAAAGGGTAAGCGGTGATGAGCGCGGCTATCCCGCGGAGGAAATAAAGGAGAGGTAGCAAGGGCTACCACGGAGGACGATGGGATACGTTGGGATCGTTGTTTTACAAAGTTCGCTTTCAATCTATTACTGTTATTTACAATACAAACTTACATTTCCGCACAACATGAAACCTAGGATAGAGCTCTCCTTTGAGATACCCCTTTGCATGAACTATGCCGTATTATTTCCCCGAGGGAAGAGCTTGCGAGTACATTCAATGTACTCACCTGGCTTGTTGATTTGGCCAGATGAAAAAGGAGAGTGATGCTCCGAGGAAGATATCAGCGACCACGAGAGCTAGGGCGTTCTCCCCAGTCAGTTGCCTGTCGGGATGGGCATATTGATGGGTCAATAATCGCGCTTTGTCATTTTTCCGCTGCTACTTTCTATTCGGCCAATCGGCCCTGTTGTTGAATAAAGACCATAATGGTTTATTTATGTAAGGTATTCGGTATTGTATGAGGATGTTATCAAGTTCTTGTGTGTACCGACTACTGATCCAGGGATCGGTACAGTAAACACGGGAGACGTATCCGGCCCTAAACCCGGGTACGCCACAGCTTGGTATCAGAGCCATACTGACTGTAGGAAACCCTAGCTAGCACGGCCGTTAGATAGGAATCCAAGCAAAGAATATTTTCTTAAGCCAAAATAAAAGTTTAAGAGTAAATTTCTGGTATCCTCATCCTTTCTAGTAATCACCTTATCTTGACCAATTTCTGAACATCTATACTCACCCCAGTTCTGATTTTAAAAATTGCAGATGGCACCTGTAGAGAAATATGGTGAGACTTGTGCCGCCAACACTGGTGGATATGTTCGACTCCTTAGAGAGGCATTAGTACGCTGTGGAGCCATGACACCCCCAGAATACCATATCTACAAGGAAAAGATTTCAGAAACCCTAACCGAGTATTGGGCAAGAGTTTTCATCTTTGGAGCAAGGCAAGGAGATATTCGCTCATACACATGTGAGGGAGAAAAGAGTTGGTTCTCTACTCAAGCCGTTCATCTAGCCGCCTACAAGGCACTAGGTCAGCTCCGCCATGAGATTCCAAAGCTAGCAACCCTTAGGGCAACCAGGTACCTTCCACAGCACCCACCTGAACCAGAACTACACGATTACACCCAGCCAGAAGGAGAAGAAGACCCTGCAGTGGTGAACATGGCACAATATATTAGGGCCCAAGATTCGCTGATGCACTGCTTCCTGATGGAGATGAACGAAGTGCGGGAAGAATTAAAACGTACGCAAGGTCTACTAAAACTAGCCACTACCCGCCAGCGAAGGACTGCAAATGCAAGTGAAGCACTTCCGGAACCCCGGGACACTCTCGTTATGAATGAACCCCAGCCCCCACCAAAACGCCATCATGGAAACCCAAGAGCTAGTAAGAACCAGTCTACCGCAGGCACCTCCCCAACTGTGTATGGAATACCAGGTCCCACGCCATATGGTGGCCTGACAGCTCAGATAGACTCTGAAGAAGAAGAAGACCCTGAGGAGGTTATTCCTGCTGAAGATGATGAAGTACGGATCGTGAATTAAGCTTGTAGGATTTCTTCGTGCTAGTCGGCTTAAGTTAGCATGTACCCAATAAATGTAGACGCATGGTGTGTGTCCCTGTATGATGTACTGCTACTATGTATGCCATGTGAAGTACGCCACACCCGTAGGTGTTGTTTCGTACTCACACTACTACCTTAAATAAAATGGCCTACTCGGTCAACAGTTAGTAAAAATGTTTTCCAGTCTACCCTTCTCCGCGAATCCCTCTCACCCGTCATTCAAAACGCGAATCTAGGGTACGACAAGGACACCTCAGCTATTCCACATTTATGGAGGTAGACAGTCATCACGTCCTAGAGGACACCTGTCCTCTCTATGACCGAAGCCACCGACCGGATGAGACGCAAGCCTCCGACGTATCCCGAAACAATCTTCCTTGGAAACTCTCGTTGACCCCCATATTGCCGAGAGGCTATATGAAGCGCCATCTCTGCTCCTGGGAGGCACATTCGTGCCACTTCTCCTTGGTCATCCAAGCACTCAATTTCGCCGGCAAAATACTTAGCCGTAGTGCCCCTTTTCCTGCCCAACCTCCCTGATAAGCATGTCGTCCCGTGGCGCCATACTTCAAATAACTATTGCCGCAGAATTCACCGGATTTCCGGCTATTCTTTGGTCCATGGCTCAGCAGATCCTTGGAGCAACACTACGCCCCGTGTACCGTGTGTACCTGGGGAGTGCCTCCTGCTCCTTGCATGAATTCTGGGCAGAAGTTCATGTCTACCCAGCCGCCACCAACCGAGTTTTTCCCCTCCGCTTCATCGGGAAAACCGTACCTACTTCTCCGATGGCCATCCAAATGGCTGCATGGGAAGCAATCTCTCGCCTGCACTACCAGGTTCCTGGCGCGAACCAGCGTGCTTATCTCCTCTACCCCATTCGTGCCCCTGAGGGAGACGCCGTGTTCGCCGACGCACAGCAAGAAGAAGACGCGGCAGTGGTCCACGCCAACCGCTACATCGCCGCCCAGCACGACTTGATTAACCAGCTGGCGGACTCCTGGATCATGTCGCTCAACAGCCTCGATTCCCCGCCTTGCCCCAGCAACCCCTCAGTACCGTCTGCACAAGCCTCCGAAGCCAACGAGATGCCGCTGCCAAGAGTGATGACACCCGGAGGAGGCCTTCGCCACCGTAGGAACAACAACACTCCTAGAGTCTTTCCCTTCCCTTGAGGACGAAAATCCCCGTAACAGAACAGCTCCGCCCCGTGCTACCCGTCAAATCTAGGCCAAATAGTCAAGGCGCCCTGAGGTTGGATTAGCCCCTCCGTGCCACTAGTTTTATAGGTTTTTCTTGTTTGATGCTTGCCCGAGAAAACTCCTTCCTGTCCTTCAGTATTAAGGTGCGCCTGCTTGATACGCTCCTAGGCGTATGGACAAATTTCATGTTGTTCTTCTTGTCGTTTTATGTGCTTTATTATAATGCTGCTTATACCTAGACTTAACCCTGTGCCTCAAGCACGATGTATGGGTATGCTAAGTGCCATTAGGCACCGGTATATGTGTGTACCATATTGGCTCTTCTCGCAGTTTTATTGCGTCTTGGTGGGTTATTCCCCAACCACAACAACATTGTCATGCTTTGATGATAATTCTTGTGCGATACCAATACCCCGTGCTATTTCCCTCGTATGTAATTGCTACTCCCCTCTTAGCTAATTGCTACTTCCCTCTCTCCCTGGCACGACGACTAACACCCGGAAACAAAAGTACAGGATGGACACGTCAATGATTCGAAGCAAAGAAATCCCCTCAGTACAAAGTATGGATCCACCCCCTTCCCCTTACGAGCCATTCCAGCCAACACCGGAAGCAACTTTGCCACCACCTACGGAGTTATCTTCCCAGCAAAAGCCGGTAGGAAAGGATAAACCACTCGAGGATGATAATAAGAAAGCCAACAAAAGATGTTTCCGTTGCGATGAAATTGGCCATTATGCTCGCGAGTGCCTCAGCGAAATACCAACTACCAGACGGGCCTGCAAGCGATGCGGTGAAAAAGGACACTTCCAGGCGCAATGCCCCGACAACTGCCCCAACTGCGACACCACCCACCTGGATGAAGAATGTCCGATGAGACAAGTCGCCTGTTACCTCTGTGAGGCGCTCGACCACGTTCCAGCACAATGCCCTATGGAGCCCGTAATAACAAACACCCTCCGCGACCTTGTAGACTCAGCCATAAATAAACACCATGACCTAATCAACACCCGGAAACGAAGAAATGAAAAGCAACATGATCCGGAGAACCCTGGCAAACGATCTCATCACGGGAAGAGACAATCCTTTGAAGTTGCCAGCCATCCACACCAACGGGAAGCATCTCCAGCATATCAACTCAACAACTGGGACAAACAAGATTTCCAGAAGAGCACGATCCATCTTAATTCTTCCGCCGCCCCTAACAAAAACCCCAAGAATAGAACCTGTTACTATTGCGGGGAACTTGGACACTTCGTCCGTCAATGCCCTAAGAAGCCTCGGAACTCCACTTCCAAGACGCATCTGCTGCAAGTCAACACCAAAGACACTCCGCTACCACCTGAAGCTACGGACAAGAAGTACCAAGAACTCCAGCGAGAAGCACACGAACCCCATCGACGCTAAGGAAAAGCACACAGCCCGGACGCAGCAACGAACGCATCCCCGATGTTTACCGTAGAACCTTGTATTTCGGAGCATTGTGACATCCTGAGAGAGTTGTCAATAAAACCCTAATATTAAGGCGGTAGCCTTTTCTTTAAGAGGGGTAGCCGAGATAATTTGGACGAAGGACCTGCGTTGGATCCGTAAAAACTCTCTGTAGCAAAAGACCCTGCTGTTCTCCTCCGTTCTTTCTCCTAATCTGTCTGAATCTCGGGGACGAGATTCCCTTTAAGGGGGGTAGGTTTGTCACACCTCGATTTTCTAAAACCCGAAAATTAGGGCTTACAAAAACTTTTGCGTTAAACTAGAGGTCATGTGCATCCTAAGTAGGATTAGTACCGATATAAACCCATACGCCCTATACACCCAAAACCCTGTTGTCGTCCTACTCGACGAATGGTAAAACCCCTAAACCCGGCTCACGATCAAAAGACCCGAACCCAAGTGTTATGATTCCGATTAAACTCTAGTGCCCCACCAATATCTTCCCTGATCGCGGAAACCTAAAGCTTTTCCCGGCAGCAACTCGGCCTCGGTTGGTAACTCCTATTATCGCTAACCCTAGAGACGATCCGTCTCGACAAACCTTAGTCTGCCTATACGCGAGCCCTTATAAATCCTGGTCTGCCGTCGACGTGTGGCTAGTACCCGATGTCACACGAGATTAAATCGGACCAATCCGAAACCTATACCTAGCACTGCCACACGCACCTCTTCCGACTAAACCCTAGACCCGCACACACGCAGTAAACCCTAAACCTCTTACGACAACTCATCCCGGAGTGTACCCAAGTGAGGGAAGGAGAATCCCGGAGACCGACCATACTCCCCTCCACCCTACCGTCCCCCAGAACCCTAGCCCCTCGATTTGAACCCCTCCTCCCTAGTTCATTTCTATTTCCGACACGACCCTATTCGCATAGCCATCGCTCCTCGACCTCTCCATAAATTCCGAGAGTGATCGTGAGACACCCTAGCAGCATTCTTAACATGAGTATAACATAAGATAATAGTGCGTAGTACCAAAATATCCATAGACATAATTAGTAAACGCGAGGAATAAAAGGAGCTTTGCACAGTAACTCGTAGCTGCACGTCTCCAAAAATTTTGGATAAATTGCGCGGCAGCCTTCTCACATACAGGATCCCGAACACACAACACATGAGCACGTCCAGTGCAAAAATCTCCCACGGCCAGCGTCAAACATCTTTGCACGTGCACCCTCTTCGCATTAAATGCTGGGCAAGTCTGGAGAGCCACGTCACTTCCAGCTATAGGAGTTCCTTCTTGATATTCCAAATAGGCACAGACCCTCCCTGCAGCATCCTTGTCTGTTACTCTCAACATCACCTTTGACATGACAAGACCTGCCACGTCCATCCACAAGAAATGCTCTTGATTCAGTAAAGGCCAATGCCAGACTCCTAGCAGGCACCTGCTCACCCACAGCCCTCCCCGTTTGTCCTTTACCCTTGGCTTAACCTTTGATAGGACAAGCCACGATGGACAATACACCAACAGCCTCGTTTGACCCATCCAACCAGTGCTCATACCAGTAGCCAGCTCTCCTGTGACCTTGGACACGTACCCTAGGAATCCCTGGCGCGAGAGACACGCACACGACTGCCCGAGCACACCAGGACGTGCTGATGCCGCCCTCTGGCAAGGGCTGGCCGCGCCCTGGCATCGTTCCATGCCAATCACCTGGCCAAAGCCATGCCTCACGGCGCTGATGGTGCTGTCCACCTCGCCGGAGCACGAGGAACCCTGTGTCGACCCATCCCATCACCCAGACCAGCTTGACGCCGTCGCAGAACCTCGGGAGTTTCCCTCGCCACGCCGCATGCCGGAAAGCCGCACCGAGCGTCGACACGCCACCACTTGTTTTAGCTCCACGCCGCGCCGCCCGCTGATGCCAGTGCCACGCCGCTCGTCTCAGCGCACCGCCCGCCGGTTGAAGGTCGTCCCGAGCCGCTGTCGCAGGTGCTCTCCTTTTTCTCCAGTGGCCTCGGCCACATCCGCCGCCAGCAGCTAACCTCGCCGCTCGGCTATAAAAGGTGACCCCAAGCTACTCCTCGTCCCAAGCCTCCACCAACTCCTCTCTGGTTTCCCTAGCCGAGCACCTTCCAGTTAGCTTCCCCAGCCGCGACCACCTTTCTTCTCCACGGTCGCTAGAGCGCCACCCCCCTAGCTCCCCTGTTCCTCCTCTGTTCCGCAAGAATCTCAGCAAACCGAGCCTCCCCGAGCTTCCAGGACGAAGGGAGCGAGTCTAGAACCCATCCCCCTCCTCACTGGAGTCACTCCCTGCTCGGATTGAAGGCCCATCACCGGTGGAGTGTTGACCGGAGCGCCGCCGCCGCAGTCCTGTCCCAACCCGAACCGCCCCAAAGCGTCCGAGCCAAGCTTCCGGCCGAGGAACACCAACCCGGGCCCCCTCTACTCCCTGGGTTCCCCTTTTCTCTCCGACTGGTAGCCCCCGCCGCCGGTGGTCTCCCTCCCAAAACACCGCCGCCGCCGCTCTCTCTAAGCTGAGCATCCCAGGTGAGTTGGGGAACTCTGTCCCGAACGGGTAAATACCCGGTAGAAGAAGGCGCCTTTTCCAATTGCCGTTTCCGTCAGCATGAAAGCGCATTGAGTTAGCTGGGAAGTGTTTTTAGTTCAGTGTCTTGTTTCGGTTAAAACCAGTACAGCTCATTTAAATAACCCGGGGTGCTAATGACCAGATATTTGAGGAATTATTTTGGTTCCAGGAGGATTAAACATATGCAGGAGCTTTTACTTCATTTATATTTTCAAAACTTAAAGTAATTTGAAACTAACCAATAGGAATAGAGTTTAGGTTTCATTCCTATTTAGAATCGCATGTACGTTATATATATACATATAATTTCCAAATAGCCAAGTTAAATATTCCATCTTTTGTGTTCGCAAAGTTTAGAAGTTGATTTAGTTTTAGAGCTTTATCAGTAGGGTTTGAGTTAGGGCATCGTTAATCTTTTCCAAAACCACACATACGATGCATGCGTGATCTCCAGATTAATCAAGGTAATTATTCCACGCCACCAATAAACCAAATACCACCAGCAACCATGAACCCATAGGAGCAGTAGTTTGAGCACGTAAACCTAATAACACAAGTTCCTATCCGATTAAAAACGTCATTTCATGTGACCCCTTTTGCATGTTTTTGGATTTGATTTGAAGTTCTGTCGCTTGCTTCTTATTCGCCGATCTCTTTCGACGCGTAGTTAACGGAGTGCCGTACGTGCCGCGAGAGGATCCGACGTCACCTTCACACCAAGAACAGGAACAGGACCCGGAACTGCCAGGCAAGCTTTCCCTCCTTGAACATGTCGAATCCCATATTTGCAACGTTTAATTATTTTGTTTGCGAAACCCTGCATGCTATTTTATTATCACCGATATTTTATGATTAGTAAAGTTATGCCGAATAGATGCATATGCCGTAGGGTTGGAATCCGTCCTTTGTAACCCTAGGATTAGTTAGTCGGTCGAGATCGACCGGCAAGGTAGTAGGAATATAAGCAGTAGCTGTGCTTAGGCCTGCTCTAGTTAAAACAAGTTTACAAAGTACGGGAGGGATATGGGATCAAAACCTCGGCTTGTTTATACATGCCGAGGAAATCTTTTAAAAGAAATGGTTGTGAAAACCCCGCATGAAATGATGAAGGATTTTGGATTCGGGCGGGAATGCTAAGGGTGTTATGAGGATGTAGAGTAGCCGGTTGCTACTTGCGGAAGGAATGGTCGGGTAGCCGGTCGCTACCCGTGGAGTTGGTTGGTTATGGAGTCCCGCTCGAATCAGTTAAGGACCGAACCTAAGTGCCGCTAAATCAGTTTCCCCACCGTACGTCCACATGTCCTTTATGGGAAGGACTGGACCTGGTACCTCGTCTAATGCCGGAGCCCGGAATCGTGGGAAGTTAGGTTGAAGTGCTAGTGGATCCGGTAGATCCCTAGAGGATCTCCACGGGACTGCGTAGGGGAAAAGCTCTTCATGGGTCTCACCGTATTGTGGGGGTAAAGCTCAGTAGGGTCTTACAAGGTGCGTGGAACATGGTCCGACACAAAGGGGGAGAGTCCCACCCCTGTCATTCGTGATGCAGAGGATCGGGTAGTCCTCCTAGCGAGTCCGGCTCTGGCATGAACACGGGAGAAGGGTCTCGTTGTACAAACCCTGGACACATGCGACCGGTAGCATGCCCAGGGGGAAACTACATCTTGTGGGTAAAGCCGTACAACCTCTGCAGAGTGTTAAAAACTATTCGAATAGCCGCGTCCTCGGTCATGGACATGAACTGGTAAGGCCACACACTGGTTAGACTGGGTTTTGTTTGTGAAAGCCGGGAAATGGGATTAAGGACGTGGGCATGATGTGCCCACAGGGAGCAATTTACGCTACCCGGATTGGTAGCTAGGAATTGCTGAAGGAAAGGCTGGCTACACCGCCGGGGTGGTGTGAGCGGAAGCCGAAAGGGTAAGCGGTGATGAGCGCGGCTATCCCGCGGAGGAAATAAAGGAGAGGTAGCAAGGGCTACCACGGAGGACGATGGGATACGTTGGGATCGTTGTTTTACAAAGTTCGCTTTCAATCTATTACTGTTATTTACAATACAAACTTACATTTCCGCACAACATGAAACCTAGGATAGAGCTCTCCTTTGAGATACCCCTTTGCATGAACTATGCCGTATTATTTCCCCGAGGGAAGAGCTTGCGAGTACATTCAATGTACTCACCTGGCTTGTTGATTTGGCCAGATGAAAAAGGAGAGTGATGCTCCGAGGAAGATATCAGCGACCACGAGAGCTAGGGCGTTCTCCCCAGTCAGTTGCCTGTCGGGATGGGCATATTGATGGGTCAATAATCGCGCTTTGTCATTTTTCCGCTGCTACTTTCTATTCGGCCAATCGGCCCTGTTGTTGAATAAAGACCATAATGGTTTATTTATGTAAGGTATTCGGTATTGTATGAGGATGTTATCAAGTTCTTGTGTGTACCGACTACTGATCCAGGGATCGGTACAGTAAACACGGGAGACGTATCCGGCCCTAAACCCGGGTACGCCACAGGTTGGTCCCCGGATGACATTTTCAACAGCTTTCTCGACCAATGCCGTGTCAATTTGTAAAGCTCTATCATTAAAGGAAGTAACTCGTTTGGAGAGATCTAGGAGATATCTTTTGTGCCTTCAGCCTGGCAGTGGCCCACTTGACGAAAGCCAACTCAAAAGCTTTGCAGCTTTGATTCATGACAGGATGACAGAGTGTGTTTATCCTAACAAGCTCACATCATTTTGGTCAGATGTAGTTCCAGAACCTGTCAGTGTTATACCAGTCATTGAAAGGGGAAGAGAAGCATTGGAGGAAATAAATATTAGAATGGGGCTGGCTTTTGATGAACAAGATATCAAGTACTACACCCACCTCTTCAGAGATGACATCAAGCGCAATCCAACTACTGTGGAACTTTTTGACATAGCACAATCCAATAGTGAGCACAGCAGACATTGGTTTTTTAACGGAAAGCTTGTGATAGATGGAGAGACCATGGCGAGAACTTTGTTTCAGTTAGTGAAGAGCCCCTTGAAGGCCAACCCTAGTAACTCTATCATTGGATTCAAGGATAACTCAAGTGCAATAAAAGGAAACCCAGTGAATCATCTACTTCCAGCACTACCAGGTTCCACTTCACCGTTATCCCTTATGATGCGCGAGCTTGGCATTCTGTTTACAGCAGAAACCCATAATTTTCCATGTGCTGTGGCACCCTATCCAGGAGCTGAAACAGGTGCAGGTGGCCGCATAAGAGATACACATGCTACTGGAAAGGGTTCTTTTGTCATTGCTTCAACTGCTGGTTATTGTGTTGGAAATCTTCAAATTGAAGAATCATATGCACCCTGGGAGGATTCATCCTTTAAATACCCGTCGAACCTAGCTTCACCATTGCAGATACTTATTGATGCTAGTGATGGTGCT
This sequence comes from Stipa capillata, assembly GCA_019208055.1. NCBI lineage: Eukaryota > Viridiplantae > Streptophyta > Magnoliopsida > Poales > Poaceae > Stipa > Stipa capillata. The sequence continues at coordinate 589,513 of JAGXJF010002856.1, read as the reverse complement.
TCTGACTATGGGAACAAGTTTGGTGAGCCTTTAATTCAGGGATTTACAAGAAATTTTGGTATGAGGTTGCCAAATGGGGAGCGCCGTGAATGGCTGAAGCCAATAATGTTCAGTGGAGCAATCGGGCAGATTGACCATGCACACATATTGAAAGGGGATCCAGAAATTGGCATGCTAGTTGTGAAGATTGGTGGTCCAGCATACAGAATTGGTATGGGTGGTGGTGCTGCCTCAAGCATGGTTAGTGGGCAGAATGATGCAGAGCTTGATTTCAATGCGGTGCAGCGTGGGGATGCTGAGATGGCACAGAAACTGTATCGTGTGATCAGGGCATGTGCAGAAATGGGAGATAAGAACCCAATCATCAGCATTCATGATCAGGGAGCTGGAGGAAATTGCAATGTTGTGAAAGAAATAATCTATCCTAAGGGTGCTGAAATTGATATCCGCTCAATTGTTGTTGGTGATCACACATTGTCTGTGTTGGAGATTTGGGGTGCTGAATACCAGGAACAAGATGCGTTATTGGTGAAGCCTGAGAGCAGAAGCCTGCTGCAGTTACTTTGTGAGAGAGAAAGAGTTTCAATGGCTGTCCTTGGGGAAATTGATGGTAGTGGAAAGATTGTTTTGATTGACAGTGCTGCTGTGGAGCATGCGAAGTTGAGTGGTCTTCCTCCTCCACTGCCTGTTGTTGACCTTGAGCTTGAAAAGGTTTTAGGAGATATGCCTCAGAAGACTTTTGAATTCAAGCGAGTTTCTCGATTGAGTGAGCCCTTAGACATTGCACCTGGGGTCACACTAATGGATGCTCTTAAGCGAGTATTGAAGCTCCCCTCCGTATGTTCAAAGCGTTTCTTGACCACAAAGGTTGATAGGTGTGTGACAGGTCTTGTTGCACAACAACAGACAGTTGGCCCTCTCCAACTTCCACTTGCTGATGTTGCTGTGATTGCACAGACATACACAGAACTGACAGGTGGTGCTTGCGCCATTGGAGAACAACCAATAAAGGGTTTACTTAATCCCGAGGCCATGGCAAGGCTTGCTGTTGGGGAGGCATTGACCAATCTGGTTTGGGCTAAAGTTACATCACTTGCTGATGTCAAAGCAAGTGGCAATTGGATGTATGCTGCAAAGCTGTATGGAGAGGGAGCAGATATGTATGATGCTGCTGTTGCAATGGCTGACTGCATGATTGAACTTGGTATTGCAATTGATGGAGGAAAGGACAGTCTTTCTATGGCAGCTCAATGTGATGGTGAGCTAGTCAAGGCTCCAGGAAATCTTGTCATCAGTGCTTATGTGACATGTCCTGATATAACTTTGACGGTTACTCCAGATTTAAAGCTTGGGAAGGATGGAGTTCTGTTGCACGTTGACTTGGCTAAAGGAAAACGACGTCTTGGTTGTTCTGCTCTAGCACAAGCGTTTGACCAAATTGGAAATGACTGCCCAGACATAGAAGATGTCCCTTACTTGAAGAAAGTCTTTGAGGTTGTTCAGGACTTGCTCAGTGAACGTCTGATTTCTGCTGGTCATGACATTAGCGATGGTGGGCTTGTTGTTACTATTCTTGAGATGGCATTTGCTGGCAACTGTGGTGTTACCCTCAACATAGAATTAAAGGATAATGACCTTCTTCAAGCACTTTTCGCCGAGGAGCTTGGTCTTGTTATTGAAGTGCACTCAAATGATCTCGATGTTGTAAAGCAAAAGCTTCAAGCAGCAGGGGTTTTCTGCTGATGTGATAGGAGAAGTAACTGCAGCACCGGAAATAGAGCTGCTTGTTGATGGTGAGGTGCGGTTGAAAGAAAGAACTTCAGACCTCAGAGATTTGTGGGAGGAAACAAGCTTCCAGCTTGAGGAGCTACAGCGGCTGAAGTCTTGTGTCAAACTTGAGAAAGAAGGCTTAAAAAGCCGAACATCACCTTCATGGCATTTGTCTTTCACTCCCAAATTCACAGACAAGAAACTATTGACTGCATCCTCGAAACCGAAGGTTGCCATCATTCGTGAAGAAGGGAGCAACAGTGATAGGGAAATGTCTGCTGCATTCCATGCTGCTGGTTTTGAACCGTGGGACATCACAATGTCAGACCTCTTGAATCAGAAGGCTTCTCTAACGGAATTCCGTGGGATTGCATTTGTTGGTGGTTTTAGCTATGCAGATGTTCTAGATTCAGCGAAAGGTTGGGCTGCGTCTATTAGGTTTAACCAGCCCCTCATACAGCAGTTCCAGGAGTTCTACAATAGGCAAGACACGTTCAGCTTGGGAGTTTGCAATGGGTGTCAGCTCATGGCTCTTCTTGGTTGGGTGCCGGGACCAGATATTGGAGGTTCCCTTGGTGCAGGTGGAGATATGTCCCAGCCAAGGTTCACTCACAATGAATCTGGCCGTTTTGAGTGTCGGTTTATCAGTGTGGCCATAGGGGACTCTCCTTCTATAATGTTCAAAGGTATGGAAGGCTCTACTTTGGGCATTTGGAGTGCTCATGGCGAAGGGAGAGCCTTCTTCCCAGATGAAAGTGTCTTATCTGGTGTTGTTAAGTCTAATCTGGCCCCTCTGCGATATTGTGATGATGCTAATAACGTCACAGAGGTCTATCCCTTCAACCCCAATGGTTCTCCACTTGGTATTGCGGCCCTTTGCTCCCCTAATGGAAGGCACCTTGCTCTGATGCCACACCCAGAACGTTCCTTCATGATGTGGCAATATCCATGGTATCCCAAAGAATGGCAGGTTGAGAAGAGTGGTCCCCAGTCCTTGGCTGCGCATGTTCCAGAATGCACGAGAATGGTGTAAATAGAGCAGGTAAGTCAGACTCCTGAAACATTCTCTCCTTGTTTTGGTTTCCATCTAGGTAGATCTCTGGCCAGCCGTAAGCTATTAGACACATTTTATTGTTCTATATAAACCACTCATTTCTACTCTCAATTTTTTGTGTTGCTAGCAACCCCTGGCTTAACTGGATCTGTATGTATTGCTTTAGCTTTAGTGTCACTTGTGCTTAAGGATCTCTCATGTTCTTTCTTCGTGTTTCACTGCAATATGAACAAACGCAAATGCAGAGGATAATTGCTAGAGATTGTAGAACTTCCGTTCTTCTACTCATGCAATACTGACATGAAGTTAATTGTGCTTACCATTTGTGTGCTGAAACTTACAGGGACTAAATTGATGAGCCGTATTAGTGGTTAGAAGCTTCGGGACCCATGGAGCAGCTTTCTGCTACAGAGCTGATGTTGCTATGGATCATCTGAATACTACTATGTCTATGCGAGAGTATCGCAAGCATGACTGACTAAGCAGTTATCTGAGTAACCTGGGTACTGTATTTTTCTTTCTTGCTCCCCTCAGTTCTTGAGTTGAGCTGGGATCTTTGTGCTAGTCTATTCCCAATTGGACGGTGCTCATATAAGCGCTGCCGTGAGCATAACTCTTTCATTAGCTGAACAAGTATATGCCTCTTGTGCTGTTCTTCACTTTATCCAATAATAGTATGCTCCGGCAGTCCGGCAACAGAAATGTAGTGCTTCTAGCAAAGAAGAAGCAGGCATCGGCAATTACGGACTTTCGCCCCATCAGTTTGATCCACGCTTTCGGGAAGATTGTAACGAAGGTGATGGCCAACAGACTAGGCCTGGAGCTCGATAAGATTGTCTCGGCCTCGCAAAGCGCCTTCATCAAGAAGCGATGTATTCAAGACAATTTCACCTTCACTCAAAGGGTCATTAAAGAGATGCACAGAAAAGGGATCCCAGGGATTTTCCTGAAGATAGATATCCAAAAAGCTTTTGATTCAGTTAGCTGGGAGTACCTCTTGGAGATTCTCGAGCATTTAGGTTTTGGTCCAAAGTGGAGAGACTGGGTGGCCTATATTTTAGCTTCCTCTTCAAGTCGTTTCATCATCAATGGAGAATACACCGACAACATTCAGCATCGTCGAGGTCTCCGGCAGGGAGACCCGCTCTCCCCCATGCTTTTTATCCTTGCGATAGATCCTCTGCAGAAGCTACTGCGACGAGTCATACAAACCAACCTTATCAAGCCTATCACAGGTCTCGACAACGACCTCAGATTATCCCTATATGCAGATGATGCGGCAATTTTTGCAAACCCAGACAGGCGAGAGCTGTTAGCAATCCAGAGCTGTCTACAGATGTTCGGACAGGCGACAGGCCTCGAAACAAACATCCAGAAAAGCTGCATGTACTCGATCAGGTGCTCACAGGTCAACCTCCTTGACATCTCCCAGAGCATTCAAGCTCAAGTGGCGCATTTTCCGTGTTCCTATCTGGGGCTTCCTCTACACACAACAAAGCTTCGTAGGGCAGATTTCCAACCCCTCTTGGACAAGCTGTCCTCCAGGCTAGCAGGATGGAAGGGCAAGTTTCTCTCCAGAGCAGGCAGGCTCGCTCTTATAAATTCGACCCTCTCGCCTTGCCTGGTCTACTACCTCTCTTCTCTCAGGCTTGACAAATGGGTGACAAAAAGAATCGAGAGGATGTTTAGATCCTTCCTTTGGAAAGGGGAGGAATCGTGTTCAGGAGGGCTCTGTCTCGTAAACTGGAGGACGGTTTGCAGGCCGAAAGACTTGGGAGGATTGGGAGTCAAGGATCTTCAACGCTTTGGGACAGCTCTCCGTCTAAGATGGCTTTGGAACCAATGGACCGCAAGAAGCAAACCTTGGTGCAGACAGCAGGTGCCATGTGATGAAACAGAGACAGCTTTATTTGCAGCGTCAGCGGAAATCCATATAGGGAACGGAAAGACAGCAAGGTTCTGGACATCAAGGTGGCTCCATCAAGCGGCCCCGAACGAGATTGCCCCAGATCTTTACCACCTGGCCAGAAGAAAAAACAGATCTGTGGCATACGAGCTGGAGGACAACAGATGGTTAAGACCCCTTCGCCACCGGATCACCACGTCGGCACAAATTCATTAGTTTGTTACCCTTTGGAACCACATCCAGCAAGCCCAACTCCAAAATATTGATGATCTTGCCACCTGGCGATGGACGAACAATGCACAATACTCTGCAAAATCAGCCTACAGATTGCAATTTGCAGGGTCCTATTTCTACTTCGATACTTCAACAATTTGGTCGGCGGACGCAGAGCAAAAATGTAAATTGCATACTTGGCTCCTCCTCCAACAGAAAATTCTGACAGCAGATAATCTCCAGCGACGTGGATGGCAAAATGGATCTACATGCACCCTGTGTGGAACAGATCAAGAAACTGCTATTCATATTTCAGTTCAATGCCCTTTTGCCAGGCAGACTCTCCGCAAGGTCTCCGTCATGAATGGTCTTCCTAGTGATATCCTACTTCGATCAGGCCAAGATGATCTCCTCAAGTGGTGGCTCTCCTGTGGCACAGGGAGGTCTCGGAAAGATAGGTGCAAGGTTTACGGGATGGTCATCTACGCCATGTGGAATATATGGAAAGAAAGAAACGCGCGGATTTTCAGCAACATTTTCACGGACGTTCACAAAGTCGCCTTGAAGGTTCAGGAAGACGTTGTTTCTAGGAGAATGGCTTTCGGCGAAACGTCGAGCGACACTGGAGATCCTTTTTTGGTCCTCTGATTTCCTTTCGTTTTCGTAGCTCTTATCTGGGCGTTTGTTCGCGCCTTCTGTTCTTTTCTTCTTTCTGTAATTAACAAACTTATTTCGATTCCTTCTAATCTATGAGAAAGGCAGAGCTCCTGCCGTACGTTCGAAAAAAATGTATCCTTCAGTTTTCTTTCTGGTGAGAACCGCCATTTTCTAGTATTACACATTCTTGATCATTTTGAAGCAGATGGTGGTGGTGCCATTTCCCAATATGAACACGGTGACACCCATGCTATATACCCATGCATGCATCTCGTCCGTTATGTCTTCAGATGATCACATCTGTGCTAAGAGGGTATGGTTGCAAGAATAAGGTAAATATCTATGACCCAAAGAATGATAGCGCTGCAGCAACCGCGCGCAGCGGCAAGAGGCACAGCGCTGCGGAAGCGGCGAGACGCAGCGATGCGGCACCGGTGAGGCCTGCGGCAGCAGCGATGCGACACATTTTACTCTTATTTATATACCACTTTTCTCATTTTTCACTATAATACCATACCAGATGGTATCCAACACATTACTGCCGCATAAACAACGGTTTTTCTTAGCCTATGCACATAGCAATATATAACCGCATTCATCTATACACACAGGCAACATTCGTACAATAGCAGTTCTCCTCACAAAGTAAAATATAAAAGTAAAAAAAATACGACAATATGATACCATGACACCACTATGCCACAGGCTGATAGTAAAGAAAAAATCACAAGCGCACAAACTAGCTGGCCATCTACACGATGAGCAAAACTAGCCTAAGGTTAGACCATTACTAAGGGCTATGCACAAACATAGGTGACACAACAACATGTCACTACCACTCCACACTCAGCACGTTGCGGTATTCCGGTCCAGAGTCACTTGAACTCCAACACCTTGCATGCTCACAACAGTGTTATTCCTCGCTTGTTACCCTGCAGAGCGATTCATACGCTTAGTAAAAGAAGCAATATTGCGAGGCAGTGATACTTAAGAAAAGAATGACCAGAAATTACATGAATGGAAGATGAAGAGTGTGAGTACACCCCAGATCTCCTATGCCCTCACATGCTTGACTTGGTCTATGCCGGGACCATGTGGGGAGAGCAACCTCCTCTGCAATAGTCAGGGATATCAGAGTTAGATTCCAAGGAGCACGATCCATTACAACATATTAGGTATTATGAAGCACAGTATACATCTATTCATTCCCAACATAGCATGATTTAAACCACCCAGGCAAGTCACAACATTAGCGCATATGTTGCCATTTAGTTTACATAACAGGATAGCAGGTAAAGATAGCAAACTGGATTTCTGCAATATAGGCACTGTAAATTATTAAGGCTGCGACAAAACTTATAAGAGGAAAACCAGATATAGTGGCCCCACAAGCCACCTGAGCAAGGCTATTAAGTGTTCGAAAGTAGCACAGTGCTTCAAGGCTTCTGTCCCTGCCCTTGGGGAGCTGAGCAGAGACCGGGCGCAAAAGAGGGATCGTGCCAGTATTATATCAAAAAGAAAGAAACGACGGATGGGTTATTTTATAGCTAAGAAGCAGCATTTTGACATTTCGAGGAACACGAGATGAAAGGAGAAGAAACAAGTACTTACATGTTCCTCAAAGCTCGGGCTAGACAGGTTCATCGACAGATTTTTCATCAGCAATAGTACCTGGAGATTACATAGAAAATCATTGCAACCGAAATGGAATAGTCAGGTAGCAAATGCTAGGAACAAATTCAGCATCAGCAAACACAGTGTACAAAAAGAAAAAAAATATGTTTGGGACAATTACAAGCAAGCGAAAGAGGTTAATCATAATAGGTGTATAAGAACTGCAACAGCTTAATATCCCACAGAGCAGCAAGAAAGAACAATTAAACTTCACCACATAATTCACCTGTATAGAATTGCTTCTCACGTTTTCATATTCACACTGACTGAATGAGCACTGATAGCAGCTTGGTACTAAACATGCAAACAAATATTTTCATGCAAACACCTCAACTTACACGAAAAGCATTATTGTAAATTGGCCTTCACGCTTTCAGAAAAAGAGTAGTATTATAGCAGCAGGACAGATGAATCAATTTAAAAGGGAAGCTTAGCGAAGGACAATACCGTTTCAGCATCAATAGGATCCATCTCTCTTAACCTCTCCAAATGCCCGCTTGTCTCTGGATCAAATATGCTTCCAAGAAAGTTGTATGCTTGAGCAAAGTCTGGCATGGCTGCAGGTTTCACCGGAATAGATACAAAACAATGTCAGAATATGACTTGAAGGAAAAGGGCATGGATAAAATAATAGTCAAATACAGTAATTAATATCAATGCCACCAAAGGGTGATATGAAGTGACAACACAACATTTCATTTTCACTATTGTAGCAATGTCGTAACAGCACTTATCAGCCAGATATCACGGGCATTATGGTAACTCGCAGAATTTGAAGGACGCGATGAAGATATACCAGATGCAGAAGGCTTCAAAAGAGTTAAACATCTTCAAACAGAGCGATCGACACCAAGAACAAAAAGGCTCATTTGGGAGTAACTAAAGTTCTCCAAGAAGACCCAAAGGCTGGCCTTTTAGACAAAACAGCTTTACACTGACTAGAGCTTGTTAATCACTGACACTATGCATCTCATAACGGCCACCTAAAAGCTGATCAATTTGAAGGATCTATACTTGTGAGGGCTTAGAACTTTAAGGTCAAACCAGCATGACTATAGTTCTTCCAAAAAATAGTTGCATGTAAGCGTTCTCGTTGAACAATGTATCCAAGATAACCAGAGAAATCTTCGTATTGCCACAGCAGTTGCAAACATAGAGTTGTGAAGTGTATGGTTGTATGTCGTAGAAAAAGAAGCTCACCATGCAGTGCTGGAAGTATGATTTCTTGCTCAATTGCCTCAGAAGTTGGCCAAGTTCCAGATTGGCTCTCTAGGCTACTAGAGCAATTATTTGTTGCGCCTGAACCTGTTGCATCTGTGAGAAGTTATTAATGCCTATAAAAATATTGATGAAAAATGGAATCTACCATAGTAACACAATCATAAACCTTGCGCGTGTCTTGGACTGAAGTGTTGAGCAAGATCATTATCCCAGGAAGGAAATGCATCATTTGCACTTGAGTCTGTAGCAATAGTAGACGCATCCATAGGTATAGCACAGCCTTGCTCCATAATATGAGAACATTGTGGTAAGACAACTTGAGGGGCTGCAGGAGTTCCAAGGTTTCTTGTTAGGCCTATTTTCTTAATATAAATTATTCATGCCAGTTAGATGCAGGATGAAAAATACTTACCCCTTTTTGAGGCTTTATGTGGATATGGATGTGCTGCCTTCCTCTTTGGCCGGGGTGGGGGCAAATGTTCACCTGTTCCATTCTTTTGAACTTTCAAAAAGTACTTCTGTGCATGGCTCCTGACCTGCCAAAATAACTGTTTTTTTAGATCATGCACAGTTTCTCAGCTAAAATGTAGGTTAAAAAAGGAGCAAGTCCATTTACTTGTTGGCACAAGTCGAGAGTGAAAAGTTATAATGATGTTGTTAAAAGAGCATACACATGGAGATTCTACACTAAAACAAAATTGACTAAAACAAAATTGGTAAACAAATCTCTTGGAGCAAAAGAAGAGGTGATAAATGGCCCATTCTATTACTCTTTCCCAGTGTCAATGAATTTTAGTATGAAATTCAACCACCAGAACATTTTCCATGGCTACAGAAAACAAAAGCATGCCACTATATCCATGTTTAATAATTTTTTCCAAATACGTGAGACAGCAAAGCCTCCGTTGCATCAGTATGTAACTACTAAAAACAGAAAGACACAATTTGCTACTTGGCCATATTTAAAAGCTTCCAAAAGATTCTTTTTCCCTACACATTTTCAGCAGCACAAAAGAAGCAAGAAGCATGGTACTGAAAAAGAGCTAACTGGTTATTAGAACAATTAATGTTGTCCATAAAGATCTGTTAGCCTAAGTCGGTACCAAACAAACTTGAAAAATGTAAATCACCTGAAATATTGGGTGCCAAGGCAACCAACTAGACAGCTAAGAGAAGCAGAAGTTGAGGTCAGAATAAAGCATACCTGTATTACTGTCTTGGAGCCAACAAATGCTTCAATCTTCCTCCAATCACGATCAAACCTGTTTTAGAGAAAACAATGATTAAGACTATAGAGCCCCTGCAGTTGTCACATGAACTGATGAGCTGCTCCGCAAGTATCCTTAAGGTGCTAAAGCACTCTTTTAGAAGACTTAGATAGTCCAAAACTTATTCTAAACGCACTAGATAATGTCTACCCAAAATCATAATGTTAAGCCGCAAGATGACAATTCAATGATCATGCCATTCAGAATAAGTGCACAAGTGAAATCATAAAGGGCCAATTGTTAGGTGGTAACAGCTAAACGATCCATCGTTGTTAGTAAATGATAATTTAGGATGCCAGTGCTGTATCGACCAACGGGATTAGCAGTTAGTACTCCCAAGAGAAGAGATTCTACTCCAAGCAACATCTTCAACCAGGAGCATAAGAATTCGACCAGCCATCTACAAAGCTTCACAACTTACGATCCAAATTCGGCATCTAGTCTAGTCTGGTGAGAATGGATCGTAAACTCAGTAATCCAACATAACGCGAATTAGATCACCGTGCACACGCGAACCGTGCAATTTCAGCCACCCGGAACTCGATCCCAAAACCGGAAGCCAAAGATGAGGCTACAAATAGAGATCAGAGCCTCTCCTCCAGTTTGAAGCAAAGTGAGTTGGGATTTGGGAAGCAGAAGTTGCTGGGATACTCACAGCTGCAGCGCCTCGAGGAACTTGTCGTGCTGGGGCTCGGTCCAGATCTCGCGGGACTTGGTGATGGTGTAGGGCTTCCTGACCCTCCTGTCCGACTCGTCCATCTCCGGCGTCCGGAGCAGCTGGGTCTCCGAATCGAGAGGGATCATGGACACCATCAGCTCGATGTCTATGGAGTGAGAGGTGGGTGGCGGTCGGCGTGGGGAAGACAACAACACTTCGCGGGCTCGGCTCCTGTCCACGAGTTCTCCCTGACGCTGACGCCGCGGGCCCACCGCCTTCTCGGACCAGAGCGCGAATACGGGGAAACGTGGAGGGGGAAAGCGCGAAAATCCCCCTCCAAAATTGATTTCTCTCTCTCTCCCCTTCTTCCTCCCTCCCCCACCCCCCCCCTCTCTCTCATCATCCCGTTCGATCTCTCTCTCTCTCTCTCTCTCTCTCCCGGCCTCCTCCTCCACCTCACTCTGCGCCAATCTCAGGTGCGGCATCCCGCCTCCGCATCCACCGCCCTCCTCCGGTTCAGGTGACGTCGCCGATCCCTCCCACCATCCTAGGGTTTGGTTTCCCCCTCGCGTTCAGATTCGCCTCCGTGGGTTTGTAGCTAGATTCGCCTCGCCTGACTCTGGAGGAGCTGATTCTAGCCTCCTGTAAGATGCGCTAGATTTCAGCCTAGGATGATGGTCGCGATTTGAACGACCAACGCCTTCCTGCCTAGCTGTTGTTAGATTTAGCCTAGCCTAGAGGTGTCAACTGGTGCTGCTGCGCGCGCGTCGCGGGGATGAGCTCCGAGCCCCCAGCCCAGCCCAAGTGAGTATGCCTTGCCTTGTGTTGTCTGTTGCTGCTACTGCTAGTCTCTTCTACCTCATGCGATGCGAATCCTCATGTGATGTTGTACATGTGCGTGTGTGTTTATCTGTCGCAGAAGGGACATGAGGATAGTGTACTCGAGGGAGTTTCTGCTCTCGATTGGCGAGTCCGAGCTTTGCAAGAACCTGCCTCCCGGTTTCGATGTGTCTCTCCTCAGGTCCGTCTGTCGTCGCCTACCTTGTTCAAATAGCTTCTTTTTTGTCTGCAGGCTTCATATGGTGGTGATCATCTTTATCTCTGTCTCTGGAACAGTGAACTGCAGGAGGTGTCGTCGGCTGCGCTTGAGAGGAGCAACAAGGCCCACTACGCGACACCCCTGGGAAGGTCAGATGGGTCAGGGGGCTATTCTTACTCCTCGCGTGGCGGAAGCTCAGGAGGAAGGTGGGACACTCGCTCAACTGGATCAAGTGACCGGGAAGGGGATTTACCTGACCGTGAGTCGTTAACGCAGGGTAAGCATGTGTCCTTTTTGGGCTGTGTTTTATGTGGGTCCTTACTTTCCTTTTAACGCTGTGAGCGTGTGAAATATTAGTGAATAATTGTTTATTGTGCCCTTTTTTATATGATCACTTTGTGCTGGTGAAATGATATTTTGTTGTGTATTCAGAAGCTTGCTAATTTGCATCTCGAAACAGAAAAAGAAGCTTGCTAGTCTGTACTTGTATGCATGTGCATCTATTTAACCAATAATAGCAAACAGAGGAAGGTCAATTAATGACATGATGATATTGTTTATTAGTTAGGCAGAGTTTACTGTCCTGTGTATCCTAATTTATGGCCATATTAGGCATCTCGGCCAAATTATTTTTTGCCACTGTGGATTTAATAATTTCTACCTGCAGATAGGCGTAATGGAAACCAATACAAACGCAATTGGCAAAATACAGAGCACGATGGCCTACTGGGAAGTGGTGGTTTCCCTCGACCGTCAGGATATGCCGGGCAGCTGGCATCGAAGGATCGTGGGAATGCACCTCAGCCAAACAGGACATCTGAACGCTACCAGCCACCACGCCCTTACAAGGTTTTAGCTTGCATGCGTGTCTCTTTCCTTCTTTATCTTATAGATTGACAACCTATGGAACATTGTTTAGTGAATACATTACACGCTAATGACAGGCTGGACCCCTTTCACGGAAAGATGTTGACTCAATGAACGATGAGACATTTGGGTCTTTTGAGTGCTCAAATGACGATAGAGCAGAAGAAGAAAGGAAACGAAGGGGTCAGTGTCTCTTACTGCTACAACTAATATCCACTGTTTCAGCTGTAGTCATCTACAGCGTCTGACGTTGCCCTTCTGTGCAGCGTCATTTGAATTAATGAGGAAAGAGCAGCATAAATCCCTGCAAGAAAAGAAGAATGGTCCTGATATTGAGAAAGGAAATCCTGGTGGTGATATCATTTCGCTGTTACAGAATTCTACTGAAAAGATAGGTGCCACAACTAAAAGTGGGAAGCCAGATGGATATGCAGTGTCCTCAATTTATCAAGAAGATACCACTAAAACATCTTCAATTCTACCAGCTCCCACGGCGAGGCCACTCGTCCCGCCTGGTTTTTCAAATGCATTTGTGGAGAAAAAGGTTCAGTCCCAGTCGTCCAACAACATCTCACTTGAACCAAAGGTGCGCATCTTGACATTGCTTCAGTAATATAGTTAGAGTGCCAACGAATGCATGCAATTTTCTTCTAAGTACCAATTCCATACCATGTAGTGCTAACCAGCCTTTTCCTAAAAAAACAGTTCTTTTTTTCAAAATTTTGAGTCTACTGAATCTTCAGATCTTCATCTAAACAGTACAGATACTTCATTGCAGAACTTCTTTAGATTAACATCAAAAGGATCACAGAGTAGAGAAGCATGGAATGAATTACTGCTGACGATTTTTACTCGTCTCTATTCGACTCATCTGTTCTTCTTTATCTTATCTTAACATGAGTGCCATATAGAACGGAATTGCGTGTCTGACACCAGGCGAATGACAGTTTCTTTCCCATTATGACTCATGTACTGTTGCAATATTGTTCTGATTTTTGCCATTACTAGATTGATGTGTTCATCAGGATAAAAGGAACAATGCTCTTGGGATTCTAGTGATCATTTCCATAGCAAAACAGGATAGCAAATCTACTATCCGCCAATGCCATGCTGTTCCTTAATTGTATTTGCACTTTGTAGGCTCACATTGCTGCTAGCGAGGATAGCATGCCGAGTATTGCACAATGTGGTGTTCGAGTAGAGGGGAACCAGTCAACAACAGAGATCACTGCAAGCAAAAATAAGGAGAAGAGCATTTCTGATAACATTGCTAGTGTAGGTCAAAAGCACACTCTTCCATCTGGAGGCGTTACCTCTTCAACTGAATTTGCTTCTAGAATTCTGAAAGGGACTGAAGATTGGGAAGCTGATGCAATGGATAAGTACTCTATTGGGAAACAAGGCATGCCAAAAAATAGTGGTTCAGTTAGGAAGGATAATTCGATCTCAATCTTGGACGAGTTCTTTGGCAATGCATTGTCAAAAAGCAGTGGCAATTTACCTAAATATGTTGAGGTATGATTAAAAAAAATCCTTCTTTGGTCGTGCTTACTCTTAGTTTCTTATTTGTGCAGATGCATCATGTGGGTCTTTGTGATTTCGTGTATAAAGCTTTAAGTACTTGCATATAATTAAATTTAGGACCATTGTGTGTGCTTATGACCTGTGACATGGATCATCCTGACCTTGCGAATGTAAATATGCTGTTTAAACTTGCACCTCTGCAATTTTATATCTGATCTTGTTAAGGCATTATGCTGTTCATGTCATCATAAAATGCTGCTAGGTCTTGCTTAAATATGACATCTTTGTCATGTCTCAGTTCAATGATTTTTGTTTCTGAGAATGGATGGCTGTTGAGATATTCTTAGTTAAATTATGTAAGTCTTGTATATGTTAGTCTTGCATGTTGATAGCCGATGATGATGTAAACTTTCTAGACCTCTTACTTCTTTAGATGGCCTTGTACCCACATCTTAACCTTCTATGCACTTATGCTCGAAAATAGCATTTGCTGGGTCACAGTGCAGAACTGAGAAACTGTTTCTGGTTCTTGCCACGTTGCTGCTAGGTGCTCCAGTAAGAAGGAAGTTCAAACTTTGTTGGGCATTCAAATATCTATTACTTGGTTGTGTGTTTATTGCCTTTTTTGCCTTTTGCAGAGTCAGCAGCTGAATACAGATGACGAAATGATGGTGTCATCTGTACCAGAATCATCCAAATTTGCTCGCTGGTTCCGCGATGAAGGTTACTCCTATTTCATAATTATGTCATAATATGCTATGTATCAGTTCTAGGCATTAGTTGGTGCAATGTTTTTTCTTTATATTAGACATTTCTTTGTACTAGAATCATGCCAAGAAAATTTCCCAACAGAAGTAAACTTTGTCGAGATGCCCCTCTTCCCAGTATGCATGTTAGGTTAAAAGACATGCTTACGCTGTCTCTTTTACTCTACTGTGTTAATTTGATGATCTATTCTTTTGATGATTTTGTACTTGTATGTCCTGTAGACTTGAAACCTGCAGAAGAGTTATCGTCAAAGAGCCTGCTCTCCATGATTGTCAAAAATGAAAATCCAGGGCCAGAAAACATAGCTCCTGGTCCGTCTTTATCTGATGGCGCTATTCAGAATTTATCATCAAGATTACCTACTGATAAATTCGATGCTTCATCAAAGCTCCTATCATTTACATCTTCTGCACCTGCTGGTGGAATCCTGGAACAGTACAGCCATGCTGGCATTCCAGAGCCAGCTCCAGTTATGATGACATGTGAGGATCTTGAGCAGACGATGCTGGCACAGGTTGCTAGCAATAGCAGTTCCACTCAGAAGAATGCTGTACAGAGGCAACAGGCTGTTTTAGATGAGCCAACCGCTGCGCAGAAAGTAGCTGTAGACAATCATGCGTCACACCATCTTCTTTCATTATTACAGAAGGGAGCAGATAACAAGGGATCATCTCCTTTCGGTTTCCACATAGGATCGGCTGATGAACCACAGGCTTCTGATGTAAATGTCATGACCAATGGTGGGATATCTGGAAGTGTTCCAATTAATAAAACTGAAACAATTCCTGCTTCAGGGAAGAGCGTGACATTGGAAGCATTATTCGGGGCTGCATTTATGAATGAGCTCCATTCCAAGGATGCACCTGTTTCTATTCGGGGATCTGCATCTAGTCATGAAGGATATTACCCTGGTGAAGAGGCTCTATCCTTCAACAACAACAAAGATGGAGCTGCCCCTAAAGAACCAGGAACTGGAATAGACTACAGGAATTCATCATTCACTGGTCCAAGTCAGGGCAGTGCTAGCTTTGACAAGAAAGGCTTGGAAATCCATCTTCCTGAAGAAGAAAATTTGTTTACAATGAACGACTCTTTTGGAACTCGAAAGCCTGATATTTTGCCGCCACTGAGATCCAGTAGGGTGGAGGTGCGCTTGCCAGAGAAGGCAGTTGATGATCTTAATTATAGGCTTCAAAGTCTTGTGCCTGGTGATGTGGAACACATTCAAGTGCTTGGTCCTGATGCTCTGGGGTCTCACTCCCGCGAACAGCGTTATCAGGCTGAGTCTCAGAATCTTTATCATCTTCTACAGGGTAGGCCACCTGCACTGGCTCCTCGTCCTATGATGGATCATGTTGGTAATAGGAATCAGCAAGCCCCATTTGACCTGCCACAAGCGATACGACATGATCCCCACTGTTCGTTTCCAACTACTATGAATCCTATGCAACACACTCTTAATGCTCCAGGGGTCCCTCATTTAGATGCCGCCGCCCATCATCTTATGCTACAGCGCATGCCTGGAAGTTTTCCACCAGAAGGCGTGCCAAGAGGTGTTCCGCCATCTCAGCCTGTGCATCACGTGGCTGGTTACAGACCTGAGATGAGCAATGTAAATAATCTCCATATGCACCCTCGCCAGCCCAGCTATAGAGAATTCGGATTGATGCTGCCAGGTGAGAGCCTCTACAAGCTAATTTTATATGTTGTGTTTACTTGCGTTTTAACCTGTCACTGTTTGGCTGTTTGTAAAGTTCCGATGGCAGAGGCTGGCCTGCTATTAGTGACCAGACAAGAATTATGAGCAAAACTGTTTACTTTCCCAAGTCTGACATCCCTTATCACATCACACAAAATTCACTAATTCAAGTTGCGCCCAAAATTTGACCTATCTGAATTTCAATGGCGCACATGCTGGTCGATTGAAGCAGAATACTGTTCTGCTTCTTTTGGTGGTTATGATTTTCATTGGGACCTCGGTTGCTGTTATAATATGAAAACGTTTTCCATTATTCTTGAAGCTAAAGGTAGTTTAATATCTCCTTGCTTCTCCCAGATTTTAGGAAAATGATTTCTTTTTCCAGGTTGGATGTATCAGATATGCGATATCCAAGTTGTTCAATTTTATCCTGAATTTATTTATGATCCAACTTTGAACACATGTTTGATTCCCTCATGTTATGCTTCTCTTCCATTATTTAGGTCCATCGGGTCCAGAGGTACGAGGCAATCACCCAGAGGTCTTTGAGAGGTTGATGCAGATGGAGCTTACAGCCAGATCCAAACAGATACATCCAGCCATGGCCGGCCCTGTACCTGGTGGTATGTACGGGCCTGAGATTGACATGAACTTGAGATACAGGTGATGGAAGAAGAATGGCTTGTTGTACTTGTGGCAATACCCTTTACCCAAACCACCATGTTCTGTGTCCATGAACTTGTGTTAGCGTTTGTGTCATCGGAGTGGCTCGGTTGCTACAAGATAGCTGACTGGGAAGTTTCACTTGTACTGGTGTAGCATGTATGTGGTACTTCTGAAAGGGTTGAATGGGATGATGTTCCCGAGTGATCTACTAAGAAAGGAGGGAGAATATATTGGGTGCTGTTATTGTAGCAGCCACCTCTGTACCGAGTGTCTGTCTGACTATTTGTTTTCAATTTTGTATAAATGTTATCCTGCTTAAAAAAGGTACCTGATTAACGTATTTGAATTTGGCCCCTGCCTCAGTATAGAATGAACTTGCTGAAGTTTTAGCACGTCAGGTTTTTCTTTATTCACAGCCTCTTGGTATGCTGACATAATACTGCTTGTTCAAATATCATGAAGTGAGACATATCTTAAACAGAGACATACATTCATTTTAACTTAATGGTTAGTATATCTGACGAGTTAACAAAAGATTGTGTTCACTTTTATTTGAGATATATTGTACTTCCCACCACCTAATTTGATCCTAGTAGCGCAAAACACCGAGGTGATATAAAGTGCAATTTACTCTCTTTTCAGAATCTAAAATCAAGCAAATGCTAGTCAGCCTTAGGATTTTAACACAAAGCACGATATTTTTTAGGGCAACAAAGGAAAAATGCAGTGTTTTTGTTTGGTTACCGTGTTGGTAATCTCGATATGTGGGACCAAACGCAAGTGAGACTGTTGCCCCCCTCTAACCCAAATTCGATTAGCTCATCTCAATCTGATCTTATATGCTTCATTGCTTCTACAAAGAAAATCTATACTCTAGTATAGTCCCATCGACTACTCGTATGATTAGGTTGGACAGTGCGGTGCTTGGACTTGCTATACCGTATAATAGCTGATAAGAGAATCATAGACGACGGAAACCACTTATTATGTCAGTGCTATGCGCCACTTAATTTGCTTGAGGAATGCAACCAGTGATTGGGATGCTGATGCTGTTCTTTCTTGTTCATCCCTATTGATTGGCCCAGATTATAAGGATTTCAGAGCCAGGACGTATTCTGATTGTTTCCATGATGCCAGTGATTTGTCAAATTTGAGCCATTTATGCGTATCATTATTCCTTCATCTCAGGTGCAAGAGAGAGTGCTTGCATCTCAGGTCCAGAAGGAATATGGGTGGAAGAGAAGGTAAGGGTACTAGCTATTACTGTTCTGTTCTCGGAGTATCCCCTCATCTGAGTAACATTAACCAATACGAAAGATCCATCAGCTGCCCATTCTGCTCGCAGAACAGTGGTTTAGTAAATCACCTAGTCTTCAATCATTTTGCCATAAAAAAGTGATTTCTTGTTTTTTTTTCCCACTGTATCCTGATGCTTCTTTACCCTAAGCGCTGTAAAATAGTAATGTCTGTGCAATGTCCTTTATGCTGTGCACTAATTGTTGTAAGTGGACAAATAAATTCTGATATGAATTTCTCCATTCGAGCAATGTATCATGTAAGTCCAAGGAAAGGGGAAGTGCAGAGATTTTGTCCCAATTGAAGGAACTAATTTTGGTTCAAGTGAAGAAGCTTATGGGATTTACAATGAGTAAACTCCCTAGTTCTCTCCAAGTGTCAACAATTACCCAATTTTAAAATAATTTCCTCTTTCTACATCGTACTTATGCTTTGTTCCAATTTTACCGCATTTAACAATTTTTCCCAACCTGACAGGCTGACGCCACATGTAATTTTTTTCCAACATTTTATGACGTGACGTCCACGTGGCATCTAGTCAGCTGCCATATGGGCTTGACATATGGGATTATGTTGTCAAAGTGGAGAAAAATCTGTTAAATGGGGTAAATTATGGAATAAAACGCAAGCGTGGCGTAAAAAGAAGATTTCTTTTAATCAGGTAATTGTTGACACTCACACTCTACACAACTAGGGAGTAAAACGTGAAATTCACTCTTACAATATTTTTTTCCTGGGAGCATGGATTTGGTATTCGCATGGAGAATTCGCACGAATAGCAATGGATGTACAAGCTCGTCTGCCAATGTGAGATAAAACCATGTTTCTGAACATGATCCAAACAGCCTCTACCAGAAAATTTTCTTTAACAATCCTTCAATCCAAAGGGGACCCAGGGTGTTCTGGCGGTGCTGACCGCACCAATGAGATTTCAAGGGTGCTAATCCGTGGTTGAGATTTTTTTTTAAGAAGAACAGTAGGAGAGCATCATATTGTATATATATTTTTTTGCTCTACGGATAACCAGGCAATTTCCTCCTCTTTGAACTTTCTCTTGTATCCATGGTTGAGATCGATCGTCCCACGTGACTGAGCTGCAGTATGTTCCCTCGTGGAAGAAAAGTGGATAATGAAGCTGATATTCACTAGGCTCATTTTTCCTCTTCAGAGTTCAGGAAGCTTAGTCCTATCGGTGTTCGTCCTGCGTTGGCGTACGGGATGCAGTTTTAGCACTGGCAAGTATTTATTTGTTCCTCGGACGCATACACCACCACATATGCACAAGGAACAAGCAAATTTTGGTTGCATATCAAGTCGTTTCCAAAATCATTTGGTTTATTGCTATATGGGGTAGTTTATTCATCTTTGTAAGGATATAAACATTTTACTTCCCCCCAATTACAGCAAACAGCAGTTTTTTTCCTCCAAGAAAAAATAATGGTGATTATTATTTTTATTAGAAAACCCCCCGGCTCCATTACATGAAATGCAAACGTCCAACCCAGGCACAATTCTCACCGGTACTAGGGGAGAGGCTGCCATGCCCTCCCAGATTACATCAGAGTTTCACAAGGAAAACATACACAGCAAGCACAATTATTCTTACAGGTTGGTACTAGGGGAGAGGCCGCCATGCCCTCCCAGATTACATCAGAGTTTCACAAGGAAAATAAACACAGCAAGCACAATTGTTACAGGTTTGTACTAGGGGAGGCTGGCATGCCCTCCGCATCACATGCAAGGAGCAAAGCACCGCCCTCAAGGCAGGCTGGTGAGAAGAGAATCATAATCAGGCGTTCCATAAAATTTGGGCGTAGCCCACATTCTTTCTTGGATATGTTTGGCTATCGGTCTTGCTAGGATGGCAGTCCAATCAACCTTCACTTTCAGCTCATAGGAACCGTGAGTGCAAACATGCTCTTCATCAGGGTATTGTAGAGTGACCAAATGCCCGCATCCTCCTCCTCATCATCATGATCAAGAAACGAACATGGACCACAATTTCTTCTTCATCGAAGTATGTGGGGACAGGGTCAGCTACTAAATTACGACTTAACGCAACAGAGCCATCATCTGCAATTAATCTCCCACTGCCCGTCGCTATACTATCATATAGAATCATATGAGTCTCAGCATTTCCGGTAGCCCCAGCCAATACTTTGCCAATGAAAGGGACATTAGGCGGTCCCTTCAAAATGTTGACATGAAGGCTAGCTGCCAACTGGATATTGAACAGGTTCAAATACTAATTCCACTGCACTCAGCCAACTAGTTAGCAGCCTAGTGAAAGGTTCACAGGGAACGACATGGGACGGATTAAAAAGTGACTGGACCTCAATGTAGGAAATAAGCAACCAAATCTCAGAGAAAATTAAAGGGCAACAAATTTTAAACAAGTGACCGAACCTAAATGTAGAAATCTCATAGAAAATTAAAAGGCACACCAAATTTGATGAAATAGTGTTGTTTGACAATAACACTCGGATTATAAGGAAAGTACATCGACAAAAATAATGGCTTGGACATCATGACAGAATTGTAAGCTGCGAAAGCTATCAATGTTTCAATTAAAATGGTAAATACTTCTACTGACGAAGTGTGTCCAATATGATGTCGAGTTTCTGGATCATGGTATTTGCAACCAAGAGCGATACCAAGAAACATGTCAGTAAACATGAACATATGATGCTAGCAGAGCAGGACCTGATCTTACAGGGAAGAAGGTTTCTGTACAAGCAATGCAGATGAGTGCACGGGAGCTTACTGGAAATGTATGACAGGTAAAACCAAAATTTGAGTGGCTTGTGATGTTCTGTGTTAATTTTCAATGGAGCATCTTTAGTTTGCTCCCATGATTGCATGTTATAACGATAGCCAGATCAGTAAACGGTAATTAAACTGAGCTGTAGAGCTGAGTAGCTCCACATCATCGTTTCAAGGCACTAAACTAGTAATCCAGCATAGCAAAATCACACTGAGCATCATCTTTCCAATTCTGAATTCCCCACCTGCCCTAAGAAATACCCAAAAACCTGAAGGCATTCAGCGACACGGCCCAGAATTCCAAAAACCGACACGGGCCGTGCGGTGCCTCTGATGACTGCCTACCAAAGGCCTCCAGAGCTGAAGCTAGCTCAACCTGGCAACCTCTTACCTACAGAAAAGGTAAACAACGCATGCATATAGTCAACCACGATCAGGCCACTAGTCGTCCTGGAAGAGACGCCTGCGCTTGTACGTCTGGATAATTTCTTTCCTATCCTTGATCATCTCCTTATCCTCCATGACTTCCAGTGTGCCCGTGGGAATCGTCTCGTCTTGCGCATCCACTTCCTTATCCTCCACGACCTCCTGTGTGCCCTCGACTGTCATCTCATCTTGCCTATGCTGCGTGACCAGGCCACGGTTCCTGCAGAGCTTCCTGATTGGCGTGCTGTGGGAAGGCATCTCAGGATCCTTATTTCCTCCAGGCGCGCTTTGTGTAGGCACCTCCGGATCCTTATCTCCTCCAGACGTGCTATGTGCAAGCCTCCCCTTATGGTTATTTCCTCCAGAAATGTTGTGAGAAGAATACCTGTGCTGCATCAGCTCTTCCCCCTCCACGACAATGCCTTTCATGACCTAGGCGCAAAGGTAAAACAATTAGATTAGAGAGAATTAAGTCACAAGTATTAGCCACGTTTCATTTCAGAAAGAAGAAAACATCAGACATGTAATTGACCTATTTATTCCCTGTACCCAAGTAACTAGGAATATTTCTTTGGAGAGAGGGTAAACTAAGAGTATTTCATTTTATAGATTATTACCTTGCCCTGAAAGGAAGGGAACCATTTTTACTGCCACCTTGTTGTAAATTTTGCTTACAATATTGGTTTTGTGTTTGCCAGACTGTAACATAACACTTGTAAAAGTTAAAGATAGCCTGTGCTAATGGTGAAATCTGTATGATATTGTACATGTTCACTGAAAGATTATATAAACGGTCCATGCAGAGTGTTTTATTCTAAAATGGCAATTCAATGATCGAGATGGTACCTTCCAATCTTTAAAATCAAATCTGAAGACAAAATGATTGTACACCACTTCTCCTGAGACAATGGCACTAGCAGCAGGTGCATTTCTTGGATCTGTTTCAGTCAATAGAATAATATCAGATGCATTACAGAATATACGTGGTATTACAGCAACAGAAGATAGATTAAGTAAGGAAGCCCTTACAAACAATATGATGCCCTTCATCATTCACATTGATTTCCACTCTGCCATCTTTCACTAGGAATGACAAGGCAAAGATATTCTCGATTGTCTGGGCAAAGGACATTCTATTTAAAACAAGGTTTTCTAGCCTTGCATTTTTCGTCTTCCTTAGAATATTAAATATAACAGACATGTTCCTATCAGTATCAGCCTTTGCTGTCTCTGATGGATCACCGAGCTGCATGTTAAGGGGAATTAGATAATTAAAGGCAATTTACTAATGATAACACATTAATGAACTGTTACTGTGAAATATAGTGCTATAGGAGATCATCAACTCTGCATCACAGAAACCCAATAAAACATTTGAAGGTTTGTGCTGACAAAAATTGCACCGACTATTAGGCTACATGTATATTTACAATACAAAGCATTTGAGTAATAAAAATTCTATGCGACTACCATTATTTTCACAAAAATGAAATTTTATAGTCTTCAGAATTGAATTCACTTATATATCAATGTGTATATATAGGAACATACAAAAGTAAATTCCATGTAAAAGACTGAAAAGACATTCTGACTAAGTACACTTCTACAGCTAATCGACATGTCACCACAAAGCGATTATAGCGCAAGCAGTTATTTAATTTCTACCAACTACTATATACCCACTTATCCAGTATAAATCTGATGTTTCAAGCACCACACGGTAAACACAACTCTGTCCACTATAGTATTTAGATGATGTGCGCACCTGTTCAGGGCAAGCATTTCCACGTGGCCTAGCAGTCCTCTTTCTAGCAGTGTGGGTCTTCCGCGGCTTCACTTCTGTATTCATGGGACCAACCCTGTCAGAATAGGACCCACATGTTGTTAGAGTCAATTGTAAACCAGACATCAAAAGATAAGTTTGTAAGATACAGTAGACCATCTGCATTACATGGTGCAGCATCCAGGCACAGCCATGAAGACGTGAGAGGTGGCAAGCCCAACATCCCCCCAGCTAAGTGAGGCACCCTCATTATTAGCATCCCTTCGCTTCCCAAACTTCTTGAGCAATCCAGTAACAAGATCGGAAGGCGTGATTCCTAGAGCTGATTGGGACCTTACTGATGTTACCAAACTGGTGGTGATGTCCAGCAGTGCTTCTGCGTCAGCTATCTGCTCCCTGGGCCTCTGAACTGCAGCAGAAAGACACCACTTATCAGTTAGGGTTTTGCCAATAGCATCAGCCGTCATACTCGCTAATGTCAAAGCCAGCAACAGTGCACCAAACTAGTAATTGAACATATGGCGATGAAACAATAAATTCCTCTGCATTATAAAAAAAAATTAGATGTCAATAGGAAGAAAATGGACATGTTAGTAATGACAAATGTATTCCCAATGGATGATTGCACACCGCATGAACAAATCAGAACACATGTGATTAAGAGAACCCATACAAGGCTAAAAAGGCATAAACTAGCGCCTAACCACATTACGCCTCGTCCAATTAAGGAAAATTCTCCGACCAAAATTGAAAACCACACTTCCGCGCGCGAGTGATCATTCATACCAAGCTGGTACAGGCTCTCCACCTGCGTGAAGATGGCCCGGAACTTGACCGAATCCGCGCTCGCCATCTCATCCTTCTCATCTGCACACAAGACACACATTAACGCACCACCAAAACAAAACTCAAAAGGCATCCCAAGCCAAGCTCCCATCCACGAGCCTCGAAGACCAAAACAGCAAGCGAAACCAACGCGATCACCTACCGTTGATTCGGCTCTTCACGGCGAGGTACCGCGACCGCAGCAGCCGCCGATCCTCCAGCGCCTCGCCCCCGTCCGGCGCCGGCGTCGCCGGCTCCGCCTCCCCGACGCGACCCTCCACATCCGCCTCCGCCATTGCGATCAAAAACCCTAACCCCTCGAACCCTAATATTTCGAACAGTGAGGGGGAGGGAACGCAGTGGTGGGAGGGAGGAGTTGGAGAATTTGGAGATGGTTCTGTACCAGGGAAGGTAACGGAGGAGGAAAGGGGTTGCGTATTTGAAGTTGAACCACCGCTCCGACGCGTACACAGGAAAGCGCCACGTACTCCACTGACATGTGGGTCTACCTCAGGGGTTAGAGTTTCTCGGGCCCACTTGTCAGTGATGTACTACAAGGATTTCGTGCGAGGGTGAAGGCCTTTATCGGGGGAGCTATCTATTCTACGTAGGGTTGAAGCGAGTCGCGTGAGGTGAATTTTTAGTCGTGGGTGGGAGCGGTCTACGTGTGACAGGCCCGTGCGGCGTGATTGAACCACGGTGTCAGTGCGATTATGGCTCGTGGACTCGTTCTATTTAGCGGATTGGCCTCGTTCATCGGGAAGAGAAGGGGCATGGGTTCCCGCTCGCGCTTCGGATGTCAGTTTCATCGTGCTACCGCTGCAGTTCGGCGCCCCGCGGTAAAAATTTGGCCGCAGCTAAATTTTGAGAAACTTTCGCCGCCCCTGCTGCTGCACTTGCCATGGGTCCTCAATGCTAAAAATTGCATTTTGTAGGAATAGATGCCCCAAACTAATGGGAGGATTGGAATTCTTAAAAGTGTTTCCTAAAAATGGTCAAAAGAAAAGACCCTACGTTTGCTGGTGGGTGACAGGCAGGCCGAGGAGAGATATCGATGATAAAGTTAGGTTTTAAGGTTATCTGATGAGACTTCTAGGTATGGTCAGTTTTATTTCAGTGTATTGAAGATTGTGAATTATTTTATTATTATATGGATGGTAACATTTGGATCAATATTTCATAATCTCTGTCTTAGCGCCTCTTTGATTCAAAGTATTTTCACGAAAATCTTGGAGGATTGGAATTCGTAGAAGTTTTTCCTATATGGGTTGTTTAATTTTTAGGATTGTCTCCTGTAGTAATTTTTTTAAATATTCTATTGCACTACATTTCGTAGATTTTTTTCATTGACTCAAACCTCTTAGAAAGAATCATTTGTTTTTCCTATAGTGTAATAAAATTAGGTGCAAATCCAGTCCCGTAGGATTTAAGTGGACATGATATTGCAACTATGTGTTTTTCCTTTTCCTACGTTTTTAAAATCCTACGAATCAGAGAGGCTATTAGGTAGGATCATAATGAAAATGGCCCGACAAGTTCATCAAAATGTAAGACAATGCAGTACGAATCATGATACAAACCTTGGATGGATTGGATGGAAAGATTAATAGGCGCGGGGACGAGATGTTGAGGGCGCCGCCCACTGTTGATGGAGCAAGTGGCCTTGGTACCATGGAGGGCAGCCTATCTCACTTGAAAAATACCTAGTGAAAACCACATTTACGGTGAAGACTCCGTAAAAACCATGTTTAAAAGTTTCTTAAAATTCTTAAAAAGATACAGTATGTTGGAAGGGTGATGTTTTATAAACATGTAAAATTTCAAGTTCAGACTTATATTTCGCAAGTATGTAAAAAACAATTCAACATGAAAGTGATGTTTTATTGTTCACCACTATTCATTGTTGAATTTATTTTTTCATACCTCCCAAATAAATTTGAGTTTGAACTTGAAATTTTACATGTTTATAGATTATCACTCCTCCAACATACTGTATTTTTTAAAGAATTTTTTATAACTCTACGTCGTTTTTACTGATTTTCACAGGATATTTTCCCATCTCACTCAGGGTAGGCCAGAGGCGGCCGGCGCTGGTGAGGAGATGGACTAGGCTTCTCACAAGTGTATTGGACTGTTGGGTCATAGGCAAATTGAGCAGCGGAGAGGGGCAAGAGAAAGTGGAAGACAAATGAGAATGTGTGTCAGCAACGGCCAAATCGAGCATTTCCACCAGGCCTAATTAGGAGGGTGATTTGCATCCGCCGTAGTCTAGCCCAAGGAGGCAAGTATTCCAATGGCAGCCAAACAAGCCAAAATCTTCCACTATAAACAATAGGAACTGGAAATGTCTAACAAGTACTTGTGTTTTTTTTTACCACAATAGTACCTCAATTTTTATCATATGATTTCTAAGATGAAAAATGTAAAGATCTAGGATGAATATCTAAAGAATGAGAATTTGAGTACTCTATAACAAAAGTTCACTCGAGTAGTCTAATGTGACAAGGATGTCCCAATCTTTCGATAAGAATGATACCTATCGATTTGGTGGTGACGACGTTGACGATCTGACTACTCTGTACGATGACGAAGTGTTTTAGCAATCGCTACGCCAACTCCGAAGTGTTATTGAAGATGTCAGAAGCATGATAAAATTGATCACAAATGTCTGTTCCTACGAATAATCGA
The DNA here is from genome assembly GCA_019208055.1 of Stipa capillata. NCBI lineage: Eukaryota > Viridiplantae > Streptophyta > Magnoliopsida > Poales > Poaceae > Stipa > Stipa capillata. Next base: position 562,748 of record JAGXJF010002856.1, on the reverse strand, counting down.
AGAACGAGCAAGAACAAGATAATAGCAATCTAAAATTGCAAATATGAATCAAGTATATAATAATATGGTGGAGTTATGATAGTAAATTCTACAGGTGGTCTAGCTGATATGACTAAAATTGCAAATATAGTAGCAAAGCTAAACTATGACTAAACATAACCCAAGTCTCTCTAGGAGGGTTCAGATCCTATAGATAGGACAGGGGCAGCAAGGGATGCCCTAGGGTTGGACAAGAACTAGAACTCCTCCCACCTCTCGAACTCTTACATGGGCTATATCCAATACTGGCCGCACAACCTCTTTAACTATTTAGTTAATAATTTCAAAATTATTAAGTGGCTAAAATATGTGATGTCTTCTTATAGATGTAGATGCAGTCACTCCTCATCATATCTTTATAGTGGCATCACTGTATTGTAGTAGCTTGATAAGAGATCATCGTCTTTATGTTTGGTTCTGTCAACATCTTCAATAAATTTGATCCTAGTCTTGTTCATCATGTATTTATATCTTGAAATCTTGATCACTCTCTTGCTGCTTTATGTTTTATATTGAGCCTGATTGTTGACGTGAGAACGAACAGCAACAGTTGATCTGAATAGGTCATATCCTCATCATAGTCCTTGAACACTTAAAACTGTATGGTGGACCTTTGGGTGCCGACCAAGGGTAATGCAAGAAATCAAGCAAGCTCCTAACTAAACAAACAGTTACCTTCGTCCTTGGCTCCTACCAAATGCGACCACAAACAATTTATCTCAGAGTGCACCATTAGTCCACAATACTTGTATCCGACAGAAACATCATCATTAGTCATCTATGTTGGGAAACCTTGAGATCAAAGTCATCAAGTAGTGGCACCTTATTAGGAGGGAGGTCAGGGTCGGCTCATAGCCTGGGCAAACGAGGCGACCGCCTTAGGCCCCCGAGAGGCAGGTGCCCCGCCCCAGGAAGTACATGTATTGTAGTGTTAGTATTCTTCTAGGCTTTAGCCCAAGTAGTTTAGAATAAATTAAGAAGGCCCAAGCTGCATAGCCCAAGTAGTTTAGAATAAATTAAAAAGGCCCAAGCTGTAGGGGCAAGCCCACTTCACACAACAAGTGCACCACGTAGGGAAAAATCAATCGATGGATGTGCCTACTCTGCCTATCCATCTCTTTCTTCCCCAAAATTATAGAACAGCACCACCGCTCCCCTGCCTTCCCTAGGTTGCAGCCATTCATAGAAGCAAACGGTGTGGTTCCAAATTAGGTCACAAAACTAGTCCAAAATGCATGGGTAACCTAGGGATTAAGGGCTTGTTTGGTTGGTATACTAAAAAGGTGTTTGGTTGGATACCAGACTAGTGTGACTATTGTAACAATGATAAAATAATATTATGGTGCAATTCAAAGTGCACAATTATATCCACAATGGATTTATGGTGAGGGGATAACAACATTTGGATTTGACTAAGGAGACGAGGGATGAACTAGTGCATACCTTGGAGTTGATGATCTGGGGATCTTCCCTTTCACATCTGTAGTCAACCATATGCCTTGCAAGAACAGTACCGAATACTCTGATCGGCTAATCCCGATCGGACTCAATTACTTTCACCGAAATGACATTGAGTTAGATTATTAAGCGGCAGGCCAAGGCTAGCGTTAGCTGTAAATCCCTTGCGATGCGTAGTAAATACTGACACTCGTTATCGAGGTCGAAGTGTGCTATGTTGAAGCTGCAGAAGCGGGTAGGGACACGGGCTTTCTTGTTAGGATCGTAGTCAGCTTTTCGCGGGCAGCAATGTGAAGAAGATCGTAGTCGGTGATCCAATATACTGATCCCGCCATCATCATCGCTGGCCCACAGTGGAATCTGCTCAATCACGTCCCCATGTTGCAGACCGGACTGCCAGCGCTAGCTGCAAAACAAGGAATGAATCCGGCGATGATGCTTGTAGTGAACAGAGTTAAGAGGATACACTAGCTAGGAGATAACTCACGCTCTTGCACCACACCGATGTCGATGGAGCACGCTGCAGGGATGCGATCACGCTCATTGGAGCGGTACTGGGACGTCCGTTGTTGGTTCTGCTCAGGCAAGGGAAGCTTCTCGTCGACGCCCAACATCTTAATTACGTCCGCCATGAAGCCACCGAGGAAGAAGAAGAAGAAGAAGAAGAAGAAATCTGGTTGCTTGAGTTGATGTCCATAAAACGGATCATAACAAGAAGAGGAGATCGAGTACGGTACGTGTTGGCTTTGCATCACAAAATAGAGAAGAGGAGGGGAAGCAGAGGGAATAAGTCCTCCCTAGGGTTTAGGAGGATAATGTCAAGATAATCAAACTTGATCTATTCCAACTGTTACTGCACGCAGGGGTATGCATATGGCAATTACAGTACTTAGCAGAGTATTTTTGGTCTTTTAACATAAAAAAGAGCTTCGAAGCCATGTATGTATCCAATTTTATATCAATTTCTCGCAAACACGTAAGTTGGCCTCGTCGTCGTCACTTCTTGTTGCATGCAGCATCTGTACTACCACATGGAATTCTCCTATCTGGTGATTAATTAGTGTGTTGCCATGCGATGATGCTTCCATTGTTGCAATTCCTCGTCCAAATGGTATTTACTTTTGCTTTCGTGAACGGGTTGAAAATATAATCATCCAGATAAGGCTGACGCTACAGTTATCTCGTCATACGGATTCATCTCACTTAGGTAGACAAAATCACAAGCTCTGTCGCGCATACAGCGACATAGCATATAGTAGCAGCATTGCATTTCATGTACCGGTGCTGATGAACCTGAACTAAAACTGAGATGTTCATATCTTTCATTCTCAATGAAAATGAAACTGGGGCTTTTTGCCGTTTGATTAAAGAAGTACAACAATATCCATAAAATTCCAATAGTCACAACAAATTATCTTGTTCCAAAAATAACATATTATCTTAAGACTCCTTCACATAGCAAAACCGACAAACGAAATTATTCAGTCAGAGTAACTAGGATTCATTCATTTTATTTTGCTAGCAATTCAAGATGCCAACCAGAGTTGAACAAACCAAAGTAATCAAAAAAAGGGGGGAAGGGGGGTTGCTCCACTTTCAGTAGATAGCAATCATCAGCAACCACTATCTGAACATCAATCAACAAAATCAAAAGAATCAGCAGGTAAGCCATCATCATCTGCTCTAGAATGTAAAACTCAGTCAGCCATCACTGACAACAGATCTCGGTCACTGAACAATAAGAATACTGCAGGTGCACGAAGGTCAACTGACCAATTAAACAAAACCAAAAATAAATAGTGAATCCGAAGTAACAAAGATCCATTCAGTTTGATTTGCTAGCAATTCAAGATACTATCCAGAGTAGAAACCAAAAAGAAAAGAAAAGGAAAGGAGCTACTCCGTTCGATAACAAGCGACGTTATCTGAACATCAATAAACAAAAAAATCAAAAGAATAAGCAGCTCAGACATCTTCTATCTAGATCTCTGAACAATAACAATACAGCAGGTGCAAGCAGAATCGAGAGACCAATTAAACAAGGCAAGAAAAAATAAGAAATGTTCCCCTAGCCCCCCTCGAGCAGCCCAGAGAAAGTGGGCTTGAACAGTGGAGAGCCAGGAGTGATGGATCTCCGAGCAGCACAACGACTCCAATGCCATGAGAAACAGAGGCAAAGGGTAACCTGCCATTTTGCTCGGCTAAACTCACTACTTCCTTCTAGTCTAATCAGAAATCAACCAAAAGCAAGAACCACCGAAAAAAGCGCACTAACATTCACCTAGACACGACTGCTGCACTGCACAGCCAGCCACACACCCTGAGAGCACACCACAAACATCTGAACAAGCATGAACCAAATAAATGTGGCCAGAGAACATCTGAAAGAATTCAAACAGTAAATATTAAAAAAGACATCCCGAAGTTTCGACACAGGATCAGTTATACACAGGCAGAGTGATTTTTTTACTCTTAGTAACAGGGTAAAAATATCACCATCCAGATAACACAGATGTTACAGTTATGTCATACAAATTATCTTCCACTTGGAATACAGAAACATCACAAGCTCTTTCCAGGAGACCATGACACATGGTCAGGCAACATAAAGCATACAGCAGCATCATTTCATGTACCTCTGCAGAAACTTGCGGTGGAAATCACTTCTGATGGTGTCATTGATGAACCGTTTTGGTGTCTTGGTCTCTCCACGAGCCTGATTCTTGAATACAACGTCATCATCCCACCTGCAACAAACACATATATCGAACAGGATTAAGCTCAACATAAAGCATGGAAACATTCTCTTTTTTTTTAAGAGCGTCGAAACATAAAAGAAGCATATAACATGACACAATAGGCATCAGTGTCTTAACCTTCTCTTCACATTGAAGGAACCGGAGTTGTTCATATTGATCAGTGGGTTTCCTCGCATCAGCTCAGCCTCCTTCATCTTGGCCTCCTCTTCTGCTTGCTGGCGCTCCTGCAGCAAACAGGAATGTACAACTTCAATTAATTTTCTACACTGAAAGAAACAGATCACCTTGAAATAATAATAGAGAGAACAAACCTTTCTAAGCTTGTCCTCAGCTCTTTCTTTTTTAATCCTTTCAAGCTCTGCCATTAGGGCCTCAGTATCATCATCGTCATCGTCTTCATCGCTGAATAGAAGTTGCAATTCCATGAGTAAGAGATCGAATAAATTGAGATAATCAGGTGAACTACAAGAAAATGAGCCCAAATAAACAGCTGTCCCACAAAAAATGTCAAGACAGTTGCTGTATTATTCTTTTTCATCGTTCAGCTGTGAATACACCCCAACTACAATGAACTAATAGCGCTAGGTGCAATATAAGAACGTGTATCACCCAACACCAAATTTTATGGTAGATAACAGAGAAAAACCCGTTTCATCTTCAATCCACACCGTATAAAATTACCAGTACAGTTACAAGTTGCATCAGTTCATCCCATTCATGCAGCAACACAAAGAATACCACCAGCATTTTGCATGAGCATGATTTATAAACTACTGAGCAAGAACGAAAAAAACCTTTCATCATCACTTCTGGGCTCCACATCAGAGTCATCTGCGTCAATTTCCCGTGGAACTATCTTATCCTCAGCATCTCGTTTCAAACCTATGATTTGCCAGACGAACAGAGTAAGTAAACTATTATGCCTGAACATACACGGACCTTCCTACAGCATTAGTGCCACCAACCTTCTAAGAGAAGGCTTGAACTTTTTCGCCGGTCCCTCTCTTCTGCAAGAAAATAAGAGGTTGAACATATCAATTACAACTCACAAGAAGGTAATCATACAAAGGCACAACAATAGACAAACACCATAGAAGGAAGAATTTGGCAAGCACTCTCTGTACAAATGAGGGAGGAAGTAAAGATAGACCAAGAGGTATTACCAACATAGGACTTATCCTTCGACGAGTAGTGCTTGCGTTCACGATCCTCAAGTTCATCCCTGAGATTCCTCTTCTGTAACTCTTCTTGGGTTTGCTGTCCCTCTTTTCTGCACATACGAGGGGAAATGTCAGTACGTCTTAAGAGGAAGATATCTCAGTAAAACTATCTAATAGTGCCAGCCAATTTTATTCAGGGTTTAGAGAGACAACAAATAAAACAATCATGTGAAGACTGAAGCAATGGTTTAGCCATACATGGTGTTCTTGATTCTTGTTATCATATACTAAGCTCCACGTCAGAAACATATGAAGAACGATGAACCATTTGCTCATGTTGATCCAATTTACTCTCTAGGTGCAGCGGCAACAGCCACAATTTAGATTAGTTTGTAAAATGCTTACACTCGGTAGAAAATAGCTACTGCAGCTCTGAGCTTGCAAATTAGTTGATTATACTGTGGACTATCAACATAACAAAAAGCTACCATTTGTTCGACTTACCCAGCTTTTCGCATGTGATCGAAATTACTTAGGTCAGGTATGTAGCTTAGGGGGTGTTTGGTTGTGAAAAAGCTGCAGTCCAACCAAACGGCCAGCTTTTCAGCAGCTTTTGCCAACGGTAGCTGTGGACTTAGCAGTACAAATTCAGCTGTTTGGAAAAGCTGTCTTCTGCCAGCTTTTTGCAATGTGTTGAAATTTCTGTGCTCATTTTCCAAAATGCTATAGATGGTTTGGATAAACCAAAAGCCATATGTTCACTTTCCCACAGCTACAGCAGCTTTTCCAGACAGCCAGCCAACAACAACTTTGTCAACAGCCACAGCCTAACCAAACAGGCTCTTAGTGTTGTTGGAGGGAATGAATGGCTGCTGTGATTTGTTAAATTGTAAATAATTGACCTAATCCTGGCAGCCTTGAACCAAGCAGCGGCCATTTTGCGACCCATTAGTGGATCAAAGTGGTTTGTACTGGCGCATTCAGGCCGTAAACAGAAGCACAATCAAACAAACTAAGCTCTATAGAATTGGCGTTCGATCCCCAACCGGTGACGATGTTACAGGTGGTGCTGGGCGTCTGTCGCTACTGCAATTGTACCGCACAGAGCTCGAGGAGGGCAGCCATCCCCGATCTGAAAAGCACGTGAATCCAGAGGCTGGCTCCAGGAACAAACCCTAACAAATCCCCAAGGATCCCTGGTAAAAACGACGCACAGATCTCCAAGCAGGCAGGCAAGGAATCCAAGTGAACCGTGGCAGCTGGGGAATCGAGGGGTGGAGGATGATAAGATTTAGTACCTGGGCTTGAGGGAGGTGTGGGCGGCGAGGTCGCGCGAGGAGTACTTCCCGGAGGGGCCGAAGATGCGGGTGCCCCCCTGCTCGTTGCCGCCCTTGGCCGGCGCCCACGTGGGCCGCGCCGCCGTCGTCATCTCTTTCTACTCGGCGCGCAAGGATGCGAAACCCTAGCCGAGCCGATTTGGGGGGGCGAGAGCGAGAGAGAAGACGCTGTCGCGGTTGCAGAGAGGACCCGAAAACTGCCCTGGCTGGAGAGGCGTGCTTGTATTTCTTTCTTCGAATTGGATCCTAAGTAGAGTCGCTTATGGACCCGTATGGTCTAAAATCAGGCTATCAAATAACTTGTATTTTTAGACTAATTTTATAATTTGATTGACTTTAGAAGTTTCATACTATTTAAGCGCGAAGAGTCAGTTTAGTTTTCTCTCATTTTTCTCTCTCTTCCATATCAATAATTATCTTACATGGCATAATAAAGAGTCAGTTAATATCACACTATTATAGATGTCCTAATGTATTTTTTCCCTCTATTTGCTCTGCTTAAGGCCTGACAGCCTCAACTTAAGTCTGAGTTGTGTTTCGAGCCCAAGCCTTTCTTACAGTCTCTGTTTGGTTGGTAGGGATAGGATCATTCAAGTTGTCTGTTTAATTGAATGTCCGGAATAAGATGAATTTTACGTTTGGTATCAATCATCAGGTAATACTTATGGTTTCTATATGTGTATGTATGCGTGTGGTACAGTGGTCGTTTGAAGAGTAAATTACACAAAATCACAACTTTAGAGTACCTCATTACACTTTACCACAATTTTTTGGCTTTTTTTAGAAAACCACAACTTGTAGTCTAATATTTCACAAATAACCCAAACTGATCATTTTCAGGTGTTTGATAGCAAAATTAATATAAAGGACCCACTCATCAGCACTTATATAGACTCTCATGTGGACAATGTGTTGAAGTGGACATGGAGCCCACCTATCATCCTCCCACCTTCCTCTTCTCTTCTCCCTCTCTCATGTCGCTCTCGTCCTCTCTCCATGGTTGCCGAAGCGCTCACGGAACGACGATGTCGGGGGATGCTGTAGCCGCACTGCTAGGTCATCTATTCCCTCCCCGCTCCCGCTCTCGCTCCCGTCCTTGCTCCACCCCCGTCGCCGCTCACCATACCAGCAATATCCGCATAGGATGACACCTCGTCATCCCCAAACACCACAAGTGGCGGCAACATGCGGAAGGTTAGAATTCCACACCAAATCAAGGGAAACAAACATGGGCCTCGCTCGGGATGACAGAATGGATCGCTCGAATCTGGGGTCAGAACCATATTTCAATGTCCACCCACCTTCTACACTTCTTCTCCTCTTCTTCGTGCTTCACATGCCCGCTCTGATGCGGCAGCTCCGCCTCCATGACACCAAGGCATCGTCTTCCCTTTGCTCGTGTCGCTGCTCTTGTTGTGGTCTACGGCGGCGTCCGCACTCGCGACGTTCACTATGGCCAAGGCCGACGTCACAACCATGGTGTTGCCGCTGCTGGTCGATTTGAACTGCATGTCAGCGGAGGGTGACCATGAGCGGCAGGAGACGCACTCGTCGTCGCACCCCTTCTCCAAGCTCGTTGGTGCGGAGGACTTCCTCTGCGCCTTGGGGCCGCCCTTCGCGCGTGCAAACGCCGTCGACATGTGGTGGTAGGAGGTCCAAGCGGGACTATATAATTTTTGTTGTGTAACTGTAATTTTAAAAATATATAACTCAATCATTGAGAAATAATAATTTCTTGAACGACTGAAGAGCAGTAAATCAGTCGTTTTATTGTTTTTCGCTTCAGAGTAGGCTCTACTAGCTACTATTATCGGATCAGCAAGAAGCTGAGTTGAGCTAGTTTGTCCCTGCAGCTGCAGCTGGAGGTGCGGCGGGGACGGAGTAGGAGCACCGCTGCACAGTGACCTCGTCGACGGCCAGCGTGTCCCGTCGGGAAGGGGCACGCGCCGTCGTGCGCGCCCTGCAGCGGCCCACACGGCGCCGGGCTGACGCTCGCTGACACCCCCTCCACATCGGCGCAGTTCCACGACACCTTCCTCGGCTTGGCCATCTCCGCCGTCACGTTCGCCATGCAGATCCCCCTGAACGGCGCGCCCTGGATGCCCTCCATCCTGGCTGCCTCCTTCCACACCCCCGTCGCCACCACGTCCTGGTAGCTGATGTTCTCCACCACCGGAATGGCGCTCGCGTCGTACTTGTCGTCGGGGTGCGAGTTGTAGTTCCCCGTCATCCAGAACACCCGCTTCATCGTCGTCAGCGTCATCCGCCGCGCGTACACGTCCCGCACGTACGCGCCGCGCCCCACCGCCGTCTTGATTCGCACGGCCGACTCCGTGCCCCACCGCCGTGATGTCCTCAGCGCGCACGTCCCGGATGCCGCCCGACATCTCGCTGCCGAGCGCGATCACCGCGCTCGTCGGCGACACGCAGGTCAGACGCCGGACCACGATGTGCTCGCTCGGCATCCCGTAGGCGATGCCGTACTCGTCCCAGCCGCTCTTGATGGCCACGCAGTCGTCGCCGGAGACGACGTAGCAGTCCTCGATCCGGACCTGCGAGCACGAGTCCGGGTTGATGCCGTCCGTGTTGGGGGACCGCGTCGGGGCCAGGATGGTGACGCCCTGGATCACGATGTTGCTGCTGTACACCGGGTGGATGTTCCAGGCCGGGGAGTTGAGCAGCGTCACGTTGGAGATGAAGATGGTGTCCGCGTGCATCAGCTCGATCAGGTACCCGCGCGTGTACTTGAGCTTGTTCGAGTGAAACTTTGACCACCACGTCGCGCCCTGCCCGTCGATCGTCCCGTTGTTGCCTGCGAAATTAATCAACTCAGTCTTCAGAGTTTGATCGATGTTCAGGCGAACTTGAAATTGGTCAGGATGATCGAGCTGAACTCACCGGTGATGACGACGTCGGTGAGGTTCGATCCGGCGATGAGGCTGGTGTATCGCCCTCCGATTTTGTCTCTTCCTCTCCCGTAAGAAGGCAGAGGATCAATGATTGGCCATTCGCTTATGTCCTGCATTTCATCGCCAATATTAGCTTGTATATAGCATCGGAAACTGCAGAAATTTCAAGAAATTAACCGGCAATGGTCGGTGACCTGGGAGGCGAGGATGACGGCGTCGCTGTGGAGGAAGAGGGTGAAGTGGCTGGTGAGGTTGAAGGGCGCCGTCAGCCACCTCCCCGCCGGCACGTACAGCATGCCGCCGCCGCCGCCCTCGCCCGAGTACTGTGACAGGTGCTCCACCGCCGATCGGAACGCCGCGGTGTTCGACGTCGTGCCGTCGCCCACGCCACCGAAGTCCGTCAGCGACGCCGTGTGCTCCCGGCAGGTCGGCGCCAGGTACGTGCTTTGGCCGGCGGCGGCGCCCGCTGCCGTTGGGACGTGGCGGCGCGCGGCTGCCGTCGCCGACGCGGCGAGGAGGAGGACGCAGAGGGAGCGGAGAAGCTGTACCAGGTGCATGGTCAGCGCATTAGCCTTCAATTTTGCATCTTTTTTGGAATTTTTTACAGGAGCTTGCAGATATGGACAAAGAAAGGCCAGAAATTTGAGACTGCTGCATATTGCACTCGAGCAAAACAAGAACAAAATGCAAAAGAATCAGTTTCAGCAGAAGGCCAGAAGATGCACACACATATGCAGTCTACGCGCGCGGAGAGGCAGAAACAAGTAACAGTAACGAAGAAAACAAAACAAAAATTGCAAAGGGATGACGCGAGAAATGCAGTGTACTTTTTTTGAGAACAGAAATGCAGTGTACTTGCAACTGCTATTGTTGAAAGGAAACCTTTGCAGGACATCCATAAAGGAAATGTTAGTAGAATCTAGAACTGAAAGGACAAGAAGAAGGAAGACGCAATGAATGAATCGTTTAGAGTTGCAAGAGGCAGCAGCAACGAATGAATGAAATAGCACAGGTGGTTGGTAATTAGTACATGGAGCGGTGGAGGCATCTGGAACGCCATTGCTGCCCTCTCTTTTCTCTATTCCATTATCTAAAATAAAAATTGCTGCTCTCTCTGTTTGGAAGGGAAGGGGAGTGAGCACTGAATAGTGACCAGTGAGAGGCAGGAGAGGTAGATGGATTGGATGGTACTCTACTCTTTTATTTATAGGAGACCTTTGTAAAAAAAATGTTGTTGTGTTTACCACTAGCTTAATGCACTCGTTAATTTTACGAGATTTATTACGTGATCTGTAACCGACTTTTCCTGCGTTCTCGTTTTCTGTAAGGCTAACTCTGTGATTTTTACGGAGAGACGTCTCTCGTCCCCTTTCCTCTTCTACAGTAGAGAGGGGCGACAGCGGCGTCTTGTCCTTCGATCTCCCGCCGGCGAAATCCGGTGGTTCCCCTCCCTTCCGTTCGCCGTTTCGGCGGCGGGAGGGTAGAGAAACCTTGATTTTTCGTTTGGTGTGTAGATATGTATAGTTTATCTAGGGTTTGTAGCTTCTCCGGTGTCGCTTCGGCAGTGGTGGCGGCGCTGTTCAGCTCCTTCGTCTTTCGGCTCCGGCCCTGTCTCGGTGTGGTCCTTCCGGGTGGCATCGAGGAGCCTGTGAAGTTTTGCCCTCGCGGATCGTTAGATCCGTCGAGATGGATCTCGGTGGTCCTCCTCGGTGCGGCTCCGGCAGCGGCGACGACGTCCCCGAGATCTCTTCGGTTAGCTGCTTCCCCCAGCTTCCCTTTGTGCTGCGGTTCTGCGTTTGCCTGGCGGAGAGAGTTCGTTCGTTGGGGGAGCTCGTTTTCCTGCGCATGATTGGGACTTCGACCTCGTCGCCGATTCCTTCATCGGGCTTCAGTTCCGCCTCTCGCGGCGGACGTCCTCTGTGGCTTCCGACCGAGGATTCGTCCTCTGATTTTCTGTGCAGGTCTTCTTGCGTTCTCCGGCGAATCGTTCCCCTCTGCTCCGGCGAGCTGGCACGGCGGCGCGGACGTTCGGTGGAAATATCCCCTAGGGACCTATCTGCAATTTTTTCTTTTCCAAGGGTTTTTCTATTTATCTGTAGGGACAGCTGGCCTGTTCTACATGCTTCTGTTGTATTTTCCTTACCTCTATGAATGAAGTTATCCCCTCAAAAAAAACACTGTGATTTTTCGCGAAAAAAACTTTGGTCAGTGACCTGCATCATGTAGCTAATACAAGCCTTTTGCCAGCCTCATCTTATATATATCCATGTCTGTTACTATCTGTGAAGGTAGTACTCTGCTTATGCTTGTCGTCGTCACGGACGCATGCATTATGGTTTGTTCTGCTTCGAGTTCACGGGTGCTGCGTGCGTGTATTATAGTAGGTCGTGCCTTCCAAAAAGACGATGGCCACTAACAATACGGGCATGCAGTCCCGATCAAAAGAGAAGCTAGCGGCAATTTGGATCGGTCCATGCACGGATATGTTTGACAATTTTTTATCAGTAAGTGGTGGATTAGCGTGTGTTTAATTAGCCATTGTCGCGGACACACTTGAGGTGGAGCGGCACGAGCTAAGGGCCTCTTTGATTCACATGAGTTCCGCATGAATTCTGCAGAAATTTCACAGTACAAAACTCCTCACCAAACCGGAAAACACAGCCGTGCATCTAAGAGACCCCGATTAACACTGCACTTGCAGGCTTGCAGCTGCCGAACTAGCTAGCAGTGCTCCTCCAGTGCAATGCTCTAGAGTGGTTGTGCTCGTGATCTCGCATAATATGAAGGTGCACCGGCCCACTGCTTTGCTTGCACGCCCCACTCTTCCACTATCCATCTTCCATCCCTTCATGCATGTGTTCCATCCTCCAACAGATTGCAATTACGAGGTGTTTACCACACAAAACTAAATTATTTAATCATTATGTATGTTCCAGCACACACTACTCAATATCACTTGCTGATTCCTTGGCAACTCTGTGTGTAATTTTGGCCACGCTTTCTATGATTTGGCTATACACGTGCATGTGCTTTATTGTAGTAAGGTTCTTTTTAACTGTCACTTGTTGTAAACCGTTAAACTCTTTCAATTTATACAAAAATCTCAGGTAGGGGCCTACCCTCCCGACTTTGCTGAAAAAGAAAAAGAAAAACTACTCAATATCTGACTCCCAACTAGATACATGCGTGTTGCAGTACACACTAACAAGCGGAAAGCATAACGAAAACAAATTTCTAAATAAGAATCGACTTGATGCACACATACATTCGGGCTGTCCATATATGCAGTACGTCGGCAGCATGCAACTCCAAGTCCAGCTCGATCCCACGTACACACGCGGCGCAACACCTTTTTGCATGCTGATCATAGTGGTAGCAAGTTTGGGGAGACCCCATGTTGGACACGAAAGGTACCATCAGACAGGCCAAAAGAACAAAGGAGCAAGTGGAACCAGTGCCCATCACAGACTCAACACTCAATCTGACATTGTAAAGAACAATACTTATATCACTGGAGGTGGCGAGGAGCCAAACCAACCATTCCATCCACTCCTCCAACTGTGACCTGCACTACAATCAAATCTCTGGTGAAAAAACACTGGGGCAGGACAAATTGAGCAACATCAGCCTCTGGTGAAAATTAAATAATTCATTACAATACGACTGTAATTGATGCCACATACATATCACTTTGCCTCGCGGCGGTAGTAAAACGGGTCAACTAATCTATATCCATTTTCGGTTCCTCAAGGCAGTTAAATATCAGGGAGAGAAAAAGATACACCTTTGGTATAACCAGTATGTATATGTTTATAACTCTCTGTAAATGTTCAGACTATTGTTGGCGCCACTGAGCATTATGTTAATGGCCGAAGCTGCTGGCCCTTGGATAGGAAATGCATCCTCTGATGAACGATCTCTGACCTGTAATGGCGAGACAGCCCAGGTTGCTACAAGATCAGGGCAGGTATCTGAAGCTGACCGAGGAAACACTCCTCGACAATACAACGTGTCGAAATCACCCAACTGTTCCCATGACGAAAATGAAAATGGCCCGGACATGCCACCAGTAGTCCATCTCCACTGGGGAATATGAGCATGAGAGGCACATGTCAGCCTATGGCCAGAAGGATAAGCATCCCCTTGTGCACCTGGAGTTATTTCAAGGTCCACGAAATCGTCCTGATGGTCCTGACTTCTACGATCGTCCAACATCAGTTGGCAGGGTTCGTCACAGTCTTCGCCTATGAGAACATGAAGAGCAACTGCTTTGGCTATCGCAGCACCTTCGTCGTCCAGCCTCTGTTGTTCTTCTTGTTTCTGCTGCCTCTTCTTTTCCAGTTCTGAAATAATTGCAGCGGAGTTTGCAAGCGCTTTCTCTAGCCGGCGCCTTTTCTTCTCAGCCTGCTTCTGCCGATCCGACTCATCTTTGACGTGTTTCTTCTTTCCTTTCTTCAACATGTGGCCTGTTTGATTGCCTCCAGATCTGTCCATCACAACTGTGGCACCTTTTCACTATATCCAAAATTCCTGTACTAATCCAAATTATGAAAACTTATGATCTAAAGAGTGCATGCCTCGTACTCCCTATAAAGAGCATATCCTAAGGCAGCTACAACTTCTTTAAACTGAAGAGCCACTTAAGCTGTCACAACAGAATACCTAAATCCACTCAGGCCTCGATGAGTATATTATCTTGTGAATGGCACAATCCCGGAAGGAGAATTAGTAAGAGCTTGATATTTCTTCTATTGTTAATTTCGTCACGAACTTTCTGCCAGCTTTTGGCCCATTTTCGCACTACCAGAATTGATATGAAGTCACAGCCAACCAACTCATAAGGATCTTCTCCTGCATCAAGGGAATAAGAAACTCAGGTGAGAAACTAAGATACACATGCACATAAAACAGATGCTCAAGTAAAGCACGAGAGCATGCAACGTGCTTCTTATGAATCCAAGGAATATATACATGGCCATCAAGTAATACGTACGGTCTGTTTGCTAGCAGCCAAAGATGAATGATGATGCATTGCAGGACAAAACTCAGAACAAAAAGGAAAGTACAATAGCAGGAGAATATTTTGCAGTTCCATTTCATTCATTTAAAACGTGCCACACAACTAAAAAGTTAATCCTATCTGTGTGTAGTAAACGGCCAAACCAACTTAGTGGCAAGGCAAATGCCACTGAATAGCGTGGCCTTTGTGTGTAGTAGACGGCTAAATTCAGCATTAGCTACAACAAGGTTTGAATTGCAAAATTGTCCAAAGTGGAAAATCCTGAAATGGCTCATGGCTACAGTGGCAAATGCTGAATTTTCCCTACAATTTAAACCATATCCCAAAACAAAAGCTCGAGAGATTAGCATACCTATCATGAGCTTTCCAAGTTTGGTTGCATACCGTGCACTAACACACGTATCATTCCTTAACAACATCAGATGAACTCAACTCTTTGAGTTTGGTTGTTAGAAACTGAATTTGATCTGGCAAAATTGTTAGAATTAATCTTGATTCATGTATCTGCATCTTTATTTTCGTGTTGCATGTAGATCGATCGTCAGGCTAGGCTGTCGAAGGCAGCCGTGCGGCTGTACGTGCAATGCGTACGAAGCTACCAGGTTCAGCTAGAGAGCGTGCATGGTGAGATACCAACGGCCGTGCAAAGCGGGCGTCGCCGTGTGAAGCAGTTGCAGGCGAGTTGCGCTTGGCGAGCCATCACCACGCGGCATCGTCTTCGTCATGACCTCACTCTGATACCAAATGTAGGGAATCACTCCCTCTCCTTGTGTTTATCACAAACACACGCACACACTCTTGCCTCTCAGGATACACGCACTCAAAGAGACAGGAGATAGCAAAACAGGCTGGACACAATACAACTGGTACCTTACTTCTCGCCAAGTGCAACTCGCCTGCAACCGCTTCACACGGCGACGCCCGCTTCGCACGGCCGTTGGTATCTCACCATGCACGCTCTCTAGCTGAACCTAGTAGCTTCGTACGCATTGCACGTACAGCCGCACGCTGCCTTCGACAGCCTAGCCTGACGATCGATCTACATGCAACATGAAAATAAAGATGCAGATACATGAATCAAGATTAATTCTAACAATTTTCCCCCTAATCTTGATTTTTAATTCTTCATACAGCTTCAAAGAAGGGCCGGTTCATCGCTGGCATAACCTGAGCTAGCAAGGCTTTCTCCTCCTTTCCTTTCTTAGGACATTCCCAAGCAAAATGTCCATATTCCTCACAGTTGTAGCATTGTACCTCGCTTTTATCTTTGCACTGTTCACCGCGGCCTCGGCCGCGACCTTGTCCTCGTGACGAGCCATGTCCTCTTGTCATGAGAAGTTGCTCTTCCTCTTGGGCCTCCCGCCCCTTGAGAAGCTCCTCGTGCGCCTTCAGTGATCCAATGACCTCCTCCATGGCCATCTTGTTGATGCCACCAAATAGCGCCATCGACGAGGCAACATTGATGAACTTGTTGGAGACGGCTCACAGCAGCTTCTTCACAACGTACTTCTCCTCCATTGCCTCTCCAAGCTCACGATGCGCCCAACGAGCATCGTGAACTTCGCCGCGAAATCATCCACGGACTCTGCATCACTCATCTTAAGGTTATCAAAATCCGAGCGCAAGGATTGTATCCTTGCCTCCTGGACGCGCTCGGCGCCCACATGCATGGAGCGTAACGCTGTCCATACATCAGACGCGGTCTCCTTCTCCGCAACTCGCAGCAGCGTCTCATCGTCGATCGACTGGGAGATGATTGTCAAGGCCAGCTGGTCCTTGCTCTCATCGACATCCTTGGACGAGCTCTCGCAATCAACGGCACCCCATACGCCATTGGTTCGCAGGAGGTACTTCATCCTCATCGCCCATGCCGCGTAGTTCGTCCTTGTCAGTAGCGGGTATGGCAGCCTCGCCGCCCCGCCACCGTCGCCATTGAGTCGCCCAAGCCGCTCTTAACAACGGCTGCACTTGGCGAGCCATCACCACGCGGCATCGTCTTCGTCATGACCTCGCTCTGATACCAAATGTAGGGAATCACTCCCTCTCCTTGTGTTTATCACAAACACACGCACACACTCTTGCCTCTCAGGATACACGCACTCAAGAGATAGCAAAAAAGGTTGGACACAATACAACTGGTACCTTACTTCTCGTATTCAGCAATAAACAAAAGACCGAGTACAGATATTTAAACACAGTGAGCACATACGTAGTCTCCACGCATCCGGAGCTCACGGAACGCATGATCCTAAACTCACGCCACCCACCTGTGCATCCACTACTTGCATGTAGACATGCAACAACCAACTACCGGGACCTATTCTCCCCTCCACGAAATCACTTCGTGGCCTTGGACATGCATGCACTAACTAGACTAATCTAATGACCTGGCTAACTGAACATCGGCAGCTCGTGCATCTTCGTTGGCTTCGCAACTCGCCTGCAACCGCTTCACACGGCGACGCCCGCTTCGCACGGCCGTTGGTATCTCACCATGCACGCTCTCTAGCTGAACCTAGTAGCTTCGTACGCATTGCACGTACAGCCGCACGGCTGCCTTCGACAGCCTAGCCTGACAATCGATCTACATGCAACACGAAAATAAAGATGCAGATACATGAATCAAGATTAATTCTAACAATTGGCACTTGCGGAGTTTAATCCATGGTATTTATTTGCAGAAAAATATCTACTTATCACAAGGTGGAGCATCTAAGTTATGAAATCTGCTAGACAGATAAGCAAATCAGCGGCCAAAACGCGCAAAGACTGCATCTTTCCAGCCCACGACGAATCCGGCGAGCTAATCGGAAATCTTAAACAAAGATCCAAATCTCTGATCGAAATCCCCGCAAGGAGAGAAATCAGCCGCTATTCACATCGAAACACCGCAACGACTGATCGAATTGTACCAAACGAGCCCTGAATTAATCCCCGGGGAAGGGAAAGCGGCTCAAGAAATTACCTTCCTAGAGCCGGCGATGGCTAGCGGGGCTGCCGAAACGCCGCCTCACAGGCGACCATCAGTGGGGAGTGGAGCTGTGGACATGGGCAATTCCGGCGAGAGTCGATCGAATTCGGGGAATTCGAGGAGGATTTGGGGGCGTGCAACTGTGCAAGTATGGAGGAGGTAGGAGAAGAGGGGAATTGGGAAATTTTGGGGGCACGTGCAGGGCCCGTGAGGGTTGCACTGTCCAAGGACTCCAATGTACTACTACTCCTGGTTTTTTCCAAGCATAATTTCTTTTGTGTTAGTATTATTTTCTATTTCCTGGCCAAAGAATTTTTCAATTCCTCCTGGCAGATCTAACCATGTGAAAATCAAACTTGTATACATCTTTCGTTTAAAAAGTTCAGTCGTCGTCCTATGTAAATTTAAATGAGTGAGTTTCCTAGAATTTGTAGAGATAAACCATCTATTTTTCTACAATACATGGCTAGATATCGTTACGACTATACAAGTGCCTACGTCCATGCAAACTTGTTGCAGGATTAAAAATTCGAAAAACTAAAAAACCTTGTTAGAGGGTACTGTGAGTAACTGCAGATAGATTTACAGGGGATAAAATAAAAACAAAAGGAAAGTTTCAACAGGCTACAACGGAGAGGGACCCGGACCCAGCTAGTCACCGACGGGTGGGCCCCCCCGCATCCGGCAAGACGCAGACCTCACAGCTGCATCGATCGGCGGCCGTCTCCGGCAAGGCGCCGCAGATGGCGCGGGAGGTGGTGGCGCACGTGTACGACGTCGCCTGCAGCGGCTCCGAGGGTGGTGGCGCCACCGTCGTCCAGATCAACCGCATCTTCAAGGACGCCATCGGCCTCGGCGGCATCTTCCACACCGCCATCCAGGTAGTCCCTCCCGTTCCATTCCCCACCGCGGCATCTTCCTTTTTCTCTTGTCTCCTCCTCCGGGGCTGTCTGGTATCCTAAGAAGATTGGATCTTCAGGCGAATGGATTCGTCTTCTAGACGAAAAATCGATTCTTTTGGGTAGTGAACTGTATAGGTTTTGTGTGCGCGGCCCTTTTTTTTACTCCTGGTAAGACCTTGGTGATTTTTCCGTATGGACTTGGAAATGTGTAGAAAGTCTGCTTCTGATCGATATCTGTAAGTGACAATTTTACTTGATGCGGAACGCCTTGAAAAAAAAGTGTAATTTGTAACTGAAATGCTCAATGGAAACTTTGACGTTTTCTCTTCAGCCATTTGGTTTGAATGTAGGGCTATGGTAGAAAGAAGTGCCAGAGTCTGATAAGGATCATGCAATGCAAGGAGAATAGGAGATGGTGCACGCGAGTTTTTTTTTAAAATATTATTATTTTTTTCAGAAATTTCAGAAATAATACCGCGTATGAAATTTTTTCAAAAATGGCTTCAATCGCCAGGGGCCAAGGCGGTAGGGTCCAATCGCCATGACCCGTGACGATTTCACCGTAACCGCCACGGGTGGTGGCGATTTCTGGCTACCGCCGCGGGCCGTTACGGCATTAAATCCTATCGCCACGCGTGCTGGCGATAACGGTCCAACCGCCACGAGTCGTGGCGACTGGAAGTTAATTCCGCGCGGAATTAGGTAACCGCCACGCCACGTGGCGCAATCGCCACGACCCGTGGCGATTACGGGGAAATCGCCACGAGTGGTGGCGATAAGTCTCGAGCCTATATAAGCGCTCGCAATCGCCTGCCGACAGCGGCGTGGGTGGAGGAGGAGTTCGAGCGGGCGCCGCGGGAGGAGAAGAGAGGAGAGCTCGGGTAGAGAGGGAGAGAAAAAATAGAGAGGAGAGAAAGGGAGAGAAAGTGTAGGGTTTCTTTGCACTAATTTGAAGGTAAATTTCTAAATCTCTTAGATGTATTAGTAGATATAGAACTAGAGGTAGATTTAGAGTACATTTGTAGAAGATATAACTTAGGGTAGATATAACTTAGTGTAGTATTTAGATATTTGTAGAAGATATAACTTAGGGTTTAGGGTTTAGACATTTGTAGAAAATATAACTTAGGGTTTAGGGTTTAGACATTTGTAGAAAATGTATTCGTAGTATTTAGAGATAATAGTAGATCTAGAATCGTGGCAAATTTAGTGTAGATTTGTAGCAAGATGCAATTTAGGGTAGATCTATTCATAGTATTTAGATCTCGTAATGTGTAGAAATATAGTGATATTTTAAATAGAAACGTTTGGTAGATTACATAGATGATTAGTTCAGAACAAATTGTACCCAGTCGTACTGTACGTAGAAATAGAGTAGACTAAGTTTATTTAGAACAAATTGTATCCAGTCGAACTGTACTTAGAAATCGAGTAGACTAAATTTTTACGCACGCAGAATCTTAGACTGTGTAGCCTAAAATATTACGTTTTGGATGGCAGGGATGTCAGAAGTAGTAGAATTTGTAGTCTATTACGGTATTGGTACCGTCCGTATAGATGAATCTGGATCCGTTGATCTTAGTAGCTTCCAACAAACGACACTACGTATGCAAGATCCACACAGATACCACATCAATAATATTAAAGAATGGTTCACACGGGCCTTTGGTCTTGATCCGGAGGTCGCAAGTGTAACCTTGCAGGCGTATTTTAGCAAGTCTTGCAAGCATGTCCGGTGGGATTTGTTCCCGCTCGATCTGACAAAAGACTGGCAGGCTTGGTTGAGGGCAAGTAAGAAACGCAACGGTTCCCATTATCTGTTGGTTCAGGCAGTACCTAAGCAGGTATCATATGAAGAAGGCGGAGGCGGAGGCAACGAAGTTGGACAGAACAGCGGAGGCGGAGGCAATGAAGAAGGCGGAGACGGAGGCAATGAAGAAGGCGGAGGCGTAGGACAGGACAGCCCGGCGGCGGAGGAAATTGTTGGCGAAGAAGGCACTGTAGTGGAAGTCGGTGGACCTTCAGCTGGACCTCCGTGACAGGAGGTAGCGAATACCTCAGCGGTTCGGTGGACGAGGGGGAGATACGCGAGGAACTAGTGCAGATTATGGAGCATGATGATGCCGTTGCTAGAGAGGAACAGATAAATCTCGAAGACGGTAGCAGCGAAGAGGACGAAGATGAGGATGAAGAAGGAGGCGACGATCCGATTCCTAGTATGTGGAATCTTGACATGTCCAGCAGAATGAATCTCGAGGGCGGAAGTGACGACAGATATCCGTACAAACCGAACGAGATTGTCCAAGGCGCATTCTACGACACGAAGAAAGAGGTGAAAGAGGCGGTGAAGCTTTGGGCGATGTCGACACAGAGGACATTTGGAGTGCAGAAAAGTTGCAGGGATCAGTACTCAGTGAAGTGCAAGTCTGCTGGGTGTGAGGGCTACGTGCATGCGTCTCTGAGGAAGTACGAAGTGTAGTGGGTCATACGACGGGTGGTGCCGCATACATGTGTGATAAGTGAAGTTCCTGACACCCATCGGAATATCAGTGCTGAACTCGTGGCTGGGTTGATGTATCACGAAATAGTGAAGAATGTCTGCATTCCAGCACAGTTCATACAGACATCTATGGAGAGCAAATACCAGTATAGCATAAGTTATGCCATGGCATGGAGGGCTAAGCAGATCGCACTGGAGCGGCGGTTTGGGACATTCATCGATTCATACCACAATTTGCCATATCTTCTGGACACACTGGGCCAAATGAACGACGGGACATTTGTTGGCCGTCTCTTATTGCCATCTCCGGACATGCCTGGAAAACTTATGTTGAATGGTGCTTTCTGGTGCTTTGGCCCGTGCGCAGAAGCGTTCAGACATATTCGGCCAGTTATTTGTATTGATGGGACATTCATGACAGGCCAGCTGAAGGGGACACTCTTTACCGCAATTGGGACAGACGGAAATGATCAGTTAGTGCCACTTGCAATGGGTTTCGCTGATTGCAAGAGCTACGACAACTGGATGTGGTTCCTTGGGTGTCTGAAGAAAGGTCTTGTGAAGGATCGACCAAACGTGTGTGTTATTCATGATCGGCATGCCGGGCTGCTGCTAGCAATTCACCATCTGCAACAAGGAGCGGCGAAGACTCCGGAGGGGAAAGATTTGCCAGAAGATTGCAGTTGGTACGACATCAGGAGTAGGTGGTGCACCCGTCACTTAGCGGCCAATTTCTATCGCCAGTTCAAGAACAAGCAGTTGATGAACCTCTTCAAACGTTATGCAAACAGAACCAGTATCAGAAGTTTGACGAGTACTGGAGGAGACTGGACGAGTTCACGAAGAAGGAGGTTAGACAACGTAACCCTGGGGAGGTAACACACAGGCTTTGTGATCTTCTGGGATTTGACGAACCAAACACTAGGAGGAAGGCATCAAGCAAAGTGAAGTGCTTCTCGGATTGGATAAGTAAGGAACCACTTGAGCAGTGGTCCCTCCTCCATGACACAGACGACGCTAGATATGGGATCATGACTAGCAATCTTGTTGAGGTTTACAATTTTGTTCTCAGGGGGGTACGAGGTTTACCCCTGGTCGCCATCGTGGAGGGTTCGCTTCACGGCACAATGAGGTACTTTCAGGAGAGACGTGCAAAGGCTGTACTGCATATGGAAAAATTCGGTGGAACACCTTACTGTGCTAAGACTATGTTGTACATGGAGGAGAAGGCCAAGGAGGCGCAAATGCACAAGGCCAGACGCACGGGTAATGTGCAACGTAGGTTCGAGGTATGTTTGAAGCAGAAGAGCGGATTCGAGGTTTGCGCACAGGAGATTACTCAGGAGGTTACTTTCCATATGCAACCGAATATCTCTGCTACGTGTACGTGCAACAAGCCTATGCTTCTTCACAAGCCTTACTCTCACGTCCTTGCTGCGGCTGCCAAGACGAAGATGGACACGAGGCCGTTCGTGTCGTACTACTTCACAAAGGAGGCTATCCATGATACCTGGACAGGGGAGCTGTATGGTTTCCGTGTGGTGGATAATTTCACGCAGGTACCTCCAGGCGAACGGTTCTATGTCCCCGATTTTAGCCTCCTCCGAGCTTCCGTGGGACGACGCCGGACTCGCCGTATTCATAACACGATGGACGAGGCGGAGGCTGGTGGACCAACCAAACAGTGCAGCTATTGCAAGAAATTTGGCCACCGCATGAAGACATGTCCGAAGATGAAAGAAGACCAAAAAAGAAGGGAGGAGGAGGCGGCGGCTAGTGCTGCCTCTGGGTCAGGCCATTAGTACTATTTGTCGCACTCTTTGTATCATGTAATTTGCTAGTGCGTTCGAACTTCGTGTCGTATTTACTTCGTGTACTCCATGTGATTCGTGTACGTCGTGGACTGTTGACCTCGTGTAATTCGTGTATTTCATGTATTCGTGCTATATCTAATTCGTGTGCTGCATGTATTTCATGTACTAGTTGATGTATTCGTGTTATATTTACTTCATGTTACTTCAATGTTTTTTTGTATCGCATGAACAGATATGGCTCGCTTCGAGCTGATAGATGATCGAGAGGACCGAGAGCACCGGTCTAGGCTGCTGGCTTCAGGAGACCGTGATCTCGGAGTGTTTCGTACTCGTACACCTGATCACGCGTGGAGGATTCACGAGTCGTGGATCGAGAGGTACATTATTTGGTTCTATTTATATCATCGTGTTTCAGTACTAACTGGACTTATTTTGTGATCTGACAGGCTCGCGTGGTCCGGTTTACTACCACTCGCACGGATGGTCGAGGCGGTGGGCGACGAGGACGGCGGACAGCCGGCTGCTGGAGTGGGTCGTTCCAGGAGGTTTCCTTTCGATGCCTTCTTGCTGACCGCACTTGTGGACAGGTGGCGGCCCGAGACCCACACTTTCCACTTTGCCTGGGGGGAGATGACGGTCACACTGCAGGACGTGGCCTGCCTACTTGGCTTACCAGTGGCTGGAGCAGTGGTGGGTCCGCTGCAGGCTCCTGTTGACTGGCCTGTCTCACTGGCGGACAGGTTTGGCGCAGCTCTACCACCTGGGCCACCTCAGGTTGAGGTGGCAAGGGCCGGCCAGAAGCACGGTCCCAGGTTGATGTGGCTTCGTCAGTTTGAGGTACATATGTCGTTTAATGATGTTCGACATATTCGTGCAGCAATCATCATATTTCTGTTATTTGACATATTCGTGCGGCTGGACACACTGGAGCACAGATTTCAGGGAGACCTCGACGTGTACCAGCTGAACCGGGGACTTGAGGCGTACGTGCTCTGGCTGCTTGGGTACGTGATGTTCACGAGTGCCCACGGAGACAGCGTGGACGCTCGCTACATCGGCATAGCACGGCAGATCACAGATGCTGAGTCGGAGGATCAGCTCCCTCCGACGAGCTGGGGGTCTGCGGTGCTTACGGGCTTGTACCGAGCACTCTGCGGCGCATGCAAGAGGAGGTTGGCCAACGCCAATCTCATAGGGTGTCTGCTTCTTCTCCAGCTGTGGTCGTTCGAGCGCTTCCCGGTCGGCCGACCATGGGTCGACGACTCAGCTTACGGCGCGGAGTTCTACCGTGGAGGAGGGCCCCAGTTGCCGCAGGACGGACCGACTTTCGGGTCCATGTGGACAAGAAGAACAGTGAGTTACTTTGTCTCTTCCTCAGTTTGTATTTGCTTATAATATTTGTACCTCAGTTCGTAAATTCGTTGACTATGACTCTCATATGACGTACTTCTTGCAGCCTCAGTGGGCGAGGGCACAGGTACGAGGCTGTTACCTCTCTTTCACGGAGCAGTTCCAGCACCTCCCTGCACAGAGCGTCATTTGGGAGCCGTACTCCCCTGATGCGTTGGCGCGACGTGCACCGCTCCGGGGGATGTCTTCACTGTGCCGGCGGGACGAGACCTACTGGAGGACCACTTCGAAGATTGTCTTCGACATCTTCGTGGAGGACCACTCACCACACCGTGTGATGAGGCAGTTTGGCTTGTACCAGCAGTACCCGCCTCCACACGTACCACTCGTCGAGCCGAACGCACACACGTAAGTCAAGTTTCAGAATTGGATATAGATTTCGAATGGCTATTCCTTTTACGAGATACAAATTTATTACGTAAACAGGTGGACTCGCAAGGGAGGGGTTACTAGGGAGACACAGTGGGCATCACGGATGGCCCCTTTTGTTGCCGCGTGGGGCACTGCTCTGAACAGCGTCCTGCCCGAGGAGCGGCCGTTCTGGTACGCGGACTTCGACGCCTACTTGCAGTGGTACTTGCCACGTACACGCGTCCACCTTATTCGTGGAAGCGAGGACCTTGAGGAGGCGGCGGCACAGACGACAGATATGTACCCGATCCTCGCGGCTGAAACTCTAAATTTGGCGGTTAGTGAATTTCGTGCTCCGCTTCTCCGTGTCTATTTGTGTATTACTTACGTGCGCACCTATGATTCTCACTTTTCAGGGACAGTGGGCGACATCGGCGAACGCGGAGGTGACAAGACTTCTGCAGCGTCACCCACCCGGCACCGATGACCACGCAGGCTTGTCCAGGGTCGCGGATTTTACTAGGAGGATCATGGACGTATTCAGGTGCACGTGCACAGAGACCACCGCGTCCTTCACAGACGAGGCACCGTCAGCCTCCTACCTCCCAGCCGCCGGGGCCCACAGAGGCGGGTGGTTCTGCGTGGCAGCAGAGTGCGGCCCCATTCTCCATGAGTGCACAAGGTAAAACAATTCTCGTCTCGTACAAACCATTATTCCTTACGTTGCTGTGCTCACTAATTCCGGTTATATGCAGCTCACGTGCCGCTTGAGGTGCCAGGTAGTCCGCTTGACTACATCCTCACTAGCCCCGACACTCAGGGCTTCAGCTTTCACGACGACGACGAGGCGGCCGAGCTGACTCCACGAGGGCAGTTCGGCACGACGCAGCAGACTCAGCCACCAGCGCCCACGCAGGATACACAGGCTGACCCGACACTTCCGGTGGGCAGGGCTCCTAGAGCGGGAGCGGGACAGCCTAGGCAGAGGTACTCACCGTCGCTGATCAGGAAGAGGCGACAACGAGACTAGGCGTCCATGACTTTAGTACTGTATTACATTATATTCTATCAGCACTTCGTATTTCGAGTATCCTTAGTTCTACTGAATTGCATGGAACACTCTGTTTATTTCTTCGAAATCTAGAGTTCGATACATCGTTAGCACTACACATGGCGTGACAACACGGTACGATAACATTCGCATACAGCCAAATAACCTAATAGAATATTGAAATAACTACTCAGGGCCTTTCGGATATTTTCCCTTCCTCATACGACGAGCGTGAGCTTCCTCCCCTTCTTCCTTCGCGCGACGCGCCATCTCGCGCTTCCTCGCCCTTTCGGCCTCACGTGCCTTCGCAGCTCGACGTTCCGCCTCCTCCTTTTCTTTGCGTTGCATCTCCTGCCAACGCTTTCTCTTCTCCTCCTCTTCTTCCTCGTGCATGCGTTCCAGAAACCGACCTCGAGCATAGCCAACCTTCCACATGAGTTCTTCCTCAGCCTCTTTCGATTGGGTAACGTCCAGCCACTGTATGTAGTCACATATAGTAGGTGGAGACTGCAAGCAAACGACTGTTATCATAGTATTGCATCGTGTTAGAAATGCGGGTATGTGCGAGTTTTACCCTTTCACGCCGTCTGGACATGCCAAACTTCGGTGGCTCTTCGTCGTAGTTAGCACACATGAAGAACCTTCTTCCGTACGTGTACGAGAACTCTTACGACTCCATCAGTCTGCACGGATCTTGGCACCAGCAAAGGGGAACTTCGACACCTGCGGACACGTCGGTAACCATCTTCTGCTTCGGCATCTCGTCAGCACCAGATGAGGCCATTCCTGCCATTTTGGAATACGCCATAGTTACTATTTTTAGGAAACTAAACAAAATAATAACGCAACTATTTACCTCACACCGCCCGAACTTTAATGTCCCTTCTCTCCCTCTTGCCACTTCCGAGAGCTTATTTCTTCTCACCTCGCTCCCAAACCCTAATCCCTCTCCCTCTCTTCTCTGTATCGATTTTCCAATTTTCCATGAATTGGTGGGAGGCAGAGACAGCTGAGGGGTGAATAAATAGAGAGAGCGCTGCGCTTAGGATTCTCACTTCACAGGCAGGAGGCGACGTAAAGCTTCACGGGCGATAAAAGGGACGCTGGAGGGGGGCCAGGCGTGGCAGGGCCACTTTCGGTGCGAAATCGCCACGAGCCATGGCGATTAGGAGAAATCGCCATGGCTGGTGGCGATTATGTCAAACCGCCATGGCCCATGGCGATTCAATACTGAATCGTCAATTGCGCTGGCAGTACAGAGAAATCGCCACGAGCCGTGGCGATTAGTCCCAAATCGCCACGGGTCGTGGCGATTGAAGCCATTTTTGCAAATTTTTCATATGCTGTATTATTTCTGAAATTTCTGGAAAAAAATAATATTTAAAAAAAAAGCTCTGGTGCACGCACTAACACACAGAAAACGAAACAATTTTTTCCTGGCGTTCTGGAAAAAAATATTGATCTGCTTACTGCTCCGTAATGAAAATGTTCTGATTCAGAACACCAAATAAGTGTTACACGGTATGGTATGAGCGAGAAATTTTGCAATCAAGTGTTGGTTAGTGGCTTATTGCATGTCCAGTCTTGTGCCTCTGCTATCAGATGAGTTCCGAGTTATTGATTCACCCCGCGTTTCACTAACAGGTCTATGGAGATGAAGAATGGTCATTTGGTTACTGTGAACAGGGCACTGGGGTTTTTAGCTGCCCCCATGCAAAAACCCCATGTACACATTCCGCGAGTCCATTGTGCTGGGGAAGACGAACTGCTCTATTTTCACGGTAAATCAAATAGTGCGGGAGCTCAGCTGGGAATGGCCTGGAAGCTCATATGAGCTCCTGTCGAGAAACTGCAATCACTTCTGCGATGAGTTTTGTCATAAGCTTGACGTGCAAAAACTTCCAGGTTCTTTGAACATTCTACGATCCTTTCTCAAATAAATCACACAGTGGTTCCTTTTGATGATGGTTGCTGAAAGCTAAGGCCCTATTTGATTGGGCTGTGACTGTTGAAAAAGCGGCTGTTGGCTGGCTGTTTGGAGAAGCGGCTGTGACTGTTGGTACGTGAGTCTGTGGTTGTATATGTTTGGTTGGGCTGTGGCTGTTGGCTATTGTATGAAGAAATGTCTGAAATGCCCTTAGAGTGTATATTATATAATTTTGTGAATAGAAAATCATAAGAAATCCAAAAAATTCAGAAAAACTTTAAAAAAAATCAAAAAAAATCTTAAAAATCAGAAAAATTCAAAAATAATCAGGAAATTTTCAAAAATTCAGAAAAATTAATAAAATTTCAGAAAATCAAAAAATCCCAAAAATCAGAAAAAAAAATTCAAAGAAAATCAGAAAAATTCAAAAAAAATTCCATCTGATCATAGAAGTTTAGCATATGCATTCCTAATACTACTGTGAGAGGAGGAAAAAAAGACTCATGAGAGCTGAATAATGGAGAGCTGGATGTGTCATGCTTTCTGAAGCCATTGTTGCACTGATTATCCTTTTCCTTATGTTCATAATTTCAATGTGTTAAATACAAGTCCAAATGTCAACTCTGTGTAGGCAAACAGGCGTGCAAGGACAGTGCCACAGGTGGAATTCAGGCCCCCGACCAAAGTTTTGTTTTGTATTGTTGTATATTTGTGTTTCTTATGTTTTGAATAAGAGGCACACGAAAAACAAGTTATCTGAGGGTGATCTTGTAGCACATCATAGTGCTATTGGTTTACTAAAAAAATCTTACGAATGCTTGCGTGTTGCTAATTTGATGAATTGGACCCGGAGTTTGGTAAAAACTTTCAAATATCACTGCATTCATGACTAAAACATAGAATGATGTGTTTACGCTATGTTAGGTTGATGATAAAAGTTAGTGCAAACAAACAAAACATATCAAAGTACAAACATGTTAATTCGAATTAAAACATTGGTACACAACCTACAAGGTGTTTGGTTCAAAAATTGTAAAGTAAATGTAAACGTATTTAGAATATAGCGGTATTGCAAAGGGAAGAGATAAAAGCTGAATTTGTTTGGTATATGCAGGTAATGGTATAAGAACACATTACAATGCTTGGTTCAAATTACATTGCGGAATGCAATCAGCAATCAAATTGCTATGAGATTGCTTTTGTTTGTACATCTTCACTGCATACAAATGAAATCGCATCCAAATCATAAAACTGAAGAATGGATTGTAATCCAAAACTACAAAATTACAGATTTGATGGATGATTTCAAACTCACATCAAAGTCACAAAGAAAAATACCAATAGAACAAATCAAAAACCAAAAAAGGAACAGGAGATTGGATTGAAGATTCACAACAAGATTTGAATCAACATGGGAGGGGAGAATAGATCAGAGGTGCACACGCAACAGATCATGGGAGAGGAGGAGGCGGCCGGGACGCGGCGCTGCTCGCTGTGGCTGTGCCGGACGAGGAGGCGGCTGGGGCGCCTCCGTGCGGTGGAGAACCCGCTGTTGGTTGAGCCTTCCGTCGAGATCCGGTCCGTTGTCGAAGGGTCAGTGCCGGCGGAGGCGTTGAGAGGAGGAGCCGGACGGGATCCGGTCGGTCGCACTGGCGGCGGTGGTGGTTGGCGACGGCGGCGCTGGTGGAGGGACAAGCTGGTGCTGGGCGGCGGCGGTGGTGCTGGGCGAGGCCTGCGCGACTGCGGAGAAGGGATTGGGGCGGAGGACCGGCGGATCAGGGCGGAGGACCAGCGGATTGGGACGCCGGAGGAGAAGCTTGAGGGGGAGGGCTAGGCGGAGGCGGAGGACTGACGGAGGGCGCCGTTGCGAGATGAAGGGGATCGGGACTTGAATGGCATCCGCCCGTAAATTGGCCTCAAACTCGGAGGGCAAATCTGTTGGCACTTAAGTGACCACTGCGGGAAGCTGCTCCCGGGCGGCTTCTTGTAGTGGCCCATATTTGCACCGATAAGCTCTATAGGCTATTGCAAAAAGCTGCTCATAAGCTGGGTGTTTAGTTGGGCTGGGGCTTTTTCCAATGGAAAAACTCCCAGAAGCCCAACCAAACACTGCCTAAATATCCTTTAAAAAACTGAAGCAAACTCTCTGATTATCTTACTGTACCTGTTTTGTGATCCAGCCTGATTGTCAGTTCTTTAGTTAATTAGTTCAGATGGTGCAATAAATTCCAACTAATTTCATATTCAGGTTGGGTCAATCGCTTTGCTAATGCTGGGGATGCAGCTCTAGAGGTTGCTGAAACTACAGCAGCAAAGGTATAACCTTCTGGATTTTTCTGCTAGTTTTATGTTTCCTCTAGAATTTTCTGACTACTTGCACCGTCACTAGAATTTGTCGTATTCCCCCTTGCAAGTCCTATATATTTGCTACATTTTTCAGAACCTCATAGTCGGGCAACTCAATAGCAAGTAAATTGCGTGAGCACGTGAATCAAAATTTGGATAAATCGCTGAAGATGGTCATTGGAAACCAAAAAGATTGTGAAACTATAAACAAAAATCATCAAATAAATATTCATGCTAGCTGCCAAAAATCAAAGAAATTTTCGGAAATTGTTATGCACTGTCACATTGGATTAGAAAGATATTTCTTAAGAAATCTGTATGCAAAGCAACATATGTGCAACAACAGCAATAGGCTTATCTGCTAACTGTGCTGGCTTGAATAACATTGGAGTGTTACCGTTTTATGTATCGAGGTACATACGTTAATCTTGTGCTAATCTTTTTAATTTCCGCTCAGCTAAAACAAGCAAAAAAGAGATTGTCAGTGCATGCAAAGCTGCCTCCACATATCTGGCTGGTGCATCGTCAAGTACACCAGAAATGTGGAGGATATGGGTGACACAACAAGCACTTCTGTTTTTGAGGGGACATGGATCAGAAGTATCATTGGCATCGGTATGAAGCCATCAAGGAGTCTTGTCACCAATGCATCGTCAAGTTCAGATGATGAAACATCTGACGATGAGAGTGGATCAAATCAATATGAGGACCAAAAAGATACAACAGAAGAGCAAAACACGAAAAGTGAGAGTGAACACCACCATCATCCATAAAGCTCACACTGTTATGTGCATAAAGAGGAGCAACCTTTCCATTACACAGCGAGCAATTAACAACAAAACGTAATTACACAGTCAGTGACATTCACTTCTGATCAAGAACTGGAAGCTGTGACAAAGCCCTGAGGAGTGCTGAAACGATGGAGTGCGTCACGATGTGTGCTATCCTCGACTTTACTTGCCCACGGCGTGGCAGTGGGTGAACTCTCCTTTGCCTTTCACCCTTGCAAACTTGCATCAGATGACCGGCACTAACTTTCTCGCCCATGTTGGTGAAGGAGATATTAGTGAGCTTCCTTGCTTGCACTTATGCTTAACCTATGCTCCCTATGTGGTCTATTTATAAGGCTCCAAGGAGTTTTATCTGGATGCAAGACATGACAGCTAAATTCTTGCTCCTTTGTCGTATCAACGGAGGGCGCCATTGGCTGTATTTGAAAGATTTTCATGTCAATATAATCTTGCAGTGTCTGTTGGTATGAGAAGCTTCTTTTGGTCTATTTTGTTTTAGGCATGATCGGGCTGTTTGTCTCTGTGTTGTCTGCAAATCTTTTACTCGGCTGTGGCCCTTAGTTTCTCTTGAACAAACATATTAACTCAAATGATAGATTTGTCATTTTGGACACCTGTGGTGTCAGGTACATGTATCTGCAGAGCAAAGAATTGTTGCCAACCTGTGATGTCCCCAAATCCTGAGTATTTTGTCTCTGAACAAGCATCTGTGATTATGCTTGTTAATTGGGGGCAATCAGAAGGTTCCTAGCACTGTCTCACTCTTGTACTAATCATGTGCATCAGTTTTGCCATTGTCCTTGTGTTGCAGTCTAGTGATTGGCCCTGACTGGTTGAACACCTGTACTCCTGCCCTCATGGAAGACATTTTAGTCAACTCTTTTTGGTAAATTAATACATGGCTGTCTCCTATGATTGATAAGAACTCAGCAGTTTATTCAGATAGCATTGCCGTTTCCTAATCATTAGCGGTCCACGAACCGTGATAAAGGAAATGAATGATCAACTAACCAAGAAAGTAGTCTGATGAAAGAAGACACGAAAATGCCATCAATTCTGATGACGGGTTTAAGGATAGGATACGTGTCAGTTGAGCCGAAACTATCTGCGTAGACAGCGAACAAAATGCATTTGGAGTCAAGGAAAAATCCAGGAACAGATGCAGCCGACCATAATGACACTCCGGCGGCTGCATTTTGTCTGCAATATTAGTGGGTACGATCACCTACAACATCTCAACTCTCAGCCTCTCGGGACCATTATCATGTACGACATGAATACTAGGCACAACTCTGATGAGGTTCTTTCGGTACACTTTTTATCACAACTCACAAGCAATTCTCTATGGAACAAAAGAATTACATGGCACCGGTGCCACGCAACAGTGAATGACACCGCTCTTATGCAAGTGACACGTGTGAAGCAATAATCTCAAGGCATCACACTATCCTTTCTTCTGTGTACCACCGGATCCGTATCGCGACGTGTCACTTGCACAGGTGGTGCCAGCCCCTGTTTCAACAGAACAATCTGATTCTTTGTTGGTAATTAACGTCCTCACGAGTGGAGGTACAGATAAAGCACGATGGAGTATGATGATCATCGATGTCAAAGCTATGACGCAACTTCTACCTGGGATTCAGGTTCAGAAGGTTGAGGGAGATGCTCATAAGGTCGCTCATGAGTCATGAGCTCGCGCAACTTGCGAGGAGAAGCAGGGAGCGTGGTGTTTGGGATAATCGTTTTCTTGCTTGTATTTCATCCCTTTATGTGTGTGATCGTATAAACTCGGCTATTGATTAATCAATCTCTCTTTTTCCAAAAAAAATGGCGTGTTATTATTATCACTAAACAGCAAAATCACCAGCTCCATAACAAAGTCACCATGAATCTCAGTTTTTTTCATCAAAGAAAGTGACCGTGAATCTCCACGTCACTCTGGCCCCTCGTTCTGCCGATGACGAGAACACTTGCTCCCAGCAAAACAAGATTTGGCATGGCGCCATCCATCTCTCGGCTCCTCTCCAATCACCCCTCTCTTCCTTCGCCACCGTGCCATCGCCGGCTACGGTCGCTCCTGCTGTTACCCCGGCCGCCTCACCCACGCCGTCACCTCCGGCGTGACAGCGAGCGCTCGCCGACCTCCCCACCGCGCCATCGCCATGTCCAGCCGACCGCGGCCGCCGCCGTGGCCATCGCCCCCCGGCGACCACTGGTGCTATTGGGCCTTCCTCCTCTCCGCCGCCGCCTTCGGCACCTGGTAATCGAGATCCGAGCTTGCTAATTAATGGCGAGCTCTTGTCGGCCGGCCGTCGAGTACGAGTTAGACTAATGCGGCCGTGTTGTGGTGGTGAAGGTAGCTCAGCGCCGCGCCTATCCTACTAACAAAAGCCTCACAAATGTCAATACACGCAGATTATCGAAATTAATTTATGTTGCGGTCCCTTGCAGATAATACTAACATGCTTGCAACAGCAAAGCATAAACTCGATCCGTATATATAGATCAACTCATAGTTTCATATTAACTCGGAGAGCAACGCCAAATTCATGTGCCATATCTTTTTGCAGTGAACAGACCTGATGCGCTACCATTACAGCATGGTTGTTGTTCCGTCCTATCTTAGCTAGTTAGAATCTGTTGTTTTGTTAGAGGGGCCGGGGAGAAAGTGACGCATAACGTGCAGTTGGAACCCTCAGCGACGCAGCAGGCAGACCAAGTGCAATCCGTCCCTGAAGCAGACAACCCGGGCGATCACATGCCTTACCAAGCTGTGCGATGATTTGCGAGGTGCAACTTATCCACGCTGCAACTGCAAAATATCACCATGAAATAGATAGGGAATCACGCATCATGACCAAAGTATGCTACACGAGTTGCTGAAACAACGTACGACATGAACAAACGAGTACCTGACAATGGCAAGGGTCACGAGCAGCGTTTCAGGGTAGTCCTCGTCTTAGCTAGGTGTGGTGTTGATAGGGAGTCTTATTCATGGTTGTTAAGAAGGAATGAAATGGCAAAGCCTTTTACAGTGGATGTGATATCAATGCCCATTACTTTAATCCAGGAATCGTATTTCGATAGAAGATCGGATAAGTTGTGACAAATAGTAGCAACAATTAAGTGCATTAATTTGTGGATAGATGAATATTATGGTATTTGTTGTCATGTTGATGGCAATATGAAGATCCAAAACAGGAAGAGCGCAAAGGTGCAGTCGGAGCTGTCCCTGGAGCTTCAGCGGAAGGGTTGTTTAGTCTTAAGAATATTACTCTGCAAAAAATTTGGTCATCATACAAAGGGAAGATTCTGGTAATGAATTTAGCTGGCAGAAGCTTGCTATTGTCTTTAGCAGGCATATCAAAATGACTAGCACCCAAAGTTTTTCAATATGAACAGAGAATCCAAAACCAGATGACAAAGTTTATGTATTGTACTGGCTGGGCAAAAAAAAATCCTCTGCTCATTCTTTAGTTCATGCCGAAAATGGCCAGCACCTGACACTTGACACTGTTCAAATTCAAGAGTTCAGACTAGCTTGATTGTCTTCGCCTGATATTGTACATTCTCATATAAGGACCATACAAAAAACTCATTCAAGAATCACTTCATGACAAATATCCAGAAACAATGCAGGTTTGAACTGACAAACACAGTAAAAATGTAGTATAAGCAAGTCCTGTGGCATCGTTCCCTTTCTACCTTCGGCATGAACTTGTACTCATCTAGGTAGCAGGCAGGCAGACAGGTAAATTAGACACATAGCCAAATCATCCAACAACACAACTCTTGGACATTTATGCAGTTTTAACCACAAATGACTATCTTTAGGGAAAGATAAACATAGTTCAACAGTAACAATATGTAGGATAAGATAGCATGTTCCATTAGACATCCTAATTAACCACAGTACATAATTCAGTCTTGCAGAAAATTCAAAATTGTACCCAAAGAAAAATGAAACACAGCATACAGAAACAGCACTTCTGGACACTCCGAACACGGTTTTCGCTACTGGCTACGCGGGGAATTGAGCTCACTGTTCCTCCTTGATGGCGCCTTTGTCACTGACATAGATACCATCCAAGAACTTCCTGATATCCTTGTTCTTCACATGGCATTTCTGTGGAACAGAAAGGAAAAGGAAACTTGCTTCAATAAAATGAATCAAACAACGAAAAGAATTGACAACAACTGTGAACCCGCGATGCATGTCTCAGCTATTCAAGAAGATAACTAAAATGGCATGGAATAAAAACACTACAAGTACCAAGATGGAAGACAAATAGCAGCCGCATACAAAAAGCATTACACCAAAACAAGACATACATTCACCTTGCAGAAGGCAAATATCATTTTGATTATTACACTATCATGAAACAAGCAATCAAATTCGTATGCTACACAGCAATTATAGCTCATCCTGTACTGGATAAATAATCACAAGTTACCTCGGGTAAGTCCATTTCCACCCAAGTTTGTACTAAAATCGAACACCTGGACTTCTGACTGCAAACTTTGAAGTGCTACTATAAAAACGGCTGATCATGCATTAGGATGCAACGCTTGTTCAAAAAATGGATTTGTACAGAGGCTACACTTGTTGGATTTGTACATCACAAACATGGCATTATATTTCTCCTCGTTTCTGCTTCGCATCACCAGGGACACATGAGTGTCTTTTAACTACTTAATAACATCAGAACACCCTCAAGTTGACCACTGTAAATATAATGACCAATTGGCATTGGCACTAGAATCTAAACATACAGTACAACGTTGAATAAACAGAAGAACTGCAGAAGCAGAGTATGCATCACATTGAACAGCAAAAGACATATATGCATTACAGTAAACAAAGTGTATGATCTCACTACCAGAGGACACTCGGCACCCTGCATCTCAAGCATTTCGATGATTTCTAAGCGCATCTAACATACTAGTTTTACGAAAGAGCATACACAAGCACGATTGCAAGCATAACACCATTCATGATCTATTGCATCACATCGACCAAATTATTCAGGTATCATCATCATGTACATGAGAAAGGAAGGAGCTGGCTACCTGGTTGATGAGGGCGGCGGAGCGAGAGACGAGCTCGATGTCGTTGCCGTCGAGGACGAGCTCATCCTTGACCTTCTCGGACCGCAAGATGGTCACTCCATCGAGCATGTCCACTTTCCTCACCTGGATTCAACAAGAAGACATCATCATCACTGGACACTAAGTAGGATCTACCCAAGTCTACCATGATAAGAAGAAGGATAGGTAAAGAAAAAAGTCACCTTCTTCTCGCCGAGAAAGTTCCTGATCTCGATGGCCCTGTTGCCGGAGGTGATGGAGGCATTGATGGGGAAGTGAGCATACACAAAGCGCATCTTGTAGCGAAAGCCCTTGGTGACGCCGGTGATGAGGTTCTGGACGTGGGAGATGGCGGTGCGGATGGCGGCCATGGTGCGGCGGGTGCCGAACCAGGCGTCGACCTTGAGCTTGCGGCCGCCGTCCTGCAGCTGGAAGTCGAGGTTGAGGTGCTTGAAGTTGCGGGTCAGAGTACCCCGAGGCCCCGTCACCGTCACCATCTTCGCCGACACCTTCACAGTCACCTCCTCCGGGATCTCCATCGTCTCAGACGCCAGGATGGTCTTCATCTTGGCCGGGTTACTCTTCTCCTACCTCGGCGGCGGCGGCGGCGGCGGCGAGGGTTTGTATTGGGAGGAGGTGGAGAGGGGGAGTAGGGAGAGTGGTGTGTGTTTATAGGCTGGACTGGGCTGGGCTTCTCTGCCCTTCTCTTTTCCAAACTCATTTCTCTTTACTTTTTCTTTCCAAAACTACACTTTTTTTCTTTTTTTCCTCAAAAAAAAACTACACTTCGAAGGAGTGGTTTCACATAAGTACACTTTTTTTTTATCACTACTTTTAGGGTGTGAGATTTTTCTTTTGTGACGATAAGATGTGAGATTTGTGTACCACCCGTCGACTACACGATTAATTTTCTTTGTCACAGTTTCGGAAAATCAGCATCCAAATTCCTTTCTCGTGCCGTTGACGGGCAGGCCACGACTGTTGTATCCTATAAAATTTAGTTGTTATGACAATACAAAAAGAAGTGTTATTTTGTAAAACTGCTGCTTAAAATTATAGTTTCTTGATAGTTTGGCAAGAAAAGAAAATGTAATTTAAATAAATTTACTCTCTCTAATTAGGCACAAGCAATACAAAAATCAACAATTTGAATTTGATAAATTTCAACTCAATTCCTTCCAAAAAATTTGAAACTCAAATGAATAAAATCAAAAGATGAAATATTGAATAAAAAAGAGAATGCAGTTTTAAGAAATTTACTCTCTTTCTAGGGAAAAACAATAAAAAAATTTCAAAAATTTAAACTGGATGAATTTCAACTCAATTCCTTTAAAAAAACTTTGGTATTCAAATGAATAAAATAATAAGATGAAAAGTGGAATAAAAAAAAAGAGGGAAAGTCTAGGATTTTGGCCAGGTGAAGATGACATAGGGATGAGGATGAAGACCACACGCGCCTGGCTCTCCACGTGTCGCACATCCCACTGGTATCTACGTGTTGACCAGATGGAGTGACCTCATACAGGTTTTCACAGGGTGCCTCAAATTGAACAAACCGATAAATTTTACCATTCGTCCGTAAAATAATAATTTTTATAAATAACTTTCATGATGGAGCAAAATAATATTGTGAGGATTATATATTTCAACAAGTAGTTAACTAGGAACGAACTTGCCTTTGTGATTGTAACATGGGAAAGTCTAGAGGAGGCCATTTGTCTAGCTGAAAGATCTTGTTGAAGTGAGGTCGTGCCTAGCTAAAAGATGAGGAGACAAGCAGAGGTGGCTCAACGAGTAGCAATGCTAGGAGCGCTGCCCATTCATTTCAAATTCCTCGACCTAATTGGAACTACTCCTAGCTAGCATCAATGCTGGCTAGCCGATCGAGGAGTAGTAGTGCTACTACTGTTGGTCATCATGTGGCCATGATAATTTGCCTATCTTGCCATCCATTTCAGTTCTTCTTTCGCCGTCAGAATTCAGAACAACATAAACAGAGCGAAAAGGCAGAGAAGGGGAAGAAACTGTTGAACCACATAGCAGGATCATGCATGAACCATAGAAAGAAATTCTAAACATAAAAGCTCCAGCATATCCTTGAGCCGTATGATCATGCATTGCTGCAGACCAAAGACGTCGTTTCGATGGAGAACTTCAGGGGTAAATTCCTTTTCAATTCTGTCGCAATTGCACCTACGGAGTAGCTAGCATCGGATCCATGCTCTCTACTCTTTTCTCATGTCAACTGAGAACTTTGCAATACATTAATTACATGTGTGCATTCTTCAGCTGTCATTGGGAGATAAGAACTGTTCGAATGACTGATTCTCTCATGCACTAGCTAGGGAGGAAGTGCATGCAGTACCCTAGGTTTTCATTCCATTTCATGTCATCCCAGACATCAAAGTGATCCATAGGTGAGATCGCTTTTCCCCTTCCCTGCCATTCTTTTCTCACCTCTGATCTCAACCAACAGTTGAGAGGACATGCAATTCCCCTCTTGCATTAGAAAAAGATTTAATCTTTGTCAAACATTAATTGTGACGCCGGAGGGATCGAATAAAGTTGTTCTTTTTGTTGCAAATGTTAGTTAATTTCATCTCCTGGTTTATTCTCGCAGGGAAAATTCTATTCTCTTCCACTTTAACCGTTTTGCGTGAAGTACAGATGCTCCATTTCAACACGATCCCACCTGCATGTTAATGCCGTATCCGAGGGGTTGTTGCGTATAAAGAAGGGCTACCGGAGCCTAAGATATACAAACATGGATCAAAGCGCACATGATTGCGAGGAGATATCACATATCCAACACAGTTAAAGAGCTTTATCACCTTTGAGAAAGATAGGTGGCCACATTTCCTGCTGTGCCAAATGCATCACTGCCCACACCACATCAAAAGATCACACACATGCTACAGTTTTCCTGGACTATGCAACTGCAACCAATCTGAGATATCTTTATCTGCAGTCCTGCAGATAAGAAAAGGCGTACCTGAAACGATTCTTTCCTCACTTAGCATCCCATGGCGAGTTCTTGAAGAACGCACACGGCTATAAATCCTCCTGAAACCGACGTTGCTTTGCTCGAAGAACGCGCGCAGCTGTTTGTCAGTTGTGGCGGAGGAGCAGCATGGGGTGGCTCGGCGGTGGCTTGCCGGTGGTGGTGATGATCGTGCTCAACGTCGTGGCGGCGGTGCTGGTGTCGCTGGTGAAGGTGGCCATGGACAGCGGCATGGACCCGCTTGTGCTCGTCACCCTGCAGCAGCTGACGGCCTCCCTGTTCCTCGGCCCGATCGCCTGCTTCAGAGAGAGGTGACTGACCTGACCTGATCCCGGCAAGAACAGATGAAGAAGATACAGACAGCTCAACGAGTTGCATTCTAACTTTTAATTTCATATGCTAGGATTGAACTATCAAATTTTAAAGTCTCTTCTCGGCCCCCTCGTTTTAATTTCAGCTCAAGTTTGGCATCTGTTAATTTCTTCTTCCTTGGTGAACATTTCAGGAAGTCTAGGCCAAAGCTGACACTGGAGATCTTTGCTTATCTCTTCATCAGTGCTGCACTCGGGTACTCAACACAATTTTTTATTTTTCTGCTCATGCAAGCATGAAACTGGAAGTTCATAACAACTTTTTTTAATTTCCTTTTCCCCCTTCTAATTGCAGGGCAGCTCTGAGGCAGTACATGATCTTCGTGGCTTTGCGGTACACGACCGCGACCTTCGTCACCGCCTTCTCCAACATTGCTCCTGTCTTGACCTTCTTACTCGCCGTCACCACACGGTAGTAAAACTCTTCATATATTGCATCAAAATTGCCCCTCAAATATAATCCTGATCACAAGTGACAAGATAATGATCGCTGTTCATTTCTGCACCAACAGCTCAGAGTCACTGAACCTGAAGACCAAGACCGGCGTAGCAAAGCTAGTGGGCACACTGGTCTCCGTGGGAGGCGCCATGGTGCTGACCTTCTACAAGGGTGTGCCTCTCACCCACACCGGCCACCACCACCTCCATTCTTCTTCCCAGCAGCAGCATGGCAATGGAGGTGATGCAGCAGGCTCTGGCAGCAGCAGGAGGTGGACGCTCGGTACCGTCGCGATCCTCGGGAACTGCGTCTGCCTCTCGTGCTGGTTCCTGCTCCACAGCAGGCTCACCAAGAAGTACCCTCATGTCTACTCGTGCAACGCCTTCATGTCCATGCTCAGCTTCCTCCAGGTTTCGGTGATTGGTCTCTGCACCCAGAGGAGCATCTCGATGTGGATCGTCAGGAGCAAGTTCCAGATCCTCATCGTCCTCTACGCTGTAACGATAATTCAGTCCTGAACTTGGCATGCTTCTTGTTTTCAGTAACCTGTCAGTCGTCACTAAGCTTAAATTTTCCCTGTGTTTGTGGTTTAATTCAGGGTGTGGTCGGGTGTGGCATATCGTTCGTGCTGCTGACGTGGTGCATCGAGAAGCGGGGCCCCGTGTTCGTCGCCGCCTTCATCCCGGTGGTGCAGATCATTGTCTCAGTCATTGATTTCACCATCCTGCATGAACAGATCTACCTTGGGAGGTACAGTTACAGTAGAGCATACCATCCAGATTCAGAGTTCAGATCATTTATTTACCCATAAGTAACACCTCAATACTGTGCTGTGCAGTGTGCTGGGATCTTTATTTGTGATAGGTGGCCTGTATCTTCTTCTGTGGGGCAAGAGGCAGGAGGCCTTGCTCCAAGCTCCAAAAGTTGCTGAAGATGACAAAGAGCAGCAGCAGCAAGTGCAGCTCTGACTGAAGAGTGAAAGACAGAGTCCTCCAATTCCATTGGGTGTTAACAAATGCAACAATAAGTTCTCCAACTCTCTTTTTTTCATGTTCTTGTAAGATCATTCTGGTGTAAAGCTTCAGAGTCAGAACACTATCATGAAGTTGTTTAGGTTCTATGCCAAACAACAGTAGGATAATGATCTAACCAAAACTAATAGCAACATTAGAGACGAAAATACTACCATGTTTTGCAGGTCTTTTGGAGAAGTATCTGCAATATATATATTAACTGCCAAGTTGTAAGAGTGTACATGGCATTTTTGGAGTGAAATGCATAGTACTATTTACTGTTGGATAAAATTTTAGCAGACATGGAACAGTAGTGTATATATAAAACTTGAAAGAGTTAAACCAACATGACGAAATATCATAAATACACCTTTATCTACTTTATATACGTACATCTTGATCGCACGCATAGGCGTGCGCACAGATACAAAAGGAAAAGTTGAGAATAAAAAATGCAAGAATTAGTAGACTTCGACATTCCATTGCTCGGCCTTCTTCAGTTGCTTCTTATAGTCCAGCCAGTCAATTCCTAGCATCGAAATCATGCAAAATTCAGCACCAGTACAATGGCAAAAACTGCGCAAGTCATGAACAAACCATGCACAAAAAATATTTAGGATCATATATGTATACCGTCTTTCGCAGCCAATGACATCATAATGTCATCAATACCCTTCTCCATGCCTTTCAATCCACACATGTAGACATAGGTGTTGTCCTTCTTCAGAAGCTCCCACAGCTCCTCCTTGTACTCGGCCATCCTAGTCTGAATGTACATCTTCTCTCCTTCAGCGTTGTTCTGCTCTCTGCTGATGGCGTAGTCAACCCGGAAGTTCTCTGGCGCCTTCTTCTTCATCTTGTCAAACTCCTGACGTTTACAATTGCAATGCAACCAAGCAAGTTAATTAAGTGTCACATGGAAATAAGCAAGTAGCACTTGCGAAGAATTTATGGAAACAACGCGCGAGAATGATGTTCAGACCTCCGGGTAGAGCAAAGAACTGCTCGTTGGAACTCCCAAGAAGAGCCATGCTAGGCCATTAAACTGCACAAGAATACACACATTGTTGATTCAAGTTACAAAAAAGTAGTCCATTTGGAGACATGAGGTCTTGCGCTACTAGGTAGGACAACAACAACAACATCGTTATACCTTGTAGTCATCATACTTCTCAAAGAACATTTTCCACAAGAATGACCGGAACGGCGCGATACCGGTACCGGTTGCGAGCTGCAAGTAATCGACATGATGGTGAGATTTCTAGTTAAACTCTCAGTTTGTGATGGATGAATTCACCACGTACTTTAAGCTTACCATTATAACAGTAGCATTGGGGTCTTTAGGCATGAGCATTTCTTTACCGACTGGTCCTGTTATGTTGACATCAGAACCAGGCTTCAGGTCGCCTGCATTAGCACGGTAAAGAACATGTGAGTGAGAGATACTACAAACTTGTAAAATTGCAATGATTATTTCCGGTATTTTTAATCTGTTTTCCAGACATGATTTGTTAGATCCCATTAAAGAAAAATCATCAGCACAAGAAACTGACTAGCAGATTCTGATCTTCAAAGCCTGAACTGAACACTTTGAAGTCTAAATACTAGCAAATTCTTCAGAATTGCAGAATCCAGTGGCCATCTCGGGAGGAAGAAAACTCGAACTCACATAAGAAATTGGAGCAGACTCCCTTGACAATCTCTCCCTGATCGTTGGTGTAAACAAGCCGCTTGACGCACAGTGAAACCTGTACATATATATCGAAAATGCAACAAAATGAGCAGAAATTAAGGTAGTCGTGTCTTGTGGAGGACAGGTAGAAGTGGTGAAATGAATTGTAAGAGAGGCACTGACGGTCTTGGAGTCGCCGAAGTCGCCGAGGGCGCTGCTGGCGATGGAGTAGAGCCTGAGCTTGTGGGGCTTGCCGTTCTTGTCGAGGCCGTCGGCGATGACGCCGATGGACTGGCCCTCCCTGTAGGGGATCTCACCGTCGGTGCTGAAGACCATGTGCCAGGTCTCCCCGGGCGCGTCGTCGGCGGTGATCTTGGTGTTGAGGAGGCACTTGCCGACGTAGGGCTCCTTGGGCCGGTACTTGTTGGTCACCACCCCCTCCTCCTGCTTCTTGGACTCCTTCTTCGCCTTGGGCGGCTCCGCGACGACGGCTGCGTCAGTGGTGGAGACCTGCGCCCG
This sequence comes from Stipa capillata, assembly GCA_019208055.1. Classification (NCBI taxonomy): domain Eukaryota; kingdom Viridiplantae; phylum Streptophyta; class Magnoliopsida; order Poales; family Poaceae; genus Stipa; species Stipa capillata. Next base: position 519,900 of record JAGXJF010002856.1, on the reverse strand, counting down.
GATGAGCACGCCGCGACGGGTGGCTCTTGCAGCTGGGTAGGAGAGGAAGCTGCAGTGGGAGTGAGGGGTGGACGGGGAGTTGGACTTGGTAGTGGAGGAGGAGGACGGGAGGGAGACGGCGGCAGCAGTGACGGCGGCCATGGCGCGCGCCGGGAGAGTGAGAGCGTGAGAAGGTGTGGTGCTGGGGAAGGTGGAGAAGGGAGGTTAAGGGGAAGAGAGGAGCAGAAGATAGGGGGGGAGATGGATGAGTGGAAGGCAGAGGAGGTGAGGAGGAAGTGGTGCTCCTGTTTTTGGAGGGAACTACAAGACAACCAACTCTTTCTCTCTAGGATCTCTGTCTCCGTCTCTTTCTCCCTCTGGGACAGATTCTTTCATATGTTGCAGCTCTTTGTGTGCAGGTATCTGGGCGGCGGCTTCTGTCTGAGGAACACATTTTACATCTTACCCGGAATGCTGGGGTAAACACAACGCCCAAGTTTTCCAAAACAAATCCCTTACTTGAGGGCCCAAAAACTAAGAAAGGTCCATGAGACCCGTAAAATCATCTTTGTTTCCTTTTTTTTTGATAACAATCATCTTTGTTTCCTCTTCTTGCACCATCTTGCTACAATTTTACATGCATGCATTTACAGAGAGAGAGGGAGAGAGAGAAATCCAATGAGGCCATGGCGCGTCACAACGTTATTTTTAGCCGATACATACTTTGCTCATTCCTAGCTACTAATAATTTGCGTAATGTGATCGCACTCATCCACAAAGCATATGCTACACGTCATCATGCATGTCATGTCCTAATAAATTAAACACTCCTTGCTTCTTTTGCTAAATTTGGCATCCTTCTAATTCCTCGGTCGGCCTCGTTTTACTGCTAATCCATGGACGGAAAAACAATTCTACTCTCTTGCCGTGCTAAAAGAAAACCCCTGAAGATCTCCGCAATTTTTTATGTCTTTTTTTTTGCCGAAGCAGGCAGGAGTTCTGCCGTGCATTAATAGAAGAAAAACATATTGTGTTAGAATACAATGCGGTTATCCGCTAGCTACGGAGATAAACCTCCACAGGCAAGACAGGAGAAACATATAATCCCCGGGGCTAGCAGGAGCCACCGTACACAAACCCAACTACTCCCGACATAGTAGCGTGAAAGCCGTCCTGTGTGTGTTGATGATGTCAACCGTCCAGCTAGACACCTCATCCATCGATGCCAGTTTTAACAAGAAAGTGCGTCGGTTACGCTCTTTCCAGACATTTCAGAGAATATAAATGACCACCCCGTTGAAAAAAACGTCGAATAGGCTTTTCAGTGCACTTCGAGGTATTGAGCCACCAAGAGGAGGTTTGCATGGTCAAGCGGTGGCATAAGGTGCAGGATATTAAGGTGTAGGCTGTATAGCACGAGCTCCCAAACGCCACACGCAAACGACTAGCGTAAGGCCATGTGGATGCCATTTTCAGGTTCGGAGTTGCAAAGAGGGCACGTCGGGTTGTGGAGCCAAGCGTGAATAACAAGATTGTCAGTGGTAAGGGCCTTATTCGGGGCGAGCAGTTAAGCATGAGCCTTCTAGAGCAGCCACAAGTCCATGTCTTGGAAAGAGTCCCCAAACTGGGCCAAATAGGCGGAGCGGGCAATGTAGGAACTGGAAGTTGTCTAACGCTAAGTGATGGAGTCCTGCGCGCCCTCTGAGAGGTGGATGTCCCGAAGTAGGTGCCATAGGTTGATGAATTCGTCCAGTAGGCTCATGCTGACAATCTTCCTGCGCAGAGCCCGGAGCCAGTTGTGGTTATGGAGCTCTGTTTGCAATGAGCGGTTCTTTCTGGTGGTGATAGCAAAGAGGCATGGCGTAAGAACTTTGGGGGTGGCACCAAGAAGCCAAGAACAATGCTAGAATTTGGCTTCGGAGTCATCACCAACGGACACAATGGTGGAGGCGTTGAAAGCTCCCGGTCAATTGTGCCATAGGGATGGGGGAGGGTGCTGATCCAAGGTTTCCACGGTGTTGTCCACTCATACCAGGGCCACCTGAGGCAGAAAGCGCGCAACTAAATTTGCCATGGTCATGAATACCGAGGCCACCTAGGGAGGTGGGGCTGCAAACTTTCTTTCAATTGATAAGATAATGGCCTCCATTCACGTCCTCCTTACTCCTTCCAAAAGAAGGATCTTTGGATTTTGTCCATTTTCTTGATCACCCATTTTTCAATGGGGGAGACCGTGAGGTGTTAGGTTTGGATTGACGACAAGACTGATCAGACCAAGGTACGTCAGCTGCCCAATGACAGCATTCTGCCCTTCCAAGAAGAGAGCCTGGCAGCCATTCTATCGATGATAGGTTGCACATGCACACACTTGAGCTTTCTGATGTGCAGCTGCAAGTAGAAGTAGCGACATAGGAAAGAGGATCGTTGACATGGAGAGAGCGAAAGCACATTACCCTAACAAAATTTCCCTATTAAATCTTCTTCTCTCCCCTATATTTTGAATTCTAAACTGAAAGACATACTAACATTACACAACTATTTTTGTTTGTCTTGGCAATCTAACATACAAAAAACATATACTACGTAGTATGTACATGCACCAAATTATCACACATGTCGACGGGAAGTGGGGCCTGAGTCGACAAGGAAGAGGAGGACGCGCCCTACGTAGTGGAGGAAGCCATTGAGGGAGAGATGAAGGGAGGGAGTGGTACTACGGTGGATGAGGATGGTACAATGGAAGCAAACAAGAAGAGTCGATGATAATTTGGTAAGTGATTATGCACTCCTTAACAATTTTGGCGAGGTGGATGACGTCGAGGAGTAAGCCAGTGGCAGTGGGTCTGGGAAAGGCTAGATTCGGCAGGGTTGCTCATGTTATCGGGGGAGGGGGGGGGGAGCGGTGAGGGGAGGAGAAGGAGAACAAAAGAATGAGAGAGAGGTGGGACCCACATATGCTTTCTATGGCACTTTTATTCTGAAAATGGTGAAGACTGGGAACCTTAGAGCATCTCTAGCCCTTCCCCTAAAACTTAACTCCCTATACCACCTCCCTAAACTTAACTCCCTAAAATTTGAGGGGTTAGAGAGGCTTACATCTAGTCTTTCCCCTAAACTTAACTCCCTATAATTTTTCCTTTGCTATTTCTCACACCTATTTGCATACATAAACCTCATTTCTAATACATTTCAACATTATAACAATTCAAACCTTGTGATATCTAGTGCACACATTTCAACAACATTTCAAACTGCACAAATTTAACAACATTTCAAATTCAAAGCACATACGAATTCAACCAAAAGCAATAACATATAGTTCATCAAAAGCCACCACATGCAACATAGTTCATCAATAGCCACTACAACCAACATAGTTCATCAGATGCCGCCACCATTGCCACCACCACTAGCACCATAGAACATTGATCTTGGCATTTTGGAAGCCAATATTTCTCCACGAGTGAGCTCCCAATAGCTTCTTGCCGTCGCATCCAACCCACTAGCATCCATAAACATGATCCTTTGCTCTTGCTCCTTCTTGTTCATTTCCTTCTCGGCCTTCACCCTCATCCTCTCCTCCTCGATAGCAAGCCTATGCTCCTCCATCCTCACCTTCTTCTCCTCGATCTCCACCAAGCGTGCCTCGGCACTAGCCTTCACCCTTAACCTCTCCTCCTCTTTGAGCTCCATCCACCGTGCCATCTTCTCTTGTTTGCGTTCGAGAGCCAACTCCCTCTTTGTCTGTATCATTTCTTTGAATTCCTCTTTGTATGCACCCACTCCACCATTCTTTTTCCTCTCCTTCTCTTGCTTTCTCCCATCAGGCCTCGAGCTAGGAGTGGGGCTTCTCCCCCTCTCATCATCCTCACCGTCCTCGAGATCAATGGAAGATGAGATGCTCAATCTTGACCTCCTTGGCGTTGTTTCATAATTTCTCCTCGCCCACTTCTCATTTCCTTTGAGGATCGCATAACAATGCATCAAAAGTGAATGACTTGTTCCCGTTTCTCTTGTTCTTTTGCTTGTATAGCTCTTGGATGTACGTGTCATACTTTGTAATTGGAACTCCACTTGGAGGCGCATTGTTCAATTGGTCAACACAACCCGACCACCGGTTGCAACAATCTTGAATTACACTCCAACGGTGGGCGAGAGAACCTTGTGTTCGGTTGGACGAGATCTTGACATTGCGTGAATAGTATTCCTCAATCCTCCTCCAAAAAGTTTCCTTGCTTTGATCGGCACCAACTGTGGCGTCAAGAGAGACGTTCATCCAAGCATAGCACAAAGCTTCATCCTCCTTGACTTTGTAGTTCGCCGACCTTGTTTGCTTCTTCTTCATGATATGTGGCTCGATCTCCTCCACTTCGGGACTTTCGCTTGGCACTTCTTGGCTATCATCTGCAAGCGAGAATGCAATGTCCTCGAGCCCAATGACGTGAGAGTCATCTAATAACGCGGACATGAACTCTCGCATCTCATCCGGAGTTTGGCCACTACAATGGAAACGTGCAAATATTCATCACCAAACTTGAACAAATGTAGCATCCTAAATTGATCAATTAGTCAAATGTAGTATATGGACAAGGTTTCTTATAAATATACGAGAATACGGAAAACATTAAAATTGGATATCATGAGATTTGTATCTTACAAATAAAGCGAATGTCAAGTTGTTATAGACATAAATAAATCAATAGCCACAGCATGCACTTGGAACGATGTAACCTTAAATAAAGCAGCATATATACTAAGAAAACATCCATTGCACAAGCTTGCAAATAACACTTGTGATCTTTGAGATATGTTATTAGTAAAATCATTGTGCTAGTTGTTACAGAAATCCAAAGTAGAAACGCTTCGGTTCTCAATCTAACATCACAAGCCTCTTCACACATCCATGATCAATATATTAAGCATTACAACCTTGCAAATAAGATCAATATATTAAGTATTACAAGCATGCCACAACTATAGATCAAATGACCATGTCATAACCAAATAAGAATTTTCTGATTTTTCAATCAACAAGTATACAGAACAAGTGCAATGGCACACAACATTGACTAAACTCGTAGAAAGTGCAATAGATTAAGAAAAATGGATAGACGGGATGTATGGCAGAAGAGGATTTAGCTAGTTTTCCCTAAAAAACAGAAGGGGGTTTAACTCTTCCCACATCCATGATTCATTATTCCTGCTAATCACACCCAAGAAATTAGCTACACAAGCAAGGTAGCTGCACATTAGAATCGACTGCCAAATACATCAATTTCTGACCAAGAAATTAGCTACACAAGCAAGGTAGCAAGCAAGCCATGGTTGTAGTGAGCTACATCAATTTCTGATCAAGACGCATCATGCTGTTCTTTCCTTTCTGAGATTAACAAGTATATGTTTTATAAATATATACTCAGAATGAGAATTTCTGAAGAATATGATTCCCATGTATAGCTCACAATGAATAAATTAGTCTGTATAGAGCAGCAGAGAAGCACAAAAGTTTTACCTCGCGGGCATTGTGTCGAGCACCTCGCGGGCGGGATCGGCGGCGTCAGCCTCGCCAGCAATTGTGGCCACGGTTGGCGCCGGAGGGGGCAGTGGAGGGGGCGTCGGGGTGGGCTCAACCACCGGAGGTGCCGGAGGGGGGTGGCGGAGGCGGCGATGGCGACGCGGCCTTCTTCCGAGCAGCCGCGCCATCCTTCGGCTTGGTCGGGCCGCGGCGGCGCTTTCGTGCGGCGTCCGGTTGGATGGGAGGGAGGCCAGGCGTGGCGGAGGGCGTGGGAAGGGTCCCGGCTGCGGCGGCGAGCACGGGAGGTGACGCCATGGCCTCGGTGGTGGCGGGCAGCACGACCTTGCCCTGCCGGCGCCGTGGTGGGGCGGATGGCGGCTTCTCCGTCGCCGGTGTGGGCGTGGGAGCCGGCGGAGGGGTCGCGGGGGACTCGAAGGGGGCGCTGGGATCCATTCCCGCGGCGGAGGGGGCGGCGGAGGGCACCGAAGTCGGCATTGTGGTGCGGCGGCGGGCGGCGGTTGAAGGGCGAAAATTGCTCCCGCGCAAAGACGGAGGGATAGGGAGAAGAATAGGGGAGTCTGGGATTTCCTCAAATTTGAGCAGAAGATAGGGGAGTATGAGGGGGCATCCTTATTTTTTAGGGAGTTAACCAATTTTAGGGGAAGGGCTAGATGGGTATAACTCTCTAGAATTTTAGTTTTTATGGAGTTAAAGAAATTTAGGGAAAGGGCTAGAGATGCTCTTAAACAATGAAATTATGTAAAATCGCACGATCTTGAGACCTTATATTTCGCAAGAAAAGAAGGTACTAAATGATCTTTTTTCAATGGAAGATGTTTTCCTGGTCTGTTGTCATTTGCCCATTGATATGGTCCATTCACAACTTATGATATGTAAATCCTAATCAGCATGCGCATTGTCATTTTGTTGTCGGAACTAGCTAGGGGCGGCAACCGACAGGAGAAGAGGAAGGAGAGACAATCTAGTAACAATGAGCCCTTGGCGGTCCCCACCCCTGCCTCCAACACATGTAGAGAGGCTTGGATTACATATGATTATCATTATAAAAAACGCGGTTAATTAAATGCAATGATTTTCTTGGAATAATTTTAATGCTTTCTATGCTAGCTGAAGATATCCCCCATATTTTCGTAAAGCCCTAAATAAATGCATTTTAGATTTATGCTTCACAACGAAAAAAAAGGAGTTAATGCTTTTATTTTCTGTCATGTTTTTGACCCATTTTAATTGTATACCTACATATCTTTTAAATTAATACTACCAGCCAGAATAAAACACGACCATTCGGTGGAAAGTTGCTTCGAGAAAATCCGGAAAGGAAAGAAGGATGCTGAATTGTCAGCAAATCTTCTCGTATTCTTGGGCTAGCTGTACGTGGATTGAATTAATTTGAAGCATTATATATGCAGGGAAAAGTAGCTGTAACCAGACGCACGCAACGCAAGCGAGTGAGCCACCACTGCCTTGTTCGTTTCTGGCTATATATCGCCATTGCAGCCTCACTCTTTCCCTTGCTGCACCGTCAGTACCGTTGCTCGATCTTGTGTCTTACTCTAGCTTGTTCCCAAGAAAGCTCTTACTCGCGTATACATACTGCGCATGGCGGGAGGCGGCGACGTGGAGGTGGTGGTCGACATGGCGGCGCAGGCCGCTGCCGCCGGCAAGGAGGAGGCGGCGGCGGCGGCGGCGAAGGGTAGAGGGAGCGGCGGAGGGAAGATTGAGAGGGTGACGCTGCCGCTGGGCATGGTGCTAGTGCAGGTGTTCACGATGGTGTCGATGCTGCTGTCGAAGCTGGCCCTCAACACCGGCATGCACCCCTTCGTCCTCCTCGTCTACCGCAACCTCATCGGTGCCGCTGTCGTTGCCCCCCTCGCCGTCATCTTCGAGAGGTACGCACGCACGCGCCTTGATTACGTCATAATTAACATATATACATGGCCGTATAGTGATGCCAATTTATAAACATACAATTAATCCAAAGCGATTAAAGATTTGCACCTGTACGCCATGCATATACGTATGGTCGTCGTCCCTCATCCATACTATATGCATGAACATACTTCTGTGATCTAGTTTTTCGCTACAAGACGCCAGAGCTAGGCAGACCGACGAACAGCATGCATAAATTGCATGCAACAACAAGGGATGAGCGAGCGGTGACGAGATCTATCGAACAACATGTCACTGACTTAATTTTGATCCGTTTAATGCATGGTTTGGTTTCGAGTTTTGACTCCAGTAATTCCTGTTCTTGGTGTTTGAGTCGTCTGATTTTCGAACAGAAACGGCCATGGACATTATTTTTTCTTTTTCTTTTGTGGCAAGGCCAGTTGTTGAGATGGATTTGGTCTGTGATTTTCGGGTCGTTTCCTGACAGCGCTAGACATGCATGCAGCTGGCAGTACACTGATGTGACCACGCCTTGCTGCCTCGCTCGATCGATCTCCATTTGTGCTAATCGATCACCTAACACCAGCTCGCATTACTAACTCTGTTTGGAAAATGTACACCTACTCCTTTGCGTCTGAAACTTCAGGCGGAAGCACAAGAAACTGCTAATTGAGAACATCTGATCTCGTCATTGCAGATTTGCAGTAATAGTTTTTTTTCTCGAGCACGCACCAAAGTGCTTGCCATTTTGTATTAGAAGCGGGCATCAAAAGAGATGCGGAAGTTACAATGCTAACAAGATGAGAAGACAAAAGGTAGCAGCAAACTAAGGTTCACACTATACAACAGCAGAAGAGAAAAAAAAATAGGGACAAGGGGCGAGGAGCTGGGAGCTAGGATTTGCAGTGATAGTATTAGAAGCTTGTGTTGTGTGCCTGTTTGTAATTTTTCATGGCAACCTGTTAATTAAACAGCATTTGGAGAAGTGTCCTCGCATTCAGTGATGTTCCATGAAACAAAAGGTTGCTGATATAGTCAGGGATGGAGCTAGAGATTAGGTATGCCAGAGACCGGGATAGGTCATCTAGGACTCGGCCCTTATATATTAGATGTTCTTTCTGAATTTTGCAAATAGACTTCTATTAGATTTTGGGCCTAAACCCCGGGCTGAAACCCGGGTAGCCTGGGTCCTCTCTCCGCCCCGCCCCTGGATTTAGCCGAGTCTTCTAAAAAAGCATATATGCATGTCTCATCTTACATTTTTCTGATCTGTAATTTCTCAGCATCTAATGTTACTTTGTGTGCTAATTGCAGGGAGATGAGGAAAAAGGTGAACCACGTGGTGTTGGGTTGGATTTCCATCAACGCTACATTCGGGTTAGCACTTGCTTTTGGTCACGTCAAACTGTCCTAATCGTGCTAACAAAAATGGGAGTTTAATTTGTACGTACGTTCACCATCATAATGTACGAAATGATCCAGTTCCTGTTCTTGATGTCAAAAATCAAAATTTGTTCAGGATAGCAGAAAGTAGAAGTGGGACATGTATGCATAGACTTTGACATTCTACATGGATCTGATTGCATATCTAACCATTGCCAGTTAACCTGCAATTGTACTCTTACTTTTCGACGAACATTCTTGTCACAATTCTAGCCTCAAATCAATTATGCATGTAGAGTTTTACTGGCGATGGGGCTGTACTACTACGGCCTGCGCGCCACCAACGCCGCCTACTCCGTCAGCTTCCTCAACCTCATCCCCGTCGTCACCTTCGTCATCGCCATCGCGCTCCGGTACTCGCGCTACGCTATATACGCATGATGAATTTGGATCAACAATATATATACATGCTAATGAATTGCAATATCTTCTCTTCAGAGCTGACACGCTGATGCTCAGCAACTGGACGGGCAAGATGAAGGTGGTGGGCACGGCGATGTGCGTCGGCGGCACGATGGTGGTGAGCCTGTGCAAAGGCAGGCTGCTGCACCTGTGGCCCACCCACCTGCTCCGACCATCCCACCACGCCCCTGCACCGGCGGCGGCCCTCCACCGCGACATGATCGCCGGCACGCTGTTTCTCTGCGGCAGCTGCCTCAGCTACGCGCTATGGTTCATCGTGCAGGTACTAGTGCATACTTGTCAACTGGAATCAATCAATCAATCTTGCTGCTGCTGATGTTAAATTCTTCAGCTGTTCGATCTAGCTTAATGATTAACTACTAATGGATGGATGGGATTAATTATTGACAGTTTAGGGTTGAGAAGTTGTTCCCGTCCAAGTACTGGGCGACGGCGCTGACATGCCTGTCCGGGAGCCTGCAATCCGTCGTGGTTGGCTTGGTGATCACCACTGACAGGTCTGCGTGGAAGCTCAAGTGGGATCTGCAGCTTCTGACCGTCGTGTACTCGGTAATCAATCAATGTTGAATCGACCATGCATGCATTAGGCTTGTGTACTTGGTTGATCGTGATGTTGAATCGATCTTACGTCGTGCATGTCGACGGCGATCATATATATAGGGGGTGTTCAACACCGGGGTGACGTTCGTGCTGATCTCGTGGGCGATCGCACGGCGCGGGCCGATCTACCCACCCATGTTCAACTCGCTGTCGCTCATCATCACAACCGTCATGGACTCCCTCCTGCTCGGCACCAACATCTACCTTGGCAGGTCAGTCACTAATACACTGACACGCCTTCGCCATTACCAGTTCATCATCAGCTGACAGCTCCATTATCCAGCGGGGATTGTCTGACTGATCGATGCTACGTACGTATGTGTGTTGTGCATGCAGCGTGCTGGGGACGATGCTCATCATTCTGGGGCTGTACGCGTTCCTGTGGGGCAAAGGCAAGGAGCTAGCCACGGCGGCGGCGTGCAGGCAGAAGCAGGGTACCGCCGCCGCCGACGACGGCGAGGAGGAGCTGCAGGCGTAGCGGCGTGGAGATGAGGATGGCGTAGCCTAGTGATTGCCCAACAGCTAGAATTAAACTGAGTGTCACTGGTTTAATGATTTGCTCTGCAGTCGTTTGAGATTGTGTTCTGCGGTTAGTTAATCAATTTTCAGTGAGAATTAGCAAGGGAAGCGATCGTATTACAAAGTTAAGCTAATGGAGTGAGTTGCTGGCAATAATTAACTACCATTGACTTTTTCAACAGCCAAGATCATATTAGTATACTCCAAGTCGTCCATGCGCTGACTTTTCACGTTTGGTAATGTGGTTAATCATATCTTAGGCGTTGACTCTTTTGATCACGGTCCGTATGGATATTCTTGTGTTGATCGAGTGGTTATTTCTATCGATTTGGTTGGTTGGTTGCACGTGTGACGTGTCATGCTCAATTCGATGTATATGGAGTAGGAAGGAGATGTGGAACCATCAGGCGCTGAGCAATGACTGATTGCGTTTCAAGGTAGAAAAAAATAATTTTTTTTTACTGTTGGGATAGGGGTCCCCGCGTTAGCCCGTTTTCAAAGTCTTCCGCATGCGCCGTCAAGGACCACACTAACACCGTCAAGGGCAGCTCCAATCTTCGCTGTCATCGTGGACTACGCCGACACCGCCAAGGGCAACCTCGACGTCCGTCATCGTCAACGTCGTCGATACCACCAAGGGCAACCTTGACGTCCTCGACGTCCGTCATCGTCGAAGTCTACGTTGACGACGTCAAAACGAGGACTACGCCGACGTCACCGACGATCGTCCCGATGTCCGTTGCCATCAAGATCTGCGTCGGCATTGTCAGGGACTGCGTTGACGTGCTTAGGAATTCCACCAAAGATGCCAAAGAATATTCCCCGAAGATACCCAGAATATTCTCCCAAAATATCTTCTATGCATGGGAAATGATGACCACACCCTTGTAAAAGTCCCTCTTGTGTGAGGGCAAAATTGTAAGCTCACCTTTTTTATCCTCAAACCCTATAAATATCCCCCTAGGGGTAGAGAGGAGGGGGATGAATTCTTGTAAACCCTAATTCTACACTTCAATGCAAAGGTAACTTTCACCTCGTCGGACACCACTTGGGTTTCATCTCCTCGTACACGGCTCAAGTTTCACCCCGTCGTACGTATCTCGTGCTTCACCTCGACGGACAACCGGAGGGTCATACTCGCTCGTATTCCTCGTGCACCGCCGACGGTCGCTGTAGCCGTTTGGGGGTGCCATAAATTTACTGACTAGACTTGTATCTACGACATTTACAGTAACGTGCGGCCGTAATTTGTGGTTGATTGCCGCACGCCGCACGCACGGTTAGTTTCATGTTGTTCCGACAGCTTCCGATAGCTACCATTCTAACAGCTTGTATCTCACGACCTTTCAAGTAAATATTATATAACTTTTTAACTTGAAAATTAAAAAACTTTCAACTAAAATTCATTAAGCTTCCAACTCCTTTATACCTCAGCTTTCTACAAAAAATAAAATAAACTTTCTACCAGCCAAATCAAGCTTTCAACTTGTTAGAGTGTGGGTTCCATAGGCTATACACGGTTGATCGTCCATTATGATTCTCGGTAACTAACCTATGTATGTACCTTTTCTTGTGAGTAAAAGAGATTTCATTGATAAGAATTATGGTTACAATCGTCACCAATCATTTGGGTGAGTTCCTGAGCGAAGTCATGTAGTGAGTACGTAGTCCATCTTTCTTTTGATGAACGCAAGTTTATGACTCGCCCTATTTTAATCTCGGGGTATTTTAAAGATTTTTACATCTCTTTCACCCTCGAGTAACTTCTTGGCTCGGATCCAATGAGCAAAAGTGCACAAGTAAGATTTGGAAAATTAACAAGGTCACCTAGTAAATTAAATTGTCGCGTTGGTAGAAACGTTTGAGCTCGAGGCGGACGGCTCTGGCGGGATGTTCCTGAGCATGACCCTGTCCGTGACTACGTCAAAGAGGCCTCCTACAACGTTGTGAGGCGGGCATTGGTAAGCCGATCCATTGGCAAGGCACGAGTTCTGTGATCGAGGATCTCGAACACCTGTGCTAGTTGATGCGATGTTTTGCTGGCGTGAAGGTCTTGAGGCTGGCACTAGTGTTTCTTCAAGTTCAAGGTAGCACCACCGGCGAGCTAGCATGCCTGACCATACTGCCGTTGAGGGGTGCGTCGGTCCTGGGAAGCGTGCTGTAGATGGGCTGAAACATAACCTACCAGAAGTCCTTGTATTGTTCGTGCTGTCGGTCACTGTGGCGCTGTGTTTTCTGTTAGCTCTGATTAGCCACCAGAAGTCCTTGTATTGTTCGTTGCACGGGTGCAGAACAACAGGAGAAGAAAAACCAGGCAGAAGTCTCCAAGCTGGTTATGGCGACAGACTATCCTTCGTTCATCTTTTCCACTCTGATGGCGTGTTTGTGTAAAGAAATATATATCATTCTTGTTTCACGGAAAAACATTTTGCATGTAGCATGCAGCGCTACAGAAGAAGATGATGGACGCTAGAAGTATTATCGCTCGAATGACAATAGACACCCCTTAAACTAAGTTGCTTGGTTTGGTTATAGATTGTGCTATGCGCTCACTTAATTTTCGGTGCAATTTTTCTTCAAGAATTGGGGAGCTCGCTTTATTAACTGATATTTAAAGAATTACAATCATGCTGAATGCAGTTCAGCGAACAGGTGGGCACTTGGCCAATCCACAAATAGGTCCTTGAGCTAAAATAAGGTTGTTCGGCACATAGATGTGCTACAAAATTAGCATCTCTCGGTATGAAAATAAGTTTGAAACCAACGGCAATGGAGTGAATTGTAATGTTACAAGGAATTAAAGATCCGAACGAAATGTTTGTTGAATAATTCTAGGTCCGCTAAACCATCAACCGTGAGGTTGCGTAGTCCCAAAATTATGAGGCCTCCCCCTGCTCCTCGGCAATCATGAGGTAACATCAAGACAACGCAAGTTATCTTCTAGGTATCTGGGCTGTGATACACCTCTAGCATTGTCCCGGGGAAGCTAAACTAGCATGCCAACCCTAGGTCGTTTGGCCGATACACAAGCAAGCTCAACTGCAGAGCACTAGCCTTATAAGCAGCATTCACTTTCAAAAGACTTAGCCTCACAAATGATGCCATCCCTTGCATTTATAAGTTGAGCTCGTCCCACCAGGGCTGATTTGGGACTATTCGCAAAAGAAGGATGAACAAGGCTAAACCAAAATTCACAATTCGTAAACCAAATTCAATTGAATCTGCCCATTTGTGTGCAAGAATGAAAAAAGATGAACAAAATTGCTACCTAGATAGTGCATGTTACATTATCTAAAAATAATAATATATAGTGCATGTTATTCTGAACAAACTGATCAACGTCAACACACTACACGACCTTAATTTCAACATTTCCATGATTCGTCGGCAGAACAATAGAAACCTTAATTGGAGCGCAAATCAATTGTCCAAGCGCTCCACCCATGTCGGGTCCGTCCCCCTGGTCCGCCGAGTAAGGGCGAGAGGAGTTAGGAGGGGGGACGGAGGAGGGGCAAAGGGAGAGAAGTGGGTGGCATCCCGCTCACAACAACTCGCCGTCGTACGACCAAAACATCACGCTCCCGACAACTAGCTCGCTCGCAGCGACCCCCTTGCCCGTGGGTGCAACCACCTCTCCCGCATGCAACAACTCGCCTGCGTGCGAACATCTCGCTTCCTCGCGACAAATCATCCAAGGAAAACACCTCGGCGCGGCATGAGCACCCGTACGCCCCCGCGTGTCGCGTCATCGAGGACCAGATAGGGTGGGAAGCCCTAGCACCTCGCTGCTGTGCTGCACCTCACTCGGGTGCTCTACGCCGTACCTCACCTGGGCGTCCCCGGCCGATCGAGCACCCCGCAGTCACCTTGCCTAGCACGTGGCGCTAACAAGGCCCGAGCTTAGCGAGGTGCCCCTGCAACTCGCCGCTGAGCCTGTCTCACCATGGTGCACCTGACCCGGACGCCGTGCACTGAGCACCCCGTGGACACCTCGCTAAGCACGCTGTGCTTATCCTCGCCCAAGCGCTCCGCATGGCACCTCGCTCATGTCAGGTCTATCGCCCGGTCCGCTGGGTAAGGGTGAGGGGAGTTAGGGGAAGCAAAGGGAGGAGAGGGTGGAAGCTCGGGGGCAAGGGATATTAATGCACCTCTCGACAGCACTTGAGGGCATACGCCTAGAGATGTCTTGAAAGATTGAAGCATTCAAACAGCCCCGATCAACAAAAGACAAAGATAGAGGATAGCAAATGCGAGCGATGATGGAGCAGTCACCGTACACCGGGATGCATAGATCCAGATGACGCATTAGCCCCAACGGATTAAAGCGCCATTCCAGAAGGGAGCTTTCCGACTGCAACTCTTTCTGACCGCCCGGATTGGCAGGGGGCTACTGTTGTAGGAAGTGTCCTTGCACCACCCAGAATCAACGCAATAATCGGTATGGCCTTTTTACCCTTCGTCCAACATAAACTCAACATTGTTTTCTCCCTACTCCCCGATAGGGATGTTGGAGTTTTAGGCAGGGCGTGCGGTAGTCATGGCAACGATGCGCATGCGAGGGAGGTCACACAGTCGTGTGGCACGATGAAGAGCTCCCTTGGAAAGTGACCTGGGCGACTGCCCCGGGGAGTGATCTAGAAGAGTGTGCCGGGTAAGACCTTCGGATGAGCGCCCCCGGTGATTGACCCAAGTGAATACCCCGGTGTGACCAGGGTGAGTGCCCTGGATGAGCGTCTCGGGTGAGTGACCCAGATGTGACCTGGGTGAGTGACCCGGACGAGCGCCCCGGATGAGCACCCTGAGAAGACGACAAAGACGCCCACGCGGGTGACATGCACCTGCATGCAATGACGAAGCCCTTACCAAGCAAGTGACCCGGACGACTGCCTCGGATAAGAGCACCGGGTGAGCCCCCGGGGTGAGTGCCTTGGGCGAGAGCCTCGGGTACGACCTGGGTGAGTCACTTGGGCGGGCGATCTAGGCGAGATACATAGCCGTTGATAGAATTTTTTAAGAAAACTATTCTACAGTAAATTAAACTTTTTTTAGTTAAATATTTGGACCATTTGATCTAGATCCTTTTTCTTATTCCATCCCGACGGTTGGATTGACAAAATAGATTAATTATTGGGTTTTGATAAACATCATTGAATGAAATCAATCAGAATTTGGGATCCAAAATTTTCTTTCATCCTGACGGTTGGACGAAGTCAAGCTGAGCTTCGTAAGCCATCCAGTTCAGCTAAAAGCTTAACTTAACCCGACAGGATAATATAGGCAATATATTCACCCTTTTACACAAGCATCTTACATCGACAGTTCACATCATGTCCTTAATTAGCCATAAATGAAGGGAAAATTAAATACTACAATGCTACACACACACACACACACACACCGGCGTAAGCAAGAATAAATGCATGCATATGATCGAGCAACAGTTAGCTAACCTCGAGCGGACACATGCAAGGATCCCTATATGTATATGATGATTCAGAAGAGAAGCACCCACACAAGGAGTAGAGGGGCTGTTATCATGAATGACACCTTCGACGGCGCCGAAGGCCACCGGCTCAAACGTCAGCGTTTCGCCTTTGATGTCGTAGATCATGTGGGTGCCCGTCTGCAGCAGGCTGCCCAGGACTGAGACACCCTTCGACGGCAGTATGGACAGGCAATTTGTCCCGGCGGCGTTGAAGAAGTAGTTATCCGTCTTTAGCTCCATTGCCGCGCCGTGTAACACCAGCGTTAGTTTGGGGATCTTGACGTTGGCTAAGGACTGAGTCGTGTAGCACAGGTGGTCGTCATCGCCCAAGACAGGACTCACACCCTGGTCCTGGATCTTTCTTACCAACGTGCTTCTGAGGACGCTGTAAGCGGCCACGTTGAGGAAGGTCGCAGGCGAGGTCGTGCTGAGGAACACCCCGCCGGAGCCGCAGCCGTCCGTCGCAATGTCGAGCGCTCCTGCAGGGATGCCGCTGAGGACCTCGCCGTCGACCTGTATGCCGATGAGCTTGACGTAGTAGAGGTAAGAGTACATTTTGTTTGTGAGTAGTGGCGTGGAGCGGCTGCGTTTTGTCTTGGGCACGGCGTCGTCGCCCAGACGGATGACGCTCTCCGAGCCGTCGGCGTCGTCCGTCGCCAGAAGGTAGGAGAATTTGGAGAGCCCGAGCTGCTCGACGATGGAGTACTGTCCCCGGCCGAAGCCGATGAAGCCGGACGCGTGATACGCGGAGAAGTCCAGTGTGCTGTCGATGCTGCAGCCGAACACCATTCGGACGGACGTGTCCCCGGTAGTGAATGAGTCGGTGGCGAGGTAGCCGGACGAGTAGTAGGTTTTGGTAGCGTCGCTGCCGTAGTAGTTGGTGTACTTGCATCTGGGGTCGGAGACGGTGCAGTCCGGCTGGGGGACGATGCACATATAGCTGTCGCAGGGGACCTCCAAGAAGGAGCTGGATTCGGTGGGCCGGAAGGTGGCCGTAGTCGGGCAGCTGATGCAGGGGGCGCACTGTGCCCAGATCGCCTCGTAGGTGATGTCGATGATGCCGGAGATGTTCTGCTTGGCAGGTGTCCCGACGGTGAGGTTGAGGACGACGGGGCCGTAACCTTGGGCCGCCGAGCTGCCCAGCTGTGCCTGGCCGCTCTCGCCCTTGTCATTGCTCTTAGTGCGGTCGGCGATGTCCGATACGCCCTCGTTACCTTTCTTTATAACGTAATCTGTGACCACACTTTTGATGATTGGGGTCGCGAGCATCGTCGCGCCGCGAATCAACACGGCGACCGGCAGCACCGACGAGGCAGGCGTTGGAAGGAGAAGCTGGAGACTAAAAAGCGACGAAGATACTATTAGCGCCGTCATGGCGACTGCGCTTGGGTGACCCATAACTAGCTACCTAAGCTAGATCGAATCGACTCAATCTCTTTTCTTTGCTTCCTCTTGCTTGTTGCTGCTTTTCTTTCCCATCAAGAGGGGGCTTCATTTATACAAGGAATTAACCACCAGAATGAAACGAAGTCATCTCTAATCAACTTGTGGTCTTACATGTTAACGTAGATAAGTCCAGGATTAGTACTCTGTTAATAGCGGCTTTGCCGTGTTTAGTTAGTTGTAAATATCGGCTAACAATCTCTTGTAATCCCTGATTGATTCGGGTGTTTGTTGTAATCTGCTATGTCTATATAAATGAAGGAAAGGCCAGCGGGCTGGTCATGCCAAAAATTCTAACTTGGTATCGGATTAGGTTCTCGATCCGATCTATCTCGACCGCCATGACTATCTCGGTGTCGTCGAAGCTCGACACCGCCGGCGTGGTTGTCTCTCCGGCTTCAGCATCACCATTCCGGTGATTGGTCGACATCGGCCAACTCCGCTTCTCGCTACCGCATCAACAACTCTCGTCCTCCTCGCCATCAGGACGGTCAGCCCAGTCGTGACACACGTGGTCAGCAGCAGCGCTCGGGTGGCGGCCAGGGCGGTGGTGGGCAAGGTAGCGGGCAGAACAACGGTCGTGGCCGTAACCGCAATGGTGGTGGCCGTTACCGTCCGTGCTGCCAAATCTGCCGTATCTACGGCCACGAAGCGTTTGAGTGTTGCAATCGCTTCAGTCCGGACTACCAGTCCGATGACAACCACTCCGATCGTCGTTCCGCCAATGCTGTGGATCGTCATGGCTTCAACGACAACCATTGGTACATGGATACCGGTGCCACCGATCATTTGACAAGTGATCTCGAACGCTTGTCTGTGCATGAGCGCTACGGCGGCAAGGACCAGGTCCAGGTGGCAAACGGCACAGGTTTGTCAATTTCGCATATTGGACACTCTAGTCTAGCCGGCTCTAATTCTTCCTTGCTCTTAAAAGATGTGCTTCATGTTCCTCGTATTAGCAAACATCTATTATCTGTCCATAAACTTGTTTATGATAATAATATTTTCATTGAATTTCACCTTGAATCCTTTTTTTGTAAAGGACAAGGTCACGAGGAAGGTTTTGCTTCACGGTAGAAGCCATGGTGGGCTCTACCCTATCCCGTTTGGTCACGCTTCCACCTATCGTCATGCGTCATCCGGTATCAAGGTCTCGCCGCATCAATGGCATCAGCGTTTTGGTCATCCCTCAAATAGCTTAGTTCGGTCCATTGTTCAGGCAAATAATCTTCCATGTTCTTCCACAAACAATGAGTCTACTATCTGTGATGCTTGTCAGCATGCTAAAAGTCGTCAGCTTTCCTATAATTCTTCATCTCGTGTTACTTCCTCTCCTCTTGAATTGGTTCACACTGATGTTTGGGGTCTTGCTCTTCCCTCTTTTGGGGGCTACCGTTACTATGTTAGCTTTGTCGATGACTATAGTCGCTTTTGCTGGATATACTTGATCAAATATAAATCCGATGTTGAATTAGTTTTCTATGCCTTTCAAGCTCACGTCGAAAGGCTTCTTAGCACGAAGGTCATTGCCGTGCAATCCGGGGCGAGTACTCTCGCTTACATAAATATTTCCAACGCATTGGTATATCTCATCGTGTGTCTTGTTCTCACACTTGTCAGCAGAATGGAGTTGCTGAACAAAAGCATCGCCATTTGGTCGAAACAGGCTTAGCTCTCCTAGCTCATTCCTCTCTCCCTCTTCGTTTTTGGGATGATGCCTTCCTCACAGCTTGTTATTTAGTTAATCGCATGCCTAGTCCTGTGCTTCATAATGCTACCCCCATCACACGTCTCCTTCGGGTCACACCAGACTACACCTTTCTGCGCACCTTTGGTTGTGCCTGCTGGCCCAGCTTGCGCAAGTATAACTCTCATAAGCTCCAATTCCGCTCTACTATGTGCGTCTTCTTAGGCTACAGTCCCATGCACAAAGGCTACAAGTGCCTGGACCGCAACACTGGCCGCATTTACATATCTCGTGATGTTGTCTTCGATGAAACTGTTTTCCCTTTTGTTACTCCAGGAGTTGTGCCCGATCTTTCCAGCCTCACCTCTCCCGTTACTTTTCCTGATCACAAGCTAGTTACACAGGGTGCCCCTATGCGTAATTACAATCTATCGCTTATTGCTCCTGTCCATGTTCCAGTTGTTGCTCCTGTGCAGGTAACTGGTGCTTCGGAGGTTGCTGCTGTCGATGGCGATCACGTCGACGTCCCTGCTCCTAGTGTGCTCCTACATGGCCCTGTAGCCCATGCTAGGCCGCCCGTGCACACACCCGTCGATCTTGTTGGGCCACCTCCTGGGCCGTCTCATGCCCCTCCACCTGCACCGATGCCTACGTATTTAGCTCACTATAATGAAATTTCATGGAACAAGATTGAAATTTCATTAAACATCCTTGAAAATTGACATGAAACACACATTTTGGTTCCCAAAACTCGACCAAAACATGTATGAAGCATCCGAACTTGCGTGAAGTACACTGAAACAGAACGAACGCTACAGTACTTACATAGTTACATTGAGTTCCAAACTTCAAAAATTAATTTTTCATAAAATACATCCAATATTGGTTAAGCTATGAAACTTAATGAAACATCTATAAAACTAAATGAACCATCTATGAAACTTTACTAAAAGTTATGCTACGGGCAAATGATAAGACAAATTTCAATGATGTATTTTAGTTTTTCCACTGATGTTTTATGATATTTCGCGCGGGTTTCATTGTGCTTCAGTGGTGTTTCATCGATTGTAATGTACACGAGACATGTCATTGATTTTAATGTTCCATAATTTACAAAATATAAGCTCGCTAATGATTCATAATGTTTTACACTTGTTTGTTTGTTTCGACGGATTCATGTAAAGCCCATGACACTACCATATTGGGATTCTCAGTAAAGTTTCATAATTGTTTTGGTATGTTTCAGTAATGTTTCATAATTGTTTAATTTTGTTTCAATAATGTTTCATAATTATTTAAGTTTTTTTTGTGGTGGAAGCTTTGAAAGCTAGCGCAACACTGTCAGCAAATGGGTGATTAATTGTAATATGAAGCCGATTGATCGTTTGCTCAACGTCGTATCATTTATACTCTTCGGTTTAGCCATCAGTGCCAACTAATTAAACGATTAATCAGCCATGTCGGCTCTTTTCCACAACATTCAATCCATCAGGAGAAAAAAATCCACATTACCATGGAGACTTAGGTGAGAAAGGATGGGCACAGAGTACCATCTTCAATCATTTAATCACGTGGGTGGGGACCACGTCTTACACAATGGGGCAGAGAGAGCTGTACGGTATGGCTCTTCAATGCATACCAGCGAGAAGAAATACAAGCAAGGAACTCCACAATACTCATAATTACTGCACTAATCCCTAGGTATTAGTAACGGTGGATTCAATTACGACGTATGGCGTGCATGGTAAAAAATCCATGTCCCCTAGACTTAGGTGAGAACACTCCTAGAGTAGTTCCATGCCGTCGAGAATTCAAGACAGTGCAATCGATTGTACTCATTGCTGGATCTCTTTCGGTGATTTGTGAGCCAGCCATCTTGTTCCTTTCCATAGCCGCCAGCATTTTCTCCGGAGATTGCACGTCAGGGACGGGTCAGTGTTAAAGTGGGGGTTCCCTGTGCTCCCCAGACATACAGGGGTGGCGGATAGGCAACATCGGCAGCCATGAGCAGGGAGGACAACTAGATAGGGAGAGCTGGTGGGCGGGTCGACAACAAGGAGAAGGAGAAGATGGCGACAATTGTTGTAGTTCAGCAGGTAGGATATGCAGTGTATCGTCTTGGTGTGACAATAAGAGTCAATAAAGCTTTCATTATTTAAAAAAAGTCAGAATATGCAGTGGTGAATCCGGAGGCAGTAGTTATCAGAGATGGGAAAAAAAGACGAAGGCAACGATGAAATGATAGGAAATGGTGGCAGTGAGAAATGGAGACAAGGGGAGGGGTCGGCTGTAGATGCCAGCGAGGCCAGGGCGGTGGTGCATCGTGGGAGACGTGTGCAGAGAACGAATCTAGGCCCTGGTTACATTTCTTAAGCGAGAATTATTTTACAACCTAAGGATTTCATCTTGCTTTAAAGACACAAATGATTATCGTACTCCCTCTGTTTCACATGTCTCTCTGTTTCATAATATGTATTTCTCTTCATTTCACGCGTCCTAAGTATACGTGCCAGAGAGATATCGTGAAATAGAGGTAGTATTCAATTATAAATTCTCTTGATATTTTGTAGTTTCTCTACATTATTTTGCATGCTGTCTTTAAAGCATGAAGTTTTACACAACAACATTTTTTACAACTTTGAACATCCATTCCGAAAACATGGTCCTACCTCTGCTCAAGGAGGCCTTGGGCTGAGGAATGAAGTGAAGTGAGTAGTGGTCGGCTGGTTAGCAGCGCCGTTTTGCGTGCAGCCTGTCCCGTGTTTTATCTCTGGATTGGACACGGTCGTTGCACCCTCATACGTACGTGTGCAGCGTAAACCGTGTTTCCCACAAATCATGAGGTACCAGGTAAATGATAAATTTATCTAGCGATCTCCATCCTAAATCTAGACGGGCTACTTGCGAGCGGCGGCTACTCTCGTTAACTGGGACACGATATGCAGACCGTTCAAGTTGGGGGGTTAGACGTGCCTAACCTCGACAAGTTTGGAAGGGCGCTCAGACTACGCTGGCCATGGTACCAATGGACCGATCAAAGGAGGCCTTGGGTCGGCTCCAAGCTGCCATACGACGATGCAGACATGGCTCTTTTTAGGGCTTCCACGGCAATCACAATCGGAGATGGAAAAAAACTCTCTTTTCGCATGATAGATGGATTGGCGACTACACGCTCAGACGCAGGGCCCCAGGGCTCTTCAAAATCGCAACAAGAAAAAATGAAAATGTCGCGACTGAACTCAACAACAATACTTGGATCTCTACCATTGCTGCGTTGAATTCTTTCACTTTGCTGGCCGAATTAGTTGATCTTTGGGCCTTCTTGCAGAATGTTAATCTTGACTACCATTCTTCGGACACCATTCGGTGGATTTGGAATGAAAACGGGGTATACATGACCAGTTCCGCATACTCAATTCAACTCTGCGGCTCCTATCCACCTTTCAAACCTGCCAAGATTTGGAAAGCGGCCGCCGAGCCAAGGTGCAAGCTCTTTGGTTGACTTGCCCTTCGAGGCCGCGCCCTCACGGCAGACAACCTAGCAAAACATGGGTGGCCTCATGACCCTCTCTGCAAGTTATGTGGGACACAATCTGAAACTACAAAACATCTCTGCATCGACTATCCCTACACCGGACAGGTTTGGGCCAAAGTTAGTGTTTGAAACGACGTCCAAACTGAGCAGTTGCTAGCAAGTTTTTCATCCCCAGATATTTGGCAAGACACTCTACTTAGCTCTACCTCCAAGGGACTCCAGAGACGGCGGAGCGGCATCATCCTCTATGTGTGGTAGAACATTTAGAAAGAACGCAATCGGCATATATTCTCAAATGTCTCCGTAGACGAAGAGCGACTTGCACAAATAATTTAGGAGGACGTCAATTGTTGCTCATGGCCATGGCTATACCGAGTAGTACCACTAGTACTGAGTAATCCGTTTTTATAACCCTCAAGGTGATTATACTCTCTCAT
Source organism: Stipa capillata (assembly GCA_019208055.1). Taxonomy (NCBI): domain Eukaryota; kingdom Viridiplantae; phylum Streptophyta; class Magnoliopsida; order Poales; family Poaceae; genus Stipa; species Stipa capillata. Next base: position 496,923 of record JAGXJF010002856.1, on the reverse strand, counting down.
CTTGTAATTAACAAACTGTTTTATCTATAAGAATGACAGCGCTCCTGCTGGTGTTTTAAAAGAAAAAAATCTAGCGTGTATTTTAGTAAGATGCACTAGTGCGTTCTTATAGTGTGATGGTGTGAGTAGGGTGTATGTACGTTTCCTCATTATAGTTTCGAAAGAAAAGGAAAACGAAAGGGCCGTCCGAACAGACATGCCCATAGCGATATCGAGGGAACAAAGACTACCAACTGCTCTCCGTCGTCCGTGAGCCTGCTTGAGCCACACCTCATCTGTTCCCCCTCTCTAATTGGCAATCTTGATTATTATTTTTCAGCTTTCAAAACTTTAAGCTCGGAACCAAATCCGTGAAAATTTAACTCAAAATCAGGGCAAAAAGATCTAAATAGGAAAATAAGAGTTTGTGACCTATCATACGGCAAGATTGTCAATGCGGAGAAAGGACAGAGGGGAGTGTGTTGGAGAGGTGCTCTTCATGTTACGTGTCTGTCTTTTTTCAAGAACATCTGTCTGCCTTATTTAAAAACAAAAACCTTCATGTCACGTTTCAAGCAGAGACCTGTGCCCGCATTGAATCGCTTCGTTCAAGTGCCTGTACATGACTATTTTGGACATTGGAGGCGCATGTAGCTAGCTACTACACTAATCTTACAATGGGTACAGAGCACTGCTATCCTCCTCCTCATCCTATGCCAGCTTTACCACGCCGACTCCATCGGTCGCACATTGTCGTCAACACGCCTATCGCCCATCGGCGAGCCTGCACCAAGGCGGTGCGGCACTGAGATGATGATAGACAGAATAGATCTCTTTTAATTATTGTGTTTTGATACACATTGTTCGGATAGAATAAGTGCAGAAACCAAATTAAGATGTATAGCATCAAGACAACTCGAAGGGACAACATTAAAATCGAGAACAAAATGAAGGGAGAGAATAAATTACAACTCGAAGTTCAATTAATTAATGGAACTCTTGCAAACGTAAACAATCGAATCGATGTATATATATGTACTGGATCATGGATGGATCACCGGAAGTTGTTGGATCCCTGGTAGCAGAGCCCGGTGGTCCACCAGGCGGGGATGGCGTCGTCGACGACGATGGTCTGCTGCGGCGAGGTGTAGCTGGTCATCTTGACGACGAGGCCCTTCGTGTTGCCCAGCGCGGCGAACACCTGGTAGGTGATCCCCCAATTGTGATCGGCCGGGATCCAGTTGCTGCTGCCGACCTTCTTGACGGCGAGCTCGTAGACGTCGCCGCTGCCGGCGACGTTCATGACGTGGAGGAGCAGCCAGTAGGGGTTCCCCATGAGGCAGAACCTGACCCCGCCGGTCCTCTGGCACGGGACCCTGCGGAACTGGACGGGGACAATGCCGGCGACCCTGGCGGCGAGCTTGAGGAAGGACGGTGGCGCCATGTCGAAGTGCTCGCGCGGCGGGTTGCACCAGCCGCCGTTGTCGTTGGGGAGGTACCAGTTGGGCGGGCAGAGGTTGGTGCCGGTGACGACGACGGTGGGCGAACCCGGTTTGCACCATGGCGACTTGACGCATCGGATCTCGTAGCACTGGCCGCAGCCGTTGCCGTCGTCGAAGAGCGGCGTGCTCAGCGCCGCCGTGTTGGTGGAGTAGAGCGACACGATGTCGTTGGCGCCATACCCGCACGCGCCGCCTGCATGCATGCATGCATCAGTAGGTGGGTAAATTGATGCAAGTGCATGCAATGGTGCATGTACGTACCGAAGTCGGCACCGAGGCCGGAGTCCTCGCCGTAGAAGGTGGCGCTGCCGTCGTGCCAGTCGGAGGTCTTGAAGGGGGTGACAGGAGCAGGGGCGCTCGGAGTCTCAGGCTGCGGCCAATACTGGTTAGGGAAACCAGCGCTCGCCAGCTGAGCCGCCATCAGCACCACCGACGTCATCGCCGCCGCCGCGACCATCGCCGGATTCCTCGCCATTGTCGGTCTACTTTCAAGATGGTATGCCGGAGTTGATCAGTAGCTGTGTCAGTTGACCGTACCCTCGCAACGAATGCAAGTTTATAGAGCCCAAAGTTGGCATGAGTTGCCACCACGTTTGGACACAAGTATTGGCATCTGAACGAGTTGGGCGCACGATTTCTTTTCTCGTCTCTGACAAACAAAATTCATGGGCGCACGTCTATATGGTATTGTATTCGATCGTTCATGGGCCAACAGAGGCCCAGTCCGCAGGCTGCAAAACTGGGCTAGCGCGGGGACAATCTGGTCCAACTACTTTTGAAGACAAAACCCCAGACCAGAAACTCGGACTGTATGTTTCGTTTCTGTGAAACGGTCTCGTACTTGAGACAAGTAGACAACCCACCAATAATAATTCGAATTTGCTAATTAAATATCACTTTACTTTCTTGATACATACATCGTGAGTTATAATACACCAGACCTCTGCCGATCCAATGTCGGTTAAGGTTTCAGGTTCACTGGAGCTCCCCGAACATATGAAGGGAGGTGGAGACGACATAGGTACTGCAGAGATTGGGGCGAAGAATCCAACAAAGATGAGCCAAAAGAGACGAGGGAAGAAGAGACCGAGGAAGGCGATGGAGGAGATTGTGATGGGCCAACCGCGTGAGGGTAGCTACGTCAAGCTAGCGTGCACGAGAGAGGTGACGGCATGTGTCGGCGGTACGGGAACTAGGGTCCCCTGGGCCGTCGGCAAATGGGCCCAAACTCGATGCCACGTCGCCCAAGGGGCGCGGGAATCGGGAGTATGCGCTCGGGGGCTTGACTCCCGAGCGCTGTATCCGCTTGGCCCCTGCGGGTCCAGTCAAGTGACCCACCTGCAGCGAGCGGTCGGGGGTGCGAGCTCGGGGTTCCCCGAGCTCGGGGACCCCGAGCACCTTTACTTCCTCCCTCGGTGCCGCGTGGCCGGGCGCCCCGAGCGCCCCTCAGGGGTCCTACCCCAAGCGCCGCCTGCCTCCTCCTTCGGCGCCACGTGGCCGGGGTGTCCCGAGCACCCCTCGGGGACCTTTACCCCGAGGACTCTTCGTGGGTCCCTCAGTACACGTGGCGGGGGTCCCGCGGCGCTTTCCGAGGGGCCACGGCGGGCCCTTTCCACGTGTCCCGTCAGGCGCATTTAAGGCCTGTCCAGTGCCATTAATGCCCGTCAGCAGGCATGCCCGCTCCAGGCCCAATGCGGGCGTCCACCGACGTGATAAGGCCTGTCACCTATCACCTGACACACTTTGCAACTTTCGGGCACGGTACGACGCGTCCAGGTGCATCCCTTGGGCCTGTGGGGCCCGGATGGTTGTCTCCGTGGCTGGTTGCTTGCCCGTTAAGTCGTTTCCAGTGCATTTTGGCTCATGATGAAGACCCGGCTTCCGAGGTTGGTCTGTCAGACGGACGTCTCTTCCGCGGCAGCTTTCAGCGGCCGGCATGGCGTGCCCACGCGCCCCCCGCCTAAGCAGCGCGTCCGCTGCAGTTAATGCCCTAAGGCCACTGTGGTAAACCCCCGGGTATATAAGGGGAGAGCCGAGGCCATGCAAGGGGTTAGACTCTTTTTCAGTTAAAGAACTTCTGGGCTGATCTTTTTCAGTAAGATCTTTCCTTGAAGAAGAACACTCTTAAAACAAGCAAGAGCTTGGTAATCTTTAAGAACGGTTAATACACATACACACCAAACCAGGACTAGGGTTTTACACCTCCGTGGTGGTCTGAACCTGGATAAATCTTTGTCTCTGTTTTTCCCATTGCTTTAAAACCTGGCCTATACCTATCGTAGCTTCTGTTCCAGCTCCTCCCCGGCCGAATCCCAAAGGGGGTCCTTCCGGACCACCGACGCCGGCGTTTAGTCGTCGACAGCATGCCTTGTCGATGGTAGAATGTTGCGAGGGGGAGGGGGTGGCATGTGGGGAGGGGCTAAAAATATGTGTGGGAGAGCGATTTTGATGGGGGCTAAATATTCAATTGATTTGATGGAAACAATTGGTTTTTTACAGACATGTGCTCCCATAATAATTTCACACCAAATAACATGAAAATTTTGTGTAGGTGGATAAAAAGCTAAAATATGTCATGTAAAATACATAAGTAACTAATGAACATAATTTAGTTTATACATATAAAAAATGCGAAAATATGTTCGGGGGTAAAACCACCCCTACATCTAGCTTGAATTTGTTCTTTGATATTTGCATATTTATATCATCATTTTTATAACACACCCTCATTTTACACTTTCATAATGTCAAATCTACAATGTTATCGTGTCTAGGTCATGGTCAGTATGGTCTTGATTTGACTATCGCTTAATCATGAATTTATTTTTAATGCGTAGACATTGCCATGTAGTGTAGAGATAAAAAAAAATATAAATCTTAAAGCATGAACTCATGTTGAATGCTATCCGCTAGAGGTAGCAAATCCGACTCATAAGGAGTATCAGAATTCCAGCTGTATATAACTCATACATGTGAGTGTGATGGATGTTGCTCAACCTTGTCGGCGCAAATGTGAATTACCAATAGAAAGAAACCTTAGGAAAAGGAAGAGGTACAGAGGCCGTACGTGGTGCAGGTACACCTTCACATCATGCCCCAATGCAACCACCCATATTAGCTAGCTCGTATGTTACGAATGCAAGCAAATGGTAGGGGATCAAACGTGGGCGGATTAAGGCCTCTCAACGCCGTGACAACGGCGCAAATATCTCCACATCACATGCCTTGCATTGGGTTCAATATATATTTATGTATCCATGCATATGACTGAATAAAGAGCTAGCTACCTAGAGCACTCAAGTTAGTATTAATTGCCAATATTGCAGCTACCGAATGCACGCTCAATGGACCGATCCTAATTCGTCCTTAATTTCCTCATTCCGGCTAACTGATCTATCTTGGAATGCTGGTTCACATGTGATCATGGTACAGAATAAATCAAGGTTGCAGTTAGGTTTCTGCGTTTTATCGTTGGATCCATATATATAACTAAGGTGAGAGGCTGATCGAGTGTGCATAGTACCCTAGCTGCAGCTCTGTGTATATATACAGTATATATTAACCATGCAACATATGTCCTCCTCTGGCCATCAGTCCAGGTCTCCAGGACGAGATGCCTAGTACTCCTGCCTAATGTGACGCTTGTGATCAGCACCCAATTTCAGCACATGCCAAACCCTATTGGCTATTGGCCGCAGGCAGGTCTTTTCATATCTGTACGAATCATAGTACAGCCATGGGGCCATTGATCGATGTGTCCCAGCTCCAACTAACTAATTAATTAACCATGTGGTCGTCTCGTCTCTACACGAGCTTCACTCCAAGCACAAGGATAAAGTTAAGGTGGATATATAACCTTGTCAAGAGCGAGCATGCACGTGAAATTCACGTTCAAGTAACGGTTTACTTTATGCAATTTAATACTTGTGCTGTAGAATCAGAAGTCTGAAAAATACTGGATACGGATTTTCTGAGCTCGAGCTAGCGCTCACGCGCTCCATTTCCAAAACAAAACAAAAAACAAAATATGCTTCTGCAAATTTTAAAATATTACTCAGAAGTTCACATTTGTACATCTTGGAACACTCTGCGCGCACTTGCAGTTCCTTTTAAAAAAATATATTGGTGTGTATTTGTGTTCTGCACAAAAAGGAGAAGGATGTGAGGCTAGCAACTATACTCCACCAAACTTGTATTTTGCGTAATACGTGAAAATGTATTTTTGCATGAAAATTTGTAAGTATACAAAGTACTCCCACGTGCACATGTGTGAATTTTCTATGAATCTTTTAACATGCACAGAAAATACTCACTTAGCATGTGGGAACATATAAAAGTTTCTGAATTTGACCTCCATCGTCTCTCCTTTTGTACACATATAGAATCCCATCCACCAACAAACCTTAAAAATTAACTGGGGCTTAAATGGATTCAAAATGTAATTATAGAAACCTGATAGCCATTTGACCCATATAAATGCCGACTGGTTTCGTACCATTCAACACAAATGCTGATGCTGACATTGTCGAAGTTTTGGCACGCATTTTCCATTGGCATTAGCTCTATACAGAGAATTGATTGGGCCAGTGCGAGAGTCTGTTCGGCGAAATTAATGGCCAATTGTCCTTCGAAAAATATATGGCAAATTTCATTTCCGTTGCTAATTTTTTATGCTAGCTTTATGTGTTATTTTACATGATGTCATATATACACGAAAAATGCATATATGTGTATGTTGTAGCAATGAGACTAGATAATAAACTTGTGGCCCCGGCATGGTTTCACGGACACGAGGGATTCCTAGGAAACTAGGTGTCGAGACACACATTCAAGCGCATCGATCGACGAGAAGACACCCAAAACTGTTGAGGTAGGGGTCCCCGCGCTAGCCCTTTTTTTTAAGTTTTCCACAGTCTTCGCCATCATCACGGACTACATCGACGCCGCCAAGGGCAACCTCGACATCTGTCACTGTCGAAGTCTACGTCGACACCACCAAGGGCAACCTCGACGTCCGTCATCGTCGAAGTCTACGTCGACGACGCCAAAACGAGGACTACGCCGACGTCACCAATGATCGTTCCGATGTCCGTCGCCGTCAGGGTCTGCGTCGACATTGTCAAGGACTGCATTGACGTGCTTAGGAATTCCTCCAAAGATGCCAGAGAATATTCCTCGAAGATGCCAGGAATATTCTCCAAAAATATCTTCTATGCATGGGAAATGAAGACCACGCCCTTGTAAAAGTCCCTCTCATGTGAGGGCGAAATTGTAATCTCACCTTTTTCATCCTCAAACCCTATAAATACCCCCCACGGGTAGAGAGGAGAGGAGGATTTTTATGTAACCCTAATTCTACACTTCAATAGAAGAGTGACTTTCACCTCATCGTACACGAGAGGGGTTTTACCTCCTCGCACACGGTTCGTGTTTCACCCTGTCGTACGTGTTTCGTGCCTCGCCTCGACGGACGTTCGGAGGGTCATACTCGCTCGTACTCCTCGTGCACCGCCGACGGTCGCTATAGCCGTTCCGGGGTGCCATAAATTTATAGTCTAGACTTGTATCTACGACAGTTGACGTCGTCTGTGGGAACCTGAGCGAAAAGCCATGGCACCGAAGAAGAAGAGCGGGGCTAGGACAACCGTCCCCCGCACACCGAACCCGACCCGTCAAGCCAAGACGAACAACACGGCTCTCACCACGGTGCTCAGTGGCGCCCGCGTCAACGACCCGTCGGCAGCTAACCCTCGCGCCGATGACTCGTGGACTGACGCCCGCCCTGTGGGACTCCCCGTACCCGTGATCGACGCAGAAGCACGCGTCGAAACAGAGGCGGAAGCCCTACGACGCGAGGCTAATGAGCTCAGGAACGAACTCGTTAGGGCGAAGGCTGAGGCCCTTTGTACCCTCCAAGTTTTGGACAGCGCTCACACAGAGGTGAGCGTGCTTCGTGCCGAGCGCGACGCCACGAGGGCCACAGCGGTTCCACCGCCGATTCCCGAATTGGCTGAGGCAGCGACGGTGCGACGTCGTCTGGACGAAACCTTAGCCAAAGCACAGGAGCAAACCCGACGCAACACGCAAGCTGCCGGCGAGGTCATAAGGGGGTAGCAGAGGCCCAGGCACGTGTCAGGCTGCCGCCCCGGCAGGGGCGCAGGAGGCCGCCGCCCTCCGCCAGGCCATGACAGACAACCATGCGCAGGCACTTCCTCCCGCGCCAGCATGCGCCGAAGAAGCTGCAGCCCTGCGACATCACTTGGATGTCGACCGAGAGATGGTCATGGCATCCCTCTATGATGTGGGGGAAGGCCCCAGCAACCAACCCTTCCATCGCTTCGTCGTGCAGCAGGGCAGTGAGGCCCCAGCAGCGCCGCGTCACCCTGCGGAGCACTACCCTACGTGGGTCCCAGCGCCTCTGCCATGACCTGAGCCCCGTCATCCGAGATGGGCAGCTGGACAGCCCGCCAACATCGCACCTCATCAATTCGAAGTCAGAACCTACCCACCGTCGTCGAACACCTCGGGCCTCACTGACGCATACAATCCGCTGAGCCCAGAGCTAGCAGCGACGCCATGGCCAAGCAAGTACCGAGCGCCCAATATCGCCAGCTTCGACGGAAATACCGACGTCATCGAGTTCCTCAGAGTATACAAGACCGCTGTGTCCTCAGCAAGAGGTGGCGAGGCGATCATGGCGAAGGGGTTGTTGCTAGTGCTCTCTAGCTTGGCTCAGAAATGGTACCTCGGACTGGCCCCTCGCTCGGTGTATTCGTGGGAGCAGCTCTGCGACAAGCTGAGCGGCCACTTCATAGCCCACCGAAACAAGGAAGTCACCTCCTCAAACCTATTCTCTCTCAAGCAGGCCCCCGATGAATCAATACGTGACTTCACGTAGCGTTTCGCTCAGGTGCAGTGCCAGATCCCTGACAGGAGCGTGTGCAAGGCCGCTCGCCACACGATCTATAACCCCGACTTGGCAGGAAAGCTCGATAGGAAGGAGCCCAAGACGGTCGCCGAGCTGTATGAGATCATGCGCACCTACTCCAAATCTGAGGACGGGAAGACCCGTCGGCAAGCAAAGGCGCATGCACTCACGGCATGGGCCAGGCCAAAAGTGGAAACTTATGACTGGCGTGCTAGGAGGCAAAAGGACGTGTACCACGTGGAGGAGGAGGAGCGTCGTCCCGCCAAGCAGGCGCGTCATGGCGACCAGGGCCGCGAGTCAAGCCATCCTGAGCGGGACATCCATGACCGGGCCTACCCGCGCGGAGGTCGTGGTCAAGGTCAAGGCCATGGAGATGATTCCGAGCATGGAAGAGGCGGTAACGCTGGACGTGGAGGACGGAGGCCCGGAGGAGACAACCAACACCGAGTATTCTGTGAGCTCCACGGGTGGGCCTTCCATACCACCACGGAATGCGACCTAGTCGCCTCCGCCCGAGCGATCAAGCAGCGCGAGGACCACGCAGGACCGACGCCCAGCGACGCGACCGCGCGGCAGCTCAAGGATGTCAGGCTCTACCACCTCCGCCACCACGCCCGCTCCTTGGAGCACCGCCAAAGAAAGCTGAGGACCCGTAGTGCCGCGTCATGCACGCTATCACTGGCGGCCATGCCCACACCTTCCCGTCCAAGCGGCAGCGCCGAGCCTATACGCGACAGGTGCAGCACATCAACTCCTCCCCGCCCACTGAACTACCCTCGTGGGTCGATGCCACCGTCACCTTCGGCCCTGAGGATGCTGCGGGGGTCAGCCTCCCCTACCATGACGCCCTCGTTATATTAGCAGTCATAAATGACTGCGAGGTGCGCCGTGTCTTCATCCATGGAGGGAGCTCGGCGGATATCCTGTTCGTGTCCACCCTCGCGGAAATGGGAATACCGCGGGTATGCCTCGCTCCCGCAGGCATCCCGCTCCTCGGCTTTGGAGGCGAGCCAGTCCCGGGACTCGGGAAAATTGAGCTCCCGGTGGAGTTCAGGGAAGGAGAGTGCAAGCGCCGCGAGAACATCGTTTTCGATGTGGTTGACCTCCCCTACCAATATAACGTCATCCTTGGCTGGGTCACACTGAACAAGTTTGGCGCCATCCCTCATCATGCCTTCCTCTGCGTGAAGATCCTGTCCCCCCACGCTGTCATGACTGTCCGAGGCAATCAAGACTTATCCCGCAAGATCGACGACGACATCCAGGCAGCCATCCGTTATGTCCACACCGTTCATGCTGAAGCCGAGGACGCAAAGATCGCACCAGGGGCTGCCGACCCCCCAACATCCGGGTGGTGGGTGCCCAAGCCCAAGCCCAACGGCGAGACACACGCAGCACCACTTTCAGAGGAAGACCCAGCCAAGACGGTGCTCGTTGGAGCGAACCTTGAACCAAAGGTCGCAGAGGCCTTGCTCGACGCACTCCGGTCCAACCATGACCTATTTGCATGGGAGCACGAAGACCTCCCTGGCATGCCCAGGGAGATTGTTGAGCACAGGCTGTACGTCAAGCCTGACGCGCGCCCTGTCAAGCAAAAGCTCCGGAGGATGTGCGTGGAGCGTCAGGCCGTAGCCCGAGAGCAAGTCGAAAAGCTCTATAAAGCCAGAGTTATCCGCGAGGTCATATATCTGGATTGGCTCGCCAACCCCGTCCTCGTCAAGAAGGCCAATGGGAAGTGGCGCATGTGTGTTGACTACATCAACCTCAACCGTGCGTGTCCAAAAGACAACTTTCCACTCCCGCGGATCGACCAGCTAGTCGATGCCACCTTGGGATGCGAGCTCATGAGTTTCTTGGATGCATGCTCTGGGTACCACCAAGTATGGATGGCCGAAGCAGGCGAGGAGAAAACAAGCTTCATCACGCCCTTCGGGACGTTCTATTACGTTCGGATGGCCTTCGGACTCAAGAATGCTGGAGCAACCTTCGCACGGCTCGTATACAAAGCCCTCGCACTGCAGATAGGGCGGAACATTGAGGTGTATGTCGATGACATTGTCGTCAAGAGCGTCCTCGCCGGCACCCACGCCGCGGATTTGCAAGAGACGTTCGACAACGTCAAAAAGCGGGCATGAAACTCAACCCGGAGAAGTGCATCTTTGGGGTCTAGGCTGGGAAGCGCCTTGGCTTTCTCATGTCGGCAAGGGGTATCGAGGTCAACCCGGCAAAAATCCAGGCCGTGCTTGACATGCGGCCACCAGAGAATGTTAAGGAAGTGTAGAAGTTGACAGGGTGGCTCGCCGCGTTGGGAAGGTTCGTCTCTCGCTCGAAAAAAGGACTCCCGTTCTTCAAGGCACTGTGGAGGTCCTCCGACTTTGAGTGGACGAGTAAAATCCAAACTGCCTTGGAAGAATTGAAGACATACCTCACCTCGCCACCACTGCTGCAGAGCCCCGATCCCGGAGAGGCATTGTTGCTTTACCTTGCGGCCGCCCCAGTCGCAGTAAGTGTCGTACTTGCCAAGGAGAAGGACAAGACCCAACACCCTGTCTACTATGTGTCTGAGGCACTGTAGGGAGCGCAGGTGCGGTACACCGAGCTGGAGAAGCTCGTGTATGTACTTCTCATGGCGTCACGGAAGCTGCGACACTACTTCCTCGCCCACTCGATCCGAATACCGTCGGCTTTCCCAATCGGCGAGATGCTTCGCAACAAGAAAGCTTCTGGGCGTATTGGCAAGTGGTCGGCTGAGCTCACCCCGTTCTCCATTGAATTCGTGCCGAGGACAGCGATCAAATCCCAGGTGTTGCCAGACTTCCTGGCAGAATGGGCCCCGTCGGAGCGCCCAGCGCCTCCGAACCCCTCCGACCCGTTGTGGACCATCTACGTCGATGGCTCATGGTGCTCGGAAGGCGCCGGTGCCGGGGCAATCCTCGAGTCCCCAGAGGGCAATATCACCTCCTACAGCGCGCGCCTTGAGTTCAAGACCACCAACAGCGGGGCGGGGTACGAGGCACTCCTCCTTGGCCTTCGAAAGGCACGTGCATCAGGCGTGCGGAGGATAGTCGTCAAGAGTGACTCACAGCTCATCGCCGGCCATGTCGACAAGAGCTACCAAGCCAAGGATCCCGAAATGATCAAGTACTTGGCCCTGGCCCGAGCCATGGAGAAGCACTTCGCCGACATCACCATTCGCAGCATCCCATGCGCTGCGAATGCCGACGCCGACAGTCTCGCGAGAGCCGCCAGCATGAAGACCGAGGTCCCCCTAGGGGCCTTTTACGAAGTGATCTCGGAGCTCGCCACAAAGGGGCTCCCTGAAATATGCCTCATCAGCGAGCAAGATTGGAGGGCCCCAATCATGAGTTATCTCTCCGATGAGACAGAGCCCGCTAACCCCATAGAGGCACGAAGGCTTAAGAGTCGGGCCCGGGGCTTCGTCATCCACAACAACGCTCTATACAAGCGCAGGGTATGCGCGCCCTACCTCCGATGCATCTCCAAGGAAGAGGGACTCGAGTTGGTCCGTGAGATTCACCAAGGGCTGTGTGGATCACACCTCGCCCCCCGCGCCTTGGTGTCAAAGGCGTTCTATCAGGGGTTCTATTGGCCGACCGCCCTTCACGACGCACAAAGCCTCGTCAAAACGTGCTCTGCGTGCCAATGGATGGGGCAAGGCACGGAGCTCCCAGCGAACGAGCTACAGCCCATTCCACCGTTGTGGCCACTGGCCCGCTGGGGTGTCGACCTTGTCGGCCCATTCGAGTCAAGGAGCCACGGATTCAAGTTCGTCATCGTCGCTGTCGACTACTTCTCCAAGTGGATCGAGGCCGAGCCCTTGGTCAAGATCACGTCGGCAGCCGTGCAGAGGTTCATATGGAAGAATCTCATTTGCCGATTCGGCGTCCCGAGGGAGCTCACTGTCGACAACAGGACTCAGTTTGACGTAACCCCCTTCCGAAAATTCTGCATCAGCCTCGGCATCAACTTATGCTTTGCCTTTGTGGCTAACCCGAAGGCAAACGGCGCCATCCAGCGAGCCAATGGGATCGTCTTTTCTGGCCTCCGCACACGCCTCTTCAACTTGCCTAAGGGTCTTTGGGCGGATGAGCTCCCTAGCGTCTTATGGTCCACCCGCACGGCAGCTAGCCGGGCCACCGGTTTCACACCCTTCAAATTATTATACGGGGACGAAGCGGTGACCCCAGAAGAAATCAAGATTGGGTCTCTGCGCACTGCAGCGATCGTCGACGAAAGCTCCCACAAAGTATCTCCTGACACACTTGACGCCGTTTGGCAGGAGGCTGCTCTCAATATCGATCGGTGCCAGGCCACCATGGCGAAGGCATACAACAAGACTGTTCACCCACGACCCATCCACATCGGTGACCTCGTGCTCAAGAAGAAGGCAAATCCAGAGGCCGACGGTAAGCTAAGCTCGAAGTGGGAAGGACCGTATGAGGTGGTTCGTGCCACTCGCCCGGGAGCGTTCCGCCTGGCGGCCCTCGACGGGGTCGAGCTGAAGCACAGCTGGAACGCTGACAATCTCCGCAAGTTCTATGTGTAGCTCTAGTTCCTCTAGATATGGCCGCTACGTCGGCAGGCTTGTATTTTGGGTCGTACAGCTTAGGGTAGGGACCGCTACGTCGGTCGCTGCCCCCGCTAGTTCGTTTACTTGCGTTGAGGCCGCCACGTCGACCGTCGCCACCTTCTGTAATTGGCCTTCGTGCCTTGTTAAGCCTCAATAAAAAAAACTCAGAACGGCGGCATCATGCCCCTTCAAAACAGGTTCCAACATCTCCATCCGGGATAGAGTGTCCCTTCCCTCCGGGGTCACGCGACGATAAGCTCCCCGCGATGTCGAGACATCTCCATCCGGGATAGAGTGTCCGTTCCCTCCGGGGTCGTGCGACGTCGAGCCATCTCCATCTGGGATAGAGTGTCCATTCCCTCCGGGGTCGCGCGACAATAAGCTCCCCGCGATGTCGAGCCATCTCCGTCCGGGATAGAGTGTCCCTTCCCTCCAGGGTCATACGACGACAAGCTCCTCGCGATGTCGAGCCATCTCCGTCCGGGATAGTGTCCCTTCCCTCCGAGGTCGTGCGACGATGAACTCCCCGCGGTGTCGAGCCACCTCAAATGCTAAGTGTTTTTGAATAATGCGTAAAGCGTGGCACCAAGTACCCAGCAACATATTTATTTTCAATTACTACATATCGCAAAGGAATGACCGCTCTCAAACACGCCATCGAGCGCTAATTGTTTTCGGATGGGAGGTGGGGGTAAGACATCGTATCCCCATCGATGCCCCCTCCATTATTACAAGATGCATGCATACTTAGTACAATCGATCGAAAAATCGAAACAACCACGAAGCTATGATGAGAAAAGGTCAAACTCATTAGGAGCATTGGGCAAGGCCCGCGAGGAACACTGCGACCTCTGCATCACTCAAGATGCGCACGTCATCGTCCGGCCGCTCGGTTTTCGTTAACCCACGCGAAGCACAACGCTTGGTGGACTTAGACCTAGCAGGTGCTGTCCTCAGGCGCTCCGCACTCGCCTTCCATCGAAAGCCGTCACCCTACAAACCAAATAACAAAAATTCACAAGTAACAAGTGCAAAGTTTGGTAAATCTTCTAGATTTTCATTAATAATTAACAAATTACATGAGAGTTACAAAGGAAAGTCTGATCATGTCCGATCACGTAAACCCTAGCAAAAGACGGTCTACCGGGCTAAAGGGCTCAAGCTGACGCAATGGTGGCTCAGGTACTAAGAAGCAAAAGACTAAGTGGAAACCCTGTCGCGCTAAGGTAAGCAAAAGGCACAAAGCTAGGGGTAAAAGCTCACACCTGTGGAGACCGCCCACTGGGCGCTCCCGCGGGCAGCCCCCTAGGAGTCTCTCGAGGGACCCGAGACTTCCAGAGCCCAGCGACGCACTTCAGTCCATGACTGTCACATACACACGCCAGGAAGGCTCGGACACTAGCCCGGACGTGCACGCGAGCATCCTCCGTCCTCGTCCTCGTCGGAAGGGCGATGTCCGACGCCTCGAACCTGCCCACGGGGTCGCAACCGGCCTCGTGCAAGCCGGTGAATGCTAGCTCGACAGAAGCCTGAGCGCACTCCCGGGCGTGCGCTGGAATCGCCTCCAGCACGACCGCACTAAGCGCGGGCACCCAGCGTAGCCGAGCGGCTGGCACGCCCTCGTCAACACCGTCAGGGAGCGGAAGGGAGACTCCGAGTCCTGCACCAAGTTCTCCAACCCCTGCAATGGCAGACGCCACCAGGGCGTCCAGCTCCTGCTGTCGCACAGCGGCAGCCTGTCGCTCAACCCCTACGGTATGAAGCTCGGCACGGAGGGAGGCAAACACATCCTCCGCCTCCGACAGCTTCTCCTGAGCCCCTGCGGCCTTCTCCTCAGCGGCCTTGGCCTGCACCTTCACCTCCCGGATACGAGCTATCTTGCCCTCAATCTCGATGTCGTGCATCTCCAGGAACCGCTTCGTCGCAAGAAAGCTCTACGAAGAGGAGTTTTAGTCAGAATCCATCGATAAAGATGTCGTGCGAAAAGGAAAAGTCAAGGGTAGACTTTACCTTGATCAGTGCTGACTTAGAGGCGGTCCGCACGTCCGCTGGCGACAGCCCAGAGAAGGCAGTCTCAAGGTCTGCGGGGCAGATCCGTCCTGCGAGGTCATCGTAAAGGCCCGTCTCGATCTTGGAGTACACAAAGTGCCCCGGGAGCAGCCGCCCCCGGATCAACGGGGTGCCCAGCGCACCCTCTCTGTCTACATCCGCATGGGACGCAGACCCGGCACAGGGCTGCTCCCACCGGCTAGCACGGCTGGCCTAGTGGGCTCCGAGTGTGACACGGACGCCGTCATGGTGGCTCCCCCCGATGTCGCTGGCATAGGCAACACCTCAGCGGACGCGGCTGTGTCTGCCTCACCACCTCCCTTGGAGCCAAAGTTAAAACTGCCTGTCGACGACTCGTCTGCCGCCCGAGAGGGGAGGAGCGACATCTGGGGGCTTCCTGTAGCTCAGCACTCCTGCCACCGCTGTCATCGTACCGGTCCGCACTAGACTCCCAGTCGAACGGGGTCAAAGGCAACGCGTGGACCTCCGTGCGGCTGGAGCGGCGGCTAAGCCGCTCTCGCCTGGGCCTCAGGGGACGCTCGCCAACCATCGCAGCACGGACCACCTGAGTCAGTGAAGACGGAGCCGCCTCGCGAGCGCGCTTGGCTGCTACCATGCCCCCAGTCGGTGTGGGAGATGGCCGAGCGGGCACCGCCCACTTGAAGCACCGACACGCCCGGATGACCCGCGGCTCCTGAATCATTGCCTTCACGTCCGCCCCCCCCCGGCGGCTGTATAGCGGCCGAGCAGCTCCTCCACCGCGGACGCTGCGCCCCGTAAAGATTTGTCTACAGAAGGAGTAAGGAACCGCAATAAAGTACCATGAGGAAAGCTTGATTAAAGGAAAAGGGAACAAAGAAGGCTAGAGAATGCTCACACGCAGTTGGAACATAGCCAACCAGAGTCCGTAAGCTATGCGGCAGGTTCACATTCGATGGCGCCAAGGTCGGCGTCCAATCAGTCGCGAGCGGCGTGATCCCAAACAGGAGATACTCTTCTACCAGGTTGCGCACGGCCAGCACGTAGGCCAAGCGCTGGAGCATGATCTTCTGGGCCTCGTCGCTCCCGTCCAAGGAAGGGGGAGAGGCCCTCGGAGATCGGGCGCCTCCCGAGCAAGTGAAGCCCGAGCCCTGGACGCGGTAGTAGAACCAGGCGCCCCGCCAATCCGGCCACCTAGCCCGGGTGGCGAACACTGGATACTCGGCCTTGGTACGCTGCCGGCGCCTGGAGAAGCTCACCGTCCCGTACGCTGAAAAAAAAATTCAGTCACCCTTACCTTCATCACCAACGCTTGGTGATGCCAAGCGAAGAGCCTCCCGGAGCCGATCATCCCCATGCTCCGCATTGCCCACTCAAACGCCGCCAGCCTGACGAAGGCAGATGGGTGGAGGTCCGAGACCTCGATGCTGAAGAACTCGAGCACCTCCAGCAGCAAGCCCGCTGCCGGGATACGCAATCCGGCGTCGAATTGCGAGGCAAAGACGATGATGGGCCCCATCCTGGGCACCCCCCTCACCGCAGTACGGGGAGGAGCCTCGGCGCCATAGGGGCCACCGGGTTCGGATATCTTGCCCTCCACGGTCAAGCGCTTGAAAAGCGCCGCATCCGCGCTAGAGGGGCCAAGGAAGCAGAGTAGGCTGGCTCAGCTACTCCCACCCCCCTCGAGCAAGGCCTTCCCCCTTACAGCACGCGGAGATGTTGCCATCTCGCCGCAACGGATCCAAAGCCTGTCAAACCCCTTGATCCTCCGCGCACCCGGAGTCTTGGTCCGAAGACTCCGGGCTGGACCTCCGGGCAGCCCGGAGTCTTGATCCGGAGGTTCCGGGCTGGACCTCCGGGCTACCCGGATTCCGGATGACCTTCCGGGTGAAATTACGTGCGCTCGGAGCCTTCGTCCGGATTCCAGGCTGTCTTCCGGACGGAGTTCCGACTCCGCGTGACTGACTCCGCGCTCGACACCGCGGCCGACCCCGCGGTCGACCTCGCGACTCCGCAACCGGCCATGACCCCGCGGGCACGCGCGCGGCCACGGACACGGGCGAGCGGCCAACGGCGACCGTGCAACGGCACGGGGCCCGGCAGTGGCGGCGGCCTGAAGCGGCAATGCAGCGGCCCGGTCCCGGAGCTTGGCAGCGGTGGTGGCGATGGTCGGCATCGGCGTGTACGGAAGAGAAGAGAGAGAGAAAGAGAAAAAAAAGAGAAAAATGAGCCAGGGGCTTTATATAGCCGGTCGGAACCGACTTGCTACGAGAAAATATATCAGAGGCTGCTCGGGAAATATCTCGGAGTAGACCCCCTCAATGCTGTGCGTGCCCGGAGTCTCCGTCCGGAGGTTCCAGATGGGACCTCCGGGCTTCATATCTCGGAGCTAACCCCCTTAATTCTGTGGGTACCCGGAGATTTGGTTCGGAGGTTCCGGACTGAACCTCCGGGCTTCCTGGATTCCGGGCTGCACTCCGGGCAGCCTTCTGGGCCGGTCCAGGAGCTACTGGACTGGTCCGAAATTCCATCTAGAATCCAGGTGGTCCGGAAGTGTGACCCGAAGGTTCCGGATAGACTTCGGACCGTGCACACTTCACCCCTTAACCCTGGAAAAGCCTAGTTTGAGAGGTTTTGGAAAAATGGCCATAACTTTCTCATACGAAGTCCGTTTTGGGTCCACGACCACTCAAATCGAAGCTAACGACGAGGCGCATCCAAAAATTCTACACCTATATACACCTGTAGCAGTCTTGACCCTTAAAATTGGGCTTCTAAGTAGGACTTTTTGGCTCCGGAAGTTTTTCTATTACTTTTTCGAATCTTGCGGAGGGCATATCTCCTTCACCCGGCCTCCGATTTGGGTGATTCTTATTTCTCTGATTAGCTTGAGTCGAGGACTTGCTTTCCACCTTGATCCCAGCTTGTGCCGAGCACTTTTTTCAGGGTGCCGTTTTCAAAATCTTCGATTTCGGGCCGGGATTTCCACTAGTCATTTCGTCGACTTTCTCGGAATTGGCTCAAACTTTCTAGAGACATAGAGTTTGGCCTCTTGCTCACATTCATGAAAACCGTTCGACAATCGGAGCTGTCAAACTCCCTCCCCGACGCTGCCACTTTCTTGCCGTGGCAAGGAATCTGCAGTTTTTGCTACCACGGCGGCAGCCTATCAACCAGCCGTGCTTCATCTGTTTGTATGGACAGTTCCAAACTTTGAACCGTCCGTACATCCCTAACTAGCTCGGACCGCACGCCGGCCCCTCAGGAATCGGTGCGCCGGTCCGGGAGTTCGTCACCCGATCGCCCGAATCGTCGAGGGGCTACTGTTGGGGTAGGGGTCCCCGCGCTAGCCCCTTTTTTAAAGTTTTCCACAGTCTTCGCCATCATCACGAACTACATCGATGCCGCCAAGGGCAACCTCGGCGTCCATCACCGTCGAAGTCTACGTCGACACCACCAAGGGCAACCTCGACGTTCGTCATCGTCGAAGTCTACGTCGATGACGCCAAAATGAGGACTACGCCGACGTCACCAATGATCGTTCCGATGTCCGTCGCCGTCAGGGTCTGCGTCAGCATTGTCAAGGACTGTATTGACTTGCTTAGGAATTCCTCCAAAGATGCCAGAGAATATTCTCCCAAAATATCTTCTATGCATGGGAAATGATGACCACGCCCTTGTAAAAGTCCCTCTCGTGTGAGGGCGAAATTGTAATCTCACCTTTTTCATCCTCAAACCCTATAAATACCCCCCTAGGGGTAGAGAGGAGGGGAGGATTTTCTTGTAACCCTAATTCTACACTTCAATAGAAGAGTGACTTTCACCTCATCGTACACGAGAGGGGTTTCACCTCCTTGCACACGGTTCGTGTTTCACCCTGTCGTACGTGTTTCGTGCCTCGCCTCGACGGACGTTCGCAGGGTCATACTTGCTCATACTCCTCGTGCACCGCCGACGGTCACTGTAGCCGTTTGGGGGTGCCATAAATTTACTGTCTAGACTTGTATCTATGACCGAAACGATTAAGGACCACAAAGTAGAAGTGAAGTGGAGCAAGTCTCTCTTTATTTCAGCATTTAGACTTTAAATGGAAGGGGTCTCCTCTATTTATAAGGAAAATGGAGGAGTAGGGGAGGTTACAATTCTATCCTTGTACAAATTACTATTCTACCCCTAGATGCACTAATGCCCCTAAGGGGTGTGTCGGTATTTTTCTCTAGGAATTTTCTAGGGATCTTTAGTGAGTCTTGCTTAGCATACATCTTCCTATTGGTGTGAGCTTCCCGTTGATGCGAGCTTCCTGCTGATGCGAGCTTTGCATCTTCGAAGGATGCGAACTTCCCATCAATGTGGATCTAGAGGCCCGGTGATTTTCCTAAGTTTGAGAAATCGTTGTGTCCGCATAGTGCGGGGACCTCTTCCCCAACGCTATTCTACAAGAGAGCGCATAATTTCTTATTCTGCGCTCCGATCAGAGTATCTCTCCCTGTTCCAAGTATGCAAGCTAACCACTTCAAAATTTGATAGTAAATGGTATTGTATATAGTAGTAAAATTCTTTTTTAGAGCTCAACAAACCACGTAGCAAAAACTAGAATAGTAAATGGTATCGCATATAGTAGTAAAACTCTGTTTCAGAGCCTAACAATCCACCTAACAAGAACCAAGATAGTAAATAATATTTTGCATATAGTAGTAAAACCCTGTTTTATAGCCTAAAAATCACCTAACAAGAATCATGAGAGTAAATGGTATCGCATATAATGGTAAAACCTTATTTCAGAGCCCAACAAACCACCTACCAAGAATCGGGATAGTAAATGGTATTGTATATAGTAGTAAAACCTTGCTTCAGAGCCCAACAAACCACCTAAAACCAGGATAGTAAATGGTATTACATATAGCAGTAAAACTCTGTTTCTGAACCTAACAAACCACCTAACAAGAATCAGGATAGTAAATGGTATTGCATATAGTAGTAAATCCATGTTTCAAAGCCCAACAACACTACCTAACAAGAATCAGGATAGTAAAATAATATTGCATATAGTAGTAAAACCTGTTTCAGAGCCCAACAAACCACCTAATAAGAACTAGGATAACTACATTGCATGTTTCACGACTTGTTTCACAGGAAAAACGCCGGATTTGGCCCCCGGCCGAGTGCCAATGCCGGATTTGGCCCCCGGCCGGGGGCAACGCCGAAAATGTCTCCGCGACGCACTGGGCAAGTGACACGTGGTAAAATTGCGGTCCAGACCCGCGACGGCCCAAAATCACGGCCCAAAATCGCGGCCCACACCCGCGACGGCCCAAAAATCGCGGCCCACACCCGCGACGGTCCAAAAATCGCGGCCCACATCCGCGAATGGGTCGATCCGTGGCCTCAGCCCGCGTGGGTGGCTACCAGCCCCCCCTCCGCCTCCCCCCGCTCAGTGCCTCTCCCCGCCGCCACCTCCCTCCGTCTCCCCCGCCCCCGCCTCAGCGCCTCCCCCGTCCCCCCGCCTCCGCCTCAGCGCCTCCCTACCTCGGCGCCTCCCCCGCCGGCGTCGCTCTCCTCCCCCTCCCCCCGACCTGGCGCCTCCGCCCCGCTCGCCCCACCGCCTCCGCACGCCCCGGCCCCGCCGCCTCCGCATGGCCCCTGCGAACCACCACCTCCGCCGCGAGCCTCGAGCCCGGTTGTCGCGGGCCACGGGCGCGAGGAGGAAGCTCGCGGGTCCCGAGCGCGAGGCGAGGCCAATCACGTGCTGAGGACGCGAGGCGACGGCGAGGGTGGCGGGGGCCGCGAGCTCCGACCGTCGCGGGCCGGCGGCGCGATTTTGCTAGGTGTCGGCTGCCGGCCACGTCGCTGGGACGAAAATGGCTTTGCCTCCGGCCGGGGGCCAAATCCGGCATTGGCAACTCGGCCGGGGGCCAAATCCAGCGTTCTTCCCTTGTTTCACGGTATTTGCTACTGCAAGGATCGAAGATAATAACGTGCAGCGTGGTATGACGTGGGCAGTCAGGTTCCGTTGACTTCAACAGGATGGCAGTATGTAGAATAATTTATTCTACACACTTCTGTCAAATAGCACAACTATATATATATTATTGCTACCAAATACATAGTACTATTACTGCTGCATCAATTTACACTTATATTAATTACATGAGCCTTTCATATACAGGAAAGTTTGCTGTCACGAGCTTACAGAGTTTTGATGTCAGTAGCAAAGCTAGCTGGGAGAGAACAGGTCCACCGAGGGATTGATGTAGAAAGCGAATAAATTCAGTGGAAAATATGTGCAATAATAGTACCACGAGCATACTTTGCAATTCAATTTAGTTCATCGAAATGCCTCTTCTGATTTCCTACAAGATTTTTCCTTGGTACTGTGCGATACACTTCCAATAAGCAATGTACGTATAGGCTAGGCTAGGCATTCCTTGTGGGTCTGAATTTTCAAATGCAATATACATATACTCATAAATACTCTGCTAATTGAGCTATGGTATATGCACCGCCATCATGTGTTGCAAGACCGTGAAATAGACTATAACATGTGAATGAGCATCAGGATGATTGCTTTCCTTCCGATGGTCTCAATTCCGTCAAGTCTCTCCTCATGGCGAGACAGAGGCACACCAATTGGCTGTGTTTGAGTCATGTAATCGATACAGAACTCAACAACATCTTCTGAAATATAACCTTTTATGATGCTACCCTCCGATCATTTTTGATTCCAAACATATAGTGCTTAAGAATTCTCATGAACCACTTGAACGGATACATGCGACATAAAAACAGAGGACCACACATCTTTATGCACAAGGTGAGTAATGAGATGGACCATGATATCAAAGAATGACGACGAAAAATACATGTCAAGTTGGCATAGAGTCTTGACTACCTCCTCTTGAGATCATTTAGTGCAAGGAGGTCTATGACCTTCTGAGAAATTCTGTTAAACACATCACATAACCCCATGAGTGCCTCTCGGACATTTGTTGGTAGACTATTTTTGAAATAAGAGGAAGAGGCTGGTTTGGAGTTGGATTGATGCAATTGGATTGAAGAGGAGATGGGGACGGGACGGGAGATATCTAAGGAAGAGAATAGTAGGGGTCGGGAGGTTGAAGAAGAAGATGCTTTTGCAAAGAGAGACAGGTACCTACACATCAGCGTTAAGGCTTTTTAGAAAATGAATCAAAAAATAAATAAGCCCACCCACCCGCACTTACTGTTCCGAATCACAAAGCATGATGAGAGGCTGAGATAGCTCCTGTACCCACAGCTATAAGTATATATTTTATATATATTATATTAAAAATCAGTGGTTAAAATTGTATTTTGGAGACTAGTACTAATGTCCAAGTTAAATAAAAGTTTTGACAAATGAGGAGTGTGTATATTATGTCTGGTTTGCGGTGAACAATAGCGTGGCTAGTCATAATTAGTTGGGTACCAATCTCTTCTTTCTGTTTTCACTCTCCCGTCAATTACTCCACCCCATATATGATGTAGATTTGTTAGAAAGAGAGAGAGAAGTACCGCGCCCTCTACGTCTCCATTTCTTGCCGTCAGCCCATACCTTTCGCAACATTTACTCTCTCTCCCCTTTGTCTCCTATGAAAACGAGCAGCAGTGGTGATAACAACCAGACCTGCCATGAGATCGAAGTATACATAGGGGTTTCCTGCAAAGGGAAATATTTATTTGCCCCTTGCCGTACTACTCCTAGATTCGCTGTCGGTTTATGTTTTAAGATTTATATATTTGTATCATATTTAATATAGTACATTTTCATTTCGCACTTTAATAAATCTAAGTTTATCGTGCCATCATGTTTAGAACATGATCTGTGTGGTTTAATTTTGACTATCATTTAATTGTTAATTTATTTTCAATGTCTAATATTTATAAAAAATTAGTACCAGCTAAATATAGATTAGTTCATCATAAAAAGAATAAATATCGCATAGTATAACGACATAAAATATGTGAATCTCGCACACACTAACAGTGGACGAAAGAGTATTTAATAACCACCATAGTGAATCCACACTCTTCCTGAAAAAACAAACACAAGGTAGCTCCTTCTGTGTTGGAAAGAGATAACATGGACGCTCGAAGAGGATGTTGATCCATAACCATATATACTTAATCCTAGGAGATCAAACAAGTGCAGGTAGCATAAAACAACACATGGTGTGGATCAATTCTTACCAAGATTCTAGTTAAGCGGCCACATCTCCAATTAGCTACCCCCGCCCCTTAAAACCCTATTCCTCTCTCTTTCATATTTGTTGCTATATAGTGAAACACATGTACTATATGCACGCTTGCATCATGATACTTTGAGCACTTCACAATTGCTACACATAAAAGCTATGCTATGGTATACTTATAGTAGCATCTTTGCAAGTAGCTACTTCATTAGGAGGCATATCTCTCCCTCTCCCTCTCCCTCTCCCTCTCCCTCCCCCCCCCTCTCACTCAATCTCTCTCTCCTCTCCTCTCCTCTCTCTCTCTCTCTCGCCCCTTTCACAATTACTATATACCGTGATAGATATGATGCGGCTCTAGAGGGGACAGATCGATGAACCAAGTTGGTGAGAGCGCATCGTCCATGATGACCCATCAGCCCCACCTCCTAGACTTCTCGTCGTCTCCCAACCCCGCCATGGCCTTCGACCACAACGGCCTCCTCGCCCTCCACGACACCGGCACCGACATCCCCGCCCACCGTGTCCTCATCGACACCACGCCGTGGCCGCAACAAGTGTCCCTCTCTCTCTACAACACGGCCGCCGGTGGATCTTCGCTGGTGTGCCAGCAGCAACCGTTCACGGCGGCTCCGGCGCCTTCGATGCCCATGCAGCCCTTCCAGCTAAGGAGCTCCAGGCTCCTGGGCCCTGCGAAGGAGCTGCTCAGTGAGTTCTGCAGCCTTGAAGGGGACTTGCGCGCCGCGGCCATGAACGGCGGCGCCAAGATGGGAGCTCCGAAAACCGGCAAGTGGGACGACGTGGAGATTTCGTCGTCGTCTAGCCCATGGGGCAATCCATCTCTAAGCTCCATGGATCTCCTCGAGCTCGAGAGGAGGAAGATCAGGCTCTTGTCCATGGTTGAAGAGGTAGGTTTTCACTTGTCGTTGGCTCGTTGCTCTGAACTTTCTTGGCTAATTGTTACTACTACTTTACAACAATTAATTACTAGTTACTATTTACTCGATCTCATCTTGCAACCTGTCATCTTCATTCAACCTTTTTCTCTTGCAACTTTTGAGTCTGTTACCCAATTCCTAGTGAGTACTCTTGTGACGTTTCCTAGAAGGAATCCATACATGCATGTCGATATTGGCACGTGGAAAGCTAGCGACGCCACCATCATATGTGCTTTCTGAAGCTTCTATTCTTACTCCTATAGTCCTATCTATCCACCTTTTCACCATAGCTCGGCATCTTGCTATCTGGAGCACGTACAAGCTAAATTTTATTTAATTTGCCTCATCGATCTTAATTCCTTGGCGTTGCTCTTTTACCTATTTACACTAGCCTACGCAAACTTTGTACTACTTTTAATCTTATTGTTCCTTGTGCCAAAGGATTATACATGTCATGTATGCATACAAGAAAGATCGATGGCATTTTCGATCCCCTGATTAATTAGTATGGTAGGTAATGAAGTTCACTTAACTAAGAGGATGTATATAAACGCTCAAATTAAGAGAGTGCCTAGCTTGATGCGCTTGAACTAATTCGATTTGTACTCTGTATGCATGAAGGTGGACAGGCGTTACCGGCGATACCGTGAGCAGATTAGGGCGGTGGAGCTGTCGTTCGAGGCGGTGGCCGGCGCCGGCGCGGCGCAGGTGTACACGAAGCTGGCGCTGCCTGCCATGTCCCGGCACTTCCGGTGCCTGAGGGACGCGCTCGTGGGGCAGATACGCGCTCTGAGGAAGGCGATGGGCGAGAGGGACGGAGGCGGCGGCGGCGGCGTGTCGGCGGCGGCGGGCGCGTCCAAGGGGGCCACACCGAGCCTGAGGATGCTGGACCAGTGCCTGAGGCAGCAGAGGGCGTTCCAGCAGTCCGGCGCCGTCGAGAGCTACCCGTGGCGGCCGCAGCGCGGCCTGCCGGAGCGCGCCGTCGCCATCCTCCGCTCCTGGCTCTTCGAGCACTTCCTCCACCCGTACGCGCCTAACCCTCCCTACTAACAATCGTACACATGCATGTTCCAACTAATCCCACATGTTCTCATGCATTTCGTTTAGAATTAATGAACAGAGCTTAATTGTACTGTGAGAAACTTACACGCATAATTAACAGGTATCCAAATGATGTAGACAAGCACATTTTGGCGCGCCAAACCGGGTTATCAAGAAGCCAGGTACTTACAGTGTTCAATTCGTGTTCATGCATATGGAGTAGGCAACTTATTAATCTAAAGAAAACAATTATATCCAAATATCCATGCATATATACACAGAATCTCTGCATTAAATTCTTTGAAATAATGAAGTTCATGCAAGTTGGGTTCTCTTAATTTTCTAGGTTTCCAATTGGTTCATCAATGCGAGGGTGAGGATATGGAAGCCCATGATAGAGGACATGTACTTGGAAGAAACGAAGCAATCCGATGGAAATTACCAAAACCCCTAACGGCGGCGGCGGCGGAGGCAAACCTGCAGATCACAACAGCACAACAGCATCCTCGACCGTAACAGTAGGAGAAAGCAGTCACCTGCACGGCAGAAATCCTAGCTCCTACATCCCATCCATCGTGGCCGACGGCAGCAACCGGGGCCAGTTCCATAGCTATCCAAGCTTGCATGGCGGCGGCGGCGCGGTGTCGCTTACCCTAGGGCTACAGCAGCAAACGTTTGGGTCGTCGATGCAGCAGCAGCAGCAGTCGCTCATGTTGGGATCAGCTGGGGAGGAGGAGGAAGATGTGGTGCTGCCGTACAGGAACCTGATGGGATCGCAGTTGCTGCATAATCTGGCAGGGTAGGAGACGGACGTATACCGAGTGTATAATTAAGGAGAGGTAATTAAACATTATTACTATTATTTATTTCATGGATGAAATTAAGGTATATATTTAGATGAATAAAGATATATTCTACTATAGCTAGTTGATTTGATTGAATTGTAAAAACATTCATATGAATCGATCGGTCTCAGAAACAATATATTCGAAATAAGCCTTCATGCCGGCAATGCCGGCAACTTGTACTGCTCGGTACGTCTTGCTTCCCTGCAGACCCCGCGAGGGCACCTGGATCGGCGCCTTCCCCGGCGACGGTGTGGCCGCCAAGTAGGTGGTGCATCGGCGAGGACGACGGTTGAAGTAGGAGAATGGACGCGCGGTGTCTGATTGATCTCCAGCATCTCGCTTAGGATCGATGCTGCTCCTGTTGGTGCCGTCTAGGGTTGAAAACGGAGCGAAAATTTTCTGTCCGTTTTCGGAAAAAATGGAAACGGAAGCTCTTACCCGGAAACGGAAACAAAATTTCTCGGTACGGAAACGAAAACAGAAATTTTATACGGAAACGGTACGGTGATTTCAGTCGGAAACGAAAACGAAAACAGAAATTCCGTATAAGAAAAACGGAATAATTCCGAATAAGCCTGTGTAAAAGTTCTGGCCCATCCAGCCCATCTAGATCCCCTATCCTTAACAGGTTAACCCTTCCTACTCTCGTACAAATATAATTTTTTAGATGATATATATTCTTTGTGTCATGTTATTGTTGTTGTATTTTTGTGCACGGTTCAAGGGGTTCTTGTGTTCCAACAAATATTCGTTATCGTTATCGTTTTCGACCGTATTCGTCTCATATGTGTTTCCGGTACTTTCCGTTTCCGTTTCGTTTCCGGAGTTCCCGTATTCGTTTCCATTCCAATAAAAGAGTGCGGAAATGAAAACAGTAAAACATTTTTCTGACCGTTTCCGTACTGTTTTCAACCCTAGTGCCGTCCACCGTGCATGGCTGCTAGCTATCTCAACCTCCAAGTCATGTGGGAAAAGGCAATGGGCAGTGGACACGTCGAAAAAAAGCAAGCAATCGGAAACAGTATCAAGTTTTCACACATCGATGTAATTAGCGGAGTGATCGATCGATGGAGCTTAAACACTAGTAATCCTTGCTTAAGTTAAAGCAGGAATTCTTTCTCAAACATACATATAGAAGCGCAAATTAAGTCGTGCGGCTAGCTAGGTGAAATGGGTGAAGAAGGAGGGGCCGTTGGTGATGAAGTTGTAGTTGAGCTCGCCGGGCCTGGCCGTCTTCTGCCACATCTGGTCCTCGATCATCTCGTCAGTGAGCCCGAACTCCCTGAGCTCGTCGGCGGTGTGGTGCACCAGGAGGCTGTACCTGCCCCCCTCGCCGGTCTGCATGACGAGCGCGCCGCCGTTGTCGAAGTTTGCGAGGCCCTCGAACTGCCGCACCGTCCACTTGTACCACCGCATGAGGAACACGCGCAGGGTGAGCCCGTGTGACACCAGCACCAGGTTCATCTCCGGCGCCGGCCTCCGCGGGTCCACGGCGGGGGGCTGGAACCTGCCGATGTCGATGTCGGCGCGTAGCGTCTCCCGGAAGCCCGTTATCCGGTCGTAGACGTCCGCCGCCGACTCGCCGTCGGGGAACCGGTAGAAGAAGCGGCCGTACCGCCGCCGCGTCTCCTTCTCCACCCGCATCTTCTCCCGGTCCTGGAAATTCCCTGCACCGGTACGAGGAGTGAGACGAGGCTGACGTGCGGGCCCGGCGATGTCAGTGACATGGGGCTACGAGATAAGGCAAAATCATATCCATGGCGCGCGCACCGAAGTCTTGCTCGCGAAGGCGGGGCTCCTCGCGGACGCCGGCGATGCGGTGGGACTCGAAGGCGCGGCCGATGCCGCGGAGCGTCTCGAGGGTGCGGCGGTACGGGGAGACGTAGAAGTAGACCTTCCAGTCATCGTCGGGGGAGGAGGAGGAGGAGGAGAGGAGGTGGCGGAGGCGGCGGCCGCAGTCCTCGGCGTCGCGGCAGCCCTTGGGGGTGAGGCCTATGAGCGGATCGGGCACCCGCGCGTAGGCGCCCTCGTCCACGTTCCCCTCGCTCTGCCCGTGGCGCACCAGCACGATGCGCCGCGGCCGCGGAGGAGGAGGAGTGCGGTAGTAGTACGACGACGAGGGCGACGACGGGCGGAGCTCGGGGAAGTGCTGCGCCAGCGCGTCGTCGTCGGCTGGCGGCAGGCGGCGGCGCGGGACGCCGAGCGTGTCCTCGCAGCAGCGGCAGCGACGTAGCAGGCGGCGCGGGCGCGGCAGCAGCGGGCGAGGGCGAGGAGGAGCGGGCGGGGGGGCGGCGCACCTGGTGGTCGCCGCCATTGACAAAGAGCTAGGTGCTAGCGACCGGCGGTGATGAAAGAGGTGTGGTGAGAAATGGGAGGGGGATAAACAAGATGGACGGAGGACGTGCGTGACAGCATGCGCTGGGTAGGGAGTACGTGTAGGAGCAGCTCAAAAAATTCTCTAGTTGCCTACACTACACGTAGCGCATCCCAAGATTAAGAAATGTGCATGGCTGCCTGCCTGCCTGCCTGCCTGTCCGGACATGGTGAAAGTCAGAATATTCTGCATGGAATATTTCAGGCCCAATGGCCTTTTACATGGGCCATCATATCATTTTTTAACTATCAGGAGCCATGACAAAACCCGGCCTTGCTACTGGGCAACAACTTAACTGCAATCCTCTCCCACAACAACTTCACTGCAATTCGCAATCCGCTCGTCTTCAAAACACTTCCATGCGTCGCGGTTAGTTAAATACCAATATATATAGTTAATTACTCTAAATAATTATCATCAATTTAGCCTGCTCCACATCTCAGCCATGTTGTGTCACGCCTCTATATTTGTCAACGGCCTATGGTCATGTCTTTAACTTTACAACTACACCTAGTTATGCTTATTTATAACCTATGTCATACTCTATTTTCATTGAAATTAGTTTGCTAAGAGAAATCTGTATTATTTTCGGTTAGTTTGTTTGTTAATGATTTTTTAGCAAGATACTAAAGAAGGTGGGAAGTGCTGATAAACCACCTAGTGATATAAAGACTAGTGCAGGTTCTCTAGAATTTCACTCCAAATCCTCCAAGCAAACACAGCTTACTCATCACACAACCTTTTTTGTGCACGAGTTTCGCAACCATTTCCAGTTAACCCATTTCAAGAGTAAGAGTAGAACACAAAATAAATAAACAGTAGGTATCCACACACCCACTGAAAAAGAGCAAAAAAGAAAAGAAGAGCAAGATCTTCTATCAAATTGCTCTGCATATATGCATTCCTCTATTTACTTCCCTAATCTAACATGTCTATCACCTTTTTGTTTTCTTGTAAATCTTCGTTGCAGAGAGAAGAGCAGACCCCAAACTCAAACCTTGCACGCCATGAGAAATCAAGAACTAATCCCCTTCCTTTGGGGATTGATTTGTGATAACATCTCCAAGCGAGGGGGCAATCGGCAAAGATAAAATCGCCTCCTCCTTCAAACCCTTGGCTGATCCCTGTTGAGTTTTTTTCCATAAAAACCCAAACATGATCCAAGAATTCCAAAACCCTCTCCTCAGGGCATCGCCCAACTTATGCAAACAACACCCCAAACTTTCCTGCAATTCAATCGTGCTACGACGCCGAGACCGGCAGGGGAAGGAGGACCGGCGGAGGAAGGAGCGGCGCCCGGCAGAGCGGGCAGGTCCCCTGGCCGTGCGCGGCCCAGCGGTCGAGGCAGGCGCGGTGGAAGACGTGGCGGCACCCGCGCGGCCGGCGCACCTGGGCGGCGCCGTGGAAGTCGCCGAGGCAGACCGCGCAGCCCTCCGGCAGCGGCCGCCCCCCGTCGGCGCCGGCGGAGAGAGCGTCGAAGCGCACCGCGGGGGAGTGCTCCTCCAGGCCGCCGCCTGCCTCGTTGCCGCAGGTGGTCTCATCGTGGTAGTAGTAGTGCTGCTGCTGCTGTTGCAGGAGGTCAACGTCGGCGGCGGGGTAGTCGAGGTCGGCGCCGGTGAGGCGGAGCAGCCAGGAGGAGAGGCAGCGGAGGTGGCTGAGCAGGAAGAGAAGGTTCAGCACCAGGCCCGGCATCTCCGAGTACCCCACGGGGAACCCCATTGTTCTAGCTTAACTAGAGAAGAAGAAGAAGAAGAAGAATTGAGCTACTGCAGAGCTAGATAGTGATTCTTGTGGTGGTGGCTGTGATCGATCTTGCGAGAAGGGGAGTGAGAGAGGAGGGAGGAGGCTTAAAAGGAAAGCAGCTGAGCTGCAGGAGGGGAGGGAGAGAAGGAGAGGACAAGAACAAAGGAACAGCTCATTAAGGCCCTGTTTGTTTGGCTTTTTTCTAGCTTCTGCGCTTTGGCTTCAAAGCCAGAAAAGCACCTATTTAGGTGCTTTTGGCTTTTGGCTTCGAAAAGCCTGAAATAATTTTAAAAGTTGTTTCAGGCTTTTTGAAGCCAAAAGCCAAAAGCAGGTAAATAGGTGCTTTTCTGGCTTCGAAGCCAAAGTCCAGAAGCCAGAAAAAGCCCAAACAAACAGGGCCTAAGTGATGGGCGTTGCAGGATGGTGACACACATATAGAGAGAGAGAGGGAGATCTACGCAGAGCGAGTGTTTAGCGTGCTTGTGATCGACAAGATTAGTAGGTTTCATTGTGATGTGCAGCAGATTAAATTTTGTTGGGTGGAGTGGCTCGATCAGCGTGCATGTGTTAGTGTGTCCGGAGGGAGGGACAAGTCAGGTGCGCTTGTCGCTGGCCGCCTGCTACACTGCTCCACTGCCTGGGACTGTGAAGCTGAAGACAATCAGCTTCAGCTTCAGCCCAGCTGCCCTACCTGCCCCGCTCCTTTTTATTTACTTAGTCCAAGTAACAAGTCTTTCCATGTAATTTATTTATTTTTGACGTGGAAAAGAGTCTAAGAGAGAATAGAAGGTGGTTGTTACTCTTAAGGAGCAACAAGTTTGGCTCTTATTTGCACCAAGAACTAGTAAAAGAAAATTTGGTACGTTGTTAAGAAAACATTTTGTGTGCTACACATTCTAGCAAAAGTTTATTTATTTATTTAGTCCAAGCGCCAAGTCTTATTCGAAGCTATAGAAGAACTATTTAATAAAACTATATCTTCTCTCTTCTTAGTAATAAGTGGGGCCAAAAGATCTCTGAACCCTACAAACTGCGTGCCCCAAGAATAAGCCATGCGTTGAAATGAATATAATCTTCAGGTGATCAACAGCATGCGCGGCACTGCCTTAAGAAAGAAGAGCACGCATGATGCAATAGCTAGAATGCATCACGTGATCGATGATGCATCTGCTATGCTGGCTTTTGCATCGATCTCAGGATCGCATACACAGCTGGGAGATTACACATACAATGCAGGGAAGAATTACTTAGTATGTTTGGTAATCACGAAGTGAATACAAGATCAATAGCTAGCGCATGTGCATGCAAGATTAGCATGGCCACCTTAGGCGGCCAGGGACAAAAAAGGAGACACGGCATGTGGCCGGATTAGCTCGGATCGACGCATCAGCACATAATCTCTTGTCGGAAGCGTGCAGGCGATACATGCATGCATCATCCATGGGACAACGCGTTAATTCGTGGATGCGTGCATGATCGATCGAGATCCTCGTTCTTGATATTCAGTTCTTCTAATTTTTCCACTATTTATATCTAATTATTTTTTCCGTTTTCGTTTTCCGTTAGGTATTGAGGACACTGATATGCCGCTGCCTGCCCTGCTTCTTTGCGACACGGGATAGGCTATGCCGCTGGGAGCTGGGGCCTGTGGGTTGAGGACTAAACTATAATTGTTTTTATTTGATATTATGCTATATATTGGTCCTGTTGGTCATAGATATTAATAGGTACTCGTCAGAGTCGATAACGATTTCACTCGTTAACATTCTCGTGGATAAAATTTTTCTTATACTTATTTTTTAAACAGATAAATTTTCGTCGGGTGTGGGATATCGGATTCCAGCCGTTACCACCTTGTAGCATATATACTGTGTGGCATGGCCGGCACACCATGTGGATCCAGTCGAGATCGACTAATTATAATAAAATTGATTAGACAAAGCCACCATTCACAGATATCGATCGATGGAGCCTGTACCTGATCTCCAGCAAGAGGACAAACGTCTGTGAATCTAGCTTGATCGATCTCACTGGTCTATGTATATAGGCCATGTGCCGATCAAATTAAGAAAAGGTTCGTACAGTGCCCGTACGAACCCACGTAACCACTGCATCGTGCCCTCCATGCATGCCCTGTAAAGCTAGCTAGGATATATCATATATAGATGTAAGTTTGTTCACTGGAAACTTATATTAAATCGCAAGCGAGGGATCTCATATGTCCTGATTAAGACAAGAGACACAATTAATATGCCAGTTTGCGCGCGTCTTAGTCCTCAATTAATTCATCTACTGCAGTATTAGTTGCTTAGTCACTTAACCATCGGCGCCACTTGGCACCACGACCGTCGATCGATCGATGTACATATAGCTCGTGTAGCTCGTGTGTTGTTGCTTCACTAGCTAGCAATGATGTTTGCAGCAAAGACAGATGATGCAGGGCTTACCCGGTTCGGCCGATCTACATACCAAGAAAGAAAAAGTTCTACTAAGGAAACTCAAACCAATGGAAAATGGAAAAGATGTTGTCTATGGAATTTATGAATCTTGTCTTTTTTTGTTTCTCTTTGTATGCATCTAGGCTTTAATTATTTTCTTACGCATAACCGGCAAGCATGCCTCGTACGCTATGGCGCGTCTTCATCGTCGCGGCGCTCTACATGCTGAGAACCGTGCTAGAGACGTTAAGTTCGGCGTCTGCACCTTCGACTGCAGGGGCCAAGAAGCTCGCTGTACTAGACAGACAGCAGCAGGGCCCCAAGTTTCCAGACGCGTGTGACAATGTGATCACCACCGGAGGAGGAAAAGCTACCGGCACAATGGGCTAGGTCGACCTCTAGTATGGCATCACCTTCTTGACCTGAGAAAGAAGACGCTATAAAGAGTGACCGAGTTTGTTGTCGCACCAAGAAACATGTCATTGAGTTAATCCTATCAGCACAGTTGGATCTTCGACTACCTTAACATGGCTAATTCAAACAAAAGGGTGGCTCGAAACTTGCCAGGGAGGAGACCTATTTGAACAAGTGGGGTAGCTAATTAACTCTTATTCTTTACTGCAAACATTGGTACAAGACACACACAATTCTTAGTAGCTACCCATATATAACTAAGACTCCGTATCACACTCACACTCCTTAGTACATGGGAAAGGTGGCACAACTAATTAAGGTCTCTTTGTTTTACAGAATTTTGAAAACGTAAAAATATAAAGAACATATAATCCTATAGGATTGAAGGAATGTTTAGTGAAATATGACAAACGTAGGATTTTTACTGCCTACCTATCTCTGCCTAAGTCTTCATGCCATACTCCTTAGTATATGGGGAAAGCATGGCACAACTATTTAGGGTCTTTTTGATACGCACGATTTCCAAAACACAAAAATTATGAAAAATGAGGGTTTGTAATGGCATGCCATCTTGAATCTTACATGATTGAACGGACGTCTGATAATAGAAATTTTCCTATGAAATATAATGTAAATGAATCTTTAAGAAAAGTTTCTATGAATTGTAATAGATTTACTACACGTGTAACCATAGCATACTAAAAAGAAAATAACTCATGTAATTGTTCACAATCACTTGTATAGCGTAGTTGGTTAGAGGAGTATAATTGCATGCATGAGGTCCATGGTTTGAATCACACATCCTCATTTTTTTAAAAATTAAAATGGTGAGTGCGCGATGGTAACAGGATGACCAAAATATAGTAAAATCATGGTCGTAAGCCGCTGTGATAAAATTACGCGTGATGATAAAAGTGTATCTAGGTTGTAATAACGTTCTTCTTAACCGATAATAATATACCAAAAACTAGTGGTAAAATCGCCACCAATTTTACCACCAGAGTGCAAAATAGCTAATTTGCGTCATTAGCGCTACCGTATATATGTATAGACACCTGTATATTTATACATATAAATGAATATACTTACTTCT
The DNA here is from genome assembly GCA_019208055.1 of Stipa capillata. Lineage (NCBI taxonomy): Eukaryota > Viridiplantae > Streptophyta > Magnoliopsida > Poales > Poaceae > Stipa > Stipa capillata. The sequence continues at coordinate 462,802 of JAGXJF010002856.1, read as the reverse complement.
ATCGGTATGGCCCACCTATCAGTGATGGCTAGACGGCCATGCAATTCACGTACCTATAGCATGGCGATGTTAATACACTCCATCGAGATTCGCACATATATTCATGCGCCTTTGTCTGCAAATGCACAAATTGAAGAAGAAAAAAGAAATGAAAATCAAAGGGGATTGAGGAAGGACTTTTTTTTATGAATATTATTTTTAAAATCAGAAATTCCAAATCTGGACGTCTAGACTCAAAATTTACAAAACTATCACCCTGTCGGCCAACCGTTAGCCGACAACGCCGTTGTCGGCCGACGGTTGACCGACAACGCCGTTGACGGCCGACGGTCGACCGACTTCGCGCCGAACGTCGAGTCACCACGCTGTCGGCCCAAAAAGTTGGACGACAAGGCTAACGCCAGAGGCACTGGCGTGTGACTGCGAGGGCAAACACCACCGCCAATGGCGTTTGCACTGCATATCAAACGCCAGAGGCAGTGGCGTTTGGACAAGTTAATATTTTGTGTTCATGTGTTAACCTTTGATATTAAATATGTTGCTGTTATTTTTTTACGAATTGTTAAATTGACTTGTGATTTGTGATATTGTAAGCAATTGTTTTATACTTCTTATCGAACCATGAGTGAAGATGTTACGACGACGCTACATGTATATAAATCAAATATTAATATGAGATTTTTATGTTACAGCAATTAAACGCCCCATATCTACCTATTTACGTGACACCGAATTATCCGGGAGACGGCAGGAGCTCCGCCCACACCGACGCTAGTCGTCGCCTTTAAAGAAAGCTCACATTTGACAGCACCTTCTTCCCGTGCAAGATTCTTGACACGTTACGACATCTCAGCACACCAAATTATTTGCCCTGTGCTTGATACTAGCACTTAGCATGCAGAGGCAGGTTGCTGGTCGTTCGGGGGAAGAAGCCTGTACTAACGCCATAGTATCCAAACGCCACTGCCTCTGGCGTTTGATATGCAGTGCAAACGCCATTGACGGTGGCGTTTGCCCTCGCAGTCACACGTCAGAGCCTCTGGCGTTAGCCTTGTCGTCCAACTTTTTGGGCTGACAACGCGGTGATTCGACGTTCGGCGCGAAGTCGGTCGACCGTCGGCCGACAACGGCGTTGTCGGTCAACCGTCGGCCGACAACGGCGTTGTCAGCTCACGGTTGGCCGACAGGGTGATAGTTTTGTAAATTTTGAGTCTAGACGTCCAGATTTGGAATTTCTGATTTTAAAAATAATATTTATAAAAAAAAGTCAACGCAGCAGTGAAAAGGGAAAGAGTACTATTTGTTCATCTTCACATGATTTCACCCGACACCCTCCTTATTCCTAAGACGCTCTTACCAATATTTCTCTTGCACAAATTATGTAAACCTCCACGATAAGAGCACAGAGCAAGAAACTGGCAGCAGAGTAGGCCGAACACGAGAGCTACTGATATAGTAATACGAATGGAAAAAGAAGCAGGTCACAATATTTCAGTGAAAGACATAATTTGAGTTGGGGCAAAATAGCCGTGCGTTTGTTGTTGGGCTCTGTTAAGACATAGCTTTACTTCCATGTAGAAGCTCAAGCTGATTGGTATGGTTCACTGAGCTTTTTAAGTTCGTGAGTGGCTTAAGCCCCATAAAACGGCTTACTCGATGACCCTTGTTAATGAACGCTAATTTTTTTACATATTTAATAAGTTTAACTCGTGCGCTAAAAAAGAAACCAGTACATGGCTTAAGCTTCTTCTATAAGTGGGCTGATGCTTCTCATTTAATGTCTGGGGTGCAATTTGTCGTAGGTACGAGCCTAGACAGTAGATTTGTGGCACCCCCGGTCGGCTACAGTGGCGGAGCTGGAGCTGGGCCGACCCTGATGCACTGAACTGGGCCGACCCTGATGCACAGGGCCCTTTTAGGTGGCCCTAGTACTAAAAAAATTCTTGGACCCGTATTCCTGTGCATACGGGTCGGCCCAATGGGCTCCGCCCCTGGTCGGCTACAGCGACCTCCAGGCGTGCGAAGGGACAACGAGCGAGAGCGCGAACGCGTGAGGCAGCCGACGACGTAGGTCGGTGTTTGTATTAGGGTACGAAAATGAGAGTTTACACGTGAGGAAAATGAAAAAAATCGCCCCTTTCTCTCCACCCCCTGGGGGGTATTTATAGGGTTTGAGAATGAAAAATAAAAGATTACAATTTTGCCCTCACATGAGAGGGAATTTACAAGGGCATTATGGTCATTTGCCCACTCCTAAGGAATCTTGGGAGAATATTCCCGGGCATCTTTTTAGGAGAATCTTCTTGGATAGCGAGATGGTCCCACGTGCGGGCTCGCCGAAGACAGTCCCACCGCGGAGTCAACCCTGACGCGGGGCGCGGACTTGACGGAGACAGCCCCGACGCGGAGCGTGGGCTCGTCGGAGTCAACCCTGACGCGGGGCGCGGACTTGACGGAGACAGCCCCGACGCGGAGCGCGGGCTCGTCGGAGTCAACCCTAACGCGGGGCGCGGACTTGACGGAGACAGCCCTGACGCGGAGCGTGGGCTTGTCGAAGTCAACCCTGACGCAGGAGGGTGTCAACGAAAATCCTAACGGCGCGACAGTGATTCTGAACAGTGTCGATTCGGACTAGCGCGGAAAACCTCCCCCAACAGTAGCCCCTTGCCGGTTGGGGCGGTCGGAAAGCGCCCGTCCGAGCCGGCACACTAATCCCTAACGGGTTGGTGCGCAGGCCGGATCGACGGCTCTTCGCGAATCGCAATTTTCTCCCGAGAAGTGCTCGACGGCGCGATTTTTCTTCTCTCCTTCTTCTTCTTTCCTTTCTTCTTTTCTCTTCTTTCTTTTTCTCCTCTTTTTCCTTTTCTTCTTTTCTTTCTTCTTCTTTCTTCACGCGCTCAGTGCCTCAGCTCCCTCCTGCGGCCACTGTCCTGCCGCCGTCGGCCCTCCCAGCGCGGAGCCGCCCTCCCCGCGCCGGCGGCCTCGCTGCCGCGCCTCCCGCTCGCCTCGGGCCGCCACCACGCTAGGCCGCCGCTCCTGGGGCTCCTCCGCCGGCCGCCGACCACGTCGCCGCTCCCGGGGCTCCTCCGCCGGCCGTCGGCCCGAGTTCACCATTGGCCGAGGCCAGCCCGGCCCAGCCCGAGCTCGCCACCGGCGCCTCCCGCTTCTCCCCTGCGGGCTTTCGTTTAAGATGCAAACTGACTTCCAATTTACCATCTATCATGTCTATGATCCATCTTCGTTATATTTCCCAATCAAATAGGACATGATATTTTGTTATTAGAGCTGGAACAATCTGAGCTTGATTAAGAATGAAAAACTGCGGCTTGTTTTCCTTCTAGGTGCATAATCAATTATTTGGGAGGTAAGGCCCCTTTTCAGAGGGTGCAATTTCCAGTTTCATACCCAAGTTTTGTCTGCCACCCTACAGTTGGCTGAGTGAAAGCCTTTCTTGTTGTCAAGACCTTTGGCCAGTTCCTGCTGGTAACCAATCAGTACCTCTGTGCCACCAATGAAAATTTTATGCAGTCCAGGCTCCAATATCAATCTTATTGATGTTGGCTGTAAATTAGATCGTCTTGAAGCACTGATTGTTCAGCTTTGTATTTCTCGTGCGGTACACAAATTTACCTAGCATTTAATGTCTTGCTTCTAGGCATATAAATAGCAACATTCCAGCGCACTACACCTGAATAATGTGTTAGCATCTTTTATGGCATAGCCTGCCACTTCATTTTCTGTTTTTCTACTCTAGCTTATCAAACAAGTATTTCTTAAGCTTGTTCATCATAGATAATTTTGTAATATTGTACTCTTTACAGCAAAGGTCTACGACAAAAGTGACATTTCCACTTGTCTGGACAAACACTTGCTGTAGCCACCCTTTATACCGTGAGTCTGAGCTCATTGAGGAGAAGGGCCTAGGTACATCAATCTGCCATGAAGAGTGAAGAACAACTTCACACCATCATTTGCACTATCCATGCTCTTGCTCCCACCTTACTGAATACCCGTTGTGATCTTGTATTTTGGTTCAGGTTTGATGAACTGGGAGTACGGGCTAAAGATTTACCAGTTGACCAATTCATTCCGCTCGGGAGGATGCTTTACAAGGCTCCTTCTGATGGAAAATGGGGCGAACACGAGCGTAAATACTTACGAGATGCACGGATGCTGGTATCATGAACTGCTATCGTAATAATTTTCCTTTTGGCATGTGAAGCGGCTACGCTTGTAGATATGGGACTGTTACTGCAATTTTTGTTAACCATGCATGAGATGGACTGCAACTGTATTTTTATTATAACGCATGAGATGGACCCAGTGTAGACGCTGGCGGATGCGACTGTTTCTTTTGCATGCGTGTTTCTGCCGAATTGAACCGCCGTAGTCTATTGCCATGTGGTTCGTGCACAAATACGTCGCACGTCGTGACATGCTAGTAGTTGTTTCCGGTGCCGGGCGTGACGTGTTTCGCAGGGTGCTTCCTTGTTCCCATGTCTATTCACTTTCTCTTGCAGGGACTTAACAGGTTCAGCAGCTTTTCTCTTTCTAGCTTGTGGTCAACGGAACTGACCGGCGAGGACATAGCGGCGGAGTTGCCACGACGGAGCGCTAAGGTCGATGCCGCGACAGGGAGGCCACGACGGAGACACCGCGACGGAGTGCTGAGGTCGATGCGGCGACAGAGCGCCAAGGTTGACGGAGACGCTGCGACGGAGCGCCGAAGCCGACGCCGCGACGGAGTTGCCACGACAGAGCGGCAAGGTCTATGGAGACGCCGTGATGGAGCGCCGAGGCCGACGCCGTGACGGAGTGTTTGGGTGGCGTAGCTCCTTGTGCCACGACGGAGCGCCGCGGTCGACGTCGCGACGGAGATGCCTCGACGGACGCCGCGTTGGACAACGCGACGGAGACGCCACGACGGAGTGACGAGGTCGATGACGCGGCGGAGACACCTCGACGGATCGCCGCGATCGCCGCTCGCACCCCGGTTGCCCGCCTCGCCACCCCGCTCCCCCACCGTCCTTGCGACGCTGTAAGGGAGCGCTGGTGCGTGACGCTGTTGCACGCCGCGGGTCGCGGGGACGGCGTCGGAGCATTATGCTAGACGCCGCGTTGGACGCCGCGACGGGGTACTTGTGTGGCATAGCTCTTTGCGCCACGACGGAGCGCCGCGGTTGACGTCGCGATGGAGTGCCACGCTGGACGCCGCGTTGGACGACGTGATGGAGACGCCACGACGGAGCGACGAGGTCGATGACGCGACGGAGACACCTCGACGGATCGCCGCGATCGCCGCTCGCACCCCGGTTGCCCGCCTCGCCACCCCGCTCCCCCACCGTCCTTGCGACGCTGTAAGGGAGCGCTGGTGCGTGACGCTGTTGCACGCCGCGGGTCGCGGGGACGGCGTCGGAGCATTATGCTAGACGCCGCGTTGGACGCCGCGATGGGGTACTTGGGTGGCGTAGCCCCTTGCGCCGGGACGGAGCGACGCGGTCGACGCCGCGACGGAGACTTGGGTGGCGTGGCTCTTTGCGCCACGACGGAGCGCCGCGGTCGACGTCGCGATGGAGCGCCACGCTGGACGCCGAGTTGGACGACGTGACGGAGACGCCACGACGGAGCGACGAGGTCGATGACGCGACGGAGACACCTCGACGGATCGCCGCGGTCGCCGCTCGCACCCCGGTTGCCCGCCTCGCCACCCCGCTCCCCCACCGTCCTTGCGACGCTGTAAGGGAGCGCTGGTGCGCGACGCTGTTGCACGCCGCGGGTCGCGGGGACGGCGTCGGAGCATTATGCTAGACGCCGCGACGGGGTACTTGGGTGGCGTAGCCCCTTGCGCCGGGACGGAGCGACGCGGTCGACACCGTGACGGAGACTTGGGTGGCGTGGCTCTTTGCGCCACGACGGAGCGCCGCGGTCGACGTCGCGATGGAGCGCCACGATGGGGCACGCGCAGGGTGCGCAGCGCACCTGCAGGGGTGCGCTCAGGGTGTACACGGAGCCTCCTGCAGGGGTACGCGCAGGGTGCGCAGTGCACCTGCAGGGGTGCGCTTAGGGTGTACACGGAGCCTCCTGCAGGGGTACGCGCAGGGTGCGCGTAAGGTGCGCATGGAGCCTCCCGCAGGGGTACGCGCAGGGTGAGCGTAAGGTGTGCATGGAGCCTCCCGCAGGTGCACGCGCGGGGTGCACAGGGCGTCCTGCAGGGGTGCGCACAGGGGCGATACATAGCCATGCGCCGGGGAGGTGGTGCATGGAGTGAAGGTTGTTCCGACACTGTGACAGAGATGTTGTTCAACGCCGTGGTGAGGGGATGCTCTACGCTGTGCAGAGCGTGCTCTACCCCGCGTCGGAGTGAAGGTTATCTCGACACGGCGATGGAGACGTTGCTCAACGCCACGGTGAGGGGATGCTCTACGCCGCGCGGAGCGTGCTCTATGCCGCAGCGGAGTGAAGGTTGTCCCGACATGGCGATGGAGACGTCGCCTAAGACGGGACAATAGCGCACGTCGCCCCGGTTGACTGGTCATATCGCGGCTCTTCGTCCTTAGGAGGGAACCTCAGTGCCCATCTACGTCGACGGAGCATGTCAACGCTGAGGAGCATGTCGACTTCGGCGGAGCATGTTTGTGATGGCGAAGTGCATCGGGGCCGAGGAGCACGGCTATGCCGGACGGAAGACGCCGACGCTGGGCAGAGTGTCAACGCCGAGGAGCACGTCCATGCCGGATGGAAGACGCTGACGCTGGGCAGAGTGTCAACGCCGCGCGAGGCGTGTTGACACTGTGCAAGGCATGTCGATGTCGAGCAGAGTGATGATGCCTGGCAGCTTGGCTTTGTTTCTGGGGGAGCCCCTTGTCCAGATGGTGCCGAGCGCGGAAGGTGTCGAGGCACACACGGACCGTGCCCGGGGAGGGCGTTGAGGCGTTTGTTGCAAGGTGCGTAGCACCCTGCCTCCCAACGAAAAAAACCTAGGGCGTAGCACCCTGCCTCCCAACGAAAAAAACCTAGGGCGTAGCAAGGAGTGCATTGATGCTTCGCCTGGCATGGGTGCGTCGCACGACTCCGGAGGGAAGGGACACTCTATCCCGGACGGAGGTGGCTCGACATCGCGGGGAGCTTACCGTCGCACGACCCCGGAGGGAAGGGACACTCTATCCCGGACGGAGGTGGCTCGACATCGCGGGGAGCTTACCGTCGCACGACCCCGGAGGGAAGGGACACTCTATCCCGGATGGAGGTGGCTCGACATCGCGGGGAGCTATTCATCGCACGACCCCGGAGGGAAGGGACACTCTATCCCGGACGGAGATGGCTCGACATCGCGGGGAGCTATACGTCGCATGACCCCGGAGGGAAGGGACACTCTATCCCGGACGGAGATGGCTCGACATCGCGGGGAGCTTATCGTCGCACGACCCCGGAGGGAAGGGACACCCTATCCCGGATGGAGGTGGCTCGACATCGCGGGGAGCTATTCGTCGCACGACCCCGGAGGGAAGGGACACTCTATCCCGGACGGAGATGGCTCGGACGTCACGGGGAGCTTATCGTCGCATGACCCCGGAGGGAAGGGACACTCTATCCCGGACGGAGATGATTGAAACCTGTCACAAGGGGGCGGGATGATGAGGTCGCGTGATGTCACCGAGGGCGAGCGTGTGGGGCGTGGGTGATGTTGACGAGCCCCCGATGTCGCCGAGGGCGGGCGTGGAGGATGCTAAACCCGAGAGCGTGGACGAGGGTGACGTCGATGGCGAGTGCGGCGAGGCGGACGAGCGCGTCGTGGCGGATGACCTCATCTCGGCGGACGCGTGCGGCGGGCGAGCGCGGCACAGCGGACGCGCGCGGCGGAGGACCTCTGCGCGGCGGACACGTGCGACGGACGCGCGTGGCGAATGGCCCCACAGTGGCGGACAAGCGCGGCGGATGACGTCGTCGTGGCGGACACGTGCGCCGCGAACGCGCGGAGGACAACCTCATCGCGGCGGACGCGTGCGGCGGACGACCGCGGCACAGCGGACGCGCGCGGCGGATGACCTCTGCGCGGCGGACACGTGCGGCGGACGAGCGCGACACGGCGGACACGCACGGCGGATGCGCGTGGCGGACGATGGCGATGCCAACGACAAGGCCCTGGTGCCACCGAGGACGGGCGCGGAGGATGCCAAATTCAAGAGCGTGGACGAGGGCGATGTCGATGACAAGCCCCTGGTGCCACCGAGGACGGGCGAGGAGGATGCCAAATCCGAGAGCGTGGACGAGGGCGATGTCGATGATAAGCTCCTAGTGTCGCCGTCACGCAACATTTGGCTTAATTACAGCGCCTCCCTGAGCTCATTAGCTTCGCGCCCCAGGGTTTTGGCCTCCGTTTCGATGCGTGCTTCAGAGTTTGCCACGTTGATCACGGGCGCGGGGAGTCCAGCAGCCCAGACGTCGGCTGATGAGTCATCGGCTCGGAGGTTAGCGGCCGACGGGTCGTTGACGCGGGCGCCGCTAAGCTCCATGGTGACGACCATGTTGTTCGCCCTGGCTCGACGCGCCGGGTTTGGTGCGCGGGGGACGATCGTCCTCTGCGCTCTTTCTCTTCGGCGCCATGGCTTTTCGCTCGCTTTCCCACGGTCGGCGCCAACTGTCGTAGGTACGAACCTAGACAGTAGATTTGTGGCACCCCCGGTCGGCTACAGCGACCTCCGGGCGTGCGAAGGGACAACGAGCGAGAGCGCGAACGCGTGAGGCAGCTGTAACACCCTAATTTTCTGAACCCAAAATTTAGGGCTAACAAAAACTTTTTGCCGGTAATGCTGATGTAAAATACACCCAATTAAAAATTTTATTCCAAATCATGTTTCTGCCAAACCCTAAAGCCATGGCAACCGTTGCTGCTGCCACACTCCTGCCACGGCAGCCGCCATTATCCATTTCCTTTGCCGCGACAAGTTTCTGCCGCGCTCTTGCCACGGCAACTGCCGTTGCCTATTTCCTCTGCCGCGGCAAGACCTTTGCCACCGCCGTTGCTATCCTTCTCTACCGCAGCAAGCCGTTCCCGCTGCGACAGGCTCCTACCGTCGCTACCATGCCTCTGCCATGGCAACCCTTTCCCCGCCACGGCAACTCCTTTCCTGCCGCGGCAGCGTCGCGCCGCCGTTCCCTCCGCCGCGACAGCCGATTTTCCACCGTGGCAAGCCTTTCCTTACCACGGCAAAACCGCGGCAACATTTTCTCCACCGCGACAGCCTTCTCCCCGCCGCAAACACACTTTCGGCATTACTCCCTTACTATCCATTCGGTGCCACCTAAACCCACACCTGCCACTAAGTGCCCTCGTAGTACCTCTACGAAATCAGAGCGTATATGCCGCCGCATCGGCGGTACCTCGCCATCAACACGTCCTAAGCCGATACAAAGGTGTCACCTCGACTCTCAAGTCCCTACCCCATCTTGCCGCGCACCGAAAACTCCGACCCTAACCCCAACTATTGCCTTCTAATTAAATAACAGTTCTTCCGAGACCCTATTTTGTCGCGTAAGCAAAATCCATCGAAGCGCTCGCGGCACCTTGGCCCCATGATGGTGATATGCCACCCGGGTATCACCAAGGAGGACGAATCCGGCCTCTCGGCTACGGGATGGGCCGGGCCGACTACTCGGAGTCCGACTACAACACGGGGGCGACTCACCGGCGTGGAGTACAAGACAAGGACTAATACCTGTCCGGCTTACCCGGAATCAGTTGTAACCGAATAGGAAACATATCTGTTAACCCGATCCGGACTCTGTAACCCTACCCCGGCCGGCTATATAAGGCCCGGTAGGGGACCTCCGATCGGTATCCAATCTATTCTGATCTACTCTCCATTGTTTCATAGCTCAGGCCCCTTCGAGATCGATTCTCTAGGGCCTGCGGCACTCGGGATTCAGCTATACTAGCCACCAAACACAGGACGTAGGGTATTACCTCTCCGTGAGGGCCTGAACCTGTCTAAATCTTGTCTCCCGTGTGCAGCCATCCAGATTTACTGTGCTCACGCCTCCCCATAATTAGTATTGCCAGAATAATACTCCGACAGTTGGCGCGCTAGGTAGGGGCCGTGTGCATAGATCCATCTACACGCGTCGGGATGGCTTTCGTCAACAGCAACGCCTTCGTCCCGGGATGCGCCATGAGATTTGCTTCCATGAACGCTGTCCCGGATCCTGGCCAGCTTCTCCAATTCAGGAAGTTAAACTTCATCGCCGATAAGATCGGCCAGCTCCACCTCTGCTACTCGGCGGCTTCCCGAGTGGCGGGGGTCTCACCAGCTCTTCAGCATGGACCCTGCATCAAGTCCGTGCCTTCGGCCCTTCTCCCCAGGGGGGCTTCGCCGAAACCAGATCCGTTTGCGGTACATGAGTACGCACTCGGGTCCCGACTGGTGGGCGCCATCGAGTCTCTCCTTCCCGTTCTCGAGTACTACTCGGACGACAATGAGAGCTCTGGCAGCCACCACCCATCCCGGGAAGTCTTCACGGCCCATGCCGGCTCGCAAGATGACGATGGAAATCGCGAGGTTCCTATTGGAGAGCAAACGCCGACTGAGCTCGAGGCTACCCGACTCCGACTCCTTGCCAAGGAGGAAGAGTTGATCGAGCAACAGACCCGGCTCGCTCGCCAACGCGACGACCAGCGACGCAACGACGACATGAGGGCTCGTGGACGACAAGTTCACGACGAGCTGCGCATGCGTGAGAGGGACGGGGTCACGATATTTCCCCTCCCGAGTCAAAACATCATCGCAGCCACGATGGCAGCGAAAGCCATCGAGATCCCCGAAGGCAACCCGGGACACGACGAACTTCAGCGGCTCCGTGTTCTGTTGGAGGAAACTGCCCTTCAACACGCTGCAGCTTCTGAAGATCTCCCCGGCTCCTCTGCAGCCGCAAGGAGTCGGCGCTCTACGCCCCAGAAAAGTCCATCACGCATGGATGGACGACGGGCAAGCCCCGACCGGTGTCGGCAGGCCGGCGATGTCCATGGGCGACTCGGCCCCGACCGAGACGCTCGTGGCACCATAGACGCCCGAACCCGCGCCCGACTGGACGCGGAAAAGAACGCTCGCCAGGCCGCGCCGGTCCGCAATCGACTCGGACCAAGGGACCCTGCAGACGCTGAGGGAAGCACTCGGCACGGTTCCAGAAGAGAAGACCGTGGCAACCACCGCAATGACAGCGGTGCTACAGGCCGGGAGCGCTCTCCCCCAGCTTCCTCCGGCATGGGATACTCGGGTCCGAAAGCCTTCGGCCCTCGAATCCGCAGTGTCATCTTCCCGTCTCGATTCCGGATCACCGGCATCGACAAGTACACGGGCGAGACCCGGCCGGACATCTGGCTGTCCGACTACCATACGGCGTGCAGAACCAATGGTGGGAACGACTACGTCGCGATCCACTATCTGCCACTCTTCCTGGCCGACTCGGCGCGAGCCTGGTTGACCAGCCTGCCACCGGGGTGCATCCATACATGGAAGGACCTCGAGACCCTCTTCGTGAACAACTTCTAGGGCACCTACAATCGGCCCGGGAAACGCGTGGGATCTCCACAGTTGTACACAAGAGCCCGGATGAGACTCTCCGTGAGTACATCCAACGCTTCTCCAAGAAGAAAAATTCCTTGCCCGAGATCCGAGAAGGGCGACGTCATTACCGCTTTTTCCAAGGGTGTTCGGAGCAAGGAACTTATCCACAAGATCACGCGCAAGAATCCGCAGACCATACGCGAGCTCTTCGACATAGCCAACAACTTCGCTACCGGCGAAGAAGCTGTCCGCAGTGCCACTCGGGATGACAAGGGAAGAGGCAAGGGCAAGTCGTCCGAGTCCCCCAGTCGGGACGATCACCCCGAGTCATCCAGGAAGAAGCACCGCAAGCGCAAAGGCGGAGATCTCGTTGCTGCGGCCGACCGCGCTCCGCCGCGTCGTCCTCCGCGCACCAACACTACCTTCGAAGAGATGATGAGTCAGCCGTGTCACTTCCATGGGCCTAAGTCCAATCATGTGACGCGCGACTGCAACCTCTTGAAGAACCTGAACAAGCCCAACGCCCCCAGCAAGGGCAAGAAGGAACCCCCTCAAGACGAGGGTGACGAGTTCCCGAAAGAGACCGCTTGCTTGATGATCTTCGGCGGACCGAACGGCTACGAGTCAAAGCGTCGCCAGAAGATCATTGATCGAGAGGTCAACGCAGCGGAACCGGCCGTGCCCAAGTACCTGCGATGGTCCGAGTCCGTCATCTTGTTCGGACGCGCCGACCACCCCGACTACATACCCCAGCCGGGACGATTCCCCTTGGTGGTGGACCCGATCGTCTGCGGTGTCCGCCTCACCAAGGTCCTCATGGACGGCGGGAGTGGTCTCAACATCCTCTACATCAAGACCCTCGACGACATGAAGATCCCCGGTCCGAGATCAAGCCGACTGGTGCCCCCTTCCACGGGGTGGTGCCCGGCAAGATGGCGAGTCCACTCGGGCAGGTCAGCCTGCCCGTCACCTTTGGCACTCCCGACAACTTCCGGACCGAGACTCTCACCTTCGAGGTTGTCGACTTCCCGGGATCGTATCATGCTATCCTGGGCCGTCCCTGCTACGCCAAAGTTCATGGCTGTCCCAAGCTACGTCTACTTGAAGCTCAAGATGCCGGGCCCCCACGGGGTGATCACAGTGCAAAGCAGCTTCCAGCACGCTTACACCTGCGATCTGGAAAATTGCAACCTCGCCGCGGCCCAGATCGCCGAGGCCACGCTCTCTGATCTCAAGTCGGCCGTGGTCGAGGAAGCACCGCCATCAAAGAAAGCTTCAACGTCGACGTCCTTCCAGTCGGCGCGGGACACCAAGTCGATCCAGCTCGACCCTGAAGACTCCTCCAAGACGACGCAGATCGGGACTGCGCTCAGCGACAAATAGGAAAGCGCGCTCGTCAGTTTCCTCCAGGACAACCGGGACATCTTTGCTTGGACGTCCTCCGACATGCCCGGAGTCCCAAGGGAAGCTGCCGAGCACTCTCTTAACGTTCGGCCGGATGCAAAACCGGTCAAACAGCGCTTACGCCGATTTGCTGAGGATAGACGTCAAAGCTATAGGAGAAGAAATAGCCAAGCTTCTAGCAGCTGGCTTTATTAAAGAAGTGTATCATCCCGACTGGTTAGCGAACCCAGTTCTTGTTCGCAAAAAGAATGGAAAGTGGAGAATGTGCGTTGATTATACTAGCCTTAACAAGGCGTGTCCCAAAGATCCCCTTCACTCTTCCTCGCATCGACCAAGTGGTCGACTCCACGGCCGGGTGCGAAATTTTGTGCTTTCTCGACGCCTACTCGGGCTATCACCAGATCAAGATGAAGGAGGATGACGAGATCAAGACATCTTTCATCACTCCATTCGGCGCTTTCTGCTACGTCTCCATGCCCTTCGGACTCAAGAACGCCGACGCTACGTACCAACGGTGCATACAGCGCTGCCTTCAGTCACAGATCGGCCGGAACGTACAAGCCTACGTCGACGATGTGGTGATCAAGTCCCAGAAGAAAGAAGACCTCCTGAGTGACTTAGGAGAGACCTTCGCCAACCTTCGAAGATTCAGCATGAAGCTTAACCCCGAGAAGTGTGTTTTCGGGGTCCCTTCGGGCAAGCTACTCGGCTTCCTCGTTTCCGAACGAGGAATCGAGGTCAACCGGAGAAGATCGACGCCATCCTCAAGATGGCTCCACCAAGGAACCTCAAAGACGTCCAGAGGCTGACGGGGTGCATGGCAGCACTCAGCCGATTCATCTCCCGACTCGGCGAGAAGGCCATGCCCCTCTACAAGCTCATGAAGAAGTCGGAGACCTTCACCTGGACACCCGAAGCCCAGGACGCCCTGGACGGCTTGAAGAAATTCCTAACTACCCCCCCGGTGCTGGCGTCTCCCATGCCCAATGAGCCACTGCTCCTCTACATCGTCAGCGACTACTCAGGTAGTCAGTACGGTCCTGGTCGTGGAACGCCCCGAGCCCGGTCACATTCAGAAGGTGCAGCGCCCGGTCTACTTCATCAGTGAAGTCCTCTCCGAGTCCAAGGCGCGGTACCCTCAGATCCAGAAGATAGCCTATGCGGTCTTCATCACATCACGGAAGCTCGTCCACTACTTCCAGGGCCACCCCATTACGGTGGTCAGCTCCTTCCCGATCTCCGACGTCATCAACAACCGCGACGCCACGGGTCGGATCGCCAAGTGGGCCATGGAGCTCATGGCTTTCAGCATAGTCTATGCTCCCGCACGGCTATCAAGTCTCAGGCTCTTGCCGACTTCATGGCCGAGTGGACAGAAGTCCAGTCCCCGCCCTCCGTCGTCGACCTCGAGCACTGGATACTCTACTTCGACGGCTCCCTGATGCTCCAGGGCGCGGGGGCTAGAGTTGTGCTCATCTCTCCCAAGGGTGAGCGCTTCAAATACGTGCTGCAGATCCACTTTCCCGGCATCCAACAATGTCGCCGAGTACGAGGCTCTGCTACACGGTCTTCGTCTTGCGGTTTCACTCGGAATTCGCCGCCTCCTCGCGCGCGGCGACTCGGAACTGGTAGTCCGGCAAGTCATGAAGGACTGGTCGTGCAGAGACCCCTCCATGGAAGCCTACTGCCAAGAAGTCCGCAAGCTTGAAGCCAAGTTCGACGGTCTGGAAATTACCCATGTCCTACGCCGAGACAACGAGGATGCAGATGCACTCGCCAAACTGGGGTCCAGTCGGGACATCGTTCCGACCGGAGTTTTTCTCCAGGAACTGCACACTCTCCTCCATCAAGGCGGACAAAACACCCGAGACCGAAGAACAACAAGTCCCGGAGAGTAACACCACCCAGCAACCTCCGCGGAGGTCCTCGCGGTCACCTCCGACTGGACTACACCTTTCTCGACTACCTCTTGCGGGACACCCTCCCGCCGGACAAGACCGAGGCACGCCGCAGCGCGCGACGCGCCAAGTCCCTTGTCATCATCGATGACGAGCTCTACAAGAAAAGCACCTCTGGGATCCTCCAACGGTGCATACCTGAAGACCAGGGAAAGCAATTACTACGCGAGAATCCACTCGGGAGTATGCGGACACCACGCGGCGCCCTGCGTCCTTAGTCGGGAAAGCATTTCCGACAAGGGCTTCTACTGGCCGACTGCCGTGTTCGACGCAGAGCACATCGTCCGCACTTGCGAGGGGTGCCAGTACTTCGCCCAGGCAGACACACTTGCCGGCTCAGGCTCTCCAAACCATACCGCTCACCTGGCCCTTCGCAGTCTGGGGACTGGATATGGTCGGCCCGTTTAAAGAAAGCGCCCGGGGGCTACACGCACCTCTTCGTCGCAGTCGACAAGTTCACCAAGTGGATTGAAGCTAAGCCGGTCGCCACGATAACTGCTGAAAAGGCCGTCGAGTTCATCCGGGACATTGTTTTCCGATTCGGCGTGCCCAATAGCATCATCACCGACAACGGCACTCAGTTCACCGGTCGAGCCTTCCTCCAATTCTGCGACGACTACAACATCAGCCTTGACTTCGCCGCCGTGGCACACCCACGCGCCAACGGGCAAGTCGAGCGGTCCAACGGGCTAATACTTCAAGGCCTCAAGCCTCGAATTTTCCAGCGACTGAACAAATTCGCAGGCAAATGGGCCGCCGAGCTACCATCTGTACTTTGGAGCCTCCGGACAACGCCTAACCGGTCCACCGGTTACACACCCTTCTTCATGGTCTTCGGTGCTGAGGCCGTCCTCCCGACTGACCTGGAGTACGGGTCCCCGCGTGTCCGCGCCTTCAACGAGGCCGAGTCAGAAGAAGCTCGGCATGACGCCCTGGACCAGCTCGACGAAGCCCGCGAAGTTGCCCTCCTTCGGTCGGCTAAGTACCAACAGGCCCTGCGACGCTACCACAGTCGGCACGTACGCGGCCGCTCCTTCAATGTCGGCGACTTGGTTCTGCGCCGAGTCCAGTCGAACAAGGAGCAGCATAAGCTCTCGCCGCCATGGGAAGGCCCGTACATAATCGCTGAGGTGCTACGCCCGGGGGCTTACCGACTGAAGGACAGCGACGGCAACGTCTTCACCAACGCATGGAACATAGAACAGCTACGTCGTTTCTATGCTTGAAACCCTTTTTCTAAGTGTATCGGATATATGAATAAAGAGTTTGCTTTGTTTCATTCAAAAGTATCTCTCTGCCCGACTGCCTCGTTGCGCCCGTTCGTAGCAGGCACTCGGCGATTACCAGCTGGGTTCACCATCAGTGCAAAATGCTTAAGTACTGTGTGTACAAGTCTAACGTTAACTCCTTGACTCCAATCGCCGGTCTACGCCACACCCTTACGCTACACGGGACACACGCCCACGGCTAATCCCTACGCTAAGGAGGCTACGACGGGTTGGCAAAGAGCACAAACGCACAAGCTTACATACACAAGAACACAAGTTTCTTTTTCTGATGGGGCCAAAAAATTACTTGTTAAAACTCATAATGTTAACATAAGTCACTCGGGCATCCCGAGTGCACATCAAAGCAACTCGGCACCCCCGAGTCCTTTACAAAATCTACTCGGCTAGTCCGAGCAGTTTACATCTACTCCTATTTCTACAGGCCGGAGCGACTTAGCAGGGATTCGACGGTGGGCTCGACGGACTCCACCATCCCCGGGATGTCTTCGTCGGGGAAGTCCGCGGCGTACCCCTCCCCGATGGCCTCCATGTCCAGCGTCGGGTAGTGGGACCGCGCCACCGCCAAGACAAGGCTGCCTCCGTCCTCGCGCCCTCCTCCTCGATGAAGGTCACTCGGCTGGGCACTTCGCCCAGCCGCTCGGCCACCGCCGCGACGGAGGTCGGAGCCGCCTCGTCCGGCCAGACGGCGCTGCACGCCGCCTGCCCCGCCTTCATCAGCGACCCGATCATCCCACGGGACTTCTCGAGGGCCGCCTTCGACTCTGCACAAAAAGAACGCTTCAGCAAAGACGACCAGTCGGCCGGGCCAAAGCCAAGGAACGGCACTTACCGGACTCCGCCGCCGCAAGGGCCTTCTTCGCGGCTTCGGCGGCCGCCTCCGCGTCCGTGGCCCTCTTGGCCGCCGACTCGGCATCGCGCCCGAGCTGCGCCTCCATCTTCTCCGCCAAGTCCGCGCGGGCTTTCTCCGAGGCGCGCGCTGTCTCCACGTCGGCCGCCTTCTTGGTCGCAGACTCGACCTCGCGTCCGAGCTGCTCCACGCGGGCCTTCTCCGCGGACACGCATCCTCAAGCTCCGCCGCCCGCTTCTTGGCGGCATCAAGGTCGCGGGCCCGGGCCGTCATCGCCTCGAGCTCCGACCTCAGCCGGGCGACCTCCTCTTCGGCTGCTGCAAGTGACACCCTGTCAGCCCAACGAAAAACAACGCGGGAAAGGCACAAAGGTCACTCGGCCGACTTACCTTGGGACTTGGCCATTTCCTGCGAAAGGCCGGCCTTCAGGCCGGTGATCTCCACCCCGCGCTTGCGGGCCACGTCCTCCGCCGACTGCCGTTCTGCGGTTATCTTGTCCCATTCGGACTTCCGCAGCTCTAGGCGCTCAATGACCGGCAGTCGGTCTTGGAGAAAGGCGGTCTTCTCCTCCGACCGCCGATACAGCTTCTGTACAAAACAAAAGGTCAGAACATGAAGTCACCCGGGAAGATCAGTTAAACCCTCCACTCGGTCCCAAGGACCAAGTGGAGGCTCGGGGGCTACACCCTCTGGGTGCACTGTTCGTGCACCCCGAGTCCGACTGACAAAAGGAAAAAGAAGACAACTATACCCTCCGCCCGACTATTCTAGTCAACCGCAGGCTCGGGGGCTACACCCTCTGGGTGCACTGTTCGTGCACCCAGAGCGAAGACTACAAGGAAAAAGCAAAGGGCCCTCCGCCCGACTAACTAGTCGGGCAGAGGCCCGGGGGCTACTCCCTAAGGGATCTACTCCTACAAAAGAGGAAACCACTCACCTCCATCAGGGGAAGCACCCTGCCGTTCAGCAGATTGGCGCCCTCCTTCGCCGCCTTCATCAGGGCAGGGAGGATCTCCCCGATCTGCTCAGCGGCGGCCGCCGCGTCCCGCCACTCCTTCTCCTCCTCGACGTCGTCGATCGTCGACTTCGGATCCCCCTGCTCCGCTCCCCGGACCCGGAGGGGCCGGCGCGCCAGCTCGGAGCAGGGCTGTGGAGGCGGAGCTGCGGAGAACTCCTGCATCGGCGAGGGCGCGCGGGGGCTCGGGCCCTCAACCATCGTCGCGGTCTCGCCAGCGCCCGCGGGCTCCTCCGGCGCCGGAGCTCCCGGCAAAGTCTCCTCCTCAGGAGCGACCGGCGAAGTCGGCTGCGCGCCGGGCTCCCCGGCAGACGGCTGGGGAGCGCTCGCGGGCGGAGGCGACTGCGGCCGGGGCGACGAGGGATTCACCGCAGCCGGAGGCGAGGAGCCCCGGACGTCCGAAGTGGCAGGGTCTTCACCCCTGGCCGGACCCGGGGACATTCGGGGTCGCCTTTGGGATATCTCCCGTCCTTCGCGTCCTGCGGAGGCCGTACTAATTGCGTCAGTGCGCGAAGAAAAACAAACTTAAAACTACAAGAGCACTCGGCAAGACGCTTACTTTGAAGACCGAGGAGCGGCGAAGCGCTTCTTGGCCCCCGCGACTCTCGGCCCGGCTGCAGCGGCAGTCGGGGCTGGCGGGGTCTCCGACCCGCCGGCTGCCCCCGAAGGCAGCATCGGCGTCTCTCTTCTCCCCCCGGCTGGGGGGGTGCGTCATCACCAGCCGCCGCTGGGTCAGCTCCGGCAGCAGAGCCCTCTGGCTCCGTCGACGCAGGCCCCGCGTCGGCCGGCGCCGCCGGGTTGGCACCGGCGGCAGAGACCTCTGCCCCAGCTGACGCGAGCATCAGCCGGCGCTGCCGGGTCCGCGCCTGCGGCGGGGTCCTCCTGCTCCGCTGGAGCATCCGCCATGGCAGCCGGCGCGTCCGGCCCGCCCCAGCGGCGGGGTCATCCGGCCTTGTCGGCGCGGCCCCCGCGGCGGGCGGAGCCGCCGGGCGGGCGCGGGAGGCCGGGGCGCCCCGTCTGGCCGGGGCGCCGCCCCTCGCCGCGACAGAGCCGCCTCGCACCTTCGGGCCGGTGCCCGCCGGTTTCCTCCTCTTCTTCATCCGGAAGGCGCTGCCGTCATCCGACGACTCCTCCTCCTCATCCTGGGCGGCCGTGCTCGGCGGAGGGGGTCTTGACAATCGCCGGACCCTTCCCCTTGGAGGGCCCGGTGCCCTTAGAAGACCCGGCCCCTGTCGAGGGGCCGGCACCAGACGAAGACGTCCCCGCCGGCGGCGCTCCGCCCGCCGGGACGTCTGCGTACTGCGGCTGGTTCCAGATCTCGTCCTCCGGGAGGGGAGCGCTGGAATAGAAGCCGAATAGAACCTGCGAAGAAATGAAAGCGACGCCCGAGTCAGGCTCGGGCGAAGGTCAAATAAAAAAGAGGCAATGCTCGGACACTTACATCGCTCGGCGCGTTCGCCCAGCAGAAAGGAGCAGGCCGCTCGGAGAAGTCCAGGCTTGTCCCTTGAGCCAGGAGCTTCTCGAGCCGGCTTTGCACCTCGCCCTCCGACAGCTCGTCGGCGGCCTCTCGAGTCGGGTCCTCGGGCCGGTGTACTCGTACATGGGATGCGCCCGGAGTTTGGCCAGCTGCACCCGCCACCGGACGAAGGTCGCGACGACGATCGCCCCGGTGAGCCCGGCGTTCATCACCCGGCTGAGTGCCCCCATCAGGACGGCCACGCTGCCTTCTTCTCGCTCCAGAGGCAGGTCCGACCAGCTTGGGCTTGACCGCCGGTGCCTGGCCCGAGAAGGCCGGCAGCGCCGGGTCGGGATTGGCGCAGTAAAACCATTGGGCGTGCCAGCCTTTGTGGGAAGACGGCATCGGCGGGGCCGGGTAGCTCTTCGCCGTGCCCGATCTCAGCTGGAACCCGGCGCCTCCGACTACGGCCGGGTGGTCCCTGCTCGGCTGCGGCTTCACCATGAACAGGTGCTTCCACAGCGCAAAGTGGGGCGAATGCCGAGGTAGCATTCGCAGAGCGTGATGAAGCTGGAGACGTGCAGAATGCTGTTGGGGTTGAGGTTGTGCAGCTCCAGCCCATAGTAGTAGAGGAGTCCGCGCAGGAACGGGTGGACCGGCACCGAGAGCCCCGCTCGAAGAACGAGCTGTGGACGACCAGCTCGCCGGTGTTCGGAGTGGGAATGTCCTCTCCCCACGGCGGCGCGCCACTCGACTAGTTCTTGGGCGGCAGAACCCCCATCCGGACGAGGATCTCCAGCTTTCGTCTCCGTCGCCGTCGATTTCTGCCAGGAAGCCATCGGTTCGGCGGATGTTTCTTCTTCTTCTTCTCCGGTCAGCAGCTTCCAGACCAAGGCGTCCTCCTCGGCTTCGTTAGGGATCGGCTTCCCAGTCCGGGGCTTGCATCCGAAGGGAGCCGGGGCGAGGATTAGGGTTTTGGAGGAGCGGAGCACGCGGAGCAATTGGGGGAAAAGGGAAGACGAAGCGGCGAGCGCTAGGAGAATGCGGAAGTGTTTGAGAGCGTGGGTCCCTCCCGCAGCCTCTGCCGAATATAAAGGGGAGCGACCGGGCGGTTCGGATTTCCCACGATCGCACGTTCCGAATTCACCGCGCCCACGACCGCGCCGTTTCGGATTCCGCCGCGCGTTTCGGGCAGGCCACGTCGCGGGTATCCCGCACCCACGACTTGATGGCGCCACGATTCGTGCGGCTTAATAAAGGAGATCCGACGGTTAGCCTTCTAGGCTATTTAACCCGTCGGAATACGTCTCCGCTACATGACGGCTAAAGGCGTATTCTCTGAGAATCACTAGCCGGCTGCCGAGATGGGACTCGGCGCCGGGCGCTTTGGCCACAGAGGGTATCAGAGGCTGGCCTCAAGCAAGGAACGCAGTCGGCTAATTACACCCGAGTGAGGGACAGTGATGGCGTGCCTCCCGAAGGCCACGAGTCGGATGCTGAGCAATACGGAGCTGTCGGATTCTTCACCCGGACTCATCGAGCATTCAAGCCTCGAGGCTCTGGTATCTGGGACCCCCAGATTCAGTGGAATGACCCGGCGTAAGGCTTCGAACTCAGGAACCTATGCGCCGTATCTGTTTTCTCTGGTTCGGACTTGGAGTTTCAGAGGCATTCCTTCAGGGGACACTAGCCGGCCTTGACCTACTCGGGAAGGCCGAGTGCTACTCGGGAATTCAGTCGGGATTGATGGCATGCCCCACGCTGGGTTATCAGCCGGTCCCTGTCCCCAGGGATGGACCGGATGCCACCAGAGATTACCCGTTAATAGCTCACCCGCCGTTAATGTTCCTGCCTTACGGGTGAATGTTACTTGGCTTTAATTGTCTTTTCCACAGGAGTCCAGTCAGTCCCTTCGCGATCTCCCAGCAAGCCAAAGCCAGTCGGAAGACCTAGCCGGGAAGAAGCAGGCAGCGGTGAGACCACGAAGGACTCGGGGGCTACTGATGGTGATATGCCACCCGGGTATCACCAAGGAGGACGAATCCGGCCTCTCGGCTACGGGATGGGCCGGGCCGACTGCTCGGAGTCCGACTACAACACGGGGGCGACTCACCGGCGTGGAGTACAAGACAAGGACTAATACCTGTCCGGCTTACCCGGAATCAGTTGTAACCGAATAGGAAACATATCTGTTAACCCGATCCGGACTCTGTAACCCTACCCCGGCCGGCTATATAAGGCCCGGTAGGGGACCTCCGATCGGTATCCAATCTATTCTGATCTACTCTCCATTGTTTCATAGCTCAGGCCCCTTCGAGATCGATTCTCTAGGGCCTGCGGCACTCGGGATTCAGCTATACTAGCCACCAAACACAGGACGTAGGGTATTACCTCTCCGTGAGGGCCTGAACCTGTCTAAATCTTGTCTCCCGTGTGCAGCCATCCAGATTTACTGTGCTCACGCCTCCCCATAATTAGTATTGCCGGAATAATACTCCGACACCCCACATCTTCTCGAGTATCATGTCGAGACCCCGATGACCTTTCCGTCCATTCCCCACCTTGCCACACTCCAGAACCCTAGTTCCGACCTCCGATGGCTCTTCCGTCTTATTTAATCCTTTCTTCCTAAAACCCTAATCCGGAAATTCACCCCATCTCCCTGTTCGATCGATATCCGGCGATGCCCTCGCGGCACCTCCCCGCCATCTGTGCCCAAGCACCGTCTCAAAGCTCTGGAGACATTTCCATCCACCCCTCTCTTTGCCGCGCTCCGAAACCCTAGTTTCGACCCCCGAATTCCCCTTTCTCTTTATTTAATCCCGTCGTTCCTAAAACCCTAATTGCGGAGACTACCACTTCTTGTCTTATCCAAAAATCTCGACGAATCGTGGGACAACCTGGCAGTATCCTTAACCTAAATATGACATAAAATAACAGCATCCAGTACAAAAATAATTACGGAAATAATTATTAAATCTTAGGGCAATATTGGGCGTTGTATTGCAACCCCTATATTTAATTCTCAGAAAATTCTAATAAAATCCCACAACACCCCCCACAATTCCAGGAGTCCAAATATATAAAAATATGGGCAAGTCCTATGTAAAAATCCAGCATGGCAGACACCGAACACCTCCGTCCCGAATGACCTATCGCATGAAATAGCAGTAATTGCTTTGCCAGGGCTGCTCAAAATCAGTGAACGGTCAATCAACCCTGCCCTCACCTGTCCCAATACCATTTAATTCACTGTTAGCTCACGTCCCCATCCCTCCACAGTTGAAAACTAAGACCTCTCATACTTTGGCATTCAAGGCTCTCCATGCATGTGGTGTCTTTCACTGCCAAACTTTGCAGAGTCCTCCGTTGAGCCATTTCAATCCCAGTTGACATGGTGTGACGTCTCAGAACCATCCCAGAGCCCCCATGGCACGCTCATGCCACTCTGGACGCGCCCTGGACGCGTCCAGTCATGCCACAGCGTGCACCCTCTCTCCCTCTCTGCTCAGGCCATCGTCGGGGCTCATCCTTGCTGCAGTGGCGCCTCAGTACTTCCCCTTTTCTCCCCCATGACCAGTCACTCCATTGCCCAGCTCAAACCACCATTAATCCTCTCATGAGCCATCCCATCTCGCGCACGAGCAAGCGCCAGTAGCGGTACTGTACCGAGCTCCAGCTCCGGGCTATAAGAGGAGCAACTGAGCTCCGTTTCCTTCCTCAAGCCACAGCTCAACTCAGTAGCCTCTGCCTTGAACCAAGTCTCACCTCAGAGCTCGGCCGGCGCAACCGATTCAATCGCCCGAGCATGAGCTAACCAAGCAGTAGCTACGCCACCGAGCCAAGCTCCGCCACCTCCTCTGCTTCACACTCCAACCGCACAAGCCAAGCTGCCAGAACCGGAGCCCTCTCCCTTCTTCTTTAGCTCCGGCAGCCCGAGCTCCAGCTCCCCTGCCGCTCCCTCTGTTCCACATTCCAGACCCGCACCGCAGGGCTTCTTGAGCCACCCGACGTAGCAGCCGTTGCTGAACCGAACCCGTCGCCGCCTGCAATGGCTAACCACCGAATGCCCTAACCGCTGAACTCCGACCGCCTCAACCGTTCCAACCGCCGCCGACCCCCTGATCTGAACAGCCGACCAATTTGGTCGGGTTCACACCCGCGCGCGCCTCAGCCCGATTTCCTTGGCCCCTTCTCCCCTGTAGCCGGCCGCTGCTCCTCTCGGACCAAGCCGGAGCGCCGCCGCCCTCTCCCCTCCGCCGCAGCAGAACCACCAGCGGGAGTAAGTCCCAAGTCCATGCGCCGCCGGCCCCTCTTTTGTTTCTCTGTTTTCTTTTCAGCTCATTAGCTCAGCTATCCACTCCTAAGCCCTTTTATCTCACTCGGTTAGCTCCTCTAATGCGCCATCTTAATTCCTAGTAGCTAGCTCAGTTAATGCACTGGTGTAAGCTTCGGTTAGCATTAGTGCTAATCCAGCTAATTATTACCCTATTAGCCGTCTGTTAGTCCCTTTAATGCACTAGTTTATTTCTTAATTGCTCACTAACCTAGCTGGTTTAGTACCCTAATGGCCCATATGTTAGTGCTGTCCGAAGTAGTTCTGTTAAAAGCATAACTGCCGGTTGAAAGTGGAAATAAATCACTGATTTAATTAAGGTTAGCTGCTAACCCTAAGCCAGCCGAGTTGGTATTCTTTTAGCCAGCTTCGCTCACCCCATTTCTGTTAGTTCTGGAACCCTGCGATTATTCCCTAGAGTTCGATTCAAATACATTTCCAAGTAGTAAAACTTTTCGAATCAGTAGTGAAATAGGGTTAAGTTATTTTCCTCTGTAGTGTTAAGTCATAGCCGTTGATTTATCTAGTTCATCTCTGTTCCGACCAATTCCTCAACCCATGCAACCAGTTCTGGAAACCAAGTAGTACTTCACGTCTTTTTGTCAAAAACCAAAACCATTTAAGGGAGCCGATAAAGAATAGAACTAGAGTTAGTTTATTAAGCCGCCGATTCCACGCATGTAGCATATACGCATATAGAAACCTTTGAACAACCCTAGTGGCCGACTCCTCCCTCCGAGTTGTTCTGACACCCTAGGTTAGTTGTAGTCGATTGATTCAAATGCATTTCTAGGATTTAAAACGTTTGCATATAGATGATAGGGATTAGAATTAAAGTAAGCAGCCAATTCCACCTGTGCAGCAGGTGTTTAGTTTAAAGTATTTCTTTAGCTTTCTTCTCTTTCTAAAGCAATATATATATACCATGTGCTGGTAATTTTCAGAATGAACAAAATAGAAGTCCTGTAAACTAACATGTTAGTATATCCTTAGCAACCCATTGAATCAAGGAAAACGATTTTGATCGCGAAACCCTAATAACATGAGTTCTATGCTCTGATCTAATGTGTTGTCATTTTATGTGGTATTTTCGCGTATACCCGTTGCCGAAAGTCTTCTTTGTACCCGAGAACCCATGTCCCAAAACCCTAGAGCCGTACCGATCGCCTAAACCCAGATGTACACCTCCTTTCCCCTTATAAGCATTATCATTTCATGTGAAAATCCATGCATATACCCATCGTCAACATCATTCTTTGCGTCCGTAAACCTAAACCATGAAATCTTAGGGTCGAGTCTTGAACTTAACTCTGAGTATATGCATCCTCTGCTAGATCGCTGTCCGAAACCCTAAACCCTAACTCGATCGTTCTAGGGCAACCACCCTCTTTAGTTCACCGTGTATGCACTGTTCCTTTGTCTTGCACGTTGTTTGATTTCCTTGAAGTGTTTGGATTGCTTCTTATTTGATGTTTTCTTCCGACGAGTAGTTAGTCGAGTGAGGTACGTGCGTCAGGACGAACCGGGATCACCCCGCGTCAGGAACCAGAGCAGGAACTGCCAGGCAAGCAATCTCCCGCCTTGACCATTTTGAATCCCATATTTGCGAAGTATAATTATTTGGATTTTGAAACATGCATGCTATGTTATAAACTGTATTTTATGTAGAAGTAAGTATTTCCGATAGACACATATGGACTAGGGTCGAACAACTGATTCCTTGTAACCCTAGAGATCCGTCGGTCGGTCTCCGACCGACGACATACCAAGGTTATAGGCAGTAGCCAATGCTTAGCCCTGCTATAGTTGAAATTAAAATTTTGTTTTAAACCCGGGGATGGGAAAAATCAAAACCCGCGGATAGCCTATGTTATCCGCGGTGATTTTAAAAGAAATGTTGCCAAAACCCAAAATAAAGATGGAGATGATTTGGATTCGGGTAGGAAGTAAGGTGGTTTGAAGGGAGATGAAGTAGCTGAAGACTATTCGGTGATTGATGATGAACTGGAGTCCTACTCGAATCAGTTAAGGACCGAGCCACCGTGCCGCTAAACCAGTTCCCCCACCGTACGTCCACATGTCCTTTATGGGAAGGACTTGACTCGGTAACCCGCCTAATTCTAGGGTTCGGACCCGTGGGAAGTAATAAGTATGTGCTAGGTAGGACGATGGGCCCCTAGAGAATTCTCACGACGCTATTTGCGACAAGATTCCTAGATGGTGAGGCCAAGGCGGGTGTGAGGATTCGACACAAAGATGAGAATAGTCCCAACTTTAGGATTTGCGATGCAAAATGTGAAGATTGGGTAAAACATCTAGCGGGTCCGACTCTAGTATGAAAGCAGGCGAAAAGTCTCGTTGTACAAACCCTGGACACATGCGGCGCGCAGCATGCCCAGGGGGAACTACATCTTGTGGGTAAAGCCGTACAACCTCTGCAGAGTATTTAAAAACTATTCGAATAGCCACGTCCTCGGTTATGGACATGAACTGACACAGCCACACCCAGGCTAGACTAAGTTTTGTTTGCCAAAGTTGGGCAAAGGGATTAAGGACGTGGGCATGATGTGTCCACAGTTGGGCAATTTAGGCCATGTGTCGGTGGTAAGGAAATTGCCGAAGTAGTCCGCCGTAATGCCGGGAGAGACCGGAATGCGGTTTAGTGTTGGAAAACCTAGTTACCTGATAGGTCGAAGCCACCGTTCGATGGTCGGAGCCATAGACGGTGAGTGGAAACTATTGGGTAATGGGTCAGGAGATGTTTAGCGGTGTTTACCGCGCAAGGTGAAGAAGGAAGGGATGTGATGGGATGCTGTTGATTTGCTACCAGCTTTTCCAAACTGCTTTTACAATCTACTATACAGTATTTTCAAATTCAGAACTTACATTTCCGCACAACTGCCAACATAGGTTAGAGCTGTCCCTTGAAATATTCCTGCATGAATTATAGCCGTATACTCCCCCAATGGGGATTGCTTGCGAGTACATTCAATGTACTCACCTGGCTTGTTGAATTGGCTAGAGGAGGAAGAAGACTTCGATTACGAAGAGGGCGACCGCGAAGCCGAGGGTTAGGACGTTTTTCCCCAGTCAGCTGCCTGTTGGTTCAGCAAGCCGATGGGCTATCCACTTCGTTATGTTTTTCCGCTGCTGTTTTATTCGGCCAATAGGCCAGGTAATGAACCTCGACCGTAATGGTCTAACCGTATAATAAGTATTCGGTATTGTATGTGAATGCTATCAAGTATTTGTGCGTACTGGCTACTGATCCAGGGACCAGTACGGTAATCACAAATGACGTGTCCGGCCTTAAAACCGGCACCGCCACAGCAGCCGACGACGTAGGTCGGTGTTTGTATTAGGGCACGAAAATGAGTGTTTACACGTGAGGAAAATGAAAAAAATCGCCCCCTTCTCTCCACCCCTGGGGGGTATTTATAGGGTTTGAGAATGAAAAATAGAAGATTACAATTTTGCCCTCACATGAGAGGGAATTTACAAGGGCATTATGGTCATTTGCCCACTCCTAAGGAATCTGGGGAGAATATTCCTGGACATCTTTTTAGGAGAATCTTCTTGGATGGCGAGATGGTCCCACGTGCGGGCTCACCGAAGACAGTCCCACCGCGGAGTCAACCCTGACGCGGGGCGCGGACTTGACGGAGACAGCCCCGACGCGGAGCGTGGGCTCTTCGGAGTCAACCCTGACGCGGGGCGCGGACTTGACGGAGACAGCCCCGACGCGGAGCGCGGGCTCTTCGGAGTCAACCCTGACGCGGGGCGCGGACTTGACGGAGACAGCCCCGACGCGGAGCGTGGGCTCGTCGGAGTCAACCCTGACGCAGGAGGGTGTCAACGAAAATCCTAACGGCGCGGCAGTGATTCTGAACAGTGTCGATTCGGACTAGCGCGGAAAACCTCCCCCAACACAATTTATGCTTATATGAGTGGAAAGCCCAAGCTTAAGTTGTTTGAATCAGTAGATCAACAAAAGCCCCACTTATTTACTAACTCAACTTTTGAAAGCCTTTGCTTGCTTATGTTTTTCCTTATGCAGCTATCTTAGTAATTCTCTGCTGTTTGGCTTCGTTGGTATTTTTGTTTCCCTTTTCTATTTCCCTATATACTCGTTGTGAAACTTATAATTTTTTTCGTTACAGGTGAGGACTGTGAAGGTCACTAATGTCTCCCTGAGTGCAACTGTGCAAGACATTAAGGAGTTCTTTTCCTTTTCAGGAGACATTGAACATGTGGAGATGCAAAGGTTTGTAAAATTTGCAATGTGTATGCAACAAGATCACATTTTTTTGCTTTTGCAAGTAGGCCTTATACTAGCATTCTCAGATGTTAATTTACCCTTTTTTTCTTGGCAGTGGTGATGAGTGGTCTCAAGTTGCATATGTGACTTTTAAAGATGCACAAGGAGCAGAGACTGCACTCCTCCTTTCGGTGAGTAATTGAAGGTCTTGGTATGATTCAGTGGGGTTGTTACATTCTTCTTACCTCCAATAGTTTACCATTCTTTAATCCTTGCCCTCAATACAAATATTGCTTCCTTCATCGCCACACATATATGTCAAGTGTTTCTGTCAGATATTTCAGATGCCATATCTTGTTTTCTGTGCTTTTTCATCTCAATGGAAGTATCTAAATTTCCTGAAGTCCTGCTTATGTCATCGTCTGCAAATCTATAATCCCCTTATTACTCGTTAGTCGTTACATTTGCTGATGATGGTCAATCACCTTGCAGTATCTACTCAATGCTTTTGCCTAAACAAGGAATTAAAAGTAGGGACTTTTTTTAGCACAACTTCCATTCTTCATAAGGATTTGACATTCATGCAATATTGTTTTGTTCTCATAGAAAAAATATCTCTGAGAAGGCATTCTATCTCATTGTAACAGGGTGCAACGATAGTTGATCTTTCTGTTATCATCACACCTGCTCCAGAATATCAACCGCCCCCTACTGCCTCTGCTCCACCGGTACGTGATGCCTTGATTTTGTGTGTTTATCTAAATATTTCTCTTAGTATGTTGTGTCCTGAATTGAACAGGGGACATATGGTTATTCTGAAAGCGTTTGTTTGGATTGGGCATTTGTGCTTTTCTTTAATCTCAGTGAAACCATACTACTGATTTTGTTGGACATCATGTACTTCTGCATATTCCTGCATATTCCTGCATATTCCTGTTTCTTAACCATAGGCTAAATCAATAGTTGCAATGGATGCTCATGCCTAGTTCTAGTTGACAAATGACAAGCAGAAGCTATGACATTTTTACTAGGTTCCATCAGTAGGGGGTCTTGTTGATTAACTACTTTTGAAGGCATACTCAGTAGAAGTTTTGCAGCTCTATTAGCGTCAAACTAGAATACACTGGACGGCCGACGCTGAGCAAAAATGCAAAATCCACGTTTGGCTCCTTATCCAACAGAGAATCCTCACGGCAGATAAACTAGAGATAAGAGGATGGCAGAATGGCTCGATATGCACCTTATGCGGAAATCAAACGGAGACAGCACTACATATTTCCATCGGATGTCCCTTTGCTAGACAGGTGCTACGGAGAGTCGCCACTATGAACAAGATTGACCCTGACATTCTTCTCCAGACCAATCAACGAAACCTATCCAAATGGTGGCACTTCAGCTTTGATGCGGCAACAAAAAAGAGAAGAGGAGACGATATGGCATCATTGCATACGCGCTATGGAATATTTGGAAAGAGAGAAACGCTCGTGTCTTCAACAATCAGTACAGGGATGTCCATAAAGTGGCTGAGAAAGCACAAGAAGACATAATTGCTAGGAGGTTAGCGTTCGGTCGAACCTCAAATGATACTGGAGACCCCCCTTCGCCATGACTTAATCTGGTGATTCTTTTCGGTTGCTGGCTGCATTCTGGGCTTTCTGTAAATAACTTACCGGACCTTATTTCATTTATCTTCTAATCTATGAGAGAGGCAAAGCTCCTGCCATATTTCTTCGAAAAAAAGAATACACTGGTATTCTGGCGTTCTGCTATGCTTAGGGTTAGGATCCTGCATGCCAAGTATTACGATCAGCTGCATGTATTAATCTCAGTGAAACCATACCACTGATTTTGTTGGACATCATGTACTTCTGCATATTCCTGTTTCTTAACCATAGGCTAAATCAATAGTTGCAATGGATGCTCATGCCTAGTTCTAGTTGACAAATGACAAGCAGAACCTATGACATTTTAACTAGGTTCCATCAGTAGGGGGTCTTGTTGATTAACTAATTTTGAAGGCATACTCAGTAGAAGTTTTGCAGCTCTATTAGCGTCAAACTAGAATACACTGGTATTCTGGCGTTCTGCTTTGCTTAGGGTTAAGATCCTGCATGCCAACTATTACGATCAGCTGCATGTATTAATCTCCTTGGCGTTGAGATGTTTCAAATGTTGAGAGTCATGTGGTGCTGATGCTTATGTACCATAGATATGTTTATGTTTCCCCAGAAGTGTACTGTAACCTTATTCTGGTTGTAACATAGGCAGCACGTTTGCAGTATTTCTTTTAATCTGGTGGATATTATGAATTGAATATTATATTCTGCTCTCAGATGAGTGGAACCAGAGTCCCAGTCGGTGGAGACAATGTCGTCCACAAGGCTGAAGATGTTGTCAGCACTATGCTTGCTAGGGGTTTCACGCTGGGCAAAGATGCCGTTGGCAAGGCAAAAGCTTTCGATGAGAAGCATGGCTTCACATCCACGGCTGGTACCAAGGTGGCCTCCATCGACAAGAAGATTGGGCTTAGCGAGAAATTCACTATGGGCACATCCGTGGTCAATGAGAAGGTTAAGGAGATGGATCAAAAGTTCCAGGTGTCCGACAAGACCAAGTCCGCATTGGCTGCAGCCGAACAGACGGTGAGCAGCGCTGGGTCTGCTATCATGAAGAACAGGTATGTCTTCACCGGGGCGTCATGGGTCACCAATGCATTCAGTAAGGTCACCAAGGCTGCCACTGATGTCGGGACAATGACGAAAGAGAAGATGTTGGCTGAGGAACAGCAAAAAGGTTCTGGCCCGTCTGGGGGGAACTCATACACACCCATCCGTTGATCATCTCCTGTTCCCTTCTGTGCCTTGACGTGTTGTATTGGTGGATTCCAAAACATTAGATATAGAACACATCAAACCATCCTTCCATCCGTGAACTTTCGCGATGTAGGAAGTTTTTTCTCGGTAGAACAGGAAATCTGTTGGTGATCACAGTGTATTCTGGGGGTTTATATGGCTCTATGTTCAAATGTTTCAAGTTAGAATTCGAATGAACCTTTGGTTAAGTTGTGGAAGGTTGCTGTAATAATATGCCGGTTTTGTGTTGTTCCCTGGAGCTGTTCAACATGGTCATCATTTGCAGTGGATTCATGTCGTGGGAGAAGACTGTTAATCGTAGTTAAGATTTAGCCAAAAGTGGGATAGATGTGAAGCGACGGCTGCCTTAAATGTGCAATTCAGTTGCTTCGGAACCATTTTTTCTTGTCATGTAGTACAGACAAAGTTCTTATTTCGTAGCATTGTTGCTTGTCGATGAATGGGCGTATAGACTATTGCAATTTATATGTCCCAGTAACCGAACGTAGTGGTAAGTATTCCTACTTGTCACCCTGGTTCGATCCCCGGCAACGGTTCTGAAATATGCAGATAGCCACCTCATAGCCACCTCAGGTTGCTTCATTCGCTTGCCATCTCCTATCCAGGTTCGCCAGAGAAAGCAGCAAGAGGCCCATCTGTTATCGTGTCGTCTCGGCCAGGTTGAGTACTTAGCTTTCCAAAGAATCTAGATGATTTCTGTGACTCGCGGGCTGCCCCGGATTGATTCTTTCCTTTCCTCTGGACCAGCGTATGCGTGTTCGTTCCTTTCGTGTGCTCATTTCCTTTCTATATCTTAAGTTATATATAAAACTTTAGGAAAGAACACGGAAGAGATATCAGGATCAGAGTTGGTTGACAGGCAGGGCTCAGTCAGCTATAAAAGGCCCCTCCAAGTAGTGCCTGCTCAGCACACCTTCCCTTCTCCGATCCAGAGCAACACCGCCCTTGTGAGCCTCCAATAACTGTTTCGACTTTAGCGGAGACAGAGAAGGAACCGGCCGGAGATGGCGGAGACGGTGGTAAGCATGGCGAGGTCGATGTTAGGGGGCGCCATCAGCATGGCCGCCTCCGCCGCCACCGTCGAGATGGGCCTCCTCATGGACGTGCGGAAGGATATCTTGTATGTTCTGCACGCGGCAACTTCCCGCTGCTATTTTTGTTCAGGTCACTCTATCATGCATGCACGTAGGATCAAGCAACCTACTCTAAATATTCATTTTAATTACTAGTCAAAGGGTCTTAATTAGTCCATATCTTGCTCTCGAAAATATTCCTAGTCCAGAAATAATCATAACTTTATGCTCTGTTCATGCAGCAAAGCTATGTGCATGTTTCCTCATTTTTAATTATATGTAGAGGCATCCTTATATGTAAACCCGGAATTGACATCCACCAACTGTCTCGTTTTCTTCTTAAACTCTATATCCAAGACCCTGCCCTGATAGGAGGACACCGGCCTGTTGGATCTATAAGTACTAGGAAAACAAATGTTGTACTTAACACGAAGCATTATAAGATTCCCTATATATAGATGGCTTAATATGTGTTCATGGAGATGCACCGTTGCATCCCACGAGCCGTAGAATGGCACCAAGCATTGTTCTAAGTTTCTTTTCAACCTTTGTTCGGCAGGTTTATCAAACATGAGCTAGAGACGATGCAGGCATTTCTGGAGGTCGCTGAAGCAACAAAGAAGAAAGACGTGCTACTGAAGGTGTGGGCAAAACAAGTAAGGGACCTGTCCTACAATATTGAAGATTGCCTTGGTGAATTCATGGTGCATGTGGGAAGCCAAAGCTTGTTATGGAGGTTGATGAAGCTCAAAGATCGCCATCGGATCGCCATGCAGATCCGCGATCTCAAATCAAGTGTTGAAGAAATAAGCGCTAGGAACACACGTTACAGCTTGATCAAGACGGAGACGTCTAACACCATTGATGAGGTGGATTCCTATATAGAAGATGTTCGCAATTACTCGGCTAGCAACATTGATGAAGCAGAACTTGTGGGCTTTTCCAAGCGTAAGAAGGAGTTGATTGAGCTGATGGATGTCAACTCCAAAGATGGTGTTGCCAAGGTAATATGTGTCGTTGGCATGGGTGGTTTAGGCAAGACTACTCTTGCAAGGAAGACCTATGAAGATATTGTGAAGAATTTTTCTTGTTATGCTTGGATCATAGTCTCGCAGGAGTTTTCGAAGGTAGAGATGCTCAAGGATATGATCATGCAACTTTTGGGAGATGAAGCATTAAAGAAACGTTTGAGAGAACTTGAAGGGAAGACGGTGCAAGTAGATGATCTCGCCACCTACCTCAGGAGAAAGCTAGAGGAGAAGAGGTACCTTGTTGTTCTTGATGACTTGTGGACCATAGAAGCGTGGAACTGGATCGAAAGTATTGCTCTTCCTAGGAGTAACAACAAAGGTAGCAGGATAATAGTAACAACACGAGATGTTGGATTAGCTAGGCAGTTTACTCTTGAATCGCTTATCTACCATCTTAAAGCCCTAGAGCCAGTTGATGCCACATATTTGCTGCTGAAAAAGACTAGGAAAACACAGGAAGACATAGATAATGATAAGAACTTGAAGAAACTAGTTGAAAAATTAGTTAAAAAATGTGGTTGTTTACCACTGGCTATACTCACGATAGGAGGCATCCTTGCCAATAAAAAGATAGCCGAGTGGGGAGACATTTATAACCAGCTCCCCTCGGAGCTTGAGAGTAACCCAAGCCTTGAAGCAATGAGGAGGATGGTCACTCTAAGTTACAACCACTTGCCATCTCATCTCAAGTCATGCTTTCTGTACTTAAGCATATTTCCTGAGGATTATGAAATCCAGAGGAGGCGTCTGGTAGAAAGATGGATAGCAGAGGGGTTTGTCAGAGCCAGGAGTGGGGTAAACATTGAGGATGTTGGAAGAAGCTACTTTAATGAGTTAATCAACCGAAGCATGATGATACCATCCAGAGCGAACATAGAAGGAAGTGTCAAGAGCTGCCGAGTCCATGATATCATGCGTGATGTTATGGTCTCAATTTCTAGAGATGAAAATTTTGTGTATGTGGCCCGGGATAACATAGCTAGGCTAGCAGAGGAGAACTTGCGTCACGTAGCATACCATGGTAGCAAGTGGCAAAAGATAGGGATGGATTGGAGCCATGTCCGGTCATTAACCGTGTTTGGTGAGAGACCCATGGAGCCATCATCTTCAATTTTTTCACCTAACTTGAGGATGCTTAGAGCCTTGGATCTAGCGGATGTACAGTTTGAAATCACACAGAAAGATATCAAAAATATTGGGTTGTTGCGTCACTTGAAATATATGAATGTTCGGAGACGTTCAGATACTTATAAACTCCTAAGATCTATATGTAAACTACAAGGATTACAGACTTTGGACATAGTAGTCGGCGATTATATCACAACACTACCAACTGAGATCAGTAAACTCCAGAGTCTCCGTAGTCTCCGTTGTATCCATAAACCGTTCCTACATGGTGTGGGTGTGCCAAGAGGTATCTGTAACTTAAAAGAGTTACGGATACTAAAAGCCGTGAACATCAGCGAAACTAGTAGCAGAGCAATCGAAGAGCTAGGGGAGCTTGTGCAGCTAAGGAAGTTAAGTGTGGATACATTTAGGGCCACAGAGCAAAACTGTAAGATATTTTATGCTGCTGTTGAGAAGCTCTCTTCCCTCTGCTCTCTTTCTGTGATGGATGATACTGGTAATACACTGGAGTGGGTGCATTGTATTTCGTCCCCTCCTCCCCTCCTTAGGACCCTCGAGTTGCGGGGACGTCTTCGAGAGATGCCCCACTGGGTTCCAAGTCTGACGCATCTCGTGAAGATTCGCTTATCGTGTAGCTTCCTGGAGGAAGATAAATTTATGGAAATACTAGGGGCACTGCCCAACCTCATGCTCCTTCGTCTTTGGTACGGAGCTTATGTTGGGGAGAAACTGGTGTTCAGAGCGGGAGCATTCCCAAATCTCAGGAAACTTGATATTGGCCATCTGCTGCAACTGGGAGAGGTGAGATTCGAAGAGGGCACCTCGCCTCGGATGGAAAGGATAGAAATCACTGGAGGGGCATATTGGCAAACTTGGTTGAAATCAGGAATTGTGGGTATAAAGCACCTTCCAAGCCTCAAGGAAATTTCGCTTGGTGCCGATGTTAGAGTGGCGAAGCTTGGTGTGCTGGAAGGTGAAGTGGAGGCACACCCCAACCATCCCGTCCTGCGACTGAAGGAGGACCGGGGAGAGCATGACCTGGGGGGCGTCGTCCAAGGATCCAATGCTGTACGAGTGGAAGCAACGGAGGAATTACTCCTTGCGGACGCTGCAGCTGGAGAGAGGTCGCAGGTGGTCATATCGACGACGAACGTCAGGAGGTCAGCTAATTTCTCTCTTCTTCGATACTTCGATACTTCTATCACTTACATCTCTCCCTCTTGTTGTCTCCAACAGCGAAGATGATCTGTTCTACACCTACAATTCATGCTGACGACGAATTTCTACTTCACGATCATCTCTTCTCCATTTCCTTCGCTCCTTCACCCAAATTGGCTGGCCCTTCAGGTCGCCGCCTTTGTTGGTACCGCTCTAATCTCCCCTCTCTTTGATTGATTCCATCTGATTTCTCGCCAAGTTTGTCAGATTTTTCCTGGAATATTTTGTTTGCTGCGCACACCAAGTGTTTGTACGAATGTTTGCGAGATGTTTTATGTCCAAGGATCGCTCTTTTAGGAGATGCGGACCAATGACCTGAGGGACGTCTTCCAGGGATCCAATGCTGTCCAAGTGGAAGCAACGGAGGAGCCTCCCCTGCAGCTCCATGAAACAGGAGGCGAGTCATTTTTGTCAGCGAAACAGATCGAGATCGATGCCATTTGTACATTTGCTACGATCCAACTTGCGCTCTCATGTTGTTTGTCTCCAGCAGCCAAGATGATTTGTTGTTATACACATACAATTCATGCTGAAAGCTGCTTGCCCCCTGAGGTGACGACTGATTGCCGCCGCCCAAGGTGGCTGCTCCTGGTGCTGACCTCGGACCTTGGCTCCTAACACGACGCCAGTACCGCTCAAACCCTACCTGATTTCTCGCCATGTTTGTCAGATCTTTTTGTGCACACCAAGTGTTTGTAAGAATGTATATAGGATGTTATGTGGAGAATTTGGTAGCTAGGCAAAATTAGTATTTTCATCATGTTTTACTACTACCTTTTAAAATTAAACAGAATCGGTTTCTGAATTGACGTGGTGCGATGATGCATTTGATATCATGTGTTGTGGATCGAATACTAACTGGAAATATACCTTGGGTTGAGCTTGTGAAATGTCAAGGCTAAGTACTTATCCTAAGCTTCTCATGTCACTTATCACAAATTGTATGCACTGAATTTTCTTCCCTAGATCATTCATATTCACATCTTAGACATGTAAAGTTCCAGTTTCCTTGTACTGGCTCTGTTTACTTCCACACCAGATACTGATTTCTCAAAGAAGGCAGATAAAATACATGTCACCAGAAGGTATGCATTATCTTTAAGTTCATAACTAATGCTATGTAGATGAAGTAACCAATCACTTTTGTCTTACGTTTTCTACTTGAAAACAAAACCTTCTGTATTCTTGGGCTCCTGATGAGCTTGAGCGCATGAATATAGTGCTTCATTGCTTAAACAAAAAAATTATTGCTTCAAAAAAAATATTTATTGCTTAAAAACAAATGGTGCTTCACAAACTGATGTCTTATATGCTGTTGATTTTGGACGAATTGCAGTCATTGCAAGAAATTATTTCTTTCATAAGTGTAACTATGTATGCTGCCATGTTCATGGTGAATTATGACGTATTGCACTAGTAGATTGTCGAATGTTTTGTTGCATATTTGGCCTGCAGTTGGTTTTGCTATGGAAAAAGAAGACCATGTTTTGCTTTGGAGTGACTGTTACTGACGATAGATTAGAGAAAACCCGAATTCATTGTTGTGTCATTAGTTCCATCGCTATTTACCTGTTGGACATGTAAAAGTTTCATTATATCAAGTTTTGCAGGCTGCAGCCTGTAGGTGGTGCTTCCTTTTTTATATCCATGGTGTTCTACGTTGATTTCCTGTCATCTCTTATTTCCTGTAATCCATTTTGTAGAAGAGAAAACAAATCACACTATAATTTGTTACCGGTAGTCTCATATA
Organism: Stipa capillata; assembly: GCA_019208055.1. Classification (NCBI taxonomy): domain Eukaryota; kingdom Viridiplantae; phylum Streptophyta; class Magnoliopsida; order Poales; family Poaceae; genus Stipa; species Stipa capillata. Next base: position 425,605 of record JAGXJF010002856.1, on the reverse strand, counting down.
CTCTCTGTTACCAATTCCGCTCAGCTGTGCTCTCTTGTTTTACATAATTTGAAGCAGCCTTTTTGTTGCCAAACTCTGCAGAAAATATACACTTTTTCAGCCTGCAACAAGCTGGAGCATGGCATGATCAACTCAGGATGCAACTTGACTCATGGCACACTGCCAGATTGATCCAAAAACCTTACCCGTTTGCTGAAAACTTGCAGGGAGCCGATTAGAGGAAGGTAAAACCATGTAAGTACTTGTGAGCAGCCAACCTCCTGGTCCTTCTTTGTTCCAATGTATTATGCTAGGGAGAAATTAGTGTTGAGAACATGAGCAATTTCAAATGGCAGGAATCTTGATACTGAAGCAACTGTGACAGAGAGAATTTGAGCAGGGTGCATCTCAAGGGGAAGTGGACGAACATCCCAACAATCCCGAGTTGTGAATGAAGAAGACTGAACTGATCCACCATGATGTCAAGGACACTGAAAACTGAATGATCTGAACTAAAGTTGGAAGCTGCGGGATCCCTTTCTGAGCTGGAGAGAGTTGGTGATGCCTCAACGACAATCCATGCACATCTCAAGTGTGGGGTGAACTGTGAAGCGATCATACTGATAAAGTTCAGCAACAACTCATTTGTCACATTAAATGTCTTATACTTACGATTCCTGACATTGTTTTCAGCTTGTGAACAAATATATTTACACACCTGATTATTCCAAGGGAAATACATTTGCTGGACAAGAAAGCACATTCTGGATGGATGTGCCAACACTGGTCTCAAATCTGGAATATGTTCAGAGTGCACATTCATTAATGTGTATATGTATGTTCCTTGATCTGTCCTCTCTTCTTCGTATGTATGTACCATGTTCCATGTATGTGCCTCTTATTTTCCTCCTTCCATGCTGTGACCTTGTTTTGATTTAATGGGAGGCGTAGAAGGTACAGAGTGATCTTTCAGTTCAGAAAGAAAGATGCTGCTTCTGAGATTTGGCAAATGGTAGCGAGCTTTGGCTCCAAATATGGCAGCCTCTTATGTAGTATCAGCCTGCAAAGTACAGTACAGGCAAATGCAACAAGATCAAATGTAGTATCAGGCTCCAAACAAGCACTTACGTCTCTTGTCTTGGAATGTTAGAGGCCTAAATAACACAGCAAGAAGAGACACCATATGCGAAGCAATCAAGCAGAACAGGGCCACCACAATTTGCTTACAGGAAACAAAGCTAAACGCTGTGGATGACAGCATCATCCGTCAAACCCTTGGTCCAATGTTTGTCGATAATTACTGCACGTTGCCAGCAAGCGGAACCAGGGGGATCATCCTCGCCTGTTCGAACAGACTCTTCACTTTGAGCAATATCTCCCTAGAAACCTACTCTATTACAGCCGATATAAGACATACTGAAAGTGATCTGAGCTGGACCTGTACGGTGGTTTACGGTCCACAATCAGAACAGGATAAGCTACATTTCATCCAGGAGCTAAAAGATATTAAACCCAGGACATTGCCCAAGTGGCTTATTGTAGGTGACTTCAATCTCATCCTAAGAGCTACAGACAAAAGTAACAACCAGATTAACACGAGGCTCCTTAGAGCCTTCCGAGCGGCCATCGACTGCCTTCAGCTTCGATAGCTATACCTGCATGGCCGAGCATTTACCTGGTCGAATGGACAAGGAAATCCAACCCACACCAACATCGACAAGATGATTTGCACCCCGGAGTGGGATATCGAGTTTAGCAACTCTCACCTACAGGCTCTGTCAACGATGATCTCAGACCATTGCCCTCTGATGTTGCTAGGATCGCTAAGATCTACAACAAGCAAATCCTTCAAATTTGAAAATTGGTGATGCTATATTCCCGGGATTCACCAAGTAATTCAGGATTGCTGGCAGAGACAGGTAACAACTACAGATGAAATCACATGCCTACACATCAAACTCACCAGGCTAGCAAAGACACTAAAGAAATGGAGCTCAAACCTCATTGGAAACACACAGTTGCAATTTGCAATTGCCTCAGAGGTCATACTGCAGCTCGATTGTCACACCCTGTTTTTCAAATCGGGTTTTCCTGAAAACCCAAAACCCTAAGCGCGTATATGCGTATATGCTCTTAAGCTAAAGCCGTGCATATTTAGATTTTGTATTTATCATCGCATGGCATCTCATGGGGAGCACTCGAGTTGCATTGCACCATCACGCAACGAACCCGAGTTACCACCCGTCATCACATGCATTCATAAAACCTAACCCTAATCGGACACACGCACTGTTTATGCACGACACCCCTAAACCCTAGCGTTATGCGGCAACCTACCCAAACCTACTTCCAACCACCCAATCATGTTATCCAACCTTCCCCGTGCCCTACCGCAGTCTTGCCATCGTCCGAAGACCTAAAACCCATCTGTCGTCCAAAACCCTAATTAGGTTTTCTCGCAGACAGAAATTAAAAAAGTGTTATCACATGCATTTTAATTTCTCCAAAATGTTTAGAAAAACTCCAGTAGCTTCTTGAGTCTATTCTTCACCAACCTATAAAATAAAACTTGGAAGTCCAGTTCAAAAATTTTGAATTGCATTCAAAATTCAAATTCGATCAAACCTCCCATTTGAACTACAATCCTTTCATTCCTTGCTGAGAAAATTCCATAAAAATTCCACAACACTCCTCTCTGTAATCTTGTTCCAAATATGTAAAAACATTTATGCCTCCAGTTCAAAAATTAGCCAGAGCAACCATCGAACACCTGGGCTCCATTCCTCTTTCCCCATGCATTCAAGCTCAACTTCCAACCACCTTGCTCCAGAAGCTTGCCATCAACCTCACTTCAGCTCTGAGCCTTGTCCACCCCCTTGTCCCTCAGTGCCAAGCTAAAGCCCACAGGGATTCAACCCTAACAGCAGCTCATGCCGACATGAGCTCAGCTCCATTTCTTATTTCCAATCCATCTGCTCGAAGACACGGTGTGATTGGTGGTGCCAATGGGGGCCCGGCATCCGTTGAAGGGCTCATTAGCCGACAGGGCGGCAGGCAGACAGAATGGGACGCTCACTGGACCCGACCGCCCGGCCCACACGTCCCTCTCACCCGCGTGCTTCACAACACATATTTGTTCATCCATTTCATCTCAAAAAAAGCATATACTTATTCATCAATTTCCTCTCACAAAAAATCATTTATTCAAAGAAGGTAATTTTATTTTGCTTTGAGATATGAAACAAGTTTTCCTTTTTATGTACGTGCTGTAAGGAAAGATATTGCAAAATGGGCCGGCCTGTTACCCATATGGCCCATGTAAATCCATATCTCCGGCTGATCTTCTCCCAGTGCAGGCCCAACATCTACCTACAGCATCAGGCCCAAGAAGCCCATTAGAGAGGTGAAAATAGGAAGGAACAGGCTCCAAATGCCTGATCTGGTCCAGAGCACGACTGCAGAGACTGGTCCCTTTTCCTTCAAAAAACAAAGGAAGAGATAGAGAAAAACTGGTCTAATTCATATCAGCTTTTATAGAGGAAAATTATTGGTTAATGCTTTGCTACTTTCTGAGTCCGACTTTTCAATACAAAAAGACTAGAAAGAACTTCAGAGGATAGACTAAGCAACAGATTAGGATCTAGAGTAGCATGTGATTAAGGTCAGCCATGAATCTTAGAGGCACTAGGCTCTCAGATATTAAGGGGGTGTTTGGTTGGGCTTTTCAGCAGCTTTTCATTGGAAAAAGCTGCAGCCCAACCAAACGGCCAGCTTTTGCCAACGGTAGCTGTGGGCTTTGCAGTGCAAATTCAGCTGTTTGGAAAAGCTGTCTTTTGCCAGCTTTTTGTAATGTGTTGAAACTTCAGTGCTCATTTTTCAAAATGCTGTAGATTGTTTGGATCAACTAAAAGCTATATGTTCGCTTTTCACAGCCACAGCAGTTTTTCCAGACAGCCAGCCAACAGCAACTCTGTCAACAGCCACAGCTCAACCAAACATGCCCTAAGGTTACCGTCCAATGTGTGCTTGATTACAATGTAGACCAGGCTAATCATATCAGTTAAAGTTGTCCTTTGTATGATGCTCTGATAAGATTTAGCAGCTTCAGTATATGCAATACATTTTTATTCTTCTTCTTCCAAAGCCAAATGCAAAAGACAACTTTTGAGGAAGATTAAGGGGCAGCTTTTATCAGTATGGAGAGTCAGCACTTTGCTCAACCATATGGGCCTATGCCAAAAGCTAAATGCTTTCTTTTCTTTCTTCTTTACTTCCATTTGCTTTGCTTAAGGCGTGTACTGTGATTGGAACAGCACCTTTACTGCTACATCTAAAACTGTCCCTGAAAGCAGCTAAAGAAGATGGCTACATATGTTACTAGAACTGCAATCTAAAAAGCATTGATCAATTTAATGAACACAGTTCATTTACTTTGTACTCTCATTAATTGCCATTCTAATTCCTGAATAATGCTGGCTAGCATCATTTCTGAATCCGGTCCTGCAGTAGAAACAAGTGGTGGTTAATCATTGTTACTGCTGAAAGTGACAATTGGGCAGGTGCTCACTTCACAATGTGCTATCTATCTGTCTGCGTTTACCCGAAGTTTCGAGGAATTTTGTGCCACTACTCCAGTCTAAATCTACTAGCAGTTGTTGGCGATGAAGATTTTTCTTCTAATTGTATTCCGGAGCTGGCTGGCTGGCTGGCCATTTGCTGATCATGAAAAAATGCAGTTGCAGCCAAGTGCAGTGTCACCATGGCCAATGCCGCACGCAGCCAAGTGCAGTGTCACCATGGCCAATGCCGCACGCAACCAACGCTTTGGCCATTCCTCTTTGCAATTAGGAGCTGCTCGTATCTTGGTTTCGCCGTTTTGCGATTATCATAGGTGGTGAATGAGACAGGGAGCTTTCATACGAGGTGATCTCTCTCCACTACAACTCACCATCCTACTTTCCTTTGGATCGGGTCGGGTAGTACCGCCTTTTTTCGCTACTGAATAGTTATGCATCACCACAATGATACGAACGGGGTCAAGTTTGTAGGCCAAACAAGAGCTGCCCATACTCGCCAAATTGTGCAAATAATGAGATATTTCTGATTGAATTCTTCCATAAAGTTTTTTTCTTAGTTTATTGATCTTCTCCATTGCCCTCCATCTCCACCGTCAGCTTGATATTTTCAGCAAAACATTTGCACCGGTCAAAAGATATATTTCAGCAATCATTTATGGCATCTCATTCTCGGTAACTTTTCATGGCACTGAAGGGAAAAATCTTGTCATGATGGACTGTCTCGAGATTCTTACTTTCACACTTACACTTCAATTTATTCAGAATGCCCCATAATATGCTTTCTTCAGTTGAGTATATTGTTATCAGTAGCACCTTTTTTGTTGGGGGTAAAAGGGTCAAGATTGCGTGCTCTGTGACATCTCTAATTTGCAGAAGGATCACTAGCTAGTAAGAGAGGCCTATAAGTAGCCCATGCAAGAGCATTATCACGACAATGTAGGTGAAGGGGTGAAAGATTTAGCATCTGGAACAGCGGACGATGTGGGGGATGGCGCGTGCAGGTGAGTGGAAACCGGTGATCGCAATGCTGGTCTTTGACCTCATCTCCGCCGTGACAACGGCCTTGATCAAGAAGGCGCTCGAAGAGGGGCTCGACCGTCTAGTACTCATCACGCTGCGCCAACTGGTCGCCACGGTCTTCCTTTCTCCGATAGCGTTTTTCAAAGAACGGTACATAATTTCAACTCTCAGCAAGTAATCAGAGTTCAGAACTACTTAGGCCATAGTGTGACGCTACTGTCGGCTTTGCCGACTTTTTTTTTAGGAGCACACGGCCTAAGCTGACGCTGGAGATCCTTGTGTACCTCTTCTTCAGTGCAGCGTTTGGGTACAGTTACAAATATAACCTAGCAGTCACTTGAGCATACTAGCATATTAGTGAGTGAATCGGCTAATCTTTTCTTATAAATGATCCTGTTTGATTCATCCATTGCTTTTCTGTTCTCTCGCATTTAGCGCCGCGCTCTCTCAGTACACCTTCTTCTACGGGTTGCAGTATACAACAGCAACATTTGCCATAACTTTCACCAACCTGTCTCCTGTGCTCACTTTCCTCATTGCTGTCTTGCTAAGGTGTGCCAATTTTCATACCTTGGTACTTTTGTGCACTTTGTTCTTCTTATGTGATCTGTTATCTTGGGAATACTATTTTTGGTTACAGGGTGGAGTCACTCAACATCAAGAGCAAGGCAGGAGCTGCGAAGATCACCGGAACACTCGTGTCGTTTGCCGGTGTTATGCTCCTTACCCTCTACAAGGGTGTGGCCTTGACACACCAAGTTGTGCCTTCAGGTCAGCATGCAGCAGCAGAAGAACCTGGCAAGAAGAGCTGGACCCTGGGCACCGTAGCATTACTGGCAAACTGCCTGTGCTTCTCCTTTTGGCTCCTGCTGCAGTCCAAGCTCACCAAGAAGTACCCAGCACTCTACTCCAGCACTGCATACATGTTCCTCATCAGTTCCCTGCAAGGTGGGGGCCTGACGGCAGCGATACAAAGGCGAGCATCGGTGTGGGTTCTGACAAGGCCAGTGGAGATTGTTACAGTACTATATACAGTAAGGTTATCTTGCTACAGTTCCTCAGAAAGAGTTAAGAGAACTCTTCAGAGAATCTTGACTGAATCACACACTTGTTTCATATGTTCCAGGGGATTTTGGGATCTGGAGTGGGCTATGTAATTATGACATGGTGCGTGGAGAAGAGAGGGCCAGTTTTCACTTCAGCCTTCATCCCTATCATCCAGATCATGGTTGCCATGATTGATTTCTTCTTTCTCCATGAGAACCTCTACCTTGGAAGGTAAACCTTGCCTCAGTTATTAAATAAAGACAGTCTCATGTTTCTTCCTACAAGTTATGAGTTAGGTTTTTTGGCAGTTGTAGAATTGCAATGGCTGGTCCAAATGGCATCACTTTTGTGTTTTGTTTTATCCTTGCAGTGTCCTGGGGTCCGTACTGATGATCCTGGGCCTCTATATTCTGCTGTGGGGAAAGAACAAGGATGCCTCGGTGACGGTAGCATCTGCCAAAGAAGAGGAAGAGGACAAGGAGAAGCAAGTCAAATCATGAGGACCAAACTATGCAATGTTTTGGGTTGTAAGGCATGGAATATATTTAGCCCACCAATGAAACCAAAAGGGATAGAATAGTACTAGTAGTATTGGCGTTGTAATATGCGTTTTTGCTCGGGCAAAAACACGGTATATTTTTGATAATTTCCACAGATATGCGTAAATGTATCCCAAATTCTGAAGTTGTTGGAGAGCGGCGGCATAAGTTGCTCATATCTCAACACGTTAGAACATCGCAAACCGTCACATTGAACATGAAAACAAAAGAGAAGAAAAGGAAATGTTCTTCCAACGACGTTCGTACTACCCCACGCTACTGTGAGGGCGGGCTATCGAATCAATGCTTTGTGATTTGATTTGGACCAAAAGAAATATTTTGCTCATCAAAGCAGAGACAGTGGGCATTGGATTTCAGGACTTTCTCATGGGAAGATGTTTAGTAGGCCCTAAAACGGGCTCATGCTAATGTTTCAGTGCTGAAACAGCATCCAATTCTCTACAGTAGGAGCTGATCCATGCAGGATCACAGCTATTTTGTTTGCCAAAAACCGGAAAAAGGGGAAGAACTTTAATTTATTCCACTGCACTATGTAAAGAGAGCCATTCGATATATTCAGTCCGTGGCGCAATTTGCTCGACGCAAGATCTTAATTTCCACGGTTCAGATACTCTGAAGTACCACCCTTGTCTTCCTCCCTCTCAAGTCTTGTTTTAGCTCTTTGTCACGTGTTGCGAAAACGAACCGAAATCGGAAACATGCTTGCAGATGCCATTTTCCCTACCTATAAAACCATGACATAACCAAAAACAAGTGCTCATCAGATCAAGGCCAGTTCAGAGAAAGACAGATAGGCGCCCTCTGAAAATGTGGAGTGCAGGGTGCATGGAGCAGTGGATGCCGACGGTGGCAATGATCGGCACGAACATCGTGATCGCCGTCATGACCGCCCTTATCAAGCAGGCGCTGAACCAGGGGATGAACCGGCTGGTCCTCATCACTTTCCGGCAAATGCTTGCCACTCTATTCCTTGGCCCCATTGCCTACTTCAAGGAAAGGTAGCATCGTCATCATCCAAAGCAAAGGGAAAGCATGATAATAAAACAATCAGCTACTAGTAGTACTAGTAGTCGCTGGTACTTCACTGTTGCTGACCATGCACTGCCTTTTTTCAGGAAGACAAGACCAAAGTTCAGTGCTGAAATCTTTGTGTACATGTTCCTCAGTGGAATCCTTGGACCGGTACTACTTCAGTACAGTCTCTTCGTCGGATTGGAGTACACAACAGCAACATTCGCTGCAACTTTCTCCAATTTGCTCCCAGTGGTTACCTTCTTGATATCACTCGCTTTCAGGTAATCTTTTTTTTCTCCTCAAGTCATTTTTGTAATCTTTTTCTCCATATAGGCCAAGTACGAAGTGTCATATGCTACTGTCTGTTATAAGTTGAGTTGGTTCTGTTTAAAAAAATTTAAGCTTGTTTTCATTCATTGAACTAGTACGACAGCATCTTGAAATGAACTAAGATCCTAAAAATCGATTCAGTGTGAAATACTTTTAGGTAAATTTATTTTCATTAGGGCAACAGCATCTTGAAATGAACTACACCTAAAAGAAAACTTCAACTTTGTGAACTGCACGGATCCTACAATTGATTAGCTTAGATCTATGAACATAAATTAAACACTTGTCATAAGCTAGGTGCACACATGACAAGGACATGAAACACCAATTTAATTATCTTGCAGGTATGAAGCACTGGATTTGAGGAGCAAGTCAGGGAGTGCCAAGATATCTGGAACACTGGTCTCCCTCGGTGGAGCAATGGTGCTCACCTTCTACAAGGGCTCTTCCCTGACCCACAATATCCTACCATCGTTACCATCATCTGGTATCCCCGCGGCGTCCGGCGACGATCACCGGCACGCCAGCGCGGTCCGGTGGGTGCTCGGCTCGATCTCGATGCTCGCGAACGTCGTCGGGTTCGCACTGTGGCTGCTTCTGCAGGGGAGGTTCATGAGGAAGTATCCGGCTGTCTACTCTGCTACAGCATTCATGTCACTGTTCAGCTTCATCCAGGCAGGAGCCCTGGCATTGTCGACGCAGAGGAGCAGCATCTCGCTGTGGGCTCTCAAGGGCACGGTGGAGATCGTCACCGTTGTGTATTGTGTAAGATCATGATCATCTCTCTTCTTCCATGCGAGATTTTACTAGCTGACATTGGATTGTAACAATCATTTGTTACATTTTCAGGGTGTGGTGGCATCTGGCATTGGGTACCTGCTGCTGACATACTGTGTGGAGAAGAGGGGGCCTGTGTTCACCGCCGCCTTCAGCCCTCTGTCCCAGATGTTCGTCGTCGGCATCGATCTGTTCATCCTCCATGAGCCTCTCTACCTTGGAAGGTCACCCATTAATTAGTTTACCTTCTTTCTTCCAGACACACTCCAACCAACCATTAAACTCACTGAGAATTAACTTTCCCAGATTCATGTCTATTAATTGCAGCAGGCAATGCTTAATGAAGCTCACTGTTAATTATGTGGTGTTTGGTGTTGCAGCGTGCTGGGGTCAGTCCTGGTGATTCTGGGACTCTACCTTGTTCTATGGGGCAAGAGAGAGGAAGCAGCAGCTGCTGCGGCGAAGCCGGTGCAAGCAGCTGACGGAGAAGTAGAACGGCAGCAAGAGAGAGTGTGATTCTGATCTGCACCTGCAGTAGTACGCATGCATGAGTGATGAGTCAAATAGAAAATCTGCTACCATGTATCACAGCCATTGGTCGCGCTCGGCCTCACCGGCGGCATCGTCTGAAGTCTGAACCTGATCACCGCCATGGAATCAACGCATACAGTATCCCGTGCTCATAATTAATTAGCTCAGTCGATCGTCTCCTCTCTCACATGAACTATATATTCGGATTGATCATGCAAGAGCGTTGGCTTTGTTAATTTCATCGATTGTTTTCTTCTTGTCATTTTCTGTTCTGGTTTTGTTCTTGTAAATCGTTCTGGAAAGCACACTGCACCAGCTCGCTACTTCTCTCCTCTCCCTGATTTCTCTGTCGTCTCGCGAACCAACAAACCCTAGCCGCCGACGATGGCCAAGCGCCCCCGCAACTTCCGCGCTGTCCGGTCCAACTCCTTCGAGTCCTACCTCCGCCGGCTCATTTCAGACGCCGGCCTCGCCGCCCCCGGCTCCTCCGCCGATGACGTCGCCAACACCCTCCGCTCCCGCCACCCCGACTTGCGCCGCAAGCAGCTCGGCCCCTTCGTCTCCGCCGTCCGCCGGGCCCTCTCCTCCATGCCTCCCCCCTCCCCCTCCCCCGACGCCTCCGACTCCGACATGGACTCCCGCGCCTCCTCCCCCTCCTCCCGCCGCCACGACGCCCACGCCACCGCCTCCTCCTCCACCTCCTTCTCCGAGGACGACGACGCCCATCCGCCGCCTCCCCCAGTCTTCGATGTCACCAAGTACATGCTCCGCGCCAGCTATGCGTCCCAAACGCCCAAACGGGACCCCGGCACTAACCAGCAGCTCGAGATCGAGGTCAGTGCGGAGAAGCCCCGCCGCCGCATCACGTCCGATGGCGGCGGCGGCGGTGACCCAAAGCAGGAGGCAGCGGCTGCGCCTGTTACCGAAGGAAGCGACAGATGGGGGAAGGGGCCAATGTTTTCTGATCTGGGGGGGATGGAGGCGGTGATAGAGGAGCTGATGATGGAGGTGGTGGTTCCACTGTGCCATCCGGAGCTGCCGCTGCGGCTCGGCGTTCGGCCTGTGGCTGGGATTCTGCTCCATGGACCGCCTGGCTGTGGGAAAACCACGCTTGCCCACGCAATCGCCAACGAAACTGGCGTGCCATTCTACAAGATATCGGCACCTGAAGTTGTATCTGGGGTCTCTGGTATGCTATCTGATTCTTGGCACTAAAATTTGCAAAAGTTTTGTGCGAACAATTAGTTCATGCTGGAAGCACGTAAAATGTGGTAGTTCCTAAGGAATGATAATTTTCCAAATGTTAACCTGTTTTTTTTCTCCTGGGTTACAAATCGCAACATATAACGTTTTCAACTTTTATGTGTAAAAGCCCATCCTTGGTTGACGAGTCGAACTTTATGTGTTAACTGATGAACTCTGTGGATGTTAGTATTCACAATTCAGTATGCTTGTGCGTTATAAGCTCCTTGATGTATGCCACTTAGAAGCCAAATTCACTGCAGCAAGAATAGGTGGTGCTCAAAGTCAATATCGCGTGTGACTGATCTTTTTATTTGGTTAGATATTTTAAGTTCTATCGTGAAATTAATACTTTGCTGCTTTGAATGATTGAACTTAGTTGTGGATGTTGGTATTGCTAAAAGGTACCACAGTGAATACCAAGCTCGTTTTGCGCATTGCCAATAGTTGGACAAATCTTTCTCTAATAACTGTATAGTGTTCATCAAGGCATTATAATTTAAAAGGTGGTGTAAGGTTCGGATACGATGAATAGTCGAGAACAATTTTTATGGATCTATCTTTCCACCCGCCCCTATGGATTAACTAAAGGATGACTTGTCGGAGGTGTGTTGATGCTTTCCCAAAAAGTGAGAAGCACACATTTTGATGCATATCAGTAGGGTATAACTTGCAACCACTCACTACTCTACTACTAACAAAGTAACAGTATTGCTTAACAGAGAGCATAGAAGCAACTATTCTAATTTGTCTCTCATTTGTCTTTTGTGGTTTTATATTCATTGGAAGTTCACCTTATAATCCTTGTGTTTCTTGCAGGAGCTTCTGAGGAAAATATCAGAATCTTGTTTAAGAAGGCATACAGGACTGCTCCATCAATTGTATTTATAGATGAGATAGATGCAATTGCATCCAAGAGGGAGAATTTGCAACGAGAAATGGAACGACGGATAGTTACACAGTTAATGACATGCATGGATGAATTCCACCAGAATGTTGGATCGGATGGTGGTGACGTGGATTCACAATCATCTGAAAAGAAACCTGGCTATATTATTGTCATTGGAGCTACCAATAGACCTGATGCTGTTGACCAAGCGCTTCGAAGACCAGGAAGGTTTGATCGAGAAATATCTCTTGGTGTTCCAGATGAGAATGCACGGAAACAGATTCTGACGATGCTTACACAGAACCTTACACTGGAAGCGGAAGGCCGATTTGACCTGTTCAAGATAGCAAGGGCCACAGCAGGATTTGTTGGCGCGGACTTGAAGGCGTTGGTAGATAAAGCAGGGAATTTAGCAATGAATAGAATAATTGTTGAAAGAAGAGAACGCAATTGTCATGGGAGTGACGAAAATAGCACGCAGGACTGGTGGAGACATCCCTGGGATGAACGTGAGCTGGAGAGCCTAAGTATTACTATGGATGACTTTGAGGTAAACTTTCCACCTTTTACATTTACAGCACAAGAGGAATTCTTATGTTAATCATCTAGTGTAAGCTAGAATGATCATTTTTCCTTTCTAAATGACCGTGCTGTTCTTATTATATTGTTGCAAGTACATAAATTTTAGTGTTAATTTCATGTTGTATGAGCTGACACAGATTATAGCATGGTCTTTTTTTTCCTTCTTTTCATACCACCTGTATGTTCATGTTATATTGTTTTTCCTTTTTTGGTGCGTGCCATGTCTTCCTGTCCTTTTCTTCTTCTGTCAGTAGCTTTTTAGTAGTGTGTCCCATGTTTAACATACCTTCTTACTTCAATCGCTGAAGAAAGCAACCAAAATGGTTCAACCATCATTGAGAAGAGAAGGATTTTCTTCTGTCCCTGATGTCACATGGGCTGATGTTGGAGGTCTTGATTCATTAAGGAAGGAATTTGACCGCTGCATTGTTCGATGTATCAAGCACCCTGAAGATTATAAGGTTAGTCACACGATCTGTGTTCTTTCTGTCTGTTACCTGGTTACATATTGATTGGCAGCTTAAAAGTTTAAGCCACTTCAGAATTTGTACTGAAGCCAGCCCATAGATATCTGTGGTGCTTATTTGCAATTATTTTTAAATCTAGCACTTTTTCCTAAGTGCTGTAAATACTTAGTTTTGTTTTCATGTCTCCTTTTGTTGTCTGCCTTCAAAGGATTTTGGAGTGAATCTGCAAGCTGGTTTTTTGCTGTTCGGACCTCCGGGCTGTGGGAAAAACACTAATAGCAAAAGCAGTTGCACATGATGCAGGGGCTAATTTTATTCATATTAAGGTAATTGATGTTGGGATTTCCATATTCTTACCACACTCATTCATTTGTGTACAGACTGTTAAGATATTTCTTTCTCTTGAATGTTAGGGGCCTGAGCTATTGAACAAGTATGTTGGGGAGAGTGAATCAGAAGTAAGGAAAATATTCGCCCGTGCACGAACGAGCTCCCCGTGCATCCTATTTTTTGACGAGGTAATTTTTTTGTTTAGCTATTTGTATTTATTCTGTTGAGGAAAACTTGGTAATCATATTGTCCAAAAGTCTTGGTGGTTACTTAAAGCAACTATGAAGGCTTGGTACATCTGTGCTATTGGAAGTGGTCTATTAACTCGCATTGAAGTGGTCAAGCAGCTTGTATCTGTTGGGTGTGAAGGTGCTTTTCCCAGTATATGGTGCTCAACTGTTCATTCCATGTGTTTTGTTAGGTAGATGCTCTGACAACAAAAAGAGGGAAAGAGGGAGGATGGGTTGTTGAACGTCTCCTAAACCAGGTTTGAACATCTTGATCACATATATGTTTGCAATACGGAGATTTGCTAACATTTTCCTCTTTCTTTTTTGTTCTGTGTTATTCTAATTCTTCTGCTCGCAGTTACTTATTGAACTCGATGGTGCTGATCAGCGTCGAGGTGTTTATGTTATTGGAGCTACAAACAGGTATTGTCAGCTCCTGATTGCTCCTTTTTACATAGTTATCCCTTAATGGAAGGTATCACCTGCAGCCCCCTTTTTGGTGCAGAATTGATGTTATAGATGAGGCTGTTCTACGGCCTGGTAGATTTGGGAAGAAACATTTCGTACCTTTACCTGGTGCTGATGAGCGGGTTTTGATATTGCAAGCACATGCTAAAAAAAAACCTGTCTCTGAAGGTGTTGATTTGGACGCACTTGCACGTCGACAGGAGTGCAATAATCTCACTGGTGCCGACCTAGCATCACTGGTAAGTTCTGTGATTTTTCCTTGAGGAGTTCTCCTGTTTGAATTTGTTGAAAGCTGCATTACTGCTTGTTTATGTTTGGACGATGTGTCTTTTTTCCAGTTCTGAGTTCAACCGGGTATCTAGATCAATAGAAGTGTTCATCTGTTTGGATATGAAGCATGTGATTTCAGAACGTGCAAAATGGAACTGACATGCTCCCTTCTTCAGGTGAACGAAGCAGCCATGGCAGCTTTGGAAGAGAGAATCGAATTCCTGGAGAACGGGACATCATCAATAAGTTTGTCACCTAGAATTGAACTCTCGCACTTTGAACAGGCTCTATCTAAAGTAAAGCCATCAGTATCGGAACAGGTACAGTAAATGCCAGCATCAGATTGACTTTCTGGTAATCTTTCATTTTGGTTCATCCTTATAGTAGTATCACCTGTTTTACCTTTTTCCCTGTTCTTGGTCACAGCAAAGGAAATACTTTGATGCGTTGTCAAAGAAATACTCGGCCAGCTGATCCATCAACACACATCTTGGTGTGCCTGTGAGAACCATGCTGCAAATTTATGCTCGTACCATGTCTTCTGCGGATTTTTTGGGGACGCAAGGGATGTCACTGTACACGAAGATGACTCTGCAGGGTGTAATCTCGAGCCAACTTCTGTCAGTCGATTTTTGTCTATTTTTGTTTTGCCTGTCACACCGGCCTGTCTACTAGCAGTTTTGATCAACCTCAATGTAGAATTATGAGCGGAAATAGCTATAATTGTTTTTGGTAGTTAGACACTCTTTGTACTCGTTCGACGACTTCGACTGGTGCTTGATGCATGCAAATCCTTGACTCGAACCCTGAGAAAGTTTTCCCATACAGCCTTGGTAGCACAGAGATGTTACGAGTCCTTTTAAATTCCTATGGAATGTGAAGTTCTAGATGAATATTGGAGGAAAACAGACATGTGGCGAACAATTTCTGTGGTTTTGTTTCGTCTAGTATTTGTACTAAACAAGTTCCTGCCGACGACATAATTTCAACCATTAAGGTTTCAGAATTCCCAATCCAGTGAAGCCTCATCCTTACAACTGCAACTCGACCGGGAAGGATTCCATGCTCAAGTCTCCGTCAACCTTGGAACCTTCAGCACCACCGGCAATGTCGAGCTTGTCCAATGCCGCCCAGAGCTTGCCGTCTTGGTAGTCGCTGATGACGAGCGACGCGCCGGCAGCGACGACCTTGGCCTCCCGGCTCTCCTCCGCGATGGCGATCACCGGCATCCCGGCGGCCACACCGGCCTGCACCCCGACCACGGAATCCTCGAACACGACAGAGTGATCCGGCGAGGCGCCGAGTAGGGCGAGTGCCCGGAGGTACGGGTCCGGGAACGGCTTGGACCGGCCGCAGTCCTCGCCGGTGACGACGAGCTGGAAGAAGTCCGAGAGGCCGAGGATGGAGATCATGAGCTCGGCGTTGGCCCTGGGCGCGTTGGTCACCGCGGCGCGCTTGAGCCCGCGCTCGCCGGCCCACCGGCACAGGTCGGTCAGCCCGGGCACCTCCCGGAGCCCCTCGCCGGCGTACCTCGCGAACAGCGCCTCCTTCTCGAGAAAGAAGCCCTCGAGCTGGGCCTGCGACCAGTCCGGGAACAGGAAGCGGCCGATCTGCTCGTTGCTCCGGCCGGCCATATGCTTCATCCCGAACTCCGGCGTGATCGGGGCGCCATTATTGTAGCCAACCTGCAATGATGCAAACCATTTGGGCTTGTGATACTTGGATCTCTGCAAGATACATGCATCCCTGTCAAGCTCGAGCATTACCTTCTGAAGCAGTTCCGAGAAGGCCTTGTGATGGAAAGGGTCTGAGACGCACATTGTTCCGTCGATGTCGAACAGCACGGCCTCCAGAGGAGCCACTCGGCAGATTGCGCTGCAAAACATACGACCAACTCGCAAATGAACATACCACGAATTAACAGAATGTTGAGGAGAAAGAAATGTCTTGTCATTGACACGCAAAGCTTTTGCGTGTTCGAGAAAAGGATGACTTTGAAAAGATGAAAACTTTGAGGAAAAAGATGACTTTTGACAGATGAGAAGTTTGCGACAATCGTGATTCAGAATTACCTTTCCATGGGCTGGTCTTGCGATTGCTCTGCTGAACTGCAGACTGGATGCTGGGTTTTTTATGGCCTCGATGCTGCCTGGCCTGGGTTTATATTGGCAAGGGAAAGGTTTGGTTGGTGACGGATGAGATGACTCGTGGTGGGTTGGTTAGCGCGGTTGGTGGCAATCCATCTCATTTCACACACTTGGTTTGCTTATGCCTCTTCTCACATCATCTCACCTCACTAGCTCCACCTTCTTTTGACTAGCAATCTGAAAGGAAAACCCGAACTCTTTTTTTTTGACTCCTATGACTTCAGTACCATGGATCTACATCAAAATATTGGCACGCCTTGCACAACCACATATATTCATTTCAACACAGTTTCCATTGCACCAGCTAGCTATAAGAACACAAATGGTTTAAGTCCTTTCAGATAGACGAGAAATTCAATCGAACACGTGAGAATTGAGATCTGGTAGGCAACATAGCCCAAGGGATTTGTCATTTCCATGGGTTCAACCCATAGAACAATCTCAAGTCATGGGAGACTAAAGTTTCTTATTTCTCTGAGTAGCAATCAAGAATAAAAACATATCAAACTAGAAGCTCAAAATATCCAGATGAGCTCTGTACTACCTTACTTTAGGCTGCAGTGTTCCTTAAAACTTAATATGGGGTACATTTGCAATGAATCTAATCAACTGTTCATCATCATCATCTTCTCATGCTCCACCATTCTTTAGCTTAGCTTCCCCTCTGTCTATCTCTTCGAGTGCACTCCAGAGCTTGGGGTCTTCATAGTCCTTGACGATTAACGTGGCTCCTGCATCCAGTAGGGACTTCTCTGGGTTCCTTGTCAACACAGCGATGACAGGCATTCCTGCGGCCACGCCTGCACGTGTGCCTGAAGCGGAATCCTATGATGAAAGCAGATTTAGTACATATATCTGCTATATCCAGTCATAGTTCAGAAGGCATGTTCAACAGATACAAATAGAATTATACCTCAAAGATAAAGGTGTGTGCTGCAGACACTTGAAGCTCCTTGAGGGCCTTCAGGTACGGGAATGGGGCAGGTTTTGGCTTCTCGCATTCACCTCCAACTATCACGGCCTGGAAGAAGTCTGACAGGCCAAGAAGCTTGATCATCAGCTCTGCGTTAATCCTGGGGGCATTGGTTACTGCTGCGCGCTTATAGCCGTGATCTTTGACCCACTGAACCACTTTGTCAAGGCCTTTTACAGGCTCCAAGCGCTCCATCGCCAAACTGCAACAAACGAGCAACTATAAATATTCAGCCCCGGAAGTTATACTAACACGAACTAGTGGTTCTCAAAAGCAATCATAAAAAGGGATGAAAACGTTAGCAGTTAGCAGTGAACCAAGCTCATAAGAAATCACTGAACCCTCGGCAACCTTACATAATACCCAATGCTGGCATCGCTCCCTCATTAGAGGTCTAGCTAATTATCTATACTACACTATGAATTAAGAAAAAAAATCTATGGCACTGGTGCCATAGAAGCTCAAGTTTATACGGCACCTGTGCTACAGGAAGTGCAATAAACTCAAAATGCACTGTGAATTATGCAACTATCTTAAAACTAGAAACAGTGTGCCATCAAGCTCGGTTATGTACCTTCTATATTTAGCTTCCTTCTCCTCTAGGAATTTCAGCCCCTTCTCAAGCTCCCAGTCTGGGAACAAATTTTGAGCAGCTTCAACATCACTCCTTCCAGCAATGTTTTTTATGAAGAACTCCTCGTCTATCGGCACACCATTGTTGTACCCAATCTGCTCATATTCATTAGCTCAGTCAGCTTCTTAGTGAAAGTACTTGAGAAGGAGCTGCCCTGCAGTTTAAAAATCCATACCGCAAGAAGCAATTCTTGGAAAGCCACGTGATGAAGAGGGTCTGAATCACACAGGGTCCCATCAATGTCAAATAGAACAGCCTCAACCGGAACAGTTGCTGCAAGAGAACTGTGAAGAATTGGAGGTGGTTACAATTCAGCTCTCATAAACTTGTAGGTGGTGAATAATAATAAAACCTTCAAAAGCAAATAACTGGTATCACCATATTCATATTGCAATAGAGCAAATAATTGGCATCACCACATTCACATTGCAATACAGGCTTTTCACATCTCGCACAACTGGTTCATAGTGCTAGGATAGAAAATTAATTCCGGTTCAATTGGATAGCAAGACCAAACTTTATTATTGTTCAATGCTATTCAAGCAATTAGACACTGCACAGTCTGAAAACAGCACGAAGAACCAGACAAAAGTTTTCAGCCAGCCATAGTCCCAAACAAACATTTAAAAAGATCGGGCCATGCCTGTCTGACTACTAAACCTTTTAATACTGACCACTATATTTTTTTTTCTTCTTTTTTTTCTTTTAGAGATATCCAGAAAAATTAACAATCCAACAATGCATATGTATACTTCTGAACCTAGTCAATTGACAAGTGGTGATACCTGATTTATTGTCAGTTTAGAGCGGAAAAACACATACATTTTTAAAAGTACTTGTCTAAGGTGCATGCAGAGATCTGCCAATAATGAACAATTTTTTTCGAGGCAAGCAGCAGCCAACAATATATTTGGGTGGGTAGTGCAATGCAAATTCATGCACTGAATCACACATGTCATAGTTTGCAACCGTAAAACACGCCCTACTAATTTCTAGAAAAATCTGCAAACCAGGTCAACAACACTGATGCAGAAACACACATCTATCAAGGATAACAACAAAGGCTGCAAGCAAATCATCAAGAAAAAAAAACTTTCTTCATGGCTACACTGGCTAATCGCTGCCCGATCCATGTGGGCGCCCTACATCTCAGGAATTACTCGATTTACTCCACCGGATGGAATCCGCCCCCGGTCCACGACGGATCGGAGAAACACGAAAGGCAGATCGATCACGAGAGAACCGCGGCATGGGCACGAGAACCTACCAACCTACCCCCGTGGAAAGAAAGAAGCAGGAACAGGAAGGCGGAGAGGGTAGTGTTAGCAGCCGTACCTGACGGCGGAGCTGCCATTGGGAGAGGTAGCAGCCATGGTGGGATCGATCAGCTGCGGTGGAGAAGAGAGGATGAATGAATCTGTGGCGTTGGCCTCCCACCTTCCTCCTACCTTTCTTATAGAAATTTTCCACCCCTGATTTTGTGGCCCGTTTGGCCTCGTCTTGCTTGATGCCTCCTGCTCCTTTTGGGCCCCACCGGCCAGCGACTCTCCTGCACTTGGCGGTTGCCGAACTCTCCTGCACTTGGCGGTTGCCGCTCCTTCTGGCAATTCTTCTTCTTACCGAGTGAGTAATGCACGTTTACACGATATAGAGTACATCACTTGTCTATGCAACTCTATCATAGTATCATTGCTTCACCTTTGATGAGAAACTATATTAAGTTATAAAAAACAATATGAACTTACTTCTAGCATTTGCATAGATTGGTTAGAATTATAAAAATTACAAAACACATAATACAAACCGTGTGACTGAAAATTGCAAAATACGTGACACCTGCCGTGATTAGAAATTTATTTTTAAAATGATATCATCAAATAATGCAATTAATATGCAATTTTCAAGGATTTAAGAGAGCATATTATAGGACTAAATTTGCAAAAGTTCAACTAAATTCATGAACCATTGATTAGAGTTGCATAGACGGTTCAGATTGTTTAGATTCTGCAAACTCGTACCTTTTATATTGGTATAGAAAACTGAGAAATTGTTGCAAATCCTATAGCTCCTCCATCTCGGCAGGCCCACCGATCAGACCAGCTATTGCTTCTTTTGTTCTAGAAAAAAATGCTGTTGTTTGGAATGCAATAATTTACCTTGAAGGCTACGCGAATTCTATTGATTTACGTGAAATTCGTACGGGACTACTGCGTTCGAAACAGCCAAACAGGCCCAAAGTTGCTAGATCTCAATTCCTAATAGAATATGCTCTGCACTAGTGATATTCTTTTTCCCCTTGTTCCAGATCCGAATGCCAATTCCAGGTTCACCCCCACATAACAAATACCAGCATCTTGCTGTGCCGACCATTCCATCTCGATCCCAAGGAACAAATACCTCTTGCAGCTTGCAGCAGACGGCGTCGCTGCCTCCTTGCCTGCCTGCCCACCAGCCAATTCTCTACTTTGATGACAGCTCGGCTGATGTAATCTTAGAATTGTCATTGTCAGATGACCTTACAAATTCAGAATATCAGAAGAATATTGGAAGCCGATCTTATAAGCTGGACACTTCTTCGACTTTACTGACTTTGACTGCTTGGTCCCAACTAGCTCCGGATACTGAACAGCACTAGAACCCACCATGGTCCAAGCAAAACTTCTTTTGGCTTGCAAGCTCCCTCATGTATTCATGTGTGCTTCATTGCTATATGCCGAGGAAAATAGCATGCCTGCTCCTTTGGTAATTTCAAACAACAGCTGATAAGCCTCCTTTGCTGCACTTGGGTTCCTCCACCTCAGATGGCAGCTTCAAACGAGCACCCATCTCGCCCAGCGTTGACAGCACCACGCCACTCTCTCGAACTGAAATGAAGTCTTGAGTAGCAAGACAAGGCTCTGAATTGCTCGATCCAACAAGGCTCAACCCCACATCCTTCTCCACCTGATTATCCTTCATCATCTCCCTTACTTTCTCGACGTCCTCCCATCTCCCTTCCGTGGCATAAATGTTTGAGAGATGCACGTACGGGCCAACCTCTGTTGGCTTCATTTCAATCAACTTCTTCCCAACAAACTCTCCGAGTTTGGAGTTGTTCTGAGTTTGAGAGGCTGACATCATGGTGCCCCACAATGCTGGCGACGCCTTCCCTTGCAAATTCTGGATAAGGTTCTCTGAGCCTTCAGAAGTCCAGCACGGCCAAGGAGGTCCATCATACAGCCGAAATGCTCAGCCTTGGGCTCAATACCTTAAAACCTGACCATCCTGTCAAAACACCACCAGCCTTCAAGCACCAAGCCACCATGAGCACATGAGCTCAAGACACAGATGAAAGTCGTCTCATTTGGTCTTGGCCCACTCCTCTCCATCTCCAGGAACAACTCAGAGCCTTCTCGCTCTGCCCACGCAACCCATAGCCAATGATCATTGAGTTCCATGACGGGACACTCCCTTACACTCATTGAATCGAAGATCTCCCTTGCTGCCTTCATCACACCACACTTGGCACACATCGTGAGGAGTGCTGTGAGCAGTAGAATATCTGGCACAAGCCTCCCACTCCCCCTCTCAAGATCGCCCAGGCTCCCACAAGCCGTCAGACACTCACGAACGTCTTCTCGTTTGGCACAGTATCCCCCACTGCCATCATCGCGTCAAACAGCCTCAGACACTCTCGCCAGTCCTTCACCCTTGCGTACAGCGCAAGAACAATGTTCCAGGACACGGCGCTCCTCCTCGGCATGCCATCAAACACTGCCCTCGCCATCCCGACGTCCCCGGCCTGGGCGTACCCATCCAGCATGGAGTTCCACGACACGACATCCCTCTCTGGCATTGCATCAAACATCTTCTTGGCGTTCTGGATGTCCCCGGAACGAGTATACCCAGCTAGCATCGAGTTCCAGGTGACCACGTCCCTCTCGGGCAACTCATCGAACAGCTCCTTGGCGCTGTCCATGTCCCCTTCAGCCACGTAGCCAGTCACCATGGAGTTGTACGAGACGACGTCCCGCTCCGGCATCTCGTCGAACAAACGGCGTGCAGAGGAGAGGAGACCGGTTCACAGGCAGGCGCACAGGAGGGTGTTCCAGTTGACGGTGTCCGGGCGGGGGATGTCGGCGAGGAGGCAGCGCGCGGAGTCGGGGTGGCCGAGGGAGAGGTAAAGCGAGAGGAGGGAGTTGGCGAGGCGGAGGTCGGAAGGGAGGTGGCCGGAGGAGACGGCGAGGACGTGGAGGGCGGAGGAGGTAGGGAGGGAGCAGGCCTGGCGCTTGGAGGAAAGGAGGAGGAGGAGCGTGAGGTGGTCGCGGGGGAGGAGGGAGTTGAGGAGGCGGGAGGAGAGCGCCAGGTGGGAAGAGGAGAGGCCGGAGGTGAGGACGAGGACCAAGGACTGGAGGAGGAGGCGCCGCGGCGAATTCTGGCCAGCGGCGAGGCGGAGGCGCGAGAGCAGCGCGGTGCCGACGGTGGTGGTCGCCGGCGGCGAGCGGCGTCGCGGTGCTGAGGAAGGCATCGTTGGCGGTTTCATAATTTGGCGGGCAGTCTGATGCAGAGTCGTCATACGGAAACGGGGAATGAAGGCGGATACGAAAGAATACGTGAGCACCACGGGGAAACGTACAGAATGGGGTGTTTTCTGGGACAATCGAACCGCGAATGAACCATCTGACCCTAGCTCCGAACAAAATAATTTGTTTGATTCAAGGAATAGAATCTATCACCACCTTATCCTTCTGATTTTGATCCGTCTTGACGACTCCCTGGTAGAAGCCACACGGCAATTGATCTTAGGCATCACTCAGAATGAAGATTTCCCCCCAAATTCAACTAAAAATTGAACCGTCTCATGTGAAATTCAACCAAAATATCTACGTACCAAACATTTACCCAGACCTGAGCTTTAGTCCAAGCCAAAACTAGTACATCTAGGGCAAACCATGATACGAGTAACCTGACTAGACCTTGTGGGCTCCATAAAGGAGGAGATGATGAGTACCAACCAGACCTCTTCAGGACACATTACATACTATTTTACCCGCTTGACAGTCGAAACCGCGCATGCTATAATGTATTGGAGGAACGGAGCTTTCCTGGTACAAAAGAACAAACCAAATGCCCTCCTGCCTCCGCATTGAAAGCGGAAATTAAACAAGCTCTCAAAAATACAGTGCCGGTAAGTTTTTACACTTTACAACTGCTAGCTCCTGGAGCCTCTCCATGGCATTAACCTATCAGTCCACTACAGTTTCGCAGGTTCTACTTCTCCAGGAATCAAGTTCCCATTTAGCAACACTTCCGCCCCAAAAAATTGCTTCAGACATATAAATTAGCTTGTAACAGTAGGATCTGTGGTAAGCAAAAAAGGTGGGCGTGGAAGTCTACATGATGACCACCGATTGATTTCACTCATGCTGCTCATATATTTGCATGTAGGCTTCTGAAAGAGCGACCATCTGTGGAAGAGTCTCGGTGACATGGAGATCCTGCATCTCATACCTGAGGTAAAAGAATTACCAAATGATTTACTGAGTTCCCAACCTGAGGCTCAAAAAATATCCATGTTTACAATGAGATAAATAACATACCACGCCTCTTCTGATTTCCGCTGTACAAATACCCTGTAGCATCCTTCGCCTGGTTTGCCATCATGTACAATGTTGGCAATGAGATCATACTTTGAACGTAGCTTCTCGGTCTCTTTTGGCTTCGGTAATGGAATGTAATCCTTCAACTCCAAGTTCTTCACAGGAAAGTTTACTGTTACACAAGATGTGGAGACGTCTTACAATTAGTGAGTTACCAAGGGGGCTCTGCAGAGGCACATTCAATCAGGGAATCATGAATATCACCTAGGGTAGGGTTTTTCTCCACAAAGAAGTTATTTTTTGTAAACCGCCGCATGTGAAGGATTAGATACTTTGGAAGTCGGATGACTCGATACCTCATGCGAGCAATAGATGGCCTCACTACCTCCGTAACTGCCTCACCATCAAACTTTTTCAGTATATTAAACAGTGGTACCTGAACATCATGCAAGCTTCTGAATTTGAGTATACCAGTTACCAAGATACAGAGAAGAGAGAACTAAAACAGACAACTTCAGTGTAGAAAAGGACTGTAAGAGACAAGATTTCACGCAGTGTGTAAATATATTCCTTCAGTGAGTGTGGATAAAGATTCACACTGTTTAGACAAACAGTTATATGGCGGATAAGCACTGAAGTTGCATCAGTTGTTTAACGCACCGAAAGTGAATGGTTGAGACGCATTAACATGCAAAACATGCAAAAAGGACTCCACGAAAGGCCATATTTCCATGCAAATCAAAAATGGGAGAAGCAGGCAAACTTGCAAGGCCACTAATACCATGGCCATATATCCATGCAAATGACAAGATGCTAAGAAGCAGATGAAACTGTAAGACTAATCTGTATTACTCTAGCCGCAAGCGTAATTAACTTTATTCTGAATAAGAAAATAAGTTGAAAATAGGCTCACAGTCAGGTAAAGTTTGAAAGTCTAAGCAGCAAGACTTGAATAACAGAAAAGTAGTCTAATATATAAGGAGGGGATCATAATTTACATGGACGTCTAGCAGTTAACCCTAGGGAATAAAGTATTACTGATGTATCAATGCTCTAGCAAACTGAATTAGACATTTAGTTGGTTCTTACATCACAGTAGAGAAATTTTCATAGTACACATTATCTTACTAGTTTATTGCACTGTTAAAACATGTGCCATAAAATTCTAGCAAATGACATAGATGATTGGGAAAACAAACCTGTGGAATGATATTTTTCTCCATGGCATCTTTGAAAAGAGGTGGAGGTGGCAGGTCAAGACCAAGCATCAAGAATGGGACCCTAGACGTTTCAGTGACCATACCATCATTTGTTGTTCCAACCTCCGTACCTGCATCACCATTCTGCTCATCACCCACTATATGCTTCCTGTGGATTTCTTTAACAACTTCAAGTTCTCCCTGCCAAAAACAAGATTCTAGTGTAAGTTGTTTACACGTCTATTAGTTACACTGTTGATATAGAGAAAAACTACCTGAAAGCAATCATATATGATGCTTCTATTTTTCTTCTTTGAGCTTCTTAGTTTTGCATGCAGTGTGTTCAACAGCCATGACATAAATTCCACTGGATCAGATTGTACACCAATCTGAAACCTCTTTTCGCTGGCCTTCATAACTGCTTGAAGGAACTCATGTGGACTAACTTGGCCCTTGAAGTTCCTAGCATGCCAGATCTTGCGAGTTAGTTCTCCAAAGCGATAAACCAGTGGGGATTTGCTGTGCTGGTAATTTTCAGGAATGAGAAAGAAATTTCTCAAAGGAGTAATTCTCATTAATGACTGTATTGTGACATTCACAAAATCAGTCTCCTTAATGTTGTTAAGACCAACCTGCAAATTTAAGCAGAAAAGCGATTAATAACATATGATAAAAGGCATCAATACTAACTCTCAAGTCCCAACAGCCCAAATGCTTACAAGTTTCCAGCTACATTCAAGTGAAAAAAGGCAATCTACGCATGTCCTTAAGTTACATGGTGGCATTCATATAACACGACTCCGCAATAATATGATGTAGAATCAGATAGCAACTCAAAAACGCTCATGACCAAGTGGTGAGTTATTTCTATTCAAGCACACAGCCTTTCTGGGCTTCCATTAGCATCGCCATGGCTTTTTTGAAAAGTGTTTTTATTTTGCTATTTCAGGAAACACTAACTACATCCTCTACTTTGGAGCAAAAACATAAATACATTGCTAGAACTAGTAAATATTCCCTTAACTGAGAGGATTCCACAGCACAGCACAGCACAGCAACAGAAAACAAGACTTTAGGGAGTTTCACAGATACATACCATTCCAGGTAGATAATTGGAGCCATCCAGAGCTCTTGACCACTGCTTGTTCTTGTCAAGATTTAGAACCTGCTCTCTCGTGAACCTGCCAAATCATACCAATCAGTAAAATGCAAAACTGATCACCAAAGGCAATAAAGGTGACAATAGGTGGATGGCTTTTGGAATATAAGTGTCAGAAGCGACAGAAAATCACCTTGGATTGAGAACATGTCGAATATCTTCTAAGGACGGATCGTTTATCTCATATCCATCAGGAAGACAGTAAACTTTCTCAGTTTGAAGGTTAATGAACACATGGTGGCCTGCCTCGAGGCTGTGTGTATATGCATGTGATTTCAAGCCTCTTCCTTGGTAATACTTTCCACAAACCAGGCATGCATACACATTCAAATTTGATAAGGAGATTGAGCAGAACTTCTCAAAGTCAAAATCAAGGACCTACAAAGCAGAACAAAATATAATCAGGCATCAAGAACCATGAAAAGCATGCAGAATGGCTTGAGCACAAATTTTGCCAAAAACAATATTATCATATATGCACAAAGGGTAGAGCATGGAAGTGATTTAATGTAATTGATCTTCACCAAGTTGCCAAAAACGATATATCATATCATGCTAGGGATTCAATCATCATAAAAAGCTTATTTAGGACAGTGTTAGTCATCTGTAGGTCGTACAGAACAGTATATTTACCAAAAGACTACGCCCACGCAATTAGACCCAAAGTCTTTTTAGTTCATAGGTTAAACCTACGGAATAAAAGGAAATTGACAAATTTAGACAAAACTAAGTACCTGTGGGGTCAATCCTACAATCTTTTTTTTTAAATGATGTACTGGATTAGGAAGCAGAGACCATAGTGGGGTGAATAATTTCTTGAATTCATATGCAAACATGACATGTCATGCACCACCGTGAAAAAAACTTCCCTCACACAATTGTTTGAGAAATTCGTCCATTTGAGTTATTATAGCATGCAAATCAACAACAAGCAAAGAAACCTCAAGCTACATTGCTGCTTGAAATGAACAGGCTCAAATGTTCATGATGATAACCATTCAAAAAGCTACCGGAATCCACTGTGAAGATACTAACAAATCAAATTGTAAGTTTCAGCTTTACATTTCTACATGTTCTTCAGCTGGAAAAAATCACATAATATCAGCAACTAATATAATACTTAAACTACTAGAAGCAAAATTGGTAGATCTCAGGTAATTGTCGAGCTGTGAACAAAAAGACCAGGTTTAATCACTCCTATTCCCATCAAACCCCAGGTAATTGGATCAACGTAAAAAATGCCGGTACCAAAATGCTACACCTGTCGATTCACGGTATCGAGGTAAGGGCAGTCCCGGCGCAGCTCGACCTGCCTCGGCCTCCTCTCGGGAGCCCTCCTCTCGTCCTCGTCCTCCTCGTCATCATCCCCATCGTCCTCCACCTCCTCCTCATCGCGGGGGCGACCATTCGCGTGTCCCCTCGTCCCCTCCTCCTCCTCCTCGTCCACGTAGTTGGCGAGCCCCAGCAGCGACGCGCCCTCCGACACGTCGGCAGCGCGCGGGCGCTTCTCGGTGGCGTCCCCGTTGGCGAGCTCCTCCTCGCGGTCGCGCTTCCGCGCTAGGGATGGGTGCTCGTCCGCGCCCATCGCCGCCGGCGATCGCCGAAACCCTAGCTACCGTGTTCGAGTGAGCGCGAGAGGTTTTGTGTGTAGACTTGTCGAGACGGCCTTGTGTTCGATGCGGGTCTTGCGAATCTCGGGGGTTCGGTCTTTTTCAGGTTAACCCCTGGTGCATATATAATTCGAGTAGTATAGACATCATTTTTCTGAGTAATTACATATTTGCCCTCGCAGAACCCGTGTATTTTACAAGTGGAATAGTAGATACCCCTTGCGTTGCGGCGGGAATTTCTAAGAACATATTAGTTTTGATTATAATTAGATGGAAGATACTAAAGATACGTTCTCTAAACTAATGCTCCTTCCATCCAAGAATTTAAGACGTATTTTGATTTATTATGACAAGGTTTTAACTACAATTACTTTATTGATATGTAATTTATGTGACATAAAATTGATATTATTAGATTCGTATTTGAAAGTACTTACTTATGATTATGATTTCATATCACATAATTGCATATTTATAGATTAATTATTGGTCATAGTCTTGTTTTAATCAATCAAATTACGTCTTATATTTGTGGACGGAATGAGATAAACCTAAAGTTTAACCCGATAAACTAATGATGATTTGATTGAGTGCGTGAATTACAATATATAATTTATATAGGAATTAGAGAAAAATCTTAGTAGCTCAATGGGACTCAATGTTCTATTATATTGTTTCTTCCAGTCTTCTAGAGTCTCACAAGTGTAACAAGACAAGAACCTTAGTGACACTTATATTTTTTGCTTTCACCAACAAAGCATTGTGACAATGAAATCGTAGCCACATTGGGCATACTCACCAAGATGAATCCTAGAATGTCCTTGTTTGTATATACTTCTGATATCTCGATATCTAATAGATTTTTGATTATTTTGAATTTTATTTGTATTTTGTTTGTCAATAGATATTCTGATTATAAAGAGACTCCAACTTAAATAAGCAAGGCTGCGATTTTATCACTTGTAGGCATTCTCTTCCTGAACAGATGGTCCTAAAAGTATTTTAAACAACGACGTCTTTTACAATATCTATCCACTAGCATATAGATTAAGATAGTCATAGTGAGCGTACATAATAAAAGATATGCGTACATTATCTAGTGACATCATTAGTGATATCACTGACCTAGAGGAGTAGGATCATTAGTGACATTTTGTCTAATTTTCCTACGATTTTATAACTGCATTTTGTGACTTACGGAATACTGTTCTTAATTTGCAAATAAACAAATTTTCAGGGTTGTATGTACAATTCTCACTCCAAATTTCTGAGAGCCCAGCAGTGATATAGAGACCATTTTCGTTTAGAAGGTAGCCGACCGGTGGGAGCTCGCTCATCTCGCGCGCGGCGGGATCTGACGCCTGACCACTCCCAGATCCGCCTCGTCGCGATGGAGTGGGCGACGGTGCAGCACCTGGATCTCCGCCATGCCGGCGGCCGCCGCGGGGCCTCCGCCCGCCCGCTGCAGCCGCACGCCGCTGCCTTCCGCGCCTCCCAGGCCATCCTCGCCGTCGCCATCGGCACGCACGTCATCGGTACGCACCCACGCACGCCCCCTTACGCTAATCTCAGTTCGCGTCGAGTTGCTGCGTGTCGCAGTAGGGTGAAGCTCAGATGGTGGGTGGGTTCCGCTGCCGCTGCTGGCTTGCTGCAGCTGATCTGAGTAGGAGGGTACTTGAATTGGACTCGCCCAGGTGGTAGAAATGGAGGGGAGTTCGAATTCTAGATTCCTGCCGTTGCCGTGCATAGTTGCGGTGATCTGAGAAGCTTAGCTAACGCCCAAGTGAGCTTGAGCACTTCTGAACCGGACCGTTCTGGAAATTGGGCTCAACACATACGAGTTCAACTTTCGGCAGGAGTACCATGAATGAGTAGTAATGGATTAGTTAGTTCACAGATCGTTGCATAGCGCCATGTGCTTTGAGCCTTTGAGTAATGTTTTCAGTAGTCCAACACCTTCTGTTTGGCCTGAAATGCCGTGGAACAGTGGGTATTTGAATTTAGTAGCTGTACTATGTAGCCACGATTATCTACTGAGTAATAGCTACCATGTGTCTTAGGATGTTCTGAAACATACTATGGTAGATTAAGTTAGTTATATTGGTACCACAGTCGCTCCTCTGCAGAGGATTTTTTTTAAAAAGGATATTACAGTATAATTCATTTCATTTTGTGTACACTTCTTGTCGGAGAAATCCTTTGGTTGCTACTTTGAGAAATCAAACCAGTAATTCCTTGAAAACATATGACTACATTACATACTAATTAACACAACAAACTAAACCCCTTAACAGAGTGCTTTAATTGTTGTTTACCTAGTACGTTACCCATCAGGCTCTTCTTAACTGTCTCGATTTTCTAATTTTTTTGCAGAATTCGATGCTTTGACTGGAAGCAAGATAGCTTTGGTTGACCTCGGAGCTCGTGTTGTTCGTATGGCATATAGTCCTACCGCTAATCATGTTATCATTGCTATTCTCGAGGTTTGTTTCAATGCTTCATTGCTTGGAGCAAGTTATTTCATCCACTTAGAACCACTAATAATTTTTTACCATCTCACGCCGAAAGAATTGCCCAATTTTTTCAATATTATGGGCAGAAAAGTTGTCATGGTTCAATCTTGTCCCTAGACGTGTTTTCTGCCTTTTATCTTTCATTATTCATCTCCTGTTATAGTGTTCAAAATATTACTTTCTAGAAAGTCTGAATTCACAATTTCACATGATGCTGTGGTCTAGTAGTTGTGGAGTTTTGCACATTATACTAATAGCTCATACAACCTATATTCCTCTATGTAGGATGCTACAATCAGATCCTGTGATTTCGCCACCGAGCAGACGCTTGTGCTGCACTCACCCGAGAAAAAAACAGATCATGTTTCAATAGACACGGAAGTTCATCTTGCGTTGACACCCCTCGAACCTATAGTTTTTTTTGGTTTTCACAAAAGAATGAGTGTGACAGGTTGTTCTCTTCACTTAGAGTGCTCTCCATTTGACTTGTTTTGAAAATTTCACCTATATGTGTTAACTTTAATGCTTTTTGGTTTCTTCTAGTTGTTGGGACTGTTGAAGGTGGGAGGCCGCCAACAAAAATAAAGACTGATCTTAAAAAACCTGTTGTCAACCTGGCTTGCCATCCTCGCCTTCCTGTGTTTGTAAGTACAATCATCTCCACTCTCTTCTTGTTGGTTATTGCACACAGTAATGATTGCTGTTGTCGTGTCTTCTTTGTTTTCCGCATCTTGATTGTTGACATGCAAACTTATGATTTCAGTATGTAGCTTATGCTGAAGGCTTGGTGCGCGCCTACAACGTCCAGACATATGCTGTTCACTACACCTTACAACGTAAGATGCCTTTCTTTGTTTCCGTATATTGTAGCATATTTAACCACCAGTAGGTTTCTTAATTTGTTCAGTCTTTTCAGTTCCGGTTGACAGTACAATTAAGCTCATGGGAGCTGGTGCTTTTGGATTTCATCCAACCTTAGAATGGGTATTTATTGGTGATAGAGGTGGCACTCTCCTGGCATGGGATGTATCAACCGAGAGGCCAAATATGATTGGGATGTAAGTATGTTTTAACTTATATACTGTTGAGGTTGGGGGAAATATGACCTTTTGTCTTATGTTTCTTTCCTTTTCAATATAGTACTACTTTTATCTCTGTTACGTGGACACTGCTAACTTGATGTTAATAGTTGGAAGTAGTTTCGGGGATCAAACATTGTGTTGCATAAAACGCCAGTTGAGTCAGAACAATTTGTACAGGGCTCCTTAGACATATATTGGACCGTTTGCTTTGGATTTATATGCTGCTAGCTATTTGTGTAGCGCTTCCTTCTTTTGGCAGAGGTCTTAGCGGATCCTGTGACCCTGTTGGATAACACTTGCATTCACATCTAATTTAATGTATCTTTCCATACAAGTACAATTTAAAGTTCTAATACTGTGCTTCCAGTTCTTCACATGAATTTCATTAGGAAAAGTGTAACGACATGTTCTTAGTCCAGCCAACCCTCTCCATGCACTTCTCTGTTATTTGGATGGCATATTATTCCTTCTGCTTAAGATGCTTCCAGATCTACTGTTTATTCTTTGTTATTTCCTTTTAATCTTCATCCCTATGTCATCTTTTAATCTGATTGCTGCCTTTGTTTTCTTATTAGTACACAGGCTGGTTCGCAGCCTATCACATCTGTTTCCTGGCTTCCTACACTACGGCTGCTTGTTACGATTTCAAAAGATGGGGCACTTCAAGTATGGAAGACACGAGTTATAATTAATAATAACCGACAACCTATGGAAACTCATTTCTTTGAGCGTGCAGGTTAGTTTTTGTCCTCCTTAGTTGTATACGAGTTCCTTTTTGTTCGTTCTTTACACTTCAGGTTTCAATGGTTCTAGTGCATGGTTATTGGTGTATCTGGGTGATCATACATCTTTGTTCTAGGCTAGTAGGGTACTTGGTCTTTAAGCCTTTTTATTGTTCTCATATGCTGTTCAGATAATCTCAATATGTCCAGTGCAACTTGCTGATTGCAGATTTAGTCTTTTCTTTTCTCCCTTCTGACAATGAGCTATACAACCGTTTTCTTTGTTAACTCTGCAGCTATTGAAACAATGGATATCACGAAGATACTCACCCTTCAAGGTGGAGAAGCAGTGTACCCTTTACCCCGGATAAAGAACTTGGCAGTGCATCCCAAGTTCAATTTGGCTGCAGTGATTTTTGCAGTTAGTCCGCACTAACTCTGAACCACATAAGTTTCAGTACTAAACGCAAAGAGTTTCAGAAACAGTTTTTTGTGTTTGATTTGCAGGATATGTCCGGGACAGAAGCTGCAAAGAATAAGGCTGCATACACAAGGGAAGGAAGGAGGCAACTTTTTGCCGTACTTCAAGGAGCTAGGGGATCAACTGGTAAGCATATGAATGTGTTTTTTTCTCCCTTTTGCTATAGCTATTCAAAGTTTTTGTTTAGTTAGATGCACCCCTTGGTTGTTAATGGTGGAAGATCGTTATTTCAACTTGGTTCCTACAGGTAAAGTATTACACAAAATCAGACTATGTCACACTAATCTGATTTTCACCCTTGGCTTTTGACTTGCTACTGCATAATCAGCACATATATTATATACTATCTGATTTTGGAGAAGTTCATGTGCTAAAACTTGCTCTGGTATTACAGCTGCTGTTTTAAAGGAGAAACTTTTAGCCCTGGGTTCATCCGGAATTTTAGCTGAGCACCAACTCCAAGCGCAGCTGCAAGAGCAGCACTTGAAGGGGTAGAATTTTATATTCATATATAAATTGTAGAAGCATTGTTGTATGAAAAAGGTTTTTTAGGTTTCGAAATCAATTGACTATGCCACCATACTTTCTTGCTTTCATGCAGTATTTATTGATGATTTGATTTCACTTGTTTCCTTTTGTCAGCCAGAGCCAGCTAACTATTTCAGATATTGCAAGGAAGGCATTCCTTCACAGTGTATGTGCCTTTTGTTGTTTGCTGTGGAACTGGTACTATGTCTGTGCATTTATTGAAGCCTTGTAGATTGCAAAATATGAAATCAGACCAACAAAAGGTTGTAGTCTTTCCACAATAAAAATACGGCAACCTCTTTGAAAGCTTCACTCCCAAAAGAATTAGGTCTTTTAGCCTATGTTGAAGCTGTCATGCTGCAACCTGCATTGCTCTCACATTCTGGAATTGCTCCTGGCATCTATGTTCACTTGCTTGTATCAGCAAAGCTTTCCAATTCAGCCTTCTTCTTGTTTTATATTTGATATCTTATCAAGTTTATCCCCTGTCATTGGCTAATTCCACAAACTCAATCAATCCCTTGTGCTTGTATGTTGTTTCAAATGTCTTAATCCTCTTACAATCAATCTGTGCAGCATTTCATGGAGGGCCATGCTAAAAGTGGTCCAATCTCTCGTTTACCCCTCGTTACGATTTCAGATTCTAGCAACCTTTTGCGAGATGTTCCTGTTTGTCAGGTAACTGCTATCATAATTGATATTTTCGCTTAGCTTTTTCTTTTTCACGCTGTAACCAGTTCGTTGGTTTTGTAACTCCAGCCGTTCCATCTGGAGTTGAATTTCTTCAACCAGGAGAATCGTGTGGTTCAGTATCCAGTTAGAGCTTTCTATGTGGATGGATTTAACCTGATGGCCCATAACCTATCATCAGGAGCCGATAATCTCTATAAGAAGCTTTACTCCACGGTATTGATTGCCCAATGGTGCAACTTTTTCTTGTTCATTTTGATCGTTCATTGTTTTATAGTTTTCATGCACCCCATTCTCAGGTTCCCTCAAATATGGAATGCCATCCCAAGTATGTTTCATACAGTCCAAAGCAGCATATGTTTCTAGTGGTGTTTGAATTAAGTGGTCAGAGTGGAGTGGTGCATGAAGTTGTTCTTTACTGGGAGCAGACTGATCTACAGACAGTAAACAGCAAAGGAAGTTCAATAAGAGGTTTCCCTCTTTCTGACTTACATCCTTCTATTCTATCTAATAATTGTCATCTTAGGAAATTTCTACCTGATTAGCTGACAACTGTTATGTCGCTTTTTATTAGGTCGAGATGCTACATTTTTGGGCCCTGATGATAATCAATATGCTATTCTGGAGGAAGATAGAACTAGCCTGAATCTTTTTAATCTCAAGGCAGTAGCCACGAAGGAAGCTCTTGAAAATAATGCTGCTGTGCTTGAAGAAAACACATTTGCTGATAATCCTGCTAATCCAACACAACGGCAAGGTCCTGTGCAGTTTACTTTTGAATCAGAGGTTGATCGCATATTTTCATCTCCACTAGGTAGGTTCAGTGGACTGTTGTGCTTTCATCTTGCTTCTCGCTCCCGCCTTCTTTTCAACGAAAGAAAGCGATAGGAATTAGGGTTGACCTACTTGGAAATTTATTTTAGTAGTACTATGGTGAACTGTTGCTGACTAATGCATTGCTCCATGTAGAATCATCCTTGTTGTATGTGATCTCGGGAAAGCATATTGGACTGGCAAAGCTCCTGCATGGTTATAGGTTATCTACAGACAATGGGCTATCCATTACCACAAAAACTGACGGGAAGAAGTTTATCAAGTTGAAGCCAAACGAGACTGTTCTTCAGGTGCTTTATCCGAATTGATTCTCTCCTCAGGTTCCACAACCAATCTTCAATAACTAAGTTGATGACCATGCTTGATCATGGGGTTCACAAAGATCACGTATCCATTTTCCAAATGTATTCTTGGACGGATTGCATTCATTAGAACTTAGCTTGATGCAACTAATTTTTGAATGATGCATCAATGCATATCTATGATATTGTTATTTAGCTGCACGCTTGCATTGGCATCTGTTGATGCTTGCTTTGACACCAATTACATAGTCGATTTGTAAGTATATATAACGAAAAGCACATGTTCCTGCATTTGCACATTGCTTGTAAATATAGTAGCTAATCTCACGGCATGCAGTTAGATATGGTTCAAATAGATGCATATTGCATATATTATGTAATATTATGATGAGAAAATACCTTGAGGTGCAAGTTTGCTATAGGGAAATATCTGGGTTTTCAAAATTCATGTAAATGAAGCATCCAGTTTCTTTTCACCACCAGAATAATAGGCACAGATAGTTAATTAACTGCACATGGCTGCCATACTCTTAATCGATGTAATCTCTATGCAGGTCCACTGGCAAACAACTTTGAGAGGTCCTGTTGTCGGAATATTGACGAACCAGAGGGTACTAATTGCTTCTGCTGATCTTGACATACTGTCAAGCAGCTCAACGAAATTCGATCGTGGTCTCCCATCAATATCCTTTGATCTATCTAGTTTTCCCATACTCCTCATTCCGATGTTGTTACCCAATCTTGGGTAGCTTATTTGTTGTCTGTTCTAAACCGTTATCATATTTTGTTGAGCACTTAACTACTTCGTACTATCGTTCAATGTTGTGGGTTGGACCAGCACTTATCTTCTCAAGTGCAACTGCAATAAGTATGCTTGGATGGGACAACAAAGTTCGATCAATCCTTTCTACTAGCTTCCCTCGTTCTGGTAATAGTTGCTCCCACATCAAAATTTTGGTTATAATGAGATTAGTTCTTTTTTTCATTTAAAATGATCGACCCAGCTTTTGTGTGATGTTCCCAGTTTTGGCATGCTATTGATATGCTATCGTTTCTTGTTATTTCTATGAGTTTGTGCTGGACTAAACCATATACACCTTTATGTCTGCAGTGTTGCTTGGTGCCTTGAACGACCGTCTGCTGCTTGTGAATCCAACAGATATAAATCCAAGACAGAAAAAGGGTGTGGAAATAAGAAGCTGTCTTGTTGGTCTTCTTGAACCTCTTCTGATTGGATTTGCTACCATGCAGCAACACTTCGAGCAAAAAATTGATCTTTCAGAAGTGCTATACCAAATAACATCGAGGTATTGTTTTTGCTTGATTGCTGTAATCACTTTTCAATATGAAAGTGAGTTACTTTCGTTGTAGCATTTAGCACACAGGCACTGTTATGTGGTTGTTCATTTATGTTTGATGTTCTGTTTTGGTTAGCGTAATTTTCTCGTAGTTTTAGTGTTTGGCTGGATCCCCATGGTTTTGATTACTTAGTTAACCATTCATGTTCAAATTCCCTGCAGGTTTGATAGTTTGCGCGTTACACCAAAGTCCCTGGACATATTAACTAAAGGACCCCCTGTTTGTGGGGATCTTGCTGTATCATTATCTCAAGCAGGCCCTCAGTTTACCCAAGTGAGCTTAATCTCTGCCCTTATTTGTATCATTTTGTCCTCTTTCCTTGAGTTAATACTTCCTTGCAAATTGTGTTAGATCATGCGCTGCAATTACGCAATCAAAGCTCTCCGGTTCTCTGCTGCTTTGTCAATTTTGAAAGATGAGTTCCTGCGTTCCAGAGATTATCCTCAGTGCCCTCCCACTTCTCATCTGTTCCAGCGTTTCCGAGAGTTGGGCTACGCATGCATCAAGTATGTTCAGCTATCATCTCTACTTGATCTAAAACAAGGATATCATCTCCACTTGTATGGCTGAATTGCGGATACTGTTTCAAATATTTTTATTAAAGAACTCTGTGTTTCACAAAGATGTCATTACTTCTACACCAACCAAATTCCTACGTATTTTGGACTCCAGACACACTCTAATGATATTGAACTTTCAGAATGGGTGTCGACCACCCTCAAGACCATTGCTGAATTGCTTCTGTGATACTCTATTACCTAGGGTAGCATTTTAGCCCAACCAAATACTGAAGTGGTTTAGAGACATCAGAGATTATCTTGAATTTCGAACATCAGAAGCTTTCCTGACTTGGCTTTCTGGCTTTCTGATGTTCCATGTTGCTACTCCAGACAGAATCCATGCTAGTTGTTGCTTGAAACGTTCTGACTGATGGACATGCTGGTCCAATGGCAAAACCAGCCATGTAGAACTTTTGTAGTCAAAGTGAAGTGATCCGTTGTGTACAGATGATGTTTTAGACAGCAATCAAACGTTGTGTGTGCCCTCTGCTAATGAACATAATCTTTTCTGTGAGCCATGACTAAAAAATTGCCTTTTTGGCCCTCAAATATCATTCGACAGATTACTGCTGTGTACAAACTGCTCTTCTTGTTTTCCTTCTTTCAAATTTCGTAGGTGCTGAAATATCTCTACTGATCTATTCATTGTTAGTCATGCACTCTTACAAGAATCATAGCATAAACGTTCTATACATATTTTTCAGGTATGGTCAGTTTGACAGTGCAAAAGAAACATTTGAGGTTATCTCAGATCATGAGAGCATGCTGGATCTGTTTATATGTCACCTGAACCCTAGTGCCCTGCGGCGCCTTGCACAAAAGTTGGAGGACTCTGGTACAGATTCCGAGTTGAGGCGATATCTTGAAAGAATATTAAGAGTTCGTTCAACTGGATGGACGCAAGGTGTCTTTGCCAATTTTGCTGCTGAAAGTATGGTGCCTAAAGGTCCAGAATGGGCAGGAGGAAACTGGGAGATCAAAACACCTACCAGCATGAAGAGTATACCTCAGTGGGAGCTTGCAGGAGAGGTCATGCCCTACATGAAAACAACTGATGCTGCTATTCCATCTGTTATTGCAGATCATATTGGTGTTTACTTGGGTGTGATGAAGGGCCGGGGTAATGTAGTAGAAGTAAGCGAAAAGAGTTTGGTTAAAGCTATAGCAGCAGCCAGTAGTGAGAATGCGCAACCTTCATCTTCTGAATTGGCAGGGAAAAACAAAGCAAATGCTACTGGTGATTTAGTTGGTGATACTCTGGCCAGGCAGTTAGGGGTCCAAATTGCTTCTGCAGATGAACAGGCAAAAGCAGCAGAGGAGTTTAAAAAGACTCTATATGGTGTTGTTGATGATGGTAGTAGTGATGAAGATGAGTCAACGTCAAAGACTAAAAAGATACACATCAGGATACGTGATAAGCCGGCGGCACCTGCTGTTGATGTTAACAAACTGAAAGAAGCCACTAAACAGCTTGGTCTGGTGGCTCCTCCAATCAGTAGGACACGATCATTGTCAGGAACACCACAAGAATTTAGTCAGCCAACAGGTCCAGCACCAACTGCTGCTCCAACAATGCCGAGTGGTGCAGTTGATTTCTTTGGAACCAATACCTTGGTGACACCACAAGCGCCCACTGGTGCCACGGGTCCTGTAATTGCAGGCATGGGAGTGACGGCTGGACCTATTCCTGAGGACTTCTTCCAGAACACCGTCGCATCACAGCAACTTGCGGCTGCACTGCCTCCTCCAGGAATAATCCTGTCAAGAATGGCTCAACCTGGTCCTGGAGTGAATATAGGCAGACCAGTACCTAATCAAAACATGGTGGCTAATGTTGGACTTCCAGATGGTGGGGTGCCGCCACAAGCATCGCAACACACCCAGTTTCCTCAGCAACCAGGCATTCCTATGACCCCCATTGGCCTACCTGATGGTGGTGTGCCCCCACAGAGTCAGGCTCTTC
This sequence comes from Stipa capillata, assembly GCA_019208055.1. Classification (NCBI taxonomy): domain Eukaryota; kingdom Viridiplantae; phylum Streptophyta; class Magnoliopsida; order Poales; family Poaceae; genus Stipa; species Stipa capillata. The sequence continues at coordinate 386,957 of JAGXJF010002856.1, read as the reverse complement.
CTTCACAGCAACAGGGCTTTCAACCAGCTGTTCCTACTGTGTCGCAACCAATTGATCTCAGCGCTCTTGAGGGTCCAGGATCGGCAAAACAAGCTGCTCAGCCCCCAGCGCCTACTGCAGTGCGCCCTGGCCAGGTACTCTAATCTACCTTCTGTATTTTGGAAAGAAAAAAATTCTGATGGGTTTGGATAGCTTCCATTGACACCCTCGTCCATTATTACAGGTACCTCGTGGTGCTCCTGCAGCTGAATGCTACAGGATGGGTCTTGCTCATCTTGAGCAGAATCAGCTTACCGATGCACTATCTTGTTTGGATGAAGCGTTCTTGGCCCTTGCAAAGGACCAATCACGTGAAGCTGATATCAAAGCACAGGCCACCATTTGTGCGCAGTACAAGATTGCGGTTGCATTGCTACAGGTATCATTAATTCTCATATGACCACCATGCATTGAACTAGTTCAGATTGTTGTGTTGCTTAGTTTCATTGATTTTTCTGCAGGAAATTGCTCGCCTGCAAAGAGTTCAGGGAGCTGGAACTCTCAGCGCGAAGGAGGAAATGGGCAGGCTATCTCGGCACCTTGCCTCCCTGCCCATCCAAGCCAAACACCGGATCAACTGCATCAGGACTGCCATCAAGCGGAACATGGAGGTTCAGAATTTCGCTTACGCGAAGCAGATGCTCGACCTCCTCTACTCCAAGGCACCCCCGACGAAGCAGGATGAGCTCAAGAGCCTGATCGACATGTGCGTCCAGAGGGGGCTGACAAACAAATCCATCGACCCATTTGAGGACCCTTCCCAGTTCTGCGCCGTCACCCTGAGCCGCCTCTCGACCATCGGCCACGACGTCTGCGACCTCTGTGGCGCCAAGTTCTCCGCTCTTTCTGCGCCGGGCTGTGTCATCTGTGGCATGGGGAGCATCAAGAGGTCTGACGCCCTCGCCGGTGCAGGCCCTGTGGCTTCGCCATTCGGCTAGACTTGTGAACTTCCCTTCTCCCTCAATCCGTGGCTCCTCTGATTTTGTATCTATTAGTGTGCAGTTAACATTCTTCGTGTTTGATTCTGATGTAGCTATTTTAGCCTTCTGAGATGTAGCACGTTTGGAGTGCATGAGCCGTACCATGTTGTTCTGATTTTTTCCATGTGATTTTACAAAATACACGGTTTGTCCTAACAGCGATGTTCCTAGGACCTGTACGGCACGTACAACATCCCCCCCTCCCCCCCTGACCTCTTGTGTTTGAAACTTTGAGTTAAATAGAATCGTTGAGTGGAGATGCATGGTAAGTTGGCGTTCCTACCTTGTCTTCTGCTCTTGATTAGCACAAAAACGTAGCAGGCGGCCACGTTTCAACAGCACTGCTGATGCAGTTGACAACAAACTGAGGAAGTTGGGTAACTCAATGTAGATCCTTGAGTCGTGATGCGCAAACACATCACACATAAGAACACACATCTACTATATACTAAAAGCAGAATACAATAGAAAAATAAGAGAGAGGCTAAAAATTTCCACAAAAAAGTAAAACATCCAATCGTTAATTTGGTGAACCCTTTTATTATTAGTGGACTACAACTAATATCAATTGCGCATAACTGTATCTAAACAGATCGTATCCGATAGATTATCACAATTGTACCTAAATCTCATGATCTGAACTTTTATCTCCCGTACTAATCTAATATCACACGTATGGGTAAAAGAATAAAGATAATTAAAAGTGTTTTGCGCGGGACATTGTTCTAGTTCTAAATAAAACCGGTGCAATTAATCACTAGGAGTACACATGCACGGCAGAGATGGTAGATGCCTCTGAGCTAGCAATGCGCGTCGCAGTTGTGGGCCGGGTAAACACCCGCGGAACTGCAAGCTTGCACGCATTTGGGAAAATCAATCCAATCCCAGCAGAGAGCAGAGCAGGTGATGTGATGAACACCTCCATTTCTGGGTGAAACTCCCTCCGCTAATTTGCATGCATCAGGTCGAGAATTAGTGATGCATCTGTCCATGTTGGCACGGTAAAGTTGCTTACTTTTAGGTCAGAGGTGCAGTAACTTTATTTTCCCTTTCCTACTAGCAAGACACTTTTACGTACGGTAAGCTTTCTTCTTTTATTTGATGAGGAAGATATATAGATAGTAGTGAAATTTTACAGTAGCTAGCTTCCTTTCTTTCTTTTTTTCTTTCTAAGAGGAAGAGAGTAGTACGTTTTTAGAGTAACTCTTTTTAGATGTAGATAGTAGTAGTGAAGTTCTACAGTAACATGGTAATAATATATAGTGCTAAGTTGCTTCAAATTTCTCGAATCATCACTACATAATAATGCTAGAATAAGAGAGCAGATTTCTCCTCTTAGGAGTGCAGTTGTAGTTATGTAGTGTGTTTGATTGATGTAGCAGTTTGGAGTGTGATCAGTCGTACGATTTTTAATTTCGTTTTGATGTGATTTTGCCAAACACACGGACACGGTGTATCCTAGCGATGTACCTAAGCTGGTAAGACATTTCCAAACGGTATGCTGATCTTAACACAAAAACATAGCAACATCATATCTCAACAGTCGCTGATGCAACTAACAAGATATCGAGAAACTGGTAACTCATGTAAATCGTTGAGTGGAGAAAACCAGTTTAGTACCACTTAAGTTGGCTTGAAACACGACGCACATTTGTCTGCTCTTTGCATCAATTTTTTTTTATTTCTTTGCCACAAACACATAAAAACAGTGCACATTTCAAACAGAGCCGGCCGGTGCAATTAAGTAGCTCACAAGATTAATTGCACACACACATGCGCACACACGCACCAAATAAAGTGTTTTTCCAATCACTAGCTCCATGCATACTGACCAAGCTATAAGAGTGCATCCATCTCTCCCACCATGATCGATCTTACATTCAGATATTTTAATTCCATCACAACAAACTACTACTCCCTTTGATCACAAATATATGTTACTGTAAAATACACACAGTCAATCTTTTAAAATTGTGACCACTAATAAATGTAAAAATATATTGGTACACATTATAAAAATAATGTCATTAGATTCTCTTGTAATTCTTTTATATACTAAAAGCAGAATACAATAAAAAAAATAGAGATAGACTAGAAATTTTCACAAAAAAGTAAAACATCCGATCGTTAATTTGGTGGACCATTTTATTATTAGTGGACTACAACCGATAGATCTTCATAATTATACCTAAATAGATCACAACCGATAGATCTTCATAACTGCACCTAAACAAATTACAGCCGATAGATCTACATAATTGCACCTAAACGTATTACAGCCGACAGATCTACATAACTGTACCTAAACAGATCACAACCGATAGATCTTCATAAATTGCACCTAAACAGATCACAGCCGATAGATCTTCATAACTGTACCTAAATAGATCACAATCGATAGATCATCATAATTATATTTAAACAGATTACATCTGATAGATCATCATAACTGTACCTAAATTTCACGATCTAAATTCTTATTTCCGTACTAATTTAATATTATGCGTACGGATAATAAATAAAAATAATTAAAAATATTTTCCGCGCAATTGTGCGGGACACCGTGCTAGTTTTTAAAATAATATTATGGATAAAAATTATAGTTAAATTCTTATATTAAAGAATATATGAAAACGTAAAAGATGACCTGAGATCGGAGAAAGTATTTTTAGTCACTAAGATCGAGGCGCATGCATGGTACGTAGTAGCACTAGGTAGATGAAGATGATAGACATATGCATGCAATGCATGCGACAAGAAGGAAGTGCCTGGCCTGCCTCTCCTAGGGAGGGAGGGTAGCTCGATCAAACGCCGCAGACGACGACGAGGAGGCAGACGATGAGCAGCACGCACAAGGGCACGACGAAGAGGACGTAGCCGACGACGAGCGCGACGCGGTAGTCGTAGCCGAGGCAGCGCCCGACGGCGACGGCGGCCACCCCGCGGACGACGTGGTAGAGGTAGTAGGCGCTGAGGACGCCGAGCAGCTGCATGCGCAACGGCGGCAAGGAGCCGGCCCAGGCCTCCGGCGGCCACGGACACGTCGGCCGCCGTGGCCGCCACCCCAGTGAGCGCCAGCAGCATCGCCGCGGTGCGCAGCTCCATGGCCTGCGGCGCGGTCGCCGCGCACTGCCCCTGCCCGGCCTGCGTCGCCTGCTCGATCTACGCCCGTGCTAACCAGTGGATGATCAGTCGAGTGGTCGAGTCAAATTATCACGCACACGCTAGGGAAATGAAATCCACAGAAGAAAATACCTGGGTGTGGAAGTCGGCGGGGTTGAGGTGGAGGGCATAGAGGGCGAAGGCCGCCGCCGCGAAGCCGAGGAGGAGGTGCGCCCTCGCCACCACGCGCATGCCCATCACCGGCGCGCCCTCGCACCGGCAGCTCCAACGACACCACCACCACCAGCTGCTGCAGGAAACATTCGATGCGATGGGATGCGATGCAATGGAGCTCACTCTGGTCTTCTCTCTCCCTCTGGAGCTAGCTAGTTGGTAATGGAGTTGAAGGACTGCACTGTCAGTTTGATTCTTTAGCTCTCTGCTCTCTGGTGTTAGCTAGCCTGAATTAAGCTCTGAAGGCACGCAGGATGCATGGATATATATGCACGCACGTACAATGGAAGCGACGCGCAAGAAATTAAAAGATCGGCGAGGCAACCACCGCGAAGCTGCAGATATTTGGTGAACACGGCGTGTGCATGTCCATCTTTGGGTAAGCTGATGGGTGGGTGAAACTGGCATGGCCGGAAGTTGCAACGAGAGGGTGATATATCGAGCAGCTAACTAGCATGCATTCATGTATATACTTGCTTACTTGGCGTGTGGAAATGCATGCATGCATGCATCTCATCTCATGCATGGCCGGTGCATGATGGATGGATGCAGAGACAGATTCATGGGGCTCTCTCTATTTTCTAGCTTATATATCTATGCGACTATGCGCTTTGCTTCGCAATTGCATGCGTATATGTCAAGCTGATCAACACATGCATTCTTGACCGCGCAGGTGGGGGGCGATGGATTCAGTGCTTCCACTTTGGAGAAACAATTGACAGTTGTGACCCAATATATACAAAACTAGAACACAATGAGAAAATATTAAGATATTGAGAATGACGTGCAACAGATAGCTGGCAGTTACAGGAACAAGACGCGCACAACGCACAGCACATCCCACGTCATTCCTTAATTTCTCAATGTGCATTCTAGCTTCATCTGGAAAATAAGATGCCTGGAGAAGAGAGAGAGAGAGAGAGAGAGAGAGAGAGAGATGCAAAGGTAAAGGAGGCAGTACTGTAGAAAAAGTCAATCATGAAGAAGAGATGGTAACAATAACTTACGAGTGTAAACCTGCAGACGGCAAAGCAAAGTAACTGCATTTTCAAAAAGAGTAGTGAACTTTCACAGCAAGTTGCACGGTAAGACCAACACAGACATGTACTAGTTAACAGACTACTTGTACTAGCTAATCAGTGTCCATCAACATGCTAATTAAGTAGAAGTATGAAATTAACAGCACAGGTATATATGATCTCGGTCAGACACGGGAGTTGCAACGAGGAGAAATTCGATCAGTTGCACATCCCTCTCAATGTGCTTGATTCGGAGAAAAAGATGCAAAAGCTGGTAGTACATAGTAGTTATAGTAATAGACAAACCCTCGATCGGTTTAATTATGAGTGCGTAACTAGCTAGCTAGCTAGATGGTGCATAACTTTGTTAAACTAATCGTTTGAACAGATGGTACGGTAACTTCTTCCTTTTTGTTATAGAACTTCATGCATGCAGAAATGTATATGATCTCAGCCAAACATCAACACTGCAACAAGCAAGCATGGCAATATATACATGGGCCCAGTCGGACATTACATGCACGCATATTGCATGGTCTCAGCCAGATGATCATGCGCGCACTGTGACTGTGATAGTATCATCTCGATCTCGATCAAGATCAACGACGTTAATTGCATGTGTAACGTACGCTGTATAGGCAGTCATTGCCAGCTGCTAGCTCTTTGCATAACACAAAAACACATCTCAAACACAACAGGTGCAATTAATTAATTAACTTGGAAATGGAAAGTCACTAACAATCATTTCAAACACATTTCATGCTCGAAAATATATGCAGATTAATGGGGGCAATGCGCGTACGTCGGCGATAAGAGCGACCCCGCCGGGTCATGCTCGCAGCACCCACGAAACTGCAGGTTGCACGGATTTGGGAAACCCAACAACACTGCAGCAGGTGGGTGTCATCAGCACAGATTTTTTTTTAACAGGAAGGCAAAAGATTTGCCTTGTTGCATTAATTAAGGAGGAGTTCGGGTACAGGAATAGGGCTAAAACACGGAAAAAAAACTGGCCAAGGAGCAAAGTCTAGTCTAGGTCGAAAAGCCTACTCTCCCGAAATAATATTACCCAGATGCACTGCTCCAGCGAGCGCCCAATTTGAGGCATCCTCCTTTATGTTTCCGAAGATTACCGGTGGTGTGGAGGAGATCCCTCTAAAGACTCTTGCACTACGCTCGTTCCATATCTGCCAAGACAATAGGGAAATGAGAGGCGTCATGGCTTTCCTTTGGTGACTTGTGCTGCCGGTTATATGAAGCCACCAATGCTTGACCGAATCATGATCGGACCATCGACTTGTGTCCAGATTAGTAAGACCTAGCCAATCCCTGGTCATAGCCCAAATGCGCAAGGAATAGCGACAGCCGAACATGAGGTGAGCCGCCGTTTCATTGACTTGTTTGCATAGGGGGCACAGGCCACAGTTTGGCCATTCACGTTTTTGCAATCGATCCGCCGTCCACACTCTGTTGTTGATGATGAGCCAAGCAAAGAACTTATAATTGGGAGGCGCCCAGGCTTTCCAGATAGTGCGGCGCAACGTAGTTAGGGTGGATCCGAGAAATTGTGCCTTGTAAGCCGAGGAGGCGGAGTATTCGCCTGAAGATGAGAACTTCCACCGGATGGTATCTATGGTGTTGTGGTCGAGGTGCACTTCGTCGAGTTTCATCCAAAGGTCAGCGAATTCCTGGATGTGAGTGACCGTGAGACCAGGTGTGTAGTCGATCTGGGAGATCCAGGCTTCGTCTTGAATGGCTTTTTGGACGGAGCATTTTTTGTTAGTCGAAAGAGCGAAGAGGGATGGTGCAATGTCTTTGGGCCGGCATCCATTTAGCCAGGCCGTCTCCCAAAACAGAGCTCGAGCACCGTTGCCGATTATGACGATCGTGGATGCATGAAAGAGGTCCATGTCGGCTGTGTCACACGGGTTTCCCATCCCTACCCAAGTTTTCACCGGTTCTGTCCACTCTTGCCATGGCCATCTCAATCGCAAGGTCCTTGCAAACTTCTGCAGGTGGAGGATGCCTAGGCCGCCTAGATTGGTCGGGCGGCAGACTGTTTCCCAGTTGATCTTGCACTTCCCCCCTGAGGCTTTTTCCGTGCCAGCCCAGAGGAAAGAACGTCTCATCTGGTCTATACTTTTATGCACCCCCGGGGGGATGATGAGGGGGGTGAGGTGATAGATTGCCTGGGCAAAAAGAACTGCCTTTACAAGGACACTCCTCCCTGCCATCGTCAGGTGTTTCCCCTGCCAAGAAGCAAGTTTGGCCGCAATCTTGTCCTCTAGATGCTGGAAGTCCACCCTCTTTAACTGAGTGACAGAGAGAGGGAGGCCAAGGTATCTCATGGGGAAGGAAGTGAGAACTGCTGGAAAACATTGTAAGATATCAGTTAGGTGAATGCCATTACAGCGGATCGGCACCACTAGGCTTTTCTCGAAGTTTGTACAAAGACCCGTCACATCGCCAAAGAAGTGGAGGATCTGGGAGAGGTTCTGGATATCCTGCCTGACCGGAGACATGAAGATAACAGTGTCGTCCGCATATAACGACGTTCTGAAGGTCGGCCGTCAACCCCGCAATCCGTGAAGGAGACCGCGGTCGGTGGCCATATCGAGGATCTTCTGTAAAGGGTCGATGGCAAGGACAAAAAGGAGGGGGGACAGCGGGTCCCCTTGCCTTAGCCCACGTCCATGGTTGATCGGCTGATCGGCGATACCATTAAGCAAAACCCTTGAGGAGGAGGTGGAGAGCAAGGCTGAGATCCAGTCGCGGAATCTATAGGGAAAACCTTTTCGCCTTAGGAGATCGAGGACGTTCCCATCGAACAGAGTCGAAAGCTTTTCGGATGTCCAATTTGAATACCAAAGATGGGACTTTATTTCTATGCATCCGTCTGGCGAAGTTCCGGACGAACATGAAGTTGTCGTGGATACTTCTTTTTTTGATGAATGCACTCTGGGAGGTGGACACCAACGTGTTCATGTAAGGTGCCAGGCGGAGTGCCAGGATCTTTGCGATTATTTTTGCTACCGCATGGACGAGGCTGATTGGGCGGTAGTCAGAGATGGATTCGGCTCCTTCCTTTTTAGGGAGGAGGACAATGTTATTTGCATCTCTGGGTATCTTCTTGTCTTGCAACATGCATTGCATGGTCAAAAGTTAAACCCATTATAAACTCACCATGCAGCTGGGGCCTATATATCATACTGTACAAGTAAAACATATATATGCGATACGTATGTGCACTTTGGAGAATTATTGCTCCACCATGAAGAACAGATCGATGGCACAGTAGCAGTTAGAGCAACATATATACATAATTAATGGTGGAATGTGTTGATTTACTCTTTTCAACTTTCAAGAAGAAATTTGTTCATCGATCTTGTGGATATTTCGTTCGTCTGAATTGTGAATTTCTTGTTCAAGATCCTAATGGTGCAGAAAGAAAAAAAATCACGCTAGCATGATCCGAAGGGTACTAAGTAGAATAGTGGAATGTGCGTGATTATTTTTCTGTCCATGCAGATCGGAACAGTGCAAATTCCATCACCAATCTTCCTCTACCTTGTTTAGCCAGGCTCAGAAGGTGGACAAGGATCTTAAGGAGAATTGGGCATCATCAGAAGCTGATATCGAGGCTGCCAAGCTGCTTGCCAAAGAGAAAGGAGATGCAGTTGCGCAACTGAAAGCAAAAGCTAGCGAGCAAGAGATAAGTGCTGCTGTTTTGGAGCTTACAAAGGCGAAAGAGAATGTTTCAAGGCTGGAAGAGAGGTCTAAGTTGAGACCTGGAATTCCACACAAGGAGGATGGAATTATTGCCTTTGAGAATGACTTTTTTAAGCGTCGGGCTTTCTGACCGTTTCAGGCCAGCTTCATGTCGAGACCTTTGCCTGTGCTCTCAGTAGTGTGTACACCTTTGGACCCACGTTCCGGCAGAGAACTCACATACATCAAGACATTTAGCCGAGTTTTGGATGGTTGAACCAGAACTGCATTTGCAAACTTGCAGATAATAAAGTCTTTCTGGCTTGGCCTATTTATCTTTATTATGCGATATTTTTTTGTGAACAGTACTGATGTTGGACTTATTCAACCCCGCCACAGGATGATATGAACTATGCAGAAAGTTATGTACAATACCTTTGCAAGTGGCTACTTAAGCATTGCCGGGAAGACATGGAATTCATGGTTGAAAACCATGATAAGACTGCAATTGAGCGCCTGGAGGTTGTTTTCTCGACACCTATTGAACACATTTCATATACAAAGGCTGTTGAGATATTCAAAGACACAGATAAGAAGTTCGAGAACAAGGTTGAATGGGGAATTGATTTAGCGTCTGAGCATGAGAGGTATGGAGATTATAATTGGCATTGATATTTTTGTTATATTTTATTATCTGCTTTACCTTGTTAGGATTTGTAATTATTTCTTGGAACTTGAAGATATTATGTTTTTGATGAAACAGCCGCAGCGTGCTATTTATTGCCAAAGGTTAGGGACAAAAGAAGCCGACCCAAGGGTACAAATTAACAGTGAAAAGGAGGACAACTAGTGAAGGAAGAAAAGGGAGAGAGCAAAGAAGAAAAAGTGAAAAGAAAAACAGGGAGTATCAGGATGTCACGGAATGATTATGGAACATCATCAGCGCCGGAGGTAAGTTTGCCGAGGCCCAGGCTGCTAGCTCTAGCCCACAGTGTTGCTTCGTGTTGGAAAATATGCTCTCCCCCTAGAGAGCTTTTTGGTCGAAAACTCGGATATTGCGTTCTTTCCAGATCTTCCAAAATATCAGGATGAGTAGAGTCTTGATGGCCTTTACACGTTTGCAATTGCCCAACGTGCTGCTCTTGTCGTCTCAACATGACCACCAGTAGGAGATGCTGGTGTCTCTCTTCCAGTCCATTGGTTCGAGGTGGTTTAGCCCCGACCAAGCTGCTATGCGTAGCCATATATCTCGAGCATACGGACATTGAAGTAGCAGGTGCCGCATCGTCTCCTGGATGTGCTTGCAGAACACACAGTACCTGTCGTTTGGAATGTTTCTGGCTGTAAGAAGGACGGCCGTGGTTATACGTTCTTGTGTGGCGAGCCAGCCAAAAAGGGAATTTCTCCAGTGCCCAAACTTCCCAAATCTGCTCCTTGAAGGAGCGGCGCAGGAGTCCTTCAAACTGAGCATTGTACGCTGACTTCGCTTGTGTACATTCCGGATGTAGTGAGTTTCCAGCTGATTGAGCCAGGAATGTTTGGCAATAGCTCGAAGTCTGCCACATGTTGGTAGAGCGCCGTGTCACTACCGGAATCACGAACTTTGCCGAGTGCCGGATGCTTTGCCGAGTGCATAAACACGGGCACTCGGCACACAAACCCATAAACCGAGTGTCCATGTCCAAACACTCGGCAAAAATACAACACTCGGCAAACCAGCTATTTACCGAGAGCCTTCATATTGACACTCGGCAAAGAAGCTCTTTGCCGAGTGCCACACGCGTAACACTCGGCAAATATAGAGACACGTGCCCTTACTCCCCGCGGTTGACGGAGAGGCGACGGCATGGTCCCTTTGCCGAGTGTTTTCCGTCGGGCACTCGGCAAATCGTCGGCCCCGTTAGCACTGTTCACTTTTGCCGAGTGTCCTACGTACGGAACTCGGCAAACCATTTTTTTAAATTGTTTTCTTAGTTTCAATTATAAAATTATTACCGAGTGTTTGCCGAGTGCTTACATGTGTGACACTCGGCAAACAGTGGACACGTGGCAGAACCAGAGCAAACCGATGACTCAATGTTTGCCGAGTGTCGACACTACGGCACTCGGCAAACCATTTTTGTAAATTGTTTTCTTAGCTTCAATTATAAAATTATTACTTATATAGTGGACCATTTTGTTGTAGGAAATAAAGCACTCTTGTTCCATTATTTATTCTCTATTATTTTATTTATTTCTTTTCTTTTCTTTGCTTTGTTTTTTCTCTTTTTTTTTCTTTCTTCTTGTGTGAGGTTTGCATTTGAAGCGACCGCTGCTTCGTCGGTTAGCCCTAAATTTTTTTCTACAGTCAACATACACCAATACATGTATCATGTCAAACTTTGGCATTTTCCAGGGTCCGGTTGCTATATTTAAGCAATTAAATACATTTCTAGGCCTTTAATGGATATAATTCAAACTTGAGCTGCAGGTACATGAAATAATCACCAGAAATGGGTTGAAAAATCTTATTGGTGGTCTTTAATGTATGTTTAGGCCTTATGTAAGGAAATAAGAGGAGTCCCAGACACCAGGTGGCCGAGACTCGGGCACCAACATGGTGGTTATTGGCATTTTAATTCTGAAAAATTCAAACAAGACCTGAAAATCACGAAACTTGGCATGGTGTCATGATATGACCCCTGAAGCCTGTGGTAAAAATTTGAAAATGTTTCACAAAAGTTGTCACGTAGACTACTCACAAACAGGACCATCTCCGAGGAAGAAACAAGGTTTCAAGAGGGAACATGTCAGGTTTGCATGCGAAGCGACCGCTGTTTCGTCGGTTGGACTTGAAAATTTTTCCACAGTCAACATACACCATTACATGTGACATGTCAAAATTTGGCATTTTTCCGGGTACGTTTGCTATATTTAAGCCATTAAGTGCATTTCTAGGCATTTAAATTTTAGAAAATACTAAATCAACTCAAAAATTATGGAAACTCCTACAGAAAAACTTATATGTAGTATATTACATGTAAAAAATGTATTGAGGTATATAAGATAAAAAATATATTAGGTATACAAGGGTTGCGTTTGTGCAAGTCATATGGAGTGTCTTTGCCGAGTGTAACACTCGGCAAAGTTGTTTGTTTGCCGAGTGTCTTGTTTCTGACACTCGGCAAACACGTAGACACGTGGCGACCTGTAAAGTCATATGGAGGGCAAGAGGCCGAGAGGAACTGGAGAGAAGGCAAGAGGCCGAGAGGATAGCGCTCGAGCAGAGGATGGCGGCAGAGCGAGCGCAGTGGTACGAGCTCATGAAGGGTGTTTACGCTGCAATTGGGCAAACTCCGCCACCGATGCCAATCCCTCCTCCTTTGCATGCTCCACACATCCCCCACACTCCTGTGAGTTCGTTTATTACTTTCTAATCAACATTATTGTCCTTTCTATAGCCATAGAGTGTTCTGTAACTATCTCCTACTTTGTGCAGCATCCGTCGGCGGGATCGAATGATCCTGGAGCTGGATCTTCGCAAGCAAGCCCAAGCAACCCTCGCGGTACTCCGACGTCAAGGAATTTGCCCCAGTGAACATTATCTCCTTTGCAGTTATGTTTGTCATGTCTGAACTATGGATTTGAACTTTGAGTGATGTTTGTCGTACTATTTCATATGTGATGTTTGTCGTGAATGTGATATGTGAACGATATGTGTGATATGTGATATGTGTGAATGTGATATGCTATGATCTGCCCCAGTGATGTTTGCTATGATCTGCTGTGAGTTATAAACTGTTTTGAATTGCAGGGATTTTTGAAAATAAAATAAAAAATAATAGTTTCTGACGACTTTGCCGAGTGTTACACTCGGCAAACAAAAATATGCCGACGGCAACACTCGGCAAAGATGACACGTGGCGCAATTCTGTGAGATCTGGGGACATAATGCACACGGTTTGCCGAGTGCCAAGGTCCAGACACTCGGCAAACAGCACATTTTACCGAGTGCGACACTCGGCAAACATGGGATACGTGGCCGAATCTGGGAGCTCGTGTGTTCAGTTTTTGCCGAGTGCTTACATGTTTGACACTCGGCAAATATGGGACACGTGGCCGAAGCTGGGCGCTCGTGTACTCACGTTTTGCCGAGTGCGTCAATGTTTGACACTCGGCAAACAGTGGACACGTGGCAGAACATGGGCGCTCGTGTATTCACGTTTTGCCGAGTGCTTAAGTGTGTGACACTCGGCAAACAGTGGACACGTGGCAGAACCAGAGCAAACCGCTGACTCAATGTTTGCCGAGTGTCGACACTCGGCAAAAAGGGCTAACGGGCGTCACGGCCGTCGGGCGTCACGGCCGTCTATGCACTTTTTTTTGCCGAGTGCTCGGTCTGACCGTCGGCAACCTCTTTGCCGAGTGCCCGAAGGAATACACTCGGCAAACATGGGCTTTACCGGCAGCCTGTATGCCGTGCGTTCTTTGCCGAGTGTTGCACTCGGCAAACAGTTTGCCGACGGCTTTTTGGCCTTCACCGTGTGCCTTTTGCACACGGCAAATCTGTAGATTCCGGTAGTGTGTATTCCCTAACTTGAACTGAGGTGATATTTAAGAAGCCAGTTATTGTTTATAACTACCAAAAGGAATAAAAGCATTTTATATGAGGCTCAATGATGACCAAAGGACTGTGGCTGCTATGGATGTTCTTGTTCCCAAGGTATACAGTAAACTGTTAAATCATGATATTAAGTCCTTTTTAGACTACTTACAGAGTCATTATCTTGTTGTGATGTATATTCCACACTTCATATTTGTTGTGTTCTCCGCATTTGTCACTTTCCTTAATCATCAAAGTGGCATTGTGCCAGTAGGAGTAGGTTCTGCCTCTACTGAAAATTGCTAATTTGTACCTTAATCGTTTGTTGCGATTACTTAATTTCTGGATGTCGTGTTTCTTAGGTTGGTGAATTAATTGGCGGAAGCCAAAGGGAGAAGCGCCTTGATGTTCTTAAACAACAGTACTAGTACCAGACTTTTAACCCAACTGTTCTGTGTTTTATTCTTGTTGCTACTTTGATGATTTTTGCAGCTGAGTGAAGAACTGTTAGATGCATTTGCATCAACCACTTGACCATGTATTTTCACTGTTGTGTTTTGCATAAGTAGAAACACTAATGTTAGCTTTTCCTTATTGAAAATGTTGAATTAACTAGTAATGAATGATCTCTGTTTGACCGTGTTTGGTACTATTGAATATCTTGAGTATTTCTTATGTGGATTGACACATGCAACAAGATGAACAGTACTTGCATCATTCAAACATGTTTTTTTTAATGATTATTAATCTGAAATCGGTTCGATGTAATGTGTCCTTTGGTAAAGCCAAAGGAAGGCATCTAGATATTCTTAAACAATGATACTGGTGCCGAAACATTTAACTCAACTATTATGTGTTTTGTTCTTATTGTTACTTTGATTATTTTCGCAGTTGAGTGAGACCTGTTAGCTGCATTAGCATCGGCCATTCGGCCATGTATTTTGCTTTCCTTTTTTTTGCACAAGTAGAAACACTGTAATGTTAGCTTTTGTTCGTGGAAAATGTTAAATTAATAATGTTAGTGAGGCCATTAACCAATGCAGAGCAAACATTGTTTGCCTTCAGGAAACCAAATTGGAACGGGTCGACGACAGCATAACTACGCGCGTCCTAGGAGCAAATTTTCGAGCCAATTACTGCTATCTTCCTGCAAATGGCGCTAGGGGAGGCATCATCTTGGCCTGCTCCGAACTCTCCTTCAGCATCACAGATCCTACAACAAAAAACTTCTCGCTAACAGCAACGATAAATCACATAGACTCTGATCACAGATGGTCATTCACCGGTGTTTACGGACCACAGGCAGAACCGGAAAAGCTGTTATTCCTACAGGAGATCAGACAACTAAGCCACATAGCTCTCGACAAATGGCTAATCGCAGGGGACTTCAACCTCATTCTTAAAGCCTCGGACAAGAGCAACAGCCAAATTAACACGCGCCTAATACGAGCGTTCAGAGCAGTCATTGATGACCTCCAGGTCCGTGAGATAAAGTTGCACGGACGACGATTTACGTGGTCGAATGGACAAGCTTCTCCGACAATGTCAAATATAGACAAATTCTTATGCTCGGCAGAATGGGATGTCAATTTCCAGGAAGCAACTCTTCAAGCCCTTTCCTCCATGATATCCGACCACTGCCCGTTAATGCTAACAGGTGAAAAGCGCATGGGGAACTTCAAGGCGTTCAAGTTTGAAGATTGGTGGATGAAGCTCCCAGGTTTACACCAGATAATCCAGGAGTCATGGTCTAAGCCGTTGCACGCATCGGATGCATTTAGGCGTCTCCACTCAAAGCTTGGCCGGCTGTCCAAGAAGCTTTTGAGCTGGAAGAACGGCATTATCGGCAACACCAGAATGCATTTTGCAATTGCCTCTGAAATCATCATGCAGCTTGATGAGGCGCAGGAACAAAGAACTCTCACGCCACTCGAGCACGCGCTCAAGACTTGTCTGAAGGGAAAGCTATTGGGCCTTGCAGCTGTTCAAAAAGCTCGGGCGAAACAGCGATCACACCAGCTTTGGATCAAAGAGGGCGATGCGAACACGAAATTTTTCCAAATGAAAATCAACGCAAGGAACAGACAAAACAAGATACCCTACCTAAAGGTCGACAACCAGCAGATTTTCGGCCAAACAGAAAAGAAGCTCATTGCAGAGAAACACTTCGCAGAATTCCTCGGCTCAAAAGCGCAACGCACGGCTACACTCAATTGGGCATCAATCGGCATACAAAGCAAGGACTTTTCACATTTGGAGGCGGATTTCACAGAAGATGAGATCAGAGAAGCGATTAACAGCATGCCATCAGGCAAGGCACCTGGACCGGATGGTTTCACCAACAGTTTCTTCAAGAAGTACTGAGAAATCATAAAAGAGGATCTAATCCTTGCTATTAGACAGTTCTCAGACCTCAGAACCGAGAGACTCAACCTACTAAACGACGCGGATGTTGTTCTAATACCGAAGAAGACTCAGCCTGATTGCTTAAAAGACTACAGACCTATTAGTTTGGTCCATTCTTTTGCAAAGATTGTGACAAAAATGATGGCTGCACGGCTCGCCCCAGAGCTTGATCAGATAATATCCAACACACAGAGCGCTTACATTAAAGGGAGAGGTATACAAGACAATTTTCTTTTCACTCAGAACATGATCCGAACGATGCATAGAAATAGCACTCCTGCCATCTTCCTAAAGCTTGACATACAGAAGGCGTTCGACTCTCTGAGTTGGGAATACATGCTAGAATTGTTCACTCACCTGGGCTTCGGGAACAGATGGCGAAATTGGCTCTCCAACCTTCTAGCCACATCCTCCTCTCGGGTCATCATTAATGGAGAGAAGACGGATAGGATTTGGCACAGACGGGGAGTCCGACAGGGCGATCCCCTCTCTCCCCTCCTCTTCATTTTAGCAATCGAGCTGCTCCAGCTGCTTTTTCGTAAAGCAATACAGAACAATCTGATCAAGCCCATCACAGGTGTGCCAAATGAGCTTAGAATCTCTTTATACGCGGATGACGCCGCAATTATAGCAAATCTAGATTTAAGAGAGATGACAGCGTGTAACACCCCGATCTTCGTAAACCCGCTTATCCGCTTAATTGCATATAAATCAAACATGTTTAAACCCATCATGCATCCAATACACACACGAACCCGCGCACACGCACTATATACGCACCTAAAACCCTAAAACAATGCACGCACCGTATCCGTCACCGTGACGACGGTACCTCACCTCCGACCCATCCAGCACTAAGATAAGAGAATTATCTCAAATCCTATACCCCTGCCTCCCTCTACCGCACTCGGAAAACCCTAACCCTAGCTCCCCGATCTTTTCCGCCTATATAAGTTGTATTACCCAAAACCCTAACCGTGAAGCCAATCACTCCTCGACCTCTCCGGAAATTGCGAATAAATTCATGCGACAACCTAGCGACATATACAACACAAATATAAAATAAAATAATAATGTCCAGATCATATATAGCAGCATCGAAAATGACAAACCCTAGGACGAAATTATGAGTTGTTCTGCAACCCATAAAAGTAGAGTCCGGAAAATCCCAATAAATTTACACGGCGATCCCCTCATATTCAAAACTCCAAATAGGCAATAACATGAGCACGCCCAGTACAAAAAATCCCGCACAGCCAGCACCAAACACCTTTGCATAAGTTGGCTTCACGCACGAAATCACGGGAAACCTATACCCCAAGAAGTACCAAAACCCACATGGAGCTTTCCCATGATAATTCCAACCTGCCTGAGTGCTCCAGCAACTCCCTCTTGTCTTGTACTCCTTGACCCTAGTTCATGACTTGACAAATCAAACACTGACACCCACTAGGATCCCCTCTTGGCCACATTAGGACAGGATTCAACACACCTGTAGTCGTCGAACACCTAGGCCGTCAACCCTGGCAATTCGGACACGCACACATTTGCACAATCAGGCCTGGACACGCGAATGCCGCCGATGGCGTGAGCTGGCCGCGCCCCGGGGCTGGCATCGGCATGCCATTGGATGCACGGCTGCTCTGACCACCGCTCAGTGCGTCGTCCAGCTCACCGGAGCTCGCCGCGCTCTGCCCCGACCCATTCCATCACTGTCGTCCAGCTCAACGACCAGCAGCGCCTCGGGAGTTTCCCTCGCCGCGCCGCTCGCCTGCCTCAGCGCGCCGCACGTCGGTCCGGCGCCACCCAAGCCGTCATCTCAGCGCGCCGCACGCCGCCGAGTCTTGTCCCGAGCTGCTGCCACGCCCCAGGCTCCTTTTCCCCTTGCCAGAGACCCCGGCCACGCCACGGACTTGTCCCATCGCCGAGCTGCAGAGCTCGCCAGCTCACTCGCCGCTCCATCTATAAATAGGCCACCCGAGCGCCTCCCTCAAGCAGGCCACCACCGAGCATCCCCTCCTCTAGCTCCAGCGCCCTCTCCCTTCCCATCCACCATATCCGAACTCGCCAAGTCCTTCCCCAAGCCGAGCCGCGTTTCCCCTCTGGTCCGCATCAACCCGAGCCTTCCAAGCCCCAGAACCGAAGGCAACCGAGGCCGGAGCCCCGCCCTTTCCCTTGCACTTCCACCCCCATCCGGTGTGCAGCTCGTTGCCGACCGCCCTTATCCCAGGCACCGCCGACCACTCCAGCTGAAGCGCCGCCGCCGCCCTGTCTGAACCGAGTAGCTCAGGTAAGTGGGAGCTCATTCCCCAATCGGTAAGGATCCGGTTGTTTACTCCAGTGAAGGCGCACTCCCTTTTTACGTTTCCTCTGCCCAAACGTGTAAAACCAGAAGCATATTTAGTTCGGTAGTTTGTTCTTTTAGAGCCAGTGCAGCTTATTCAATTGAATCATGGTGCTAATGACCAGTTTCTATGAGAAGTTAACTTGGGTCCAGAAGAGTAAAAGCATGTAGCAACTTGTGCCTCAATCATATTTTCAAAACCTAAAGTAGTAAAGTCATAAACAAATAGGAATCTGGTTTAGGGCATTATTCCAATTCCTTTGAATCCCCATATACTTCATGCGAGTAGAATTCCAGAGGAACGTTTAATACTACCAGTGCATTAAAGATAACTCTAATGTCCGTGATTTCATAAGAACAAAGACTTCGAACAAGTAACCCTGATAACGCTAGTCCCTATACCTGATTAAAGAACATCGTTATTTCATGTGATTTCCGTGCATGATTTCCGGATTTTATTTGGAGTTCCATCGCTTGTTCTTATTCGCCGATCTTTTCCGACGTATAGTTAACGGAGTGCCGTACGTGCCGCGAGAGGATCCGACGTCACCTCCACCCCAAGATCAGGAACAGGACCTGGAGCTGCCAGGCAAGCTTTCCCTCCTTGAACATGTCGAATCCCATATTTGCAACGTTTAATTATTTTGTTTACGAAATCCTGCATGCTATTTTATTATCACCGATACTTCATGTTAGCAAAGTTATGCCGAATAGATGCATAAGCCCTAGGTTTGAAATCCGTCCCTTGTAACCCTAGGTCTAGTTAGTCGGCCGAAATCGACCGGCAAGGTAGTAGGAATATAAGCAGTAGCTGTGCTTAGACCTGCTCTAGTAAAATAAGTTTTGCAAAGTACGGGAGGGATATGGGATCAAAACCTCGGCTTGTTTATACATGCCGAGGAAATCTTTTAAAGAAATGTTTGTGAAAACCCCGCACGAAATGATGAAGGATTTTGGATTCGGGCGGGAATGCTAAGGGTGTTATGAGGATGTAGAGTAGCCGGATGCTGCTTGCGGAAGGAATGGTCGGGTAGCCGGTTGCTACCCGTGGAGCTGGTTGGTTATGGAGTCCCGCTCGAATCAGTTAAGGACCGAACCTAAGTGCCGCTGAATCAGTTCCCTCACCGTACGTCCACATGTCCTTTATGGGAAGGACTGGACCTGGTACCTCGTCTAATGCCGGAGCCCGGAATCGTGGGAAGTTAGGTTGTAGTGCTAGTGGATCCGGTAGATCCCTAGAGGATCTCCACGGGACTGCGTAGGGGGAAAGCTCTTCATGGGTCTCACCGTATTGTGGGGGTAAAGCTCAGTAGAGTCTTACAAGGTGCGTGGAACATGGTCCGACACAAAGGGGGAGAGTCCCACCCCTGTCATTCGTGATGCAGAGGATCGGGTAGTCCTCCTAGCGAGTCCGGCTCTGGCATGAACACGGGAGAAGGGTCTCGTTGTACTAGCCCTGCCAATACACCTCATGCGGTGTATCGTTAGCGCTCGGCATTAAGGGTGAACTACATCTTGTGGGTAAAGCCGTACAACCTCTGCAGAGTGTTAAAAACTATTCGAATAGCCGCGTCCTCGGTCATGGACATGAACTGGTAAGGCCACACACTGGTTAGAATATGTTTTGGTTGTGAAAGCTGGGAAAGGGATTAAGGACGTGGGCATGAGGTGCCCACAGGGGGCAATTTACGCTACCCGGATTGGTGGCTAGGAATTGCTGAAGAAAAGGCTAGCTACACTGCCGGGGTGGTGCGAGCGGAAGCCGAAAGGGTAAGCGGTGATGAGCGCGGCTATCCCGCGGAGGAAATAAAGGAGAGGTAGCAAGGGCTACCACGGAGGACGATGTGATACGTTGGGATCGTTGTTTTACAAAGTTCGCTTTCAATCTATTACTGTTATTTACAATACAAACTTACATTTCCGCACAACATGAAACCTAGGATAGAGCTCTCCTTTGAGATACCCCTTTGCATGAACTATGCCGTATTATTTCCCCGAGGGAAGAGCTTGCGAGTACATTCAATGTACTCACCTGGCTTGTTGATTTGGCCAGATGAAGAAGAAGAGTGGTGCTCTGAGGACGAGGTCAGCGACCACGAGGGCTAGGGCGTTCTCCCCAGTCAGTTGCCTGTGGATGGGCATATTGATGGGTTAATAACTGCGCTTTTGTTATTTTTTTTCCGCTGCTGCTTTTATTCGGCCAATCGGCCATGTTGTTGAATAAAGACCATAATGGCATAATTATGTAATATATTCGGTATTGTATGAGGATGTTATCGAGTTCTTGTGTGTACCGACTACTGATCCAGGGATCGGTACAGCAAACACGGGAGACGTATCCGGCCCTAAAACCGGGTACGCCACAGCTTGGTATCAGAGCCATACTGACTGTAGGAAACCCTAGCTAGCACGGCCGTTAGATAGGAATCCAAATAAAAAAAAATATTTTCTGAAGTCAAGATAAAAATTTCTGAAGATAACCTCTAGTATTCTCACCCTTTCTAGTATTTCCCTTATCCTGACCAATCTCTGAACATCTAAACTTACCTCATCTTGATTTTTAAAAAAAAATTTCGCAGATGGCAATTGAAAGGTTTGGAGAAACATGTGCCGCCACTGCCGGAGGATTTCCTCAGCTGCTGCGAGAAGCATTAGGACGATATGGAGGCATGGCCATACCGGAATACCACATTTATCAGGAGAAGAAATCAGAGACAATAACAGATTATTGGGCCAAAGTATTTATATTCAAAACAAATCCTGAAGACAGCCGAGTGTATGCCATCACCGGAACTCGCAGCTGGTCCCACGTTCTGGCCATCCAGTTGGCCGCATACAAGGCCCTGGTGCACCTTTGTTATGAGATGCCTGAGTTGAGAAGCTTCAGAGCCACAAGATATTTCCCACAGAGCCCACTAGAAGAAAACATTCGCCACTACACTTCCCCTGACGGCGAAGACGACCCCGCAGTAGTGAGTCTAGCTCACTTTGTGGAAACACAGGACTCCTTACTGCACTGTATGCTTGTCGAACTGGATCAAGTACAAGATGAGCTACAACATGCGCGGGAGCTGTTAAGCCAAGCCACCACTCAAGTGAACGCCAATGCAGTGCCTCCAGAGCCCCATGATATCCATGTTGTGAGTGAGACCGCACAGCCACCTCCACCCAAAAGGCACTGTGGCAACACCCAAGCTTATATTCGTCGGTTCACTCCAGGAGCCGGACCCTCCCGTGCCAATCCTATCATACCCAGTCCCACCCCCGTGCAGACCGCCGCATCGGATTCAGAAGAAGAAGAAGACCCGGAGGAGATTATTCCCGCCGAAGACGATGAAGTGCAGATCATGCCTTAAGCTTGTAGGATCTCCCTTAAGTTGTTGGTTTGGGCTAGTGTGCACCAAATAATGTAGACGTTGGTATGCTCCTGTATGATGTACTACTACTATGTATACCGTGTGAAGTACGCCACACCCGTAGGTGTTGTTTCGTACTCACACTACTAATATAAATAAAATGACCTATCCGGTCAGCAGTTGTGAAAGAATGTTTTATGGTCTACTCTTCTCCGTGAATCCCTCTTACCTGTCATTCAAAACGCGAATCTCGGGTACGGCAGGACACCTCGACACAACCCATTTATGAAGGTAGGTAGCCGTCACATCATAAGGGACATCTGTCTTCCTTACGACCAAAGCCATCACCTTCTTGCCCTATAAATACCCCCAACCTTTCCCCTCTTAACTCATTCCTCTCCGCTACCCTAAAGAGTAAGAAACCCTAGTACCCCTTCTTCTCTATACCATCTAAAGCAATGCCTCGCGGTGTGCTTTATGATGAAACCACCGCGGCAGGACTAGCAGGTTTTGTAGATGTCCTATGGACCGTCGCGCAGAGAGCCCTCGGTGCCACTCAGAGGCCCGAGTACGACGTCTACCAGGAGGAAGCCTCCAACCCCAACCATGTGTACTGGGCAGACGTACACATTTACCAAGCCGGCGCCAACCACGTCGCCACTTTCCACATCGCCGGGCATCCGATGCCCAACCCCGACCTAGCTATTCAGCTAGCAGCTTGGGAGGCCACCCTTCAACTTCACCCCGTAGTCCCAAGTATGCGTCGCCGAGCCTTCAGATTCTACCCCAGCCGCGCACCAGGAGGAGAAGTCATCTACGCCAGCACCCAGGCCGAGCAGGACGTCGCCGTCGTCCACCTCACCCAGTACCTCGTCGCCATGACGGAAGTCTTCATCCAGCTCATCGACACCCTTACCCGAGCACAGCATTCCGTCCCTCTTGTACCGCCCCGCCCCCATTCTCGAGATTCCAACCCGGCACCCGTTCAAGCACCGGCACCGGAAGACCCACCTCTGCTAGGAGTACCTGTGATGATGGGAGGCAGCTTTTTGCCAACCATGCCCGCCGATTATCTTCGGTTGTTTTCTACATATGCGGCCACCACTCGAGCCGCGCACCGCCACAGGAACACGGTCACCCCCAGAAACACCCCGATGCCCTCCGAGAATGGAGATGTTCACGGGGAGATACCCCTGACCCAGCCCACCAACCTGGACCTAGACCAGGTAGATTAGATAAGTAGGGAGTAGAGTAGTCGCCCCCGCCTAGCAATGATCTTAAGCCCCTATTTTGGTAATATTGTAATAGGGCTTAGCCCGCGCCCTTAGGCGCAATGTATGTGTAAGTGCCTCTATGTATTTTCCCTTTTATGCTGCAAAATGTTTCCTTGGTTTTTCATTCGCTTCTTGGTTGGTTGCCCCAACCACTGACAATCTGTGCAATGTGTTTGACCTTGAGTTTGTGCTACACCGTAAATCCCCTCTTCCCTCTTACCTCCTGCTGAAAGAGTTCAAACACCTGACCAACCCATTTACCACCTATGCAGATCGACAATGAGTCACAACACCAACAACAATTCCCAGGCCCGCAAAACAGGAGCAGATGCTCAGGGCAAGCTCCCGAAACCTGCTGAACCAACACACTCAAAGACACCCGTTGATCCCCAGAAGGCGAGATCTAATGCCAAGAAGTCACAATCCAAATCTCACGCAGAGTCCGTACCGAAGGGACAAGAAGTGCCTCCAGTCAACCCCAGCCGGAAGGAGGACCCAATGTCCCAGTGTGCTGAATCCGTCCACCAACCACAGAATTCCCAACCCGAAGAACCAACCCTGTTAGATATACTGAGAATCATAGGACGAAGCTGCGAAGCCACCCAGACTGCGGTGCAACACGCACTGTTACTTGGAAACCCTCCCAATAGAGCCAATAAACTATCGGAATTTCAGAGAACATCACCGCCTGTGTTTACCCAATCAACCGAACCACTTGACGCCGATGACTGGCTATTGGTGATTGAAGAAAAATTAGAAGTAGCCCGCTGTAATGAGCAAGAAAAGGTGCTCTATGCTACCCAGTACCTGCAAGGACCCGCGGCTGCATGGTGGAAGAGAATTCGAAGCACACAGCCTAAGGACACAGAGATCACCTGGGCGATGTTCAAGGAAATGTTTCGCAAACACCATATTCCCGCTAGTCTAATGGGGATTAAGAAACAGGAATTTTACGGACTGAAGCAAGGAACAATGACAGTCACAGAATACCTCCATAAGTTTACCCAGCTAGCCCGGTACGCGGGTGATGACTTGACCTCAGAGCAGGCTTTAACGGACAAGTTTATGAACGGCCTGCAGCAGATCCTTCAGTATCAATTATCCTCGCAGACCTTTACGGATTTGCAGCAACTGGTTAACGCTGCTCTGAACGTGGAAGAGAAACGTCGAGGCTTGATTGATACCCGCAAACGCAAGAGCGACAAGCACTTTGTCTCAGGAGAGCCCCGCCAACGCCCGCGTTATGAGAAGAAGACCGTCCATCGGACTGCTGCCCCGCAACAAAAGAGGACTATCCCATATGTTCCCCAGCACAGTACCCGCCACTTCCAGACTGCTCCAAGGAGCAATATCAGTAGCTACCCTGCCGAAGGCTCAAACAAGAACCAGGGGAACCGCAACTGCTTCTCGTGTGGTGAAAGCGGGCATTTTGCCCGAGAATGTCCTAAGAAAGCTCCAGAACACTCCGATCAACGCCCACGTCAAGGACACCCAATGCCAACCAGAAGCCAAGGATCCAAGGGAGCCCAGAACTTCAGCAAGGGACGTGTGAACCATGTCGACGCAGAGGAAGCTCAGGACGCAAGCGACGTGGTGATGGGTACGTTCCCTGTTAATTCAGTGCTTGCAACCGTATTATTTGATTCAGGCGCATCGCATTCATTTGTCTCAAAGAGATTCGTGGACAAGAACCGATTAGAAGCCCATCTTATGAAAACCCCCATGCAAGTAAGAACACCAGGATCGGTGGTTAAAACTAGGCATTGTTGCAAGAACGTAAGCATCCGCATAAGGGGGGTAGAGTTTCCAGCCAATCTGATTGTCTTAGGATCAGAGGATATAGATGTGATCTTAGGAGTGAACTGGTTACCCAAGTTCAAGGGAATCATCAATTTTGAAGCCAAAACCGTCACCCTCACCAATGCTCAGGGCCAAACGGTTAGTTTCTCTCCTAACCCACCCCGAAACAGTTCTAGCACCCTCAACCGTTTAACCACACCAGAGTTAAATCAAGTTCCAGTAGTGCAAGAATACCCCGATGTGTTTCCGGAAGAATTGCCAGGAATGCCACCAGACCGAGAATTGGAATTTGTGATTGAGTTGATACCTGGTACGGCACCAATAGCAAAGAGACCCTACCGGATGTCTGCCAACTACTTAGAGGAATTAAAGAAGCAGTTAGAAGAGCTTGAGGGCAAAAGATTTATTCGACCAAGCTCGTCACCATGGGGATCACCTGTATTGTTTGTGGAAAAGAAGGATAAAACACTTCGCATGTGTGTAGACTATAGAGCCTTGAATGAAGTGACTGTTAAAAATAAATATCCCCTCCCACGGATCGATGACCTATTTGACCAACTAAATGGAGCCCAAGTATTTTCCAAGATAGACTTAAGATCCGGCTATCATCAATTAAAGATCCGGGAACAGGATATACCAAAGACTGCTTTTACCACCCGGTACGGATTATATGAGTATACAGTCATGCCCTTCGGTTTGACCAATGCCCCAGCCTATTTTATGAACTTGATGAATAAAGTGTTCATGGAATACCTAGATAAATTTGTAGTGGTATTCATCGACGATATTCTAATCTACTCCAAGTCAGACGAAGAACACAAACAGCACTTGAGGATAGTATTGGAAAAGCTGAGAGAACATCGACTGTATGCCAAATTCAGCAAGTGTGAATTCTGGCTCAGAGAAGTTGGATTCCTCGGACATATAGTGTCCGCAGGAGGTATAGCCGTAGACCCAAGTAAGGTTAAGGATGTTCTTGATTGGAAGCCACCCAAAACTGTGACCGAAATCCGAAGCTTCCTAGGTCTAGCAGGGTATTATCGCCGCTTCATAGAAGGATTCTCGAAGCTGGCTAGACCCATGACCCAGTTATTGAAGAAAGATCAGAAGTTTCAATGGACGCAGAAGTGCGAGGATAGTTTCCAGGAAATGAAGAAGAGATTGACATCAGCACCTGTATTAACATTACCCGATCTCCAGAAGAGTTTCGACATCTACTGCGATGCATCCCGACATGGACTTGGATGCGTACTAATGCAAGACGGGAAAGTAGTCGCTTATGCTTCCAGGCAGCTACGCCCCCACGAAATGAATTACCCAACTCATGACCTGGAATTAGCAGCAGTAGTGCATGCCCTGAAACATTGGCGGCATTACCTCATTGGTAACCGCTGTGAAATATACACCGATCACAAAAGCTTGAAATATATATTCACCCAGTCCGATCTCAACATGAGACAGAGAAGATGGTTGGAGTTAATAAAGGATTATGACCTCGGAGTACACTACCATCCCGGAAAGGCTAATGTAGTGGCTGATGCCCTCAGCCGGAAACCAGCTACCCTGAACACCATACTTCAAGAAACCCGACCCGAGCTACATAAGGAATTTGAAAAGCTTAACCTTGGTTTAGTCGAAAGAGGTTTTGTGGCCAATTTGGAAGTGACCCCATCTCTCACGGCAAGGATCATAGAAGCTCAAAGGGGACATAAGAGCATAGAAGGTATCAAGGAAAAGATAAAGATTGGTAAAGCAAATGGATTTAGAGAAGATGATGAAGGAACCCTGTGGTTCGAAGATAGACTATGCGTACCCAACTGTGAGGAACTTAAGGGACTTATTTTGAAGGAAGCCCATGAATCCAGATATTCCATCCACCCCGGAGGTACAAAGATGTACCAAGACTTGAAGGAAAAGTTTTGGTGGCATGGAATGAAAAGAGAAATAGCAAGTTTTATAGCCCAGTGTGACATATGTCAGCGTGTGAAGGCCGAACATCAGAAACCCGCTGGTCTGCTTCAACCTATCAAAGTCCCCGAATGGAAGTGGGACGAAGTCGGTATGGATTTCATTGTGGGACTTCCGAGAACAAGAAAAGGGAACGATTCCATTTGGGTCATCGTAGACAGATTAACCAAAGTAGCTCACTTTCTGCCGGTCAAAACCAACTTCAGAGGAGATCAATTGGCCAAGCTATACCTAGCTAGAATAGTCAGTTTGCATGGAGTACCCAAACGGATAATATCAGATCGAGGCACTCAGTTCACCTCTAGATTTTGGGAACAACTGCACGAAGCCCTGGGAACCCGGTTAAATTTCAGCACAGCTTATCATCCGCAGACCGACGGACAAACGGAACGAGTGAACCAGATTTTGGAGGACATGCTGAGAGCATGTGCATTGACCTACGGCGATAGCTAGGAAGACAGTTTACCATACGCAGAATTCTCCTATAACAATAGTTATCAGGCCAGTCTGCAAATGTCCCCGTTTGAGGCATTATATGGAAGAAATGTAGGACCCCTCTAAATTGGTCCGAGACCGGCGAAGGAAAAATCTTCGGTCCCGATATTCTTCAAGACGCGGAAGAAAGAGTGAGATTCATCCAGGATCGATTAAAGGCAGCTCAGTCACGACAGAAAAGCTATGCTGACCCTAAACGGAAAGACGTCACGTTTAAACCGGGAGATTATGTGTATTTGCGAGTGACGCCTCTTAAGGGAACTCAGAGATTCAATGTCAAGGGCAAACTAGCACCTCGATACGTTGGACCATTCAAGATCGAAGGACGAAGAGGTGAAGTAGCATATCAGTTGGAACTACCACCGGAACTATCAGAAGTACATAATGTATTTCATGTGTCGCAGTTAAGGAAATGCTTGAAGCAGCCCACGAAGCAAGTTCAGTACCAGGATTTGAACATTGACAAGGATCTCACCTATAGAGAGCAACCCATCAAGATTTTGGAAAGTGCAGAACGTCGGACCAGGAATAAAAGCATTAAGTTTCACAAAGTCCAGTGGGAGAACCACACCGAAGAAGAAGCCACATGGGAACGAGAGGACTTCCTGAAGGACAAGTTCCCCCACCTGTTCCAGTCTGAGGAATCTCGGGGACGAGATTCTCCTTAAGGGGGGGTAGGTTTGTAACACCCCGATCTTCGTAAACCCGCTTATCCGCTTAATTGCATATAAATCAAACATGTTTAAACCCATCATGCATCCAATACACACACGAACCCGCGCACACGCACTATATACGCACCTAAAACCCTAAAACAATGCACGCACCGTATCCGTCACCGTGACGACGGTACCTCACCTCCGACCCATCCAGCACTAAGATAAGAGAATTATCTCAAATCCTATACCCCTGCCTCCCTCTACCGCACTCGGAAAACCCTAACCCTAGCTCCCCGATCTTTTCCGCCTATATAAGTTGTATTACCCAAAACCCTAACCGTGAAGCCAATCACTCCTCGACCTCTCCGGAAATTGCGAATAAATTCATGCGACAACCTAGCGACATATACAACACAAATATAAAATAAAATAATAATGTCCAGATCATATATAGCAGCATCGAAAATGACAAACCCTAGGACGAAATTATGAGTTGTTCTGCAACCCATAAAAGTAGAGTCCGGAAAATCCCAATAAATTTACACGGCGATCCCCTCATATTCAAAACTCCAAATAGGCAATAACATGAGCACGCCCAGTACAAAAAATCCCGCACAGCCAGCACCAAACACCTTTGCATAAGTTGGCTTCACGCACGAAATCACGGGAAACCTATACCCCAAGAAGTACCAAAACCCACATGGAGCTTTCCCATGATAATTCCAACCTGCCTGAGTGCTCCAGCAACTCCCTCTTGTCTTGTACTCCTTGACCCTAGTTCATGACTTGACAAATCAAACACTGACACCCACTAGGATCCCCTCTTGGCCACATTAGGACAGGATTCAACACACCTGTAGTCGTCGAACACCTAGGCCGTCAACCCTGGCAATTCGGACACGCACACATTTGCACAATCAGGCCTGGACACGCGAATGCCGCCGATGGCGTGAGCTGGCCGCGCCCCGGGGCTGGCATCGGCATGCCATTGGATGCACGGCTGCTCTGACCACCGCTCAGTGCGTCGTCCAGCTCACCGGAGCTCGCCGCGCTCTGCCCCGACCCATTCCATCACTGTCGTCCAGCTCAACGACCAGCAGCGCCTCGGGAGTTTCCCTCGCCGCGCCGCTCGCCTGCCTCAGCGCGCCGCACGTCGGTCCGGCGCCACCCAAGCCGTCATCTCAGCGCGCCGCACGCCGCCGAGTCTTGTCCCGAGCTGCTGCCACGCCCCAGGCTCCTTTTCCCCTTGCCAGAGACCCCGGCCACGCCACGGACTTGTCCCATCGCCGAGCTGCAGAGCTCGCCAGCTCACTCGCCGCTCCATCTATAAATAGGCCACCCGAGCGCCTCCCTCAAGCAGGCCACCACCGAGCATCCCCTCCTCTAGCTCCAGCGCCCTCTCCCTTCCCATCCACCATATCCGAACTCGCCAAGTCCTTCCCCAAGCCGAGCCGCGTTTCCCCTCTGGTCCGCATCAACCCGAGCCTTCCAAGCCCCAGAACCGAAGGCAACCGAGGCCGGAGCCCCGCCCTTTCCCTTGCACTTCCACCCCCATCCGGTGTGCAGCTCGTTGCCGACCGCCCTTATCCCAGGCACCGCCGACCACTCCAGCTGAAGCGCCGCCGCCGCCCTGTCTGAACCGAGTAGCTCAGGTAAGTGGGAGCTCATTCCCCAATCGGTAAGGATCCGGTTGTTTACTCCAGTGAAGGCGCACTCCCTTTTTACGTTTCCTCTGCCCAAACGTGTAAAACCAGAAGCATATTTAGTTCGGTAGTTTGTTCTTTTAGAGCCAGTGCAGCTTATTCAATTGAATCATGGTGCTAATGACCAGTTTCTATGAGAAGTTAACTTGGGTCCAGAAGAGTAAAAGCATGTAGCAACTTGTGCCTCAATCATATTTTCAAAACCTAAAGTAGTAAAGTCATAAACAAATAGGAATCTGGTTTAGGGCATTATTCCAATTCCTTTGAATCCCCATATACTTCATGCGAGTAGAATTCCAGAGGAACGTTTAATACTACCAGTGCATTAAAGATAACTCTAATGTCCGTGATTTCATAAGAACAAAGACTTCGAACAAGTAACCCTGATAACGCTAGTCCCTATACCTGATTAAAGAACATCGTTATTTCATGTGATTTCCGTGCATGATTTCCGGATTTTATTTGGAGTTCCATCGCTTGTTCTTATTCGCCGATCTTTTCCGACGTATAGTTAACGGAGTGCCGTACGTGCCGCGAGAGGATCCGACGTCACCTCCACCCCAAGATCAGGAACAGGACCCGGAGCTGCCAGGCAAGCTTTCCCTCCTTGAACATGTCGAATCCCATATTTGCAACGTTTAATTATTTTGTTTACGAAATCCTGCATGCTATTTTATTATCACCGATACTTCATGTTAGCAAAGTTATGCCGAATAGATGCATAAGCCCTAGGTTTGAAATCCGTCCCTTGTAACCCTAGGTCTAGTTAGTCGGCCGAAATCGACCGGCAAGGTAGTAGGAATATAAGCAGTAGCTGTGCTTAGACCTGCTCTAGTAAAATAAGTTTTGCAAAGTATGGGAGGGATATGGGATCAAAACCTCGGCTTGTTTATACATGCCGAGGAAATCTTTTAAAGAAATGTTTGTGAAAACCCCGCACGAAATGATGAAGGATTTTGGATTCGGGCGGGAATGCTAAGGGTGTTATGAGGATGTAGAGTAGCCGGATGCTGCTTGCGGAAGGAATGGTCGGGTAGCCGGTTGCTACCCGTGGAGCTGGTTGGTTATGGAGTCCCGCTCGAATCAGTTAAGGACCGAACCTAAGTGCCGCTGAATCAGTTCCCTCACCGTACGTCCACATGTCCTTTATGGGAAGGACTGGACCTGGTACCTCGTCTAATGCCGGAGCCCGGAATCGTGGGAAGTTAGGTTGTAGTGCTAGTGGATCCGGTAGATCCCTAGAGGATCTCCACGGGACTGCGTAGGGGGAAAGCTCTTCATGGGTCTCACCGTATTGTGGGGGTAAAGCTCAGTAGAGTCTTACAAGGTGCGTGGAACATGGTCCGACACAAAGGGGGAGAGTCCCACCCCTGTCATTCGTGATGCAGAGGATCGGGTAGTCCTCCTAGCGAGTCCGGCTCTGGCATGAACACGGGAGAAGGGTCTCGTTGTACTAGCCCTGCCAATACACCTCATGCGGTGTATCGTTAGCGCTCGGCATTAAGGGTGAACTACATCTTGTGGGTAAAGCCGTACAACCTCTGCAGAGTGTTAAAAACTATTCGAATAGCCGCGTCCTCGGTCATGGACATGAACTGGTAAGGCCACACACTGGTTAGAATATGTTTTGGTTGTGAAAGCTGGGAAAGGGATTAAGGACGTGGGCATGAGGTGCCCACAGGGGGCAATTTACGCTACCCGGATTGGTGGCTAGGAATTGCTGAAGAAAAGGCTAGCTACACTGCCGGGGTGGTGCGAGCGGAAGCCGAAAGGGTAAGCGGTGATGAGCGCGGCTATCCCGCGGAGGAAATAAAGGAGAGGTAGCAAGGGCTACCACGGAGGACGATGTGATACGTTGGGATCGTTGTTTTACAAAGTTCGCTTTCAATCTATTAC
Source organism: Stipa capillata (assembly GCA_019208055.1). Taxonomy (NCBI): domain Eukaryota; kingdom Viridiplantae; phylum Streptophyta; class Magnoliopsida; order Poales; family Poaceae; genus Stipa; species Stipa capillata. The sequence goes on along the minus strand of JAGXJF010002856.1, from coordinate 355,392 downwards.
TGTTATTTACAATACAAACTTACATTTCCGCACAACATGAAACCTAGGATAGAGCTCTCCTTTGAGATACCCCTTTGCATGAACTATGCCGTATTATTTCCCCGAGGGAAGAGCTTGCGAGTACATTCAATGTACTCACCTGGCTTGTTGATTTGGCCAGATGAAGAAGAAGAGTGGTGCTCTGAGGACGAGGTCAGCGACCACGAGGGCTAGGGCGTTCTCCCCAGTCAGTTGCCTGTGGATGGGCATATTGATGGGTTAATAACTGCGCTTTTGTTATTTTTTTTTCCGCTGCTGCTTTTATTCGGCCAATCGGCCATGTTGTTGAATAAAGACCATAATGGCATAATTATGTAATATATTCGGTATTGTATGAGGATGTTATCGAGTTCTTGTGTGTACCGACTACTGATCCAGGGATCGGTACAGTAAACACGGGAGACGTATCCGGCCCTAAAACCGGGTACGCCACACAGCGATTATACAATGCTTACACGACTTTGGGGCTGCTTCCGGTCTGCACACAAATGTCTCAAAAAGCAATGCATTCCCAATCAGATGCCAGGATGTTGATCTACAGCCAATCTCTCATTTATTCCCAGCTGAGTTCAAACACTTCCCATGTACTTACCTTGGTCTTCCGCTGCACACATCCAAACTGAAAAGAGCAGACTTTCAACCGATGTTCGACAAGCTATCTGCGAAGCTGGCGGGTTGGAAAGGGAAATTCCTTAACAAGGCAGGAAGACTGACGCTGATCAACTCGATCCTGTCCCCATGCTTAGTGTACCTCCTCTCAGCATTCAAGTTGCAAAAATGGGCAATTAGGAAGGCTGAAAGAATCATGCGGGCATTCCTCTGGAGGGGGGAAGAGGACTGCTCGGGCGGACATTGTCTAATAAATTGGAGACAGGTATGTAAGCCGAAGAACATGGGGGGGCTCGGAGTAAAGGACATCCAAAGGTTCGGATCAGCTCTTCGGCTAAGATGGCTATGGATGGAGTGGGCATCTAACCTGAAACTGTGGCATGGGCAAGCAACTCCCTGCGATGAGAACGACAGGAACCTGTTTGACGCCTCAACAACGATCACAATTGGCAAGGGCGATAGAGCTAAATTCTGGACCTCCAGATGGCTTAATGGAAGGAAACCAAAGGATGAGGCGCCGGCTTTATTTGCAATCGTTAAAAGGAGACACAGGACTGTCGAATACGAGCTTCACGACAACAGATGGTTAAAACCACTTCACAGGATTAACACAAATGAACAGGCTTGCCAATTCATCAAGCTATGGGAGCTAATTGCCCAGGTTCCAAGAGATATACACCAGGAGGACGCAATTACCTGGCGATGGTCAGACTCAAAGCAATATTCGGCAAAATCAGCATATCATATCCAGTTCGTAGGATCCATTCCATCAATACAGAGCGACTTCATCTGGAAGGCGAAGGCGGAGAATAAGTGCAAGATTCATGCCTGGTTAACTCTCCAGAACAGAATTTTGACCGCTGACAGATTACAAGCTAGAGGATGGCCCAACGGAGTAATCTGCACGCTATGTGGAAACTCGCCGGAAACGGCAACTCACTTATCCCTTAACTGTGCCTTCGCTAGACAGGTTTGGAGGAAGCTAGCGGCGCTTAATCGATTAGAACCCTCTGAAATTTTAAGTGACCCAGATCAAACGCTACAATTATGGTGGCAATCTTGTGGAGCAGCACTAAGTCAAGAGGAGAAGAAGACACGCTATGGTATGTTGATTTACGGACTCTGGAGTCTCTGGAAGGAAAGGAACAGACGCCTTTTCCAGAACCAGTTCAGAACGGCGGGCGAGATTGCTTCCCAGGCAATGGACAACATCAGAACTAGAAACAGAGCACTTCAGCAAAATGAGGGAGAGAGAGGAGAAATACAGCCTGAGTAATCGTTTTCAAAATTTCTAGCTGAGAGTTTGTATATAGCTTATCTCTGAATTATGTAAAACTTGACTTCTTTCCGCTATAAGAAAGGCAGAGCTCCTGCCATTTCCTTCAAAAAAATAATGTTAGTGATTGACATCTGTTTGATGATGGTTTGTACAATTCAATTGCTTGGGTATCTCTAATGTGGATTGACACACTCAACAAGATGAACAGTACTCGCATCGTTCAAAATGTGTTTTGTCTATGGTTTTCTAAACGATTAGTAACCTGAAATGGATTTGACATTCTGTGCAATGAATAAAATTGCTGTTTTGAGAATTTTTATTCGCATCTCCTTGATTGATGCTGGAAGTGTTGTAGAACCTAGCATATAGTATGAATTTATGAATTGTATTTGTATGACTGTAACGAGCTAACAGTTTAACATCTTGTTTTGAAGGATACTCGACGCCGGTTTGCCTTTGGAGCCATATGAGTGGTACTTGGACCTTCGGCGCTTTGGATCTCTCAAGCACAGTGGATTTGGCCTGGATTTTGAGAGAATGCTCCTTTTTGCCCTCGGTCTCGAGAACATTAGAGATGTCATCCCATTCCCAAGGTACACTAGGAAGGCTGATCTTTGAATAGTTGCCGTCTTCTGTCTGAAGTAGAAGAATGTGGAATCCACAATGCATTTGTAGTTTGAAGCATAGTTCGTTGTTCCGGTCAGTTGGTCTAGGTTTATGATAGCCTGTACGTTATCTTTTTGCGAAATTCAGTCTAACAAAAAGATAAATGAAAATTGTGGACGGACGGAGCATATATATTGACCTTTGACAGTGGAGACAGGACTGCACACTGTGCTTTGCTATAATCATGTCAACCTCGGTTCTGTACTGATTTGGTGGCACAGCATCTTTTCTTTTGTGAGCGCCTTTCCCGCCCGCGTGCGCCAGACCGGAGCCGCAGTCGCAGCCCCCCTCCGCGTGTGCCTGGAAGGCGAGCATCGGGCTGGGATGTGCGCCCTCCAAGGACTGCCAGCAGGGGCGGCGATCAGGGAGAGCGATCAGACTACGGACGCAATAGGAGAGGGGGAGGACGCCGCAGAGGACACTCAGCCAGAGGAGCCAACCCACCAGATGAACCCGCAGGAGAAGACAACTCAGTGCGAGAACGATCACGGTCTCCAGCAGGGCGTTTCAAGTCTCCACGTGTTCGCGAAGACACACAGCTGATGTGCGAACCCCTAACAGAAATCATCGCGCAAGTCCGACATCTCTCCGTCGACCCCCTCGGCAACAGGGACCCCATGCTGGAGGAGGCCCAATCTGCAGTTCCCCCCGCAGTCCGCCTGCTCGAGCCGCACGGGCAAGGAGCTTGCCATGACGAGCAGCTCACCATCCAGCAGGAGGACTTCCAAGCCCCTGCATTGGAGACCGACTCAGGAGGATCGGAGGTGGACGATGACATGACTTTAGCCCAATTTAGGCAGCTGGTGACTCGGCCGCTTCCTCCTCCGCTGATCCAATCCATGCCATGTACTAGAAGCAAAGCCAGATTAGCAGAACAAGCAGGAATCAAGGGCAAGGAGAAGATAAACAGGGGCTCAAAAGGAGCAAACACTATGGGCCTCTCGGTGATGGAAAAAGCCAGGACTTTGCTGATGAAGAAGCTTGGAATCCTGCAGGCTGAAGATGATCCCACGGCAGCTCACTTTGCTCGATACAAAGATCTTTTCAAAGAGCCGCTGACAGAGGATACGGTGGTTGCTTTTGCCACTCTCGCAGGAGCTCTGGGAAAGATAGACGTCAGCGCCGCGCTTGGTGCCGCAGCCTAACTCGGCTACCGCCTGATCTCAGGAGTCTATCTTCTATCTATGTTTAAATTTATTTTCCTTTGCCTAGGTTTCTCTGTTGTGCTACTCCGGTCCCAGGGTGTTCTGTTGGGCGATGTGTTGTTGCTGCGCCGCCCTTTTGAGATGTTTGTTGAACTTGTGCCAGCCAGTTTGTTGGCGCAGGCCCCCCTATCTAAGCGCCATGCGCCTGATGTTGTGTCTTCGGTACCCTTCCTCCTTCTGGGTGTGTGCTACCTGCTCGTGTATACAGGTTTCAGCAAAGCAGATCAAATGGCTAGCCCCGCACATCACAGAAAAAACAGGGAAACGACGATATCCTCCACATGTCTCTGCACAAATTAAGAACAATCTCCTGGAACGTGCGAGGCCTAAATAGTATTGCGCGTAGAGATGCAGTGCGCGAAGCCATTTATCAATGCAGGGCAAACATCGTTTGCTTACAGGAAACCAAACTAGCTTTAGTGGATGACAACTTAATCATGCAGGTGCTAGGACGAGACTTCATACCTAACTACTGCTTCCTACCGGCTAATGGAACCAAGGGTGGAATTCTGCTTGCCTGCTCAAATCAGTTTTTCAGCTTAACAGATCCAGTGCTCAAACTTTTCTCCCTAACAGCCACTATCAACCATCTAGACTCCGATCTTAAATGGTCATGCACGGGAGTATACGGACCGCACTCAGAACAGGATAAAACCCTCTTCCTACAAGAGCTCCGGCAGCTAAGCACGACGACGCTTGATAAGTGGTTAATTACAGGGGATTTTAACCTCATCCTCAAAGCTTCCGACAAAAATAATAACCACATTAACACGAGGCTAATCCGTGCATTCAGAACGACAATTGATGACCTCCAAATCCGCGAGATCAAACTTCATGGGCGCAGGTTCACCTGGTCCAACGGACAGACGGCTCCGACGATGTCAAACATTGACAAAGTGTTGTGTTCCACAGAATGGGAGGCTCAATTTCCAGATGTAATCCTCCAAGCTGTATCCTCGATGATTTCAGACCACTGCCCTCTAATGCTTACAGACGAACAACGCACGGCTAATTCTAGATCCTTCAAATTCGAAAACTGGTGGATGAAACTACCAGGACTAGAGAACGAAATCCAACAGAGCTGGTCCAAACCCGTGCTAACAACAGATGCTCTCCGATGCCTTCATATAAAGCTCAGTCGCCTCTCCAAAAAACTGTTACGCTGGAAGCATACTCTCATCGGCAACACAAAGATGCAATTCGCCCTCTCAGCAGAAATTATACTGCAACTAGATGCGGCACAGGAGCACAGACCTCTATCATCTCTAGAGCATGCCCTTCGGACTTGTCTAAAGTCCAAACTCCTGGGCTTAGCAGCGGTACAGAAAGCGCGAGCCAAGCAGCGATCCCACCAACATTGGATAAAAGAAGGAGACGCAAATACAAGATTTTTTCACCTAAAGATTAACGCAAGAAACAGGCAAAATCGTATTCCCTGTCTCAGGGTCAATGATCAGGACGTTTACAACCAGAAAGACAAAAAGGAAATTGCAGAAAAACACTTCACCGATTTCTTGGGATCCAAGGAACAGCGCGCGCATACCCTCAACTGGAGTGCCGTTGGTATTCGAAGAAGGAACCTGTCTCATCTAGAGACAGACTTTACGGAAGAGGAGATCAAGAGTGCTATTGATAACATGCCAACAGACAAAGCGCCTGGACCAGATGGTTTCACCACAGGTTTCTTCAGGCGGTACTGGCAGATCATAAGAACTGATTTCATTCTCGCCATCAAACAATTCTCTGATCTCCAAACCAACAGGCTCAACCTCCTCAACGAAGCAGACATAGTGCTCATACCAAAGAAGACTCAACCTACTTGCCTGAAGGACTACATGCCAATTAGCTTGATCCATTCCTTCGGAAAAATTGTCTCTAAGATGATGGCTGCTCGTCTAGCTCCGGAGCTAAACAAAATCCTTTCCACGACACAGAGTGCATATACAAAAGGGAGGAGCATCCAAGACAATTATTTGTTCATCCAGAACACCATTCAATCACTGCATAAACGCAGGATCCCCGCCCTCTTCCTCAAGCTTGACATACAGAAAGCATTTGACTCAGTGAGCTGGGAGTATATGCTAGAGCTATTTGCTGAATTGGGATTCGGGCACAGGTGGCGTAACTGGATCGCCAACCTCTTCAGATCATCCTCTTCCCGGATCATCATCAACGGAGAGCGTACCGGCCGAGTTTGGCATAAAAGAGGAGTCAGACAAGGAGATCCTCTCTCCCCCTCCTGTTTATTCTAGCGATCGAACCAATACAGCTAATCATTCGCGCGGCCATGGAAAGGAACCTGATCAATCCACTTGCAGGAGTGCCAAATGAACTCAGAATCTCCCTATACGCGGACGATGCGGCAATACTCGCTAATCCAGATATGCCGGAGATACGAGTGATCCTCCAATGCCTGCAGGATTTCGGAGCTGCTACGGGGCTGCACACCAACGTGCTCAAGAGCGATTTTTACCCCATCAGATGTCAGCAGGCTATTCTCCAACCCATCACCCAGCTATTCCCGGCTGAATTCAAGCACTTTCCGTGCACATATCTAGGTCTCCCGCTGCATACAACAAGGCTAAGAAGAGCAGATTTGCAGCCCATTTTTGATAAGCTTTCAGCGAAGCTGGCAGGGTGGAAAGGAAGGCTCCTGAACAGGGCGGGCAGGTTGACCCTCATCCAATCAGTTCTCACGCCATGCCTAGTCTATCTCCTCTCAGCAATCAAAGTTCAGAAATGGGCGATTAACAAAGCTAATAAGCTCATGAGAAAGTTCCTGTGGAGGGGCGACGGAACCTACTCAGGAGGTCACTGTCTAGTTAGTTGGCGTCAAGTTTGCAAGCCAAAGAGCATGGGAGGACTTGGCATCAAAGATATCGAAAAGTTCGGCACAGCCTTGAGGCTAAGGTGGCTATGGATGGAATGGAGCTCATGCCCAAAACCGTGGCATGGACAGGCGACTCCTTGTGACGAAAAAGACAAAGCTCTCTTCGAAGCCTCAACGCAAATCACAGTAGGAAAAGGAGACAGGGTCAAATTTTGGACCTCTAAATGGCTAAATGGTCTGAAACCAAAAGACGAGGCGCCAGCGCTCTATGCGATTGTCAAGAGGAGGAACATATCAGTCCAGTTTGAGCTCCAAGATAACCATTGGCTTGCACCGCTCCGCAAAATCAACACAACCGAGCAAGTACGGCAATTCATCAAACTTTGGAATCTAATCACCGGCTCCACGCGGAATTTACAGGATGAAGACAGCATATCTTGGCATTGGACAAGTTCGAAGCAGTATTCCGCAAGCTCAGCGTACGAGATTCAATTTCAGGGATCCTTTCCATCAATGAAGAGCGAAAGCATTTGGGAAGCAAGCGCAGAAAACAAATGTAAAGTGCATGTATGGCTAGCCCTCCAAAACAAGCTTCTCACAGCAGATAGATTACAGGAGAGAAGATGGCCAAACGGGGAGACATGCACTCTTTGCGGAAACCATCCCGAGACTGCACTGCATGCATCTCTCACATGCGCCTTCGCCCGACAGGTCTGGAGAAGAATTGCCGCGTTCAACGGACTGTCTCCTCATCAACTCCTTGGAAATGCAGGAGACACTTTACAATCCTGGTGGGAAGCTTGTGGCGACAATCTAAATCACACTGACAAGGCAAAGCGATACGGTGTCCTAACATACGGCCTTTGGAGCCTGTGGAAGGAACGAAATGGAAGGATTTTTCAGAATCACTTCCGAACAATCGACGAGGTCGCCGTCAAGGCAGCTGAGAGCTTTAGAGCAAGAATCAGAGCTGTCCGACGGGGAGATACTGACAGTGAAGATCTTTCGTTGTAATAAGTAGCTGCTAATTGCTTTGCCGGGCGAGATGTTTGTATTTATCCTAAATTAGAACTCTGTATAACTTGTTTTCCTATCCTCTATAAGAAAGGCAGAGCTCCTGCCATTTTCTTCAAAAAAAGAGGCATTAGCACAGCATCTTCTGGTTGATGCCATGGTGTAACATGCATGTCAGTGTGAACAAAACAATAATTACGAGGTTTCTGATAAACTTGACAGGTGGTATTGCAAAAGCAACAGTGCCATTTCTTAAGTTTTCTAATGGAACAATCACACAAGATGAATAATAAACTTAATTGTTGTTTAGTTTTCTCTAATGGACATCACACGATGGAATATATCCATGTTCACGTCTGACACCTGTAAGGAACACCAACCCTTCTGATCATCTTCCTCTGTCTTAATGACAGTGTTCTTAAAACACATGACCAATTGAAAAAGAAGAAGACAAGACCTTATTGACCTAGTTTCCAATCCGACATATGAGAAAACATTAAGCCATTTAGTTAACCGGTATCAGTTTTGTCATTATTAGCTAGTAATATTAGTACTCCCTCCTTCCTAAAATGTAACATGTATTTTAATTGGTTAAGACAAAGTTTTAATCAATAATTACTTTATTAGTACGTGGTTATATGATATAAAGTTGATTTCATAAGATTCATATGTAAAAGTATTTATTTATGATTATGATTATGACTTTGTATCACATAAACTATATAATAATAGAGTAATTATTGGTCAAAACCTTGTTTTAACCCATTAAAATATGCCTTACATTCTGGGATAAGAGAAGTACAATATATCTTCTGGTTGATGCCATTGATCTTGTGGGAATCAAATTAATGCAATTATTGGTCTAGAAAAACATGAGTGCAGCTATATATTGAGATATTGGATGGCTCAGAGAGCAGGTAATGCATGCTTAGTTCATATGACTGAATCACACGCAATTGGCATAACAAAATGCACTGTTATATTTTGCAATTCTGTGTGCAGAGAAAGCATAAGTGGTGTCCCTAAACATTTTGACCGCTTTTTCTTAAGGAATATATATCTTCTAGGACAGGTATGATAGTGATCACCGTTGACAAAGTTCAGATTCATATATATCACTTTTGTCGCATGTACATGTACGGGTATCTCTCTCTCAGTGATTGGATTCAATATATTCAGAACTTAAAAGGAAGAATAAATTAACACTGCTGAGTTCACACATCATATACTACAGCAGTTAGTAGTCAGTACTTAATTAGTACTCCTTAGTCCTTACGAATATTTGTAAACTTTTGACGCGTGAACAAATCATACTCATGGAAAAAAAGTCGACGAAATTTCAACAAAATTTCTGAAATTTTGATAATTTTGGTGGGTCCCGAAATTTCTCCAATTCGGTCAAAAAAATTGGTTTGACTAAATTTTGAGCAAAATTTGGTCAAAATGCAAATTCGGTCAAATTTGGCCAAATTTTGGTCAAAATTCAAACTGGTTTGGGGTATTGTTTTCCGAAATTTCTGAAATTTCAGTGGGTCTCAAAACTTTTCTTAAAGCGAATTTTTTTTCCTTGATCATACTACCGATCCCTTGCTACACATCAGCCTCAGAATTTTGTCCGGATTAGCATAGGATCAGCTGGCGAATGCCGTCTTCGAATCAGTGCAACTAACTGTCATCACTAATTAACATAGGAGACAGAGACAGTGCAGGTATCATTAACTGATCAAACACATACTATTATCAAGTGTAACCAAGATGTTATACGGACCAAGCCAATAGGTGAATTAAGAAATTGACCTTATATATTGTGATGCATAAGTCACTCCATCCCCACAGAGTAACGAACGGTTAGCTAAGCTCCTCCGGGAGGAGGAGCTAAAATGGTACCAACGAGCTAAGGTTCAAAACATCCTAAATGGCGACAATAACACTCGTTATTTCCATATAGTTGTAAATGGCAAACACAGAAAACAATGTATTTTTAGTCTCGAACAGGACAAGGGCACTATTGAGGACGAAGCACCTTTAAATGCCTATATCACTAGGCCTATATCACCAAGTACTATAAAAATCTTTTCGGCCCAGCCGAGACTACACTTTTTTCCATGGTCGAATCTCGATGTGGGGATATCTCTCAGGTCATGGATGTCGAGAATGAGTTTCTCACTACGCCCTTTACTGAGGACGAAATCCGAGCTGTAGTGTTTGACATGGCGCATAACAAGGCACCCGACCTAGATGGCTTTCGAGCGAAATTTTATCAAGCATTCTGGGACATCATCAAGGTGGATTTGATGGATTTGTTCCATGAGTTGCACTCTGGTAGACTACCGTTGTTTAGTCTTAATTTTAGCATAATTATGCTTCTTCCAAAAGTTAAAGACGCAAATCGAATTGAACAATACAAGCCAATATGTCTGTTGAATGTTAGTTTCAAAATTTTCACAAAGGTTGCCACTAATCGTCTAAACAGTGTGGCCGACCATATAGTGCGTCCAACACAAACGGCTTTTATGCGGGTACGTAATATTCTTGAGGGAGTAGTCATTTTGCATGAGACTATACATGAGCTACATCGTCAGAACCTGAGCGGTGTCATCCTTAAAATTGATTTTCAGAAGACCTATGACAAAGTCCAGTGGCCTTTCTTGCTACAGACTCTGCGGATGAAGGGTTTCTTGCCAAAGTGGGTTTCTTGGGTGGAGTCTTTTGTATCTGGGGGTAGTGTAGCTGTTAAAGTCAATGGGGATGTTGGACCTTATTTTCAAACAAAAAAAGGGCTCCAACAGAGTGATCCTCTCTCCCCACTGTTGTTCAATATTGTGGCTGACATGTTAGCCGTCCTGATTGAACGTGCTAAAATGGCCGGGCAAATTTCTGGAGTGGTGCCACACCTTATTGATGACGGCTTATCGCTTCTACAGTATGCCGATTGCACTATTATCTTTATGGATCATGACCTTGATAAGGCTAAGAATATGAAGCTATTGCTTAGTGTTTTCGACTGGCTCTCAGGTTTAAAAATTAATTTCCATAAGAGTGGATTGTTCTGTTTTGGTGCAACTCAAGCTGTGTCTGAACAATATTCTGAGTTATTTGGCTGTAAAATGGGTGCCTTCCCCTTGCGCTATCTAGGCATTCTGATTCATTATCGGAGGCTGAGGAACGTGGATTGGAAAGATGTTGAGGAAAGATTTGACAAACGACTTAGTAGTTGGAAAGGTAAAGGCCTATCCAGCAGCGACAGACTGGTGTTGGTCAATTCAGTTCTTAGCAGCTTGCCTGCATTCATGATGTCTTTCTTTCTACTGCCAAGGGGGATTCTCCGTAAACTCGATTACCTTCGCTCTAGGTTTTACTGGCAAAGCAATGATCATAAAAAAAGTATCGTCTGGCGCAATGGAGCATTCCGTGCCGTCCTAAGAATCAGGGTGGTTTAGGAATCCTCGATTTGGATGCCCACAATACTTCTCTACCTGTAAATGGCTCTTTAAGTTACTCACAGAGGATGGAATTTGACATCAACTATTGCGTAATAAATACATCGGGTCCAAGCCGCTTTCACAGGTTATGTGGAAGCCAGGGGATTCGCATTTCTGGAATGGGCTTATGAAGGTTAAGAGCCATCTGTTTCGTTTTGGTGCCTTCACTATTGGAAATGGCACCCAGGTTCGCTTTTGGGAAGATCGGTGGTTGGGCAATAATCCCTTACGAGACCGGTATCCGTGTCTATACAACATTGTCCGCTGCAAGCAGGATACTGTTGCCGAGGTTTTGCAGACTTTTCCTCCGCAAATATCTTTTTGATGGGATCTCATTGGGACTAAATTAGTAGAGTGGAATGTGTTACTTCCGCGTCTTGCTAACATATGCTTATCTCAAGGGTAGAACGATTTTCGATGGAATCTCAACCCGAATGGGCAGTTCTCGGTCAAATCAGTATACCTTGCTGTATTACATACTGATGTACCAAACATGAATCAGAGGTTATGAAAACTAAAAGTCCCATTAAAAGTTATGATATTCCTATGGTATCTCCATCGGGGGATGGTCTTAACTAAGGACAACTTAGCTAGACGACGTTGGCAAGGGAGCCAAAAGTGTTGTTTTTGTCATAGTAAATAGACAATTCAACATCTTTTTTTCAACTGTCGTTTTGCACGTTCTGTATGGTCAATCATCTATGTGGCTTTTGGTCTTTTCCCGCCTTTCCAACTTGTTTGGCAATTGGCTTCGTGGAATTAGGAAAGATTTGAAAATTAAAATCTTGGTGGGGGCGGCCACCCTTTGTTGGTCATTGTGGCTATGCAGAAATGATATGATTTTTGATAAGAGAATAATATCTTCTTCGTTGCAGGTTATATACTTATGTACACACTGGCTCCGTACTTGGGCTATACTTCAGCAGCCGGGTTCTCGGGATATGGTTGCGGTGGTGTGCACACACTTGGAGCGGGTGGTCAAGGAGGTCTTCACCCAACATAGATGGCGGTTTAGGCTTCGGATTGAAACCCCATAGTCTTAGTTTTTGTTCTACATTTACGAATTCTTTTAGCTTATTTTTCTTTTCTGCTTGTGTGGATCTTTGACTGTGTGCATCCTAGTTATGTAGAGAACGAGAGTGAACTCTTATGATTATATCACCTTGATGTTACGATAAGAGTCAATAAAAATTTCTTTTATCAAAAAAAGCGTCGTGCTTACGATCCATGCAACAAAAGCTATAGCCATACCAGAAAAACTAAAGTGCTTACTGCGAATTGCAACGTCAATGCACATATAGTCTCAGCTTGGAATGATTAAGCTATCAGCGTCCTGTTCTGATCTGATCTGTCCTTATTGAGACAGACATACACACGGCATCATCTGCAATGCTGAGTGTCACCGTGCGACATGCATGCTACCTTTGTCAGCAAGGGCTGAACTAAGTCTAGTGCTGCCGGCGCCTCGGATCAAAACCCCTTGAAGCCTACTCAGAAAATTACCATAAGTTTGGTGTACACGGTCCAGCTCAATCTAGCCCGGCCGAGGCTTGATTAATCTATAGCTCCGTTATGTCAGTCGGTTTCTGCTTTTCACCATGCAAAAGGGTTGATTATTGCAAGACGACCCGAGTTTTGCAACGGATGGAGCACTAAAATCTCTGCCTCTTCGTGTGCTTGTTGTTACTAACTACTAACTGGTGACTGGGGTGTAGTACATATATGATGTGTGAACTCGGCAGTGTTAATTTCTTCCGTCCTTTTAAGTCCTGAATATATATTGAATCAGACCATGGAGAGAGATATAGCATGTACGAGGAGATGCTTCTAGTTTACATGTAAATGAACTTTGTCAATGGTGATCACTACCATACCTGCCCTAGAAGATATATATTCCCTTAAGAAAAAGCGATCAAAATGTTTAGGGACACCACTTGCGCTTTTTCTGCACACAAAATTGCAAAATATAACAATGCGTTTTGTTATGTAAATTGCGTGTGATTCAGTAACATATGCACTAAGTATGCATTACCTGCTCCCTGAGCCACCCAATATCTCAATAGTTGCACTCATTTTTTTTTGGACCAATAGTTGCACTAATTTGATTCCCACGAGATCAGTGGCATCAACCAGCAGACATATAGTACTGATATTACTAGTTAATCATGACAAAACTGAGACCGGTTAATCAAATTGTTTAGCATTTACTCATGTGTCACATTGGAAGCTTTTTTTTCTTTCGTGTCATAAGTATAGTTCTAGACAATAAAATTATAGCACCCGTTTAGATACAGGGACCAACCAGAGTACGATGAGGATCACACGACTTGCCCACGTGCTTCAGACGTTGCAACCGTCTGTCTACGCTCAGGGCTCAGGGTGAGACCACGCCCATCTCCCTTGTGTATTTTCAAAATAAATATGAAAATTATGAGCTTTTTCAACCCCAAATAAGAGGGGGTGCCTCCATTTACAGGAGAGGGTTAGGCCAAAATGAAACTACAAAGTTGCCCCTAGAAAAATTATGGTTGTACCCCTCGGTTTATAGTCTTGCCGATGGTATATTGGTCATTTCTTCTCTACCCCTAGATGAATATTCTGGAGCATCTTGGAAGCATCGTTGGCTGCCTTCACCTGGTGAACCGTCATGGTGCGAGGTGCTGACAAACAGTGGAGCGTTGACGAAGGCCGGAGCGCAGCCAGACGACGGGGTCTTGACGTAGAGCAAGGTCATGACGAGAACTTAACGTCGAGCGAGGTCATGACGCCGAACGAGGTCTTGTCATCGAACAAGGTCTTGACGTTGAATGAGGTCTTGACATAGAGCGAGGTTTTGACAAGGACTTAACGTAGAGTGAGGTTGTGACGAGAACTTAAATTAGAGCGAGGTCTTGACGAGGACTTGTAGTAGAGCGAGGTCTTAACCTAGGTGTACTAAGATTCCCATAAAATAGTAGTGAAGATAAATATATTAATAAAGTAATTAAGTCTTGGGTAACCGGGTTATTTCCGTCAATTTTAGGGTAACGTGTGAACTCTTTTCACAATATTTTAATTGCTCATTTGTTTTGTATTGAAGAACAATGTCATTAAGAAAGAGCGAGATGATCACAAGGACGTGAACGTGGATATATTCCATCATATGATGTCCATTAGACAAAACTAAGTTTTTTATTCATCCCGTGTGATTGTTCCATTAAAAAACTTAAAAATAAAGTCAGCCATGGCGTCACTGTTGCTTTTGCAATACGACGCCAAGTTCATCGGAAACCGTAATTATTGTTTTGTTCACAATGACATGCATGTTTCACGATGGCATCAACCAGAAGATGCTGTGCTAATGCCTCTCAAACAAAAAAGAAGAAGATCATGTGCCAAATTCGAGGTTAATTGACATGATTATAGCAAGGCATAGTGCATTGTGCACTCCTGTCTCCATTGTCAAAGGTCACGGATGGCATCCAAAGAAGGACCTTCGGCCAGCTGTAATCCTCGTCAATGCTCGTGTTTTTCAGAACAAGTCTTCCATGCCAGCGGTCCTGATGGTAAAGACCAAGAACGAGGCAAGAGCGTGGAGCCTCGCCGGCGCAAAGCATCTCGTGCCTTGTTTCTCTTTTCCCGTGTTTAGCCTCCAGGCATGGCCGTTTAGGGGGCCTGCAAATTTTTTTATCACCTTCTATATCAATGTACGCGGCAAAGCTTTTATCGTTTTCTGAAAAGAAATAAACCATCAAGATTCAGTTTTAGAGACCGCACCCAGTGATTCAGTCTAGAGACCGGACCGAGTGCAAGCACTCTTATAACAATTAATCAAACGGAATTAAGGAGCATCAAACAAAAAGCTATAGCACCGATCGGTCAACTGCTATGCACGATGGGACTCAACTCAACAGCAGCGCCGTACATTTCCACTCTCTTTCCCCTTTCAGTAGTCTTAATCAAGTTAAAAGGAGCTTTTATTTAGCCTTTAATTAAGAACCCTTTTTTCGTGAGTAATATATATCATGTTTCTGCTAATGATCTCGATCAAACGACTCTAAATTATACATTATGTTAAAATACATTATCATCCATTCTCTATCAGCTTAAACTTTTAGGTAAACTGATTCGATGCATGTAATTCAATATGGTATTAGAGCCAAAAAGTCACAAGTTCAAGACCGGCCATCGCAATATTTATAAAATATTTACGACCTATATTGATCCTACATCTAAAGACCTAAATGAGCCTAGATGTGAAGGAGAATGTTAAAATATATTGCTCTCAATTCAATATATGGCATTACCTACACGTATTGGCATATGACGTGGCTTGCAGCCTACATGTACGTGCTGGCTCCATTGGGAACAAACTTTCGTGCAAATTTTTTCATTTTTCACCCTTTGTAAAAGTAACAAGTTTGAAAGGCCAAAATAGCAAATATTTTCACACCAAATTTATTTATTTTTGTACGGGGCACAAATTTGCATGTTTTCAACAAAAACTTTCAGTGAAAAAATCGCATATGTAATTTTCTATATTTTTTCACATTTTTTAAGAATGTAAAATATATTTTTCGATTTTTTTGTCCGGGCTCACGGGTGCCCGGGAGCCAAAAATCTGCACTCGGTATATGTCAATCTACTTATCGGAATAACTGGAGACATCAAACAGTATTATCACTAGCTAGAGCCATTGCATCACGCATGCATATGCTTGCGAATCTCCTCTTTTTTTTTCCAGCAGTGCTACACACTTCAGCAGATTGGATTTGTTGACAGCCATCCATTCTTCCTCGTCACTTGAACAGTTGAACTTCATTCACCTCATATGTGCATCCATGTTCTTCCATGTGAACAGACACTACACCGACTAATTATTCTCTCCCTAATTTCACATCTCCTGTGCAGACATCATCTGCATCTCTGATCGATGCCCTCTGTAATAGTTTGTGTGTCTCGTCACATTGGCCCAATCTGCGTCACTCGTAGATTCATGTTGTAGCAGCAAACCAGCTTTATGTTTCACAGAAATAAAAGGGAGAAAATAGGTAGAATCATGTAGCTAGCTTTATGTTTGCTCCAATTAAGTCCTTCAAAACAAGCAGGTTTTATTTTGTACGCTTCTAAACTGACAGTTGTTGATTAATTCGGCTCCAGATTTAGTTAGGCGCGAATGCAAGCAAGAATCGTTCGTTAATCCGTACTAAATTAAGAGGCATAAATGCGAGCATATATATATAGGCCAAATTAGTAAACGGCTAGTATACCAATCCAAAACGCTAGTAACTAAAGGAAAATATTCACAGCAAGAACAAGAGGTAGCTCATCAAGTCGTAAAAACGACTAATTTTTTAAATCTGCAACGATGAAGCCGGCAAGTCCAAGGAATAAAACAGCAACTCGCACGCTAGGACATGCAGTCCAGTGAAAAACACCTGAACATCTAAACCGCGTACAGGCAGTCCAAGAACATAGTACAACGATTTTTGGATTGCCCATCCTCGACCTATAGTTATCGAAATTACAAATATTTTAAGTACAAGGTAGGCTTAACTCATTGGGACCATGCATATTCGCAAGCGTACACGCGTGCATGCGTGTGTTCTACCCATGCTAGTAAATAATCTATCCAAGAGTCTCCGTGCAACAAATGGAAATTAAGCAACAATCCAATTAGCCGGATTGTGTTAGAAAATTTGTCCATGTGGTTCTCTAAAAACTATATTTTTAGATAAAAGTAAAGTTACATTTTTAAAACTTTAATTATTAATATATTTTAAATGTTTTAATTATATATTTGAAAAGTATATGCGTAAATCTGTCTCAAAAAAATACTTGCATAATATGTAATTTTGTTAGTTTATATAAATATATCATAATAAGTATTAATGATTAAAGTTGTATTTTTGAAACCGTATCATGTTTAAAACAAGAGAACCGGAGGGAGTAATAGGAAAGCAAAACGTTAAGAAGGGAAGAATGAAGCAAGAAAAAGAGACTAATTTGAAACGTCAATACTAATTAAGAAAAAAGAATTAAAACGCACGAAAAGGAGGAAAAGCATTTTCAGCGTAATTAACCAAGGCCCCTGTCGATGGAGCCGGCTCCTCAAACTTGGCTCTTGCTAAGTTAGGAGCATAACTTAGCCCATATCCACCACACAAAACACATATGATGGCTCTCCTCTGCTTAGTACTACTTCTTGCTACTGCTCAGTTTTGGAGGGAAGAGAGGGAACATATTTGCTCAAGTTACTGCCAAAATGGGACCACTGTCTTTGCTACTCTCACACATGGAGCTCCCCCGCACATTCTCCTTCCCCTTCCTTCTCATGCTTCCTTGTTCCTTCTCACACTTTCCTCCACACTTGTTCAGAGCACAATATGAGCATCCAGATTGGGAGAACCAAGGTCCTGAAGCTTCCGATTTGCTAAGAGTTCAGATTATTGGAGTCAATTTCTAATGGAGAACCAATCCAATGCAGATCCAAACAAGTAAGTGAGAATAGAATGTCTGGTTTTGTGCTTGCTGCATCTTCTTTTTGCAAATAAATGACGCTCCTGTCTGCACTTGTGCATTCTACAGAGAAAATGTATCACCTACTTGGATACCTCAATTTGGCATGAAAGTCAGCACCCTGGATGAGGCTTGGGAGTTTTGAGGATATTATGGAGGAAAGAAGGGGTTTGGCATCAGACAAATGTATAAAAACATAAGCAAATTTGATGGCAAAGTCACTTCCTGCAGATATGTTTGTTTTAAAGAGGGTCAAAAGCCAGTAGATAAAAGAGATAATGTAGTTAAGAATCCTCGAGCTGAGACTAGAATTGATTGTAAAGTTCGTATGACCCTTTCAATAAATCGTGAAGCTGGTAATTGGGCAATATCTGATCTCTTTCTTGAACACAACCACGTATTTCAATTGCCAGAATCATGCCACCTATTGCTATCAAAGAGAACGATCTCTGAAGTGCAGGCTTTTGAAATTGAATCTGCTGATGACTCTGGTATTGCACCAAAAGCTGCTCATGAGTTCGCTAGTCGACGGCTGGTGGACTATCTAACCTGAGCTACACGCGTTGGGATCACAAAAATTATTTGAGAACTAAGCACCAAAGAGACCTTAAGTATGGTGAAGCTAGTAGTATGCTAAGTATTTTCAAGATAGAGCTACAGAGAATCCAGCATTCAAATATGTTTTATAGTTGGACTGTGATGAAAAAATAACAAACATTTTCTGGGCTAATGCCAAGATGATAATTGATTATGCTCGTTTTGGTGATGTTATGACCTTTGACACCACTTTTGGAACAAACAAGGAACATACGTCATTTGGTGTGTTCATTAGATTCAACCATTTTAGAGAAACGGTTATCTTCGGTGCTTCTCTCCTCTATGATGCGACATTTGAATCTTTCAAATGGTTGTTTGCTTCTTTCTTATCAATACATAGTGAGAAGCATCCTAGAACCATATATACTGATCAAGACTATGCAATGGGAAAGGCAGTGGGGTATGTTTTTCCAGAAGCACGACATGGATTGTGTACTTTTCACATTATGCAAAATGCAGTCAAACATTTATCCAGTTATATGGACAAAGAATCAACTCTTCTTGTAGATTTCAGTGCTTGCATGTATGAACATGGGCACCAAGAAGCATTTGAAGAAGCTTTTGAAAATATGAGAGGTCAAGTGCCAACATAGACTTTGTTGAATAGTATTTACAAAGTAAAAGAGAAGTAGGTTGAATGTTTCATGAAAAATGCCTTTACCTTGGGTGTGCGGAGCACACAACTCAGTGAGAGTCTCAGCAATAACTTAAAAGCATCATTTGAAGTCAAATTTAGATATTGTTCGATTCTTTCAGCATTTTGAAAGAGCTGTCAAAGTAAAAAGAGATGTTGAGGTCAATTCAGAGTTTGATTCTAGGAAGTACTTACCAAGAATCAAAATGAAAACTCCAATGTTGGTGCAAGTTAGCAAGCTTTATACCCCTGTTATATTTGAATTTTTCAAAAGGAATACCAGAGATCCATAGCAGCATGCGCTGAAGCACTAGATGGACAATACGAATACATGGTTAAAATTGGATATCCTTTTGAGCATCCAATATTTGAAGAGGAATGGAAAGTTACTGGTAACCCTTTGGAACAAACATCATCATGCAGTTGTGGTCAATTTGAGAGACTAGGAATACTATGTGCACACATGCTTTAAAAGTTATAGATTTGATGAACATTAAATTACTGCCATCACACTATATTTTGAAGCGATGGACTCGAGAAGCACGAGTAGGATTTGTTCAGGATAGTCATGGAGGGATTGTGGTTGTTGATCCAAAGATAGTGCTGTTCTCCGCTACAATTGCCTATCGCACAAATTTTATAACTTGGCAACTGAAGCTTCCAACTCCGAAGAATGTTGTATTTTGATTGAGAATGCACTTGATAACCTTAGTAAGGAAGTGAAAGGACGATTGTTGAATGCTGAAGTGACTCCTCTAGCATCAAATGATGCTCCTCCAGCAACAAATGATTCATTGTCTGCTGCATGCTTAAAGAAAAAGAAAAGTTAATAAGGCAGACAAAAGTTCTAAAAGAAGGAGAAGTTGGACTGAAAGACAGCACAAAAGAAAGAAGATAGGACCAACTACAACTATGCACCACCATTATCTAAGGTACCATTCACACATTGTATCATTCAAATGTAGTTTACTCTAACACTAATATTTAAACTGTCACTTGTAGCAGAAAAAAAATAAGTTCAAGACAAAAGAAAATCATTCAGCAGTGCAAACTCTGAATGAAGAAGACTTGCATGGATATGAGCACATTACAAAATTCACTGAACTACTGAATATGCCTAGTTTTGAACCCTCTATTGGAGACATATATGCTGAAAATATATTCTAATTATGAAGCTTTGGAGAACATCAGACTTATTATTTTGTTGAACTTCTTTAGACCTTTCAGTTGTACAAAATTGTTTGGGAAATATGAAACTTGTTATTTTGTTGAACTTTTTTAGTTCCTAAACGATTTCAGCTCAGTGTAAAAGAGTCAGACTTATTATTTTATTGAACCGAGTAAGTTATTTTATTTCCTCTTCACTATAAAGCAACAGCAATAGTAAAAAGCTCCTAAAACAGAGGAGAGCCGAGTCCGGCAGTAGCACAGCGACGCTCTCAGCAAACGCAACAAGGCACCACCCAAGAATTATCGTATATACTGATCGATCACCACCCCCGCCGCCGCCTTGGTCGATCGATGGCCGCGGCGGAGATGTGGTGGGCGGTTGTGGCCGCGGCGGCGCTCGTCGTGGTCCTGGACGCCGTCGTCCGGAGGGCCCACGGGTGGTACTGGACGGCCTCGCTCGGCGCCCGCAGGAGGGCAAGGCTGCCGCCGGGGGACATGGGGTGGCCGGTCGTTGGCGGCATGTGGGCCTTCCTCCGCGCCTTCAAGTCCAGCAAGCCCGACGCCTTCGTCGGCTCCTTCGTCCGACGGTGAGTACTGCCGCTGCCGCCGGCCGCCGGCCGTAACCGCCTCCATCCTTTCCCATTCGCACGAATCTCGAGGCTGCCTTTCCTTTCCCGTACGTGCATGCGTCGGTAGGGCCCACGTGCCAGCCACTCGACGCCTTGTTACGGGCCGGGCTTTGGGCTTGAACTAATGGGACCATGCCACACATCTGTTGCAAAAGCACTTCATCTCATTCCTGATTCTAACAACTCTTTGCGATGCATCAAGCAAAACCAATTTAATCACACTTTTGTAGAACCCTCCTGAAAAAAAAAGGACCAATTGTTTTGGATATATATATCATATGTAGTTTGGGTTGGTCCTGGAAAGATATGATCTGTACAACCTACTTTGGAGAGATTTGGTGTTGAATGGATGATCAAATGGAGTTGCTTTTCCTTTGGGTATGATGCATACATCAGAAGATGCTCCCTTTTTATCGCGTGATGATATGTATCAGTTCAGTGTTGCTATCATCTGGTACCTTCTATCCTCAGTTGAGTGGGATGCTCTTTTTCATCCCTGGCCTCGAGCCAAAACCCATACCCTGCTGCCTGGTAACCATGTTCCTTTTCTCTTCTTCCTCTAATTTTTTTTCTTCTTTTTTGCGTGTCTTGTTCTGATGCATCTGTCTCTGTATCTAGTTCTTGGTGGGTCCCCTGTTCACATCCACATTAATCTGACTCGTCCATCAGACTTGACCTGACCTGAAAAAGAAGTCACTACCTAGCTAGCTTCAAACATGCATCCAAAATCCCCTTTTAATTTGCTAGGTACAATCTATGGAGCACTTTTGGTTCACAACTTTAGATGAAGATTTTGTCTGTACTATATAGCTTTGTAAAAGAATCGGCAGCAATTTTTGCTAATGACCTGGTTAACTACTGGGTACAATTTTACGGCCAGATTGCATGGGGTGTATACATTGGTCATTAGTTAGTAGATGAAGATGAAATGCTTGCTAGCTTGGCACCCACTGTCCAACAAATATCCACCACTGTCCAATCTCTGTAACAGCAGACATATTCCATCTTTGGCAGACAAGTGTCTGGACAGACAAATCTCTGTGCTACTTTGCTGATAGTTTTTGTATGGAACTTTCCAGCTTGATGATTTCTTTTTTCATATACTGTTAGAACAAATTTGGTCGGCATAACTAGAGAGGGTTTATTTAATCCGGCGTGGAATGGAATCATTGAGCTAAACAAAAGTATATTTGGTGGGCATAAGTAGACAAGGTCTCGCTCTACATAGTGTAAGAACAGCAGCAGTTCAATTCTTGAGTGCAGGCCAGGAAAAAGTAATCCATAATGATTTGGTGTCAAAAATGCTTATGTTCTTCAGAGACTGATGCTTTCATTTTGACTTTTTCCTAAGAAAATAGAATGAAATGAAGTAATGCCGCTGCAATAACACGTTGGTGTTCGTTAAATTGCAAAGTAGGAATTAATGATCTGTACACTTTAACTGGAGTGTGACACTTACCACACATATCATTCGGACAAGCTAGAACAGAAGATGCTGATGAGATGGAGAGGAACAAGAATCGTTTTTGATGATGTACTTGTCTGACGAACATTAAGAGATGACTGTTGCATGCATGGCAAATGGCAGGTTCGGGCGGACGGGGCTGTACAGGGCCTTCATGTTCAGTAGCCCGACGATCCTGGTGACGACGGCAGAGGCGTGCAAGCAGGTGCTCATGGACGACGAGCACTTCGTCACCGGGTGGCCCAAAGCCACCATCATGCTCATCGGCGCCAAGTCGTTCATAAACATACCGCACGAGGAGCACCGCCGGCTGCGCAAGCTCACGTCGGCGCCCATCAACGGCTTCGACGCGCTCACCGCCTACCTGGGCTTCATCGACGAGACCGTCGTGTCCACGCTCCGGGCGTGGTCCGGGAAGGAGGAGGAGATCGAGTTCCTGACGGAGCTGCGGCGGATGACGTTCCGGATCATCGTGCAGATCTTCATGAGTGGCACCGACGAGCGCACCACGGAGGCGCTCGAGCAGAGCTACAGCGACCTCAACTACGGCATGCGCGCCATGGCCATCAACCTCCCCGGCTTCGCCTACCACAGGGCTCTCAAGGCTCGTAAGAAGCTGGTGTCGGTGCTGCAGGGCGTCCTCGACGAGCGGAGGGCGGCGACGGCGAAGGGGTTCGCCAGGCCGAGCATGGACATGATGGACCGGCTGATCGAGGTTGAAGACGAGAACGGGAGGAGGCTGGAGGACGACGAGATCATCGACGTGCTCGTCATGTACCTCAACGCCGGCCACGAGTCCTCCGGCCACATCACCATGTGGGCCACCGTGTTCATGCAGGAGAACCCGGAGATCCTCGCCAAGGCCAAGGTCGGAACTGCACTCCCGCCATGAATGAAAGCTTCGCAAGCTTAATTGTGGATCAATCAATTAACCGACGTGTTCGATCATCGATGAGATTGATGCATTTCTCTTCTTCAGGCCGAGCAGGAGGAGATCATGAGAAACATACCGCCGACGCAAAAGGGGCTGAACCTCAGGGATTTCAGGAAGATGGAGTACCTCTCACAGGTTAACTACATGTTCTACTCTGAAATTCATTCATGCCTGAGCAATGCTTTGCTACCTGAAACAATTAACTGTGATCATCTTCTGACATTAATTGTTCGATCAATCATCATATCTGAAACAAACAAAAAATAGGTGATCGACGAGACGCTGCGGTTCGTGAACATCTCGTTCGTGTCGTTCCGTCAGGCAACTCGAGACGTCTCCATCAACGGTGCGCGTCGCGAGGCTTTTAGAACAATCATCAACATCTTGTTTCCTTAGCCATCACATTGCATTGAGTGATTACTGCCTGAATCTTTACAATCTACAACTCAACAGGTTATCTGATACCCAAGGGCTGGAAGGTTCAGCTGTGGTACAGGAGTGTGCACATGGACCCTCAAGTTTACCCTGACCCCAGGAGGTTCAACCCTTCAAGATGGGAGGTGTGGCATGGCATTTTCAATTCTGAACGAATGGACTCGAAATCTGCGTTTCCTCACAACTTTCAGTGACTTTTCTTTTTTTCAGGGCCGGGCGCCGAGAGCTGGGACGTACCTTCCTTTCGGGCTCGGAGCGAGGCTCTGCCCCGGTAATGATCTTGCAAAGCTGGAGATCTCTGTCTTCCTCCACCATTTCCTCCTTGGCTACAAGTAAGCTTTCACCATTGTTGTCCCTGCAAGGCTACAGCAATGCAATGCAATTCCAAAGGAACTGTGTGTTACCTCTGAACTGTTATGGTTAAAAAAAATGTGAACATAATTCAGTACATCCAGATGTTAAATTTTGTATCTGAATGCAGGCTGACAAGGGCAAACCCAAGCTGCCGGGTGAGGTATCTGCCTCACCCCCGGCCGGTGGACAACTGCTTGGCCAAGATCACCAGAGTCTCCTCCTATGTATACTAAATTTCACAACCCTAGCCGGCGTCATCGGAAAGCGCCAAATCAGAATTCAGACCAAACCTTGCGTGGAACGAAATAAACAAATAATTTACAAGGCGCCATCGATGTGTTGATAAGTTCAAGCTGTTTTCTTTCTTGTTTTTTGTTCTGTCCTAGGACCCAAGTTTGGCTGATAGATTGCGTAGAAAAAAGAATTTTGAGCCAAATATGTCAAAAGTTCGGTTGATTTGGCACGAATGTTGGCAGTTCTTGAACGCAATTATGATTCAGTTAGTAAATATACATAAGAGCTGAGAATCCATGAGTCGAACAAATCTCTATCAGCAATATTGATGCCTCGCCATTAGCCAGATGCAGCTCCTGCTGATGGTAACTTTTCAACTACAATTTGCAAGAGAAAAAACTATTAAAAAAATTGCAAGAGAAAAAAGAAGTTTGCAGAAATGTGTTTGTGATGAGCATTGATGCCTCACTATCAGCTGCAACATTATTAAGGGAAAGTCATAAGTGCTGTATTATTCGGAACAAAAGTAAGCAAAGGTTTTTCCATAAAGAGAAAGGTGGTTGTGCAATCAGGTGAGTGGACGTGTAAGGTGACGTGGCAAGGATATGTACCTGATCGAGCAGGACACGTAGGGCAAGTAACACGTAGGCATCGTTACAATGGTCGGTATTGCAAAAGTTGAACGCTGATTTGATTCGCCACGTGTCCTTAGTCTAACTCCGGTATCGTGTATAAAGCTTTCATGTTTCTTTACTCTTATAAAAATTTAAGTTGTTGGTAGTCTATTTACTCTCACCAAGATTAATCTTTAAATTATTAAAAAATAATCTTAATTCCATTCTTTCATGTAGAAGATATATTTATTATAATTTTTTTGACAGTTGATTCGTTTGATGTATATTTTGAGATAACTGTAAATTAGCATAAAGTTATGGACTATGCGGCATAGACGTTTAAACAACTTGTGCAATACAATACTTTTCTTATGTCGCAACGCACGAGCATTTAGCTAGTAATGGAAACAATGGTAGATAAAACCGTCTAATTTGTTGTATCTAGTGATTCCCTCACTTAATGGCATTATTTTTCTTGAAAAAATTGATTCTGTACACGGGTGGATTACAACTTTAGAAATAAAGTACATTGAAAGATTGTCGTACACTTTGATAACACCGAAAGTTTGTAATATTCTTTCTTTTTCACGCTACACTCTGTTGATATTTTTTCTTTTCCTCCAAACCCAGATACAGGAAAAGCCAACGTTACCATTGGACAAGCACCAATTTCTCTGTCACGAAAACATGATAGCAATGGCTCTCTATGTCACTTTCAATTCAGCACCTCCGACCACCGCCACTACATAGAGCATCGTTTCGTTGCGGTAACCACTCACATCCTACTGTGGACCTCCGACCTCTTCTCAACCTCATAGATGAAATCCTTTCTCCGTCCTCATCGCGTGATATTCCTTATCCTTGTGCCTCCCTCCTTTCCTACCCCTAGCTCTTGGTGTCCTCCTTGATTCCTCATCCCCCCTCTCTTGCCTTCACTAAATTATTTGGATTATTTCCACAATTAACAATCACATGCCCTTATTTACATTTATTCATCGTCAGATACGTTTTTGGTAAAGGAGAAAGGAATAATGCACCGGAATCTACGGCTGTGCAACCTAACTAGAATCAAATTGGTGATCATAAAGAGGATATATATTTGGATAGCTCGGAATTTGGGACCAATCGTCCAAATATGTTGGTTCGTGCTAACAATGCATAAACATGGCAAGAAAAATAATGCCCAGATAGTAGTGGAGCTGGGTGTCAACAATCATGCGTGGTGTGAAGAGCGAGGCGATGATTTTACGCGACCATGATGAAGGAAAGGAGAGGCGGCATCGAGAGATGACACGACCGGGTTGAAGACAACGATGACACCATATAAAGAGCTTGCGTGGCAGCGCGCGATAATAACAATCGATTCGGTCTTTCGCTCGGACCATCGGTATCTTGGTTGGCTCGACAACAATACGAGAATTTTTCGTGTCCCCAAGACAAGTACTAAGTATAATATTAGATAGATCTCATAACCGTCACCAAAAATCATAATGGACGGTCGACCGTGGGCACGGTCCACGATCAAGTTCTGACATCTTGGAAGTTGATTATTTGTAGTTGAAAGTTGGTATTTCCAGAGTTGAAAGCTTTTTTTCGTGGGTTGAAAGTTGATTATGTTGTAGTTAAAACCTGATTGTGTTGTAGTTGAAATCTGACCGTGGGCACGGTCGCCCGTAAATTACAGATGCCCCAACGTCACAAATTCTACACGAGGATAACAATAGCACCAAAAAAATGCCCTCAAGTTCTGACAGGATTTCTCTCGATCTTAACCGTTCATTATTTGAGAGAATTGAGGATATGCCCCGTTTTCTAGAAGTGTTTGATTATATGTCCCGTTTTTTGTTGTAACTGATAAAATGCCCCATTTTTCAGTGAACTCTCGATCATATGCCCCATCTGTCCTTTCCCGTGCTGATTAGGATACATTGGGTGGTGATTTGGCATTTCATTTGCTGACTAGGACGTAAAGTTCCCCGCTTGCCCCTGCATTCATCATTCTTCTCAGCCTGGACCCGATTGAATCCTCGTTCTTGTCTTCCCAAAACGGCGCAAAAATCGGCTGACGCCGGCGAACGCGTCCCTGATCCTGGACCACATCGTGGGCGACCCTTCCACCCCCGCCGCCGCGGCCAACGCCCTTCTCGCGGGGCTCCCCTTCCCCTCCCTCCCCTCCCCGCGCCTACTCCGCTCCGTGCTCCTCCGCCGCCTCGCCTCCGACCCGGTCTCCGCCGCCGCACTTGACTCCCTCCAGCTCCTCGCCTCCCTCCCCTCCCCCGCCGCCCCCGCCGCCGACGCCCACCTCACCGTCGCCGCCTTCCTCGCCGCCTCCGCTCCGGACTTCGACGCCGCTGCGCTGGCCCTCTTCGCGCGCCCAGACAGCCGCGCTCGACGCCCGGTCGACGAGGGCGGGAACCCCGCGCTCATCTCCGCCGAGGCGGTCGCCGTGGCGGACCAGTTCAAGGCCGCCGTCGGGAACGCGTTCTCGCAGGCCGTGCTAAAGGGTCTGTGGGGCGCAGGGTTGAACAAGCCGACAGAAATCGACGACGAGCCGGAAAGAGACGCGGCGGCACCGGTGATTCTAGCCGTCGACCCCGTTGTCCCCTGCGCGAGAATCAACAGCAGTCCCACGGCGAGCGGTGGCGGCGGAGCCGGCGGCGGTTTGGGCGAAGGGCGCGACGAGAACGGTGAGTGGCCTCCGGCGGCGGCGGCAGCGAGGGCCTCGAGCCTCGAGTGGTTGTGGTCCTTGGCGTCATGGTGGTGTCCGTCGCCGCCGCTTCTACCGTTCCGATGGAGCTCGGACTGGCGGGAGGAGATGAAGATGCAGAAGGGGCAACAGGCGCCCTTGTGGAGAAGCGGCAGCTGGTGGCGGAGGCCGAACGCCGCGGCGAGATTCTGCGCCACGTAGCCGGAGTAGGACACCGTGATGCGTATCACCATGGCAAGCAGGCAGGAGAGCAGGGGAGGACGAAGCAGCTCAGGTGAAGTCCAGATGAAGCTCGGGTGAACACAAGGGTAAAACGAGAAGTTCGAGTCCGACTCAGTCCCTGTCAGCAAATGAAACGCTGAATCACCACCCAAACTATCCTAATCAGCACATATGGGGCATATGATCGAGAGAGCACTGAAAAATGAGACATTTTATCAGTTACAACAAAAAAGGGACATATAATCAAACACCTCTAGAAAACGGGGCATATCCTCAATTCTCTTTTATTTTTGTCTCTGTCTCGTAGAGAGAAGAGCAGGCCAACAACAACAGACCAGCTCCAGGCGCCGCCGGCTTTGCATCTCCCGCCCGCGCCACCGCTCCTCGGCTCCTCCTCCATCTCAGGGGGGCGCGCGAGCTCCTGCGGCAGCCAACCGCGCGGTAGGTGTTGCTGACGCCAGCGGACACCGAGCAGACGGACGCGCTAGCCCGGGGCTTGGTCCTTGCCGAATCGTCCGCCAGGTAGAGCCCCATGCCGAGCTCGATCTCTTCCTCGTGGAACTCCTCCTCCCTGCGCTCTACTTTACTGGCTTGTAGTGGGGATCCATCCTGACTCGGATTGATTTATCTTGCTGGCGACGAACCCTAACCTGCTCGGATTATTCCGAGAGTTTCACTCTGCTTTTTATTTTTATTTTTTACTTTGATACGTGCAATCCAGTCCAATTAAATATTTCTGGGATGGCTTTGCGGGTTTGTTCTGCCGTGTGGTGGAAGTACCAATTACCAGTTTGTTTCTCGGAATTTTTGGTTCCACTGAATCCCCTCCCCCACGTTATCTCGTACATGCCGAGTAGAAATAGAGTTTTCTATCTTAGATATTAGATAAAAAGGATCCTTCTTGATCTAGTGAAGGCAGCACAGTGAGGCAAGGGAACAAGGACCCGACAAGAGAAAGAAAAATCTTCTTGAAATAATTCGGCTCTTTCTTGGAACATTTCTAGTTAATGTATTGAACTTCAGGATTGGACACCGTCTTCCGTCTTGTGTTCTAGCGATAACGCGTCTGGTAACCTAAAAATGGAACTCTGCAACCAGTGGCGCCTCACGATAGCATGCGGACTTAGTGTTACATGATTTTAGTTCATCCATGCAATTGTGGATTCTAGTGTGACGTGATCATATATTTCGACAGGTGTGGAATGGATGAGGCTGTCTCCGCTTCGGCTAATAGCCGAACTTTGACTGATGATGCCGCAAAAGATCAGCCTATGAACGTGTACATATGGGACATGGATGAAACACTTATTCTGCTCAAGTCACTGCTAGATGGGTCATTTGCTGGGTATTTTGATGGTCTCAAGGACCATGAAAAGAGTATTGAAATAGGGAAGCGGTGGGAGAACATCATTCTTGAACTCTGCGATGAGCACTTCTTCTATGAGGAGGTCAGTCAACACCTCCAATCTTACGAGATCACTAACTTGTAAACACATTTTGCATGCATGTCATTGTGCCTTTTATCTCATTAGGAATGATAATGCTACTAGAAATACCAAGATGTATTACAAATCTTCTCTTGATATTATGGACAAGCGATTTAGCTGCACATTTGTACGGTGTAGGGTCCATTTTATATGTCGTTTCTATCAACTAATTGTTTTGTTCTCTCACGTATGCAGATTGAGAACTATAACGAGCCCTATCTCAATTCTTTACGTGAGTATGATGATGGGAGAGACTTGACAAAATATGATTTTGAGGCTGACTGCTTTAGTTCTCCTTATGATGATGTGAATAAAAGGAAGCTTGCATATAGGCATCGTGCTATTGGAGACAAGTATGCAAAGGTGTCACAAGAATTATCTTATCTTAGACTGCTTCATTGAACTTTTGCTACATGAGATTAAACAGCTCTGTTGCATTTAAGACTGAACCTTCTAAATATGTTGACGTGCCCAGATTACTCTTCTAAAAAGTGATATTTCATTTCGTTTCACGAGAGTGAGTGAACAGCCCATGTAACTAGATGAGGATTCATATAGTAGCAGTCTCTGTTTGCTGCAGTGATGTGGTGTTTAGTCAATTATGCTTAGACCTAATCCTTATGATGTTTGTGCTTGTCCTTAAGAGGATACTAAAGAAATCAAATAAGGCTGCAATCATTTTATGATGATGTGTAGCAAGTTGTAGTGGTGTGTTTGCCAATTCAACGGGCAAACTTTCGTTACAACTTTTTCGATATGCATATCCTGATCTTTTAACATAGGAAAGACAGTTTGGTCAAAAAAAATGTCAAGATCATTTTCATATGAGCTTCCACATAGTGCAGACTAATCCGACATACATGCGGTTAACTGAGCAAAGTAGTCTTCTAAGTTCTAATCAGATCACCAGATTGCATCAAGGCAAACCAGACCGTGGGAATTTATGTTTGGTCAGGATTTTCTATTGTCATCGCAAGCTTTACATCAAGAACTGACTATATTTAAGTAGTTACCATAATTGTATTCTTCATATAAGCTGTCTTGTCTATATTTAAGGTGATGGGCAAATGTCCAAAAACATATGACATTTTGTAAATTGGGATTAGGCAGCTGAACTACAGTAGATGGGGGATTTTATGTGGACACCATGATGACCCCTTCTGCTGTGATTCACTGGCAGTTTGTGTGTCGCTGCAAGCTCTTTTTTTTACAGAGGTTTTGATTTTAGCAAAAACTTGGTTTACAAACGGTAATTAAAGATGTCTCTAAAGTTCTGCACTGAGTGTTTTCAGAGCATCAGAATTAGACAAACACTTGCCAGCCATCTTTTTTTTGGAAAGCTTTTCAGCTTCCATTTTATTGCTATTATTTGGAATTTATTATTCCCGCAATCATTAATTTCTAGATTCTAATATTTCCATTAAGATTTCCACTAAGTTAAGCTGCTTTGGTGTTTCTTCAGGGTTTGGAAAAAATTCTGGACCACCATATGGTGAAAGTCTGGAGTGATTTGTATAGTTTGACAGACAAATACACTGATGGTTGGCTCTCTTCAGGTATTCTGATGCATACTAGTTTGCCCTTCTGCACTTGTCAAAAAAATCTTACTACTGAGAGAATGACGATGAGAAAATATCAATATTGAAACAAGATGCTTCTGATTTTGTGTTTGTGATCAGTGGAAAAAATGTTGTGGCCATTCATTGGAGTGAAGTGTTTACAACCAAAAATCTGCTAAAGGCTAACAGTGCGTAATACAATACACCAAAGTATTAATATCAAAACAAGGTGCCTCTGACTATTCTACTTTCAGTCAGTGAAAAAAGGTGTGGTGCTTTCAGTTTCTTGGTGAACTAGATGTCTGCTATGATCAAAGCTATAAGAGCTTACAACCAAGAGGATCTACGAGAGCCTAACATTAAATAATAGATAATAACCCCTCTGTTTCACAGTATGTGCCCAATTCTCTTCAATATTTCCATTGATGAAATCTAAATTTTGTTTTTTGGTTTCCATGTATACCCATGCTTTAAGATGTGAGATAGAAAAAACTTAGTGCTTGTTATCCTCTGATAGCATTCTTGTTAACGTTATTGGCCTTTTTATCCACTGATACATGGTTGATCTACTCCAAACACTGAATCACATGCTCAATCTAAGCTTACTATTGATCTGGTTTCATAAGGTTGCTGAAATCTGTGGACCTGTATACATGGATTTATGTGCAAAAACAAATAGAGTAGGCCACAAAGGGGTAGAAGGATTAAGTTTAATGCCTTATTTGAGTCAAATTCTACCATTGGTTTTGTTTGCTTGCATACTCAATACTATTCCCTTGTTATTCAGCTCATAAGTTGTTGGAGGAAGCACGGGGTAAATCAACAGCTGAGCCTGCTGCTGAACCTTCAAGCATCAATTGCATAGTTACATCAGGGTCCCCTGATTCCGAGTATCGCCAAAGGTTTGCTGTATCGCCTGGATGATGTGGTCTCATCTGACAATGGTACGCCTCCAATGTTGTAATAGTGCTTGGAACACTTTGTTTCTGTTGCATAAGGCAAGCAGTGAAGCTGTATGAGAATGAGACGGTTGCTCTGCAGTACACCCTGTTCTCCACCGATTATTGATCTATAATAAAGTGTTATTCATGGCAACAGTTGTTGTTAATCTATATCCGCTATGAAGTATTTACCTGCCAGGTGGAGACAACACGGATCATGTATAGCTAACCACTTGCTCTCTCATTCCGCAGTTTACAGTTCATGGGAAGTGGGGAAGCTGCAGTGCTTCAAATGGATCAGGGAACGTTACGGCGGCCCAAACGTCCGCTTCTGCGCGATCGGAGATGGACACGAAGAATGCAGCGCTGCCTCCATAATGAAATGGCCGTTCATTAAGATCGAGATCTGCCCCGATGCTCCTCACAGGTTCCCTGGCCTGAACCTGTCAACGATCCATGGCTTCATGGACGCTGTGTATGAGTCAAGCAAAGACAGTTGACCATCACCCCTGCTGGTCCTGTTTTTCTCCAACAACCTCCGATGCCTGGTTGCGGCGATGTCTTGAGGCGTCGATCGCCATGGAGGTCAGTCAGATCATAATTCAAGGAAGCTGTAGGGTGGGAGATGCCATGGGACTACAGGAGGCATATTGCTCTCCCTGCCCAGAGAATCAGGAGGCATTTGTGTGATAAATAAGAGCGTCCGACTAGTTCGATTCGTTCCGGCATGTTTAAATTAAAATTCTGTCTGTGTTGCAACCCATTTTACTGGCAGTCTGTGACCTGGGGAATCATTTGTTGTTGTAAGTTGTAACCGGTTGGTTGTTGTCGGCGTGGTGGATTGGCATTTCAGATTTGTTGTACATATGCGAATCGTTGAATACTCAGGTTCAGCGGAAAGTCCATTCTACTCCTTAATTATCAGATCCTTACCTCTCTTATTTGCGGGAACTGAACTGAACTGTTTTCCTGTGAAATTAATGCAAAATTTCTGTGATATTCTTATGAATCAAAGAGGCTGGTTCGCAATGAACTTACTCCCTAGGCTTGGGTAGTGTCATGGCTAGATATCCAAGTTACTGAAATGGCAGAGTTGGCTGGGATCATGGTACATTCTCCTCCTGGTACAGGCGTACAAAAGAGAGGCCTATGAAGTACACGAGGCAAGCATGAAGGCATATTTTGTACATGCGGCTCATCTGTCCCCATGATTTTTGCCCTCATCAGCGCGGGCTTTGATCACCTCCTCTCCTGGCGTACCATCTCTTCGCCGGCTTTGCATAAAGGGTTTGTCTGGCCGGAGCTGCCAAACCATCCCTTCGTCGGAGGCATTTTCTTCTTTGCTGTGAGCAATCAAACCCATGCCTCGATCTCTTCCTTTCCAAGGAAGACAATCCATCCCGGCGGCCATCTAGCACTGCCTCTACAAGCACGGCCACCATCAGCTCACCACTACCTAGTAAAAATGTGAAGCACAGCAGCTCCACAAGCACGGCCACCATCAGCTCACCACTGATGGGAAGCACACTAAGGTTGCCTCAATAAAAATCAAGCATAGTTAAGAGTGCCTACAAGTTTTTCTATCAAAAAGAAAAAGAGTACCTATAATTAAGTTTAAAACTCTCAGACAATCACAGATAATGTAGGAACATAGATAAAACGCCACACAAAGATCGGCTCAATAAAGAGCAGGTTTAGAACGGATACAAGTTCATTATAGAGAGAAACGGTGGTAATGTCAAGTCACGGAAATAATACCAAGGTGACCACTCCTGATCTCTCATCCTTCTTCTAGATACAGGTCAAAATCCCTGACGAGCAACTGCACATGAACTCCTTCACCTTGCTGGGTGTCTACAAGCTCTAGCATATGATGGGAGTGTCCGCAAGGCGGATTACTCGGATTTGGGGAAGGAGTGATGGGAACATTATAGTATCATCCCTGCCAAATGGGCCTTGTCCTGACCACCCTCCTCTTCGTCACTTGAGTGAAGCGCTTGTGGAGACCCTCCTTTCAAATGTCCAGCCAAATGATGGGAATGTCCGGTACATATATATATTACAATTAAAAACATGTCTCACGGAACAAGAACACTTCATCAAGAGCTAACAAGCATACGGTTTAATCGAGAGACACAAACTACTCTTCTTAGTGGCTACATAAGAGGGATAACTCAACTCTTTATTCACTAATACAACTCTGATAGAACACTCTTCTTAGTGGCTATCCTACCAATCCACTATTCCTTCTCATAGCCATCTCTAAGACTCTCACGCTTGGTAACTCTTATAGATTGGTTACATAGGAGTGACAGACACCGCTATTTATAGATTACAAGACCGTTGGATTCTTCACACATGTCAATATCATACCCCTACACTTACAAAATATCTTCTAACTAGAACATTCTCTATAAATATCTTGTCTCTAGATATCTCTACTATTTGTCATGAAGCATGGTTAAATATTTACTCTAGAGTCTTCTTGGCAAATATCTAGTGTCTTATAATTTTTTCCAATATTTCTAGAATCTTCTCACTTTGCCATAAAGAATTATATCTAATATCTTTCATAATAAATATCTAGTCTCTCAAATCTTTTAGAATACTCTCAAGTATGCATTGCATATTTTTAATAGACTGTAACTATGTTTAACATGCTGAGGAAGGTAAACTTGAACCAGACATCCTAAGTGTGGCATCATTGTACTGAATACTTGAAACCTAACCAAATGCTTGAAACCAGCCATTCTAAATGTGACATATTTAATCATGACACCATGTCAATGGAAAGAATAGCTTAATTAAATAAATGCCACCTTAACATCCAAAACTAACGACTCTGACTGCCGCTAAGAAATCACTCTACCAACTAGCTTGCTACCACCACCACTACGACAAGAGAGATATTAGGTCTACTATGGGAGAAGCAGATCTGGGACAGTCTCGTGACAGTGAGGAAGCCAACACACCACAAAAAGTCTATGACATTTGCGTCGCCCAAGACGTTGCCTGCCAACGGCGCCATCGGGAGCCCCGTCGCCCTCATGACACGAGTCCAATGTCTGCACCGCAACCGCACACTCCGAGGGTTACATTCTGCGTAGACCATCGACAGTAACTTCTAGAGTAGCCATTTTGACATCCACCGTTCGACTATGAGCTGCAGCGTTGCAGGACCTAGACACCCCGTAGCCCTATGTTTCAACTAGAACTATGTCTGTGTCGGTACTATTTTACTGTGAATTTGTGGTCCAGTCAATCGGCTGGTGTTGTTTCCGGTTAGTTGGTTGGTTAGTTTCACCGTTTGTATCTTTAATTTGGGCATTTGGGATGCGCCGTACATACACCAGATTGTTGATTTTTTTTTGAGAGGAGATGGTTCAATTTCTCTGATCTGTTTAAACTACACAGCGAGATACATGGTTTTATACCTCTGGAATAAATCACGCGTTAGCTAGCCTTGTCACGGGTGTTACAGAAGCACAATTTGTGGTCCATGGCGGACCGTTGATCTGATCGCTTCTACGTGCATATTTTACTAATGATCTAAATACTTTGTAAGCTCCGGGAATATATGATTCAGTGGAAAATGGTAGTTGATTACCTCCTTCAATCCCCTCGTGAACATGCACGGATTCCTGCACGTACGTGTGATGCACTAATGCCTTTTCTCGAAATATCGAACAACACCTGTCTGGCCTCGACCCATCTCGTTGCAGCATCATGCATGCATGCCCGGCTGCACGTGTCACCCACAAGTCCTGCATCATTCGCCTACGTGGAGTGGTCTGGCGCCTATATAAATCACGAGCTGTGCATGTAGCTCCAAACAAACAGACAAACAAACAGGTCGATCAGACGCAGTGAAGAGACATCGACGGGAGATCAGAGGGAAGAAAAAAAAATTAAGAGAGATATCAGCAAGATGCAGGCGGCGAAGGAGAAGGTTCCTGCGGAGGCAGCGACGGCGCGGTCGCACGCGGAGCGGGAACTGGCGCATGAGCGGGGCAAGGCCAAGGTCGCCGCCGCTAAGATGGAGCTGCACCAGGACAAGGTCCTCAACTCCACAAGCACGGCCACCATCAGCTCGCCACTACCTAGTCAAACAGAGAAGAACACAAGTTTCCCTCAATAAATAGCAAGCATAGTTAAGAGTGTCTATAAGTTTTCCTCTCAAAAAAAGAAGAGTAGTAGTTTAGTCCCTACAGTGAAGTTCAAAACTCTCCTCTCAGGCATGAATAGGGATAAAACGCCACGTAGAGTCAGCCCAATAAAGAGCTAAGTTGTGGATATAAGTTCATTACAGTGAATAGTCATGGGTCATATGTTTCCAGGGGCAAGTCCGGCAAGTTGTCGAAACTTAGGTTGGGTACATTCCTGCCCGCTCCTCGCTTGTCTAGGTCCTTTGCACTAGAAGCCACATAATCATCATCTCTCATTAGCACGAGCAAATGTCCTTTCTCCTCGCCTATCATCTCCCTGAAGCACTTAGCCCGTACCAACCATCGAAGCCGGCCAATGCCTTGGCATTGAACTTCCCTGCCTCGATCCCTGCTTCAAGACACAGTCTAGAGAATTTGGACCAGTTGGGAACTCGTGCCCAGACAATCACAGGGTCTAAGTACTTCTTTTCTCTGGTCTTCCCATCAATTATATTATAACCTAGAGGCATTGGCTCAAGATCATATTTTATCCTTTGTGAAATCTCCTCAAACATCCAGCGATCCCGTAAAGCTTCATTGAACAAGATTACAGAAATAAGAGCTGGCTCTTTCAAAGCGGTCTTGCTAAGCTTTTCGGGGTATGTAGTCTGCGAGTTCAGTAAACATGTGAATGAAGCTTTTGTGACCTCCAATAGGAAAGCTGATGATAACAATAGCATCTAGCATTATTAAGGCGTGCAAAGAACCAATGTACAAGTGCTGACTTGTAAACTACTTACAAGAGCTAACAAGCATATAAGCATATCTGAAGCAGACATGTCAATGGAAAGAATAGGTTAACCTGAATGAATTCTATGGTTAAGTGAAAG
This sequence comes from Stipa capillata, assembly GCA_019208055.1. NCBI lineage: Eukaryota > Viridiplantae > Streptophyta > Magnoliopsida > Poales > Poaceae > Stipa > Stipa capillata. Next base: position 318,753 of record JAGXJF010002856.1, on the reverse strand, counting down.
ATTGATATCTCCTTATATAGAAGGTAGATTACATAGAAACTGATTAGAACTAGGATTAGGACTCATAATCACTCTTCCATAGTAACTAACTAGGACCTAATTAATTAGCAATTACCAACTAGATTAATTCTAACACCAATCCCATGGATGTACTACTCTATGCTCTTGGAAAGATCGTAGTTGACCACATACATCCAACGATCACGGAACAAGAACACTTCATCAAGAGCTAACAAGCATACGGTTTAATCGAGAGACACAAACTACTCTTCTTAGTGGCCGCATAAGGGGGATAACTCAACTCTTTATTCACTAATACAACTCTAATACAACACTCTTTTTAGTGGCTATCCTACAAATCCACTATTCCTTCTCATAGCCATCTCTAAGACTCTCACGTTTGGTAACTCTTATAGATTGGTTACATAGGAGTGGCAGGCACCGCTATTTATAGATTACAAGACCGTTGGATTCTTCACACATGTCAATATCATACCCCTACACTTACAAAATATCTTCTAACTAGAACATTCTCTATAAATATCTTGTCTCTAGATATCTCTACTATTTGTCATGAAGCATGGTTAAATATTTACTCTAGAGTCTTCTTGGCAAATATCTAGTATCTTATAATTTTTCCAATATTTCTAGAATCTTCTCACTTTGCCATGAAGAATTATCCCTAATATCTTTCATAATAAATATCTAGTCTCTCAAATCTTTTAGAATACTCTCAAGTATGCATTGCATATTTTTAACAGACTGTAATTATGTTTAACATGCTGAGGAAGATAAACTTGAACCAGACATGCTAAGTGAGCGCGGCGAAGGAAGATAAACAGGCGGCGAAGGAGAAGGTGAAAGACAGCGTGAGCGCGGCGAAGGAGAAGGAGAAGGAGAAGCGGGCCAAGGCGGAGGAGAAGGCGGAAGCAGCGACGGCGCGGTCGCACGCGGAGCGGGAACTGGCGCACGAGTGGGGCAAGGCCAAGGTCACCGCCACCAAGATGGAGCTGCACCAGGACAAGGTCCTCAACTCCACAAGCACGGCCACCAGGACAAGGTCCTCCACCGCAAAGAGGCCATCGAACACCGCCTCCACAAGCATGGCGCTGGTCACGGCCACCATCACAAGCACGGCGCCACCGTCGTGCCGGTGCCAGTGCCGGCGTCCTACTACCTTCCTCCAGCCAACTACTATAGATGTATATGGGATTTTTTTAAAATATTATTTTTTCCCGTATATCACAGAAGTACAACACAAAATGGAAAATTTTCAAAAATCTCGCCCGGTCGGCCGCCGAACTGCCGAAAAGGACCAACCGGTAAACGAATGGCCGACTAGAGCTTAGCCGACCGCCCCCCGGCCGCCGCGCTCGCCTCGCCGCGCCGCCATCCTCGCCTCCAAGCCATCCCACCGCCGCCACTCGCCTCCAACCGTGTGTGTGTGTGCGCGTGTGTTGCCGGGCCGACCGAGTCGGGGCGGTAAATGCCGACTTGGCTCAAATCGGCCAACCGGTTGCCAACTAGCTCCAAGTCGGCCAACGGGTTGCCGACTTGAGCCAAGTTGACCAATAGGTTGCCGGCAAGTGCGGGGAGTCGGTCGAGGGGTTGCCGACTACACTTTTCGGCTAGTGACTGGCCGACCGAGCATGCAGTCGGCAATTGGTTTGCCGATTACTTTATTTCGGCATTTGGTTTGCCGACCGGTCCATATTTTTGAAATTTTATAATTTCGTGTTATACTTCAGTGATATACGGGAAAAAATATAATATTTAAAAAAACTCGATGTACATGTGTATGTGTTTCGGTGTTTGTGTCTGGCACACATGAATGCAGTTGGTAGCAGCTAGTCTTGTTGCCTTTTTTCTTTTGGACTTTGGAGACGAGCTGCATGCATGCCACGCTGCGGGTTGCTTGGTAGTAATTAAATGACAGAAGAAGTTTTGTGTTTACTGTTTGCGTGTTACTTCTGATTGCTGAATTGATCCCCGTGCTAGCTAGCTTCCCAGGGTGGCCGGCCGGTGTCCATGGGACGACGAGGTGCAGGTGCGACTAGCCGGTGGACGGCGGGGTCCCCGAGGTCAGGGCTGTCAGGGATGTTTTTTTTTGAGAGAGGCTGTCAGGGATGTTGAAGCCCTTGTCCCAGTCCAAATTGTGCATGATATATATAGAGAGAGAGAGACAGAGAGATGATAGTGCATGATTTTAGGGGCACAGAAGAAATCTCACCTTCTCATATGTGCTGATAATCATTGTGTAGGATAATTTCTAGTTCGGATCTGCAACCACAGCTTACAAAACTAACACATGAGACTAAAGTGATCAGATGCAATATCATGGATGGCTCCAGATAAATATACCAAAACCCTTGTTTAGGCGCAAATGCTCTGAGATCCATGAGAAGCTAGGTGCCTTTTGATATATTAGATCAAAACAACCTACAACTCAATGCACAAAAATCCAAATAGACTTAACAATCTAGCGAAACATGCATCAAAACAAAGAGACGGGCAGAATTGGGCAGAATCGTGGCGAGCTCTCTGGGATGGCCGAAAGGTGGTGCAGAAGGGAATGATCAAGAGGATTGGGTCGGGGGAATCCATCAAAATCTGGGATGATAACTGGATACCAACCTCAGTGGCGAACCCCTAATTCTCAGTAATACCCACGTACGTGTCGCAGCTAATTATTGACTTGACGCGGAGCGACATTGTTTCTTAGTTTAGGTACTCCGTATCAATAAACAATTACCTCACTTCATGCCTCAAACCAAACGAGAGCTATTGCAGAACTACCCATAATAGTATTAAAAGGCGAGGCGATCAATATTACTTTGTCTATACGTGCAACAATACTTAAACATATTCCAGTACAATCATTAGCTAGTACAAACTTCCAATTCGTACAGGTTTAACTAGCATACACGATTTAAGCAACAGCTACCGGTACCACTACAGCATAACATAAATTCAGACGGGCTCTGTTAGCATCAGCCTTCCGAGATAAGGACAAGAAAGTCATAATCGAAAAGGGACCAGACAACACCAACTTCCATACTGCATGAGCCAACATTAAGCTCAATACCCGAGCTTATACCAGCTCTCTGAGGTTTTAAAGCTGCTTCGCAACTCTCAACAACTTGTTCCTTATTAACTGGAAATGCCATGACAGAAATTTTCAGCATCTTCTCAAGTTCAACAGAAACCACATGGCGTGAGAGCTTGATAATGCCATCAGCACCAACAGGCAATCCATCATCTGCGAAATCAAGTAACTTGACTTTCCAGTCATCATTACTACTGGTGCCCGCACTGAATACACCTCGAAAACCATCTGGCCACGACCCACCAGTGACTTTTACACAGATTGTGGCCTCCACAGAGAAATAAATGTGACCGAATTTAAATTCCAGCGTGCTAAGCCTGCTAGGGTGAACACCACTAAGCAAGCATCCACTTCTGTACCTCACAACTAGATGGCTTAAATCTTTATCCTCAGATTTAGTAGCACCCTTCACTTTTAACAAAACCTCAATGTAGGAAGGATCGACCGACACGGCAACAGCACGGCTAGGACCTGTCAATGCTAGGTATGGATCCTGCAGGCAACAATTATTAAAGTAAACTAGATAATTACCCGTGCGTTGCAACGGGGGTATAAATATTCTAGTACGTTAGCTCGTGATTTACCTGCCCATATTAATGTGATTGTGTAAAATAGTAGGATTTTATTTAGTAAACATATATTTAGTAAGTATTTATTGGCAGGAAGGTTGCAAAACAGGAAGGTTGGACGAAGAGTGGGCAAAACGCACTCTGCCGGCAGGAAAGGGAACGCTACTCTTTTTTTAAATAGTAGAGATAACAATGTTCCGCTCATAAATAGAAAGACTGGAGTGGAATTTAAGGAATGTATTCTATTCTATGACTTGCAAAAAGACAGAATCGGAACTTAATTATAATAACTTGAATTACTAAATCTGACAGTGGCAAATGCAGAAAAAATTGCATATGATGACCAATGTATTCAATTCTATGATGGCAAAAAGACACAAGCAGAACTTAACTATAATAACTTGAATGACTAAATCTGACAATGAAAAAGTTGCATACGATGAGCAGAAAAAGTTGCATATGGCAAGACGTTAGATAAGGCCAAGAAAAGGGAACAATTGATATACGAACATCCTGGGTGATGGTTTGGCAGTTAATCCTCGGACGCTGGAAAATAATATTGCGCTTGTGATCCAAGACATCGCGTGCAGCAACGATACCATACACTTGCAGTGGCCAGCGTAAACACTCTTTGATTGATGCGACGTTGACTGAAATGATCATCAGAGTTTCCATGGCCATGGGTCTCTCATCAGAAAGAGGGAACGCGTAACGCATGGCGGGGATAGATGCTGCATCGGTCGCATGTAATTAATGTAGTTAGTTACGGGAGATTTCCATTTGATGTATGCCACAATATCAATTGGTTTGATTGACGGCGGAAAGAAGGAAATTAATTAGGAGGGGAGGGGACTTACTGGTTTCATGGAAGGTAGCGCCGCCGCGGGCGAATAATCTGTTCCAGAAACGGCGAAACATAGAGGCAAATAATTCTTCCTCAGATTGCGCCCATTCCGCTTCCTTGTCCTTCAACCGCCTAGCCTCGTCTGCATTTTCGCTCGCCTTCGCAGCTTCTTCAGCTTTTGCCTTGGCTTTCTTCGCAGCCTTCGCCTTGGCTCCGTTCGCCTTAGCTATCACCGGATACAGCTGCATCTCAGATCTCTTTCCCAAATCCTCCCCGGCTTTCACCGCTATCGATGACTCGCCACCCGATAAATCCATCTCTATCTCCAGGGCACCGTGGGCAAGATCGATCGCCCTCGTCCCCGCCACTCTTCTTTTTGTACGCGCGGAAGAAAAAAGAAAAAAAGAAACCCTAGATCAAGGATTGGGGGGAACCGTGGATCAATATTTGGTGTACAGATTAAGTATTTTATATTTTTTATTTATGTGTTTTTGGTAACGATTATGGTGAACACGATGCTATATGAAATAAAAGTCTTCCGGCTTTATCCTCGTTGATCGCACATCCAATATTGGGGAGCCTGTGGTGTTTAGGTCCTCAAATCAAGAGCTCCTAATCTGACGGATTGTTGACTGATCGCTTTGGGCTGATTTGGCGGTGGTGGCGACGATAGTGGTGTCAAGCTTCTTTTGGTCATTAGTTCTCCCGCTTCATCCATTCATGCTCCCGATCTTCTTCCTCAACAGTACGACAACGAAACGATGGTTTGATAGCCTCCCTTGCAAGAGGTGTTTCTCCGGGCACAGTGCGTTCAATAATCTTAGGTTTTCACCTATTGGAGTGCATGACTCATGCGGCTCTTCAAAACTTTTGGGTTAGTCTAACTTATACATGTTTGATCTTCTAAAATTTCTTCACCGGAGTCATGGAAGAACATTGAGATGCAAAATGTGGAGATAGAGATGATAACTTCAAGGGACCATGAACGTCGACGATGCAACTTTGCATACCCTTTACAGAATAGGATATAGTCGTTCCGACATGTATGTGTCTTTTCTACTTTTAATCCCAGGGGACAGAGAATTTTCATGACTTTATATGTGCTTGTGGGCAACACGTTCCCCACCGGTAGCATGTCCTCCAAGAGAACTAAAAGTTTCGTGAAACTCTTGTCAGACTAACCACTGCTTGTCTTCAGTTTTAGCAATTCAAGTACGGATAACAACTATGTATTTTGGCTTGCATCCCACCCAAAAAGTTTCTCCGTGTCCTCCATCAAGCCTTGGAATTTAGCATACTCCTTCCCACCAAGGTCCTTCCCTTCTGCATCCTGCAGCATCTGATCTAGATCATTGTCGTCATCAAGAAGTATATCCTATCGCCCATATCGGAATCGGAATCAAATTCGACGACATTTGACATATGTTGATTTTATTGGCTTCCTGTTCTTCATCGTGATGAGTTCAACGCGTGTACTTCCCCAAGAAACCTCTTCGAATCAAGTGATCCTAGATCTAGTGTGGATGCTTATACATTTTCTCGTTTTGGAAGTCAATGCATAGACAATTAATAAATTTCGTGCTCTTGCTCAACTTACCATCTGACATGACTCTTATAAAGTCATACACACCCATCAGGTACGCTAGGTCCATACGATTATCATTGTACATTCAACTATGATCCATCTACATAAACATTAATTAATTATACACTGATACACATCCTTAATTCCTCTAATCAATGATAATGTTATTTCATTCTATTTTAAATTTGTGTCCGGTTGGACAATTCTAAAGAGATGATAATGTTATTTCATCCTGATTTTAAATTATGTCCGATTGGACAATTCTAAAGAGATGAAGCGGCAAACCTATAACAAATGCTTGTCTAAAAGGAAAATATGAAAAAGCTGTAGTATCTAGGATTTGAAACCAGGATATGCTATAAGCTATAAATCAACTTTATTTAGTATAATAGCCATCACCTATTTGAGCATATCGTCATGCTATCTAAGCTACGAATCAACTTTGCTTAGAATAGCAATCATCACCTATTTGAGCAACAATCTCCATTCTTTATGAAATGATGCACAAGCTGAGGTAATCTCATATGGAGAGGGAAACACAAATTACTATTCTTGCCTCAAAATTGCCTCCTCTTTGTTGCAGCGACTCCCTCCCCTCCAATAGATCTGGACAACTACGATCGTATGCTTCTGTCTCTTGTACAGAGTCGTCCCAGACGGGTATTTACTTAGACCATCTATGGTGACTCGTCTCGGACTAGCACATACATGTTCATCTGCGCTGATCCGATATCAAAGACGAACAAATACCTGTCCGTTGGTGATGACATCCTACGTCTTGAATGGACCGATTAGATGCCCGTCTATAATGACCATTCAGAACTCACCAGCTAACTCTAAGACAATTTATTATGGACGGCCTAATTTTTAGCTTATCTGATGTTATTATAGAGACGTATACAATGCCCGTCCATGACGAGGCGTATGTAGTATAAGGCTTTTCTAACAACGTACGTGCATATTTCACTGACGAGCTAAATACTTTATAAGCTCCGGGAATATATGATCCAATGAAAAATGGTACTTGATTACCTCCTCCTTCGGTCCCCTCGTGAAGATGCACGGATTCCTGCACGTACGTGTAATGCTTTTTCTCGAAATATCCAACAACACCTGTCTGGCTCGTTGCAGCATCATGCATGCACGCCCGGGTGCACGTGTCACCCACAGGTTCTGCATCGTTCGTCCATGTGGAATTGTGGAGTGGTCTGGCGCCTATATAAACCACGAGCTTTGTATGTCGCTCCAAACAAACAGACAGACAATCAGGTCGATCAGACGCAGTGAAAAAGAGATCGACGGGAGATCAGAGGAAAGGAAAAAATTAAGAGATCGAAGAAGTGATATCAACGCAAGATGCAGGCGGCGAAGGAGAAGGTGAAGGACAGCGTGAGCGCGGCGAAGGCGAAGGCGAAGGAGAAGCGGGCCAAGGCGGAGGAGAAGGCGGAGGCGGCGACGGCGCGGTCGCACGCGGAGCGGGAGCTGGCGCACGAGCGGGGCAAGGCCAAGGTCGCCGCCGCCAAGATGGAGCTGCACCAGGACAAGGTCCGCCACCGCGAGGAGGCCATCGAACACCGCCTCCACAAACACGGCGCGGGACACGGCCGCCATCACAAGCACGGCGCCACCGCCGCGCCGGCGCCGGCGTCCTACTACCCTCCTCCTGCCAACTACTAATAGATGTACATGTTTGTGTCGTGTACACGTGATCTTGTTCGTCTTCACTCCCGTTTGCCGTGTTTCGGTGTTTGTGTCTGGCAGGCATGCGTGCAGTTGGTAGCGGCTAGTCATGTTGCCTTGTTCTTTTGGACTTTGGGGACGAGCTGCACGCATGCCACGCCGCGGGTTGCTTGGTAGTAATTAAATAACAGAGGAAGTTTTGTGTTTACTGTTTGCGTGTTACTTCGAGGGACGGATCCGGTATAGAAGCGTTTGGTGTCAAGTGACACCAATGGATTTTGGTCAAGCTAAGATAGGCCTCAAGATAGTTCATATGATACCAACGGTAGTTTTTTCTGGTTCCGCCCCTAGTTGCTTCTGATTGCTGAATTAATCCCGTGCTAGCCGGCTTATCCATGATGGAAAAGGCAAGAGCTCTCCTTATGAAGAAGCTCGGCATCCTGCAAGCGAATGAGGATCCAGCTGCCTCGCACTTTGCTCGCTACACAGAGCTGTTCAAAGAGCCGCTGACAGAAGACACAGTGGTAGCGTTTGCCACTTTAGCAGGAGCACTGGGGAGATTAGATGTCAATGCTGCGCTTGGCGCTGCAGCCTAGAGTTCGTCGTGTCAGTTGCACAGGAGCTATGTATCTCCTCATGTTCCACGCGCTGCTCTCTTTTGTAATGGCCCCAAGTTGGCCAGAACTTCTGTTCCATGAACTCCAGGTCGTGTTGCCCGCGGGCTTGAGTGTCTCGGCGCTGAACAGATTGCGGGCGCGCCCCCCCTTTTATGTATGCACTTTGCTCGCTGTTTCTTCCTCTGCTTGTTCGTTGCTAGCAATGAACCTGGTGGCAACAGGTATATGGAGCCCGATTGGCCAGCCCCTCCCCATCGTTCACAGGCTCGTAGGTGCGCAACCCGTTTCTCCATGTCGCCTCAGCATGTAAGAATGGTGTCCTGGAACGTGCGCGGCCTAAACAGTAATGCGCGCAAAGACGCCGTGCGACTTGCGATTTCGCAATACAGGGCGAATATAGTATGCTTACAGGAAACGAAGATTGAGCATATTGACGATCACGTAATTGCGCGAGCCCTCGGTCCGGATTTCCTCCGTAACTACTTCTCCCTGCCCGCCGTTGGCTCTAGAGGGGGCATTGTCCTCGCCTGCTCAGAGCGCTTCTTCACCATCTCTGAGCCGCTGCTTAATTCCCACTCCCTCACCGCAACAATTAACCACCTGGACTCAGATCTCTGCTGGTCTTGTACAGGAGTATATGGGCCACAGGATGAGCAGGGCAAACTCCTCTTCCTACAGGAGATCAAACATCTCGCCCCGGCCACGCGGGACAGGTGGTTAATCACGGGCGACTTCAACCTCATCCTCAAAGCCTCAGATAAAAATAACTCGCAGATTAACACGAGGCTCATCCGCGCATTCAGATCGGCGATAGATAGCATTCATGTCCGAGAGCTCAGGCTACATGGCAGAGACTTCACGTGGTCCAACGGCCAGGCTAATCCAACGTTGTCCAACATCGACAAGATGCTATGCTCAGCGGAATGGGATATTTCTTTCCAAGGATGCATTTTGCAAGCCCAATCCTCCATGATCTCTGACCATTGCCCGCTCTTGCTGGTCGGTGATCCAAATAGCTTCAAGCTGAGGACCTTCAAGTTTGAGGACTGGTGGCTTAAGATCCCAGAGGTCTACCAGGTTGTACAGGATAGCTGGTCCAAGCCATTACGCTCAGCCGATGCTCTTAGACGCCTACACTCCAAGCTCGGCCGACTGGCCAAAAAGCTTACCAATTGGAGAAACAGTCTAATTGGTAACACTAAGATGCAGTTCGCAATTTCCTCAGAAATTATTCTGCAGTTGGATAAAGCCCAGGAACACAGAACCCTCACGGCTCTAGAGCATGCTCTCAGATCGTGTCTGAAGTACAAACTCTTGGGTCTTGCTGTAGTGCAAAAGGCGAGAGCGAGGCAAAGATCCAGAGAGATGTGGATAAAGGAGGGCGACGCCAACACTAAGTATTTCCACTTAAAGATCAATGGCCGTAGCAGGAAGAACAGTATTCTTTGCTTCGAAGTCGAAGGACAGGAGATATATAACCAAGCAGACAAAAAGAAAGTAGCACACAAGTACTTCACAGAATTCCTCGGCCACAAAGAACAGCGAACCCTTACCCTTAACTGGGACTCCTTAGGAATTCAGAGAAGGAACCTCTCGCATCTTGAAACAGAATTCACGGAGAAAGAGATACAGAATGCAATCAATAGCCTACCTGATGGTAAAGCTCCTGGGCCGGATGGTTTTACAAACAGTTTCTACAAGAAGTGTTGGCACATAATCAAGGAGGACCTAATCTTAGCTGTTAAACAATTCTACGATCTTTGGACTGAGAGGCTTAATCTCCTTAACGAAGCAGACATAATCCTCATTGCAAAGAAATCCCAGCCGAGAACCTTGAAGGACTACAGGCCCATCAGTCTCATCCACTCATTTGGCAAAATTGTGACAAAGTTGCTAGCAGCTCGGCTAGCTCCAGAGATACACAGGTTCATCTCACCAACACAGAGTGCGTATATCAGAGGAAGATGCATTCAAGATAACTTTCTCTTCGCCCAGAACTTGGTCCAAACGCTGCACAGAAATAAGACCCCGGCCCTCTTCCTCAAACTCGATATCCACAAGGCATTTGATTCAGTGAGTTGGGAGTTTATGATAGATTTATTAGCACGGCTGGGCTTCGGTGACAGGTGGCGCAACTGGGCGTCTAATCTGCTCGCCACTTCCTCCTCTAGAATTGTAATCAATGGGGAAAGGACCGATAGGATTTGGCACAGGCGAGGAGTTAGACAGGGCGACCCGCTCTCCCCGCTCCTCTTCATCCTAGCCATGGAGCCTCTTCAAAATTTGTTCCGCAAAGCTCTTGCCGCAAACCTTATCAAACCAATCAGAGGAGTTCCAGATGCGCTCAGAATATCTCTTTATGCTGATGACACTGCAATCTTCGCCAACCCGGATGCAGGCGAGATAGGAGCTATATTGCAGTGCCTGCGAGTTTTTAGTGCGGCCTCTGGTCTCACCACGAACGTTCAAAAAAGCAACGTCTTCCCCATCAGCTGCCAGGACACAGACCTTCAACAGATTTCTCTTCTATTCCCCGCAGAATTCAAGCACTTCCCTTGTTCCTACCTGGGACTGCCGCTGCACACGTCCAAGCTCAGAAAATCAGACCTACAGCCAATGCTTGATAAGATCTCCGCAAAGCTAGCAGGTTGGAAAAGTGGATTCATAAACAGAGCGGGCCGCCTGACGCTCATACAATCGGTACTCTCACCATGCTTAGTATACCTCCTCACGGCATTCAAGATTCCAAAATGGGCGATCAAAAGGACGGAAAGGATCATGAGAGCTTTCTTTTGGAGAGGAGTAGAGAGCTGTGCAGGTGGACACTGCCTGATAAATTGGAGGCAAGTTAGCCGCCCCAAAGAGAACGGAGGGCTTGGCATTAAGGACATTTCCAGATTTGGAGCGGCTCTGCGCCTGCGATGGCTGTGGCTGGAATGGTGCTCTCATCCGAGACCTTGGCTAGGACAACTAATTCCCTGCGACAGCAATGATAGAGCCCTCTTTGCAGCATCTACGCAGATCACAGTGGGAAAGGGAGACAAAGCCAAGTTCTGGACCTCAAGATGGCTCAATGGAATTGCACCTATGGAAGCAATGCCCAACCTGTTCGCTCTCATCAAGAGGAAAAACAAAACGGTGGCCTTCGAGCTTACAGACAACAGATGGCTTAAACCCCTCACACGAATCAACACACAACAGCAGGTAAGACAATTCGTCGAGCTCTGGAACCTCATTGCACAGACACCGCGTGATATACATCAGGAAGACTCCATTTCCTGGAGATGGACAGGCTCAAAGCAATACTCCGCTAGATCAGCATATAACATTCAGTTCATGGGAACCTTCCCACGGTTCAGAAGCAATGATTTATGGGCAGCGCACGCGGAGCCTAAATGCAAAATCCATGCTTGGCTTACACTCCAAAACAAGATACTGACGGCAGATAAGCTGCAAGCAAGGGGCTGGCCAAACGGAACCGTATGTTCGCTATGCGGAATCCATGCAGAAACGGCGCTGCACATTTCCTTAGAGTGTGCCTTCGCTCGGCAGGTGTGGCGAAGGCTAGCGACTCTGCACGGTTATGACCCCCTCAGATTCTTAAACGGCACGCATGACTATCTTCAATCGTGGTGGCACTCCATTGGCGCTCAGCTGGACAGACAAGAGAAGCGAAAACAGTTTGGAATCCTCGTATATGGGCTGTGGAGCCTGTGGAATGAAAGAAATGGCAGGCTCTTTCAGCATAGCTTTGGCTCGCTGGATGCAGTAGTCTCCCGAGCGATGGATAGCATCAGCTCCAGGCGTAGGGCGGTTCTTGTTCTCTCTTCGGAGACTGCGCTTCCCCCTCTGACCGTGTAATTTAAACTCCTTCTCTCCTTGGCCTTGCCAGGCCTCTTTGGTTTTGTTTCGGTGTTGTGAACTCTTTCTCCTTTATTAAGAAATAGGCAGAGCTCCTGCCAGTTCCTTCATCCCGTGCTAGCTAGCTAGCTTCTCAGGGCGGCCAAGTCCATGGGAGGACGAGGTGCAGGTGCCAACAACCGGAGGACGGCGGGATCCCTGAGGTCAGGACTGTCGGCGTCAATCACTCAATCTTGCCTTTGTCCCAGTCACCCAGCACCAGATAAGAGGTGTTTCTGCTTGTGCTTCTGCAACCTTTTGCTTGCCTGCCCCTGCCACTGCCGCCGCTTATACATCCCTCCTCCAATGATCACTTCCTCCGAGTTAATTTTCTGATTCATCATTGAGTCTAAAGATCAGAAATCGTCTACTCCTATGTTTGCAATCAGTCGCAGGGGTAAACTCACGCGCAGAATCCGAACAGGGGTCGAATCAGAACTGCCCAATAGATCAGACCCGAGCGTGTGGGCTTCCAATTATCACTAGAGTCGAGCCGAGCGAGCTGCAACACGGGCCACTTTGGGCTACTCTTGCCAGTCGTCTACAACACTTGATCTGTGAAGAGGTGAAACAATGTTGAATGATTCCTTTCCCTAATCCCCTTTCGACTTATGACCAGAGCAACTCTTTCCCAAGGCCACATCCAAGACACGTTACCTAGCAAGGCTCCGCCGTGCATCATTTCCTTCGACACCCGTGTGCTCGTGTTAGTCTTCACACCTGAAAGCTATAACCATGTCAGCTGGACAGATTCCTCCGAGACGAGGACACCAGGTAGTAGCATGTCAGTAGAAAGAAAGGTAACAGATACGAGGGAGGCATCTACATTATTTCAGAACCATTGATTAGGGAGGAGCTCGGAGGGAGGATTCATTTTTGGCCGTTAGTTCCTCAAAACTGCGATTACGCAAATCACCAGACGATCCAAACTTCATCTCGTTACTCAAAACTACAACCAAGAGGTGAATATTGACATGTCTAAGCTGGCATTAGCTTTTTGTCCACACGCAATTAGCGTCCAAATAATCAAGACAATTATGTACATAGGGTGCCGTTCCAACCTAGTGTCCCTAACTAATTCCAAGAATATACAACAAAACACACATGCGGAGAGCAGATGGGCCTTTTTTTTCATGACTCCTGATTTGCCTTGTTCCCCGCCAGGATGAGGGAGATCTCCAGACCACGGCTAAATGCCTGGTTGAACAAGATGCGCGACTGGAAGGTGGATACAAAGGGGAACCATGAGAAGAACACGATGGGCGCAAAGATCACAGCGCCCATCCCCGCATCATACATCCGAGCAATCTCACGGACAGAATCCCAGAGCCCAAGCGTTTTCACCAGACGCTTCCATGTGATGGCCAGCTGCCATTTGAAGCAACAAGTTAGGAGGCATGCAGTGAAATGCGGCAAAGCAGAAAGTATAGGCAATGTGGAAATGAGAATCAAGGAGGGTCTTGCATATGCCAGGATTGCACTTCTGATAACTATAAACATGCGATCCTGTGGATTCTGTTCCTTCTATCTGGGGTCTAATGATCCACATGAGAATTCAAAGGCCTGTAACCAACAAACCAAGCTACATATACAAGCCTTCATGATATCTTTTAATACTAATAAGACAACACTAACACGAATACATTTTTCTAGCAAGTCTATTTTCTCCAAAAATATTGGCAAAATCAACTAAAAGGAAGAAATCCACAGACAACTAGTGAAGCTAATGGAATAATACGATTCACTCTCCTGGCAGTTAAAGGTAACTGATATTACACCAGGCAAGCTACCAGGGATTCAACACAATATGGTGCATGCAAAATACATTTTTCATGGTAATAATGTCGTCGATTGATATAATATGAATATTTTAGAAAAAGAAAAGCGAAGAATGTTGTACTTACACATAAAACACACCATCCAGTTGCTAAAAATGCTAGTGCACTTGCAAATAAATCAGCAATTGTAAACTCTGTAAATGCAATAAGGCACGCAATTCCTGCAATAATGCCAAGTGCAAGGAGGCCCTGTAGAAACCGAACAAAAGTCGGCAAGACAGTTGACTTCTTCGGAGTTGCGGTGAAAAGCTGAAGCATGATAGAGCTAGCTTAGGTAAATTGGGCCATATAACGTAGAATCATGAAATAGGTGAAAATATTAAGACTTAATATAACAAACCTTAAATAGGAGCACCAGAACAAGAAGTACAATCCATGAGAAGCCATAAATCTGACCAGTAACAGAAGGCATTAGATACAACTGAAGTTAGAAAGGACGAGACTTGGTAAGAACATCAGGGACCCGTTATACTATTATGTTTGTTGCTTAATTTCAACATGGAAATAAATGTACAACATCAGACATCAAACTTTTTTATACGGCATAAATGAGGTCCATTGACATATTATAAGATTAATGTGTCGTATATCAGCAAAAACTCAGTCACGATTTTTCGTTCCAGACAGAAGAGCTACCACACTACTGCTCATTTAGGCAACCAACATAAACAGAAGAATAGATAAGTGCCTGAAATGAAAAGATGAAACATGGAAACAAGACAGATATATGATGTAATTGAAATTCTTAAGAAAAGGGTGTAAAGCCACACGCAAATAGTTAGCTAACAAAGCAACTGAAATTTTTTACAGTACAGAACTACTAATTGAGAGAGGTCTTCACTTACTGCAAGAGATGTATTATGTGCAGTAAGTTTAAGCTTGTACACAATGCCATACTGGAAAATAAGAAATCTGAGGCTCAGGATAGTCTCTAGGATACGACCCCTAAATGTCTGGATATGAGCCTGTATAAACACATCACGGAAGTAAGAAAAAAGTGTATAAGTGAAAGAACAAACAGCACAGGGTATAAACAAATATAGAATTCACACATAACATCATGATTCCTGACCTGCTCCTCATTCCACCAAGATTCCCAGCTATTTTCTCCCTTTACACCAACTCCACCTTTATAAAATAACCAATTTGTCCAGTCATCAAAGTCCTCAACAGTTCTGACATTCGAAAATGGAAGTCAATAAAGATGAAAACAAAAATACCAGAAATGTAACAGCAATTACATTCATGCTATGTGCATTAACAAAATGCATTAAAGATTGACATGAAAATTACTTTATCCAGCATACACGTATCTTATATTCATGCAAGCACCAACATATTTCGAAAACTAGCATTAGTGTGCAGATATTATTCCAGTCCGTATATATTATTATCCTATAATTATGTAATTTGATCACAGATACTGATGGTTTTATAATCTACAATTAAAAAATAATTAAACCAGCTCTCAATTTTCCAATCAATGGTCATCTTGCTTGAATGCCAACAAATTTAAAGGAACACCAATTCAAAGATAGGATTGGTCTGGACATACTTTTGCCACTCGAAACCAGAAGGGTTGAAAATGTATGGCGCGAAAAGCCATGATATAACCATGAACCAACTACTGATAGTTAACAGAATAAAGGAAGATGAACCGCCCTTGGTGTAGCCATACGCAATGTAGATAATGAGGAGGAGAGCAACCTCAAGCCTGCAATAAGAATATCTATCAGATTGAACACCAAGTAATGCAAGCAAGCACACTATAACTAGAATCGAAGATTCCATGCGTCGAGTCAGATCACTGCAATGTAAAAGCATTTGCTGAAACCAATCATGAGATCGTTAATTTGCTGACGAACACTGCAAAGTCACAGTCACTTGCTGCAACACACTGGATATGAAAGTCCTATTTGTACGTAAAGAGAGACAAGAGAAGAGAGAACTGAGCAATGACAGCTGGGGTCAGTTAACTTCCAAAGGTAAAAAGGACTTCTCATCCCCTTATCTCTCCTAAGTTTCCAAATAATAATATTTTAGTCAGTCGTGTGATTTCCAGCAAATGACCAAATTTTGCAGTGTCTATCAACAAATTACAGATTTTGCACTGTGTTTCAGTGAATGCTGACCAAATATAGTGTCCGGGAGCGAATTTTGCCATCAAACAAAAATACAGTGCCTGCAGGAGCACATAATCCCAGCCTTTCCCTCACCAGTGTCAACAGATGGAATACCATCAGATTTCGGATGTCATATTATGCAATGCATAAGGATTGGGACACAGTATTATGGCATACTACAAAAGCAATATGGCAACAGTAAAGCTGTGCTCTATTCCATTTGGTGAAGATGGATGGAAGACCATTACTCATACAGCTGAACTTCCTGTAAGAATTCACTTGATTGCTTGAAATTAACAACTTACGCTTTGACAAAGTGGCTTCGAGAATAGAGTCTATAATTGTCAGCGAACTTTATGTGACGAACAACAAAACCTCGTCCAGTAGCACGATACTGCATAGAGGATCATGTGTCAGCAGACTTTGAACAAGTACTATTTGTAAAAATTAACACGTCCTATGTACCTTTGCACCGCCATGAAGGATTGTTCTCCCAAAATAATGTGTTCTAGTTCCAAGTGAAAAGGTGAAAAATACTGAGCAAAACTGTAGTTGCATTGTAATAAAACTGAAAACAGCCTGCACAGGATAAAATTATAACGTGAATACATGATCACGAGTAACCCTGCAAAAAGTAGGTTGCTAAAGAAACAAAGAGCACACCTTCATCAGCCCCAATTCCAAAATGAAACCCATTATCATTGGTACAGCCGTAAAAATACCAATCTGGACCAAAAATTGAGCATTCAGAGCAGCATCAAGGGCAGTGTTCCCCAGAAACCTAGCTTGGCGAGATATCGAATGGTCGAGTCCAGAGAGTGCCTAAAAATTACAATAGCAATTTACAATTGCAAAACACAACAGAAGCAACATTCAGAAAAGAAATTACATCAGTGGGAAGCATAACACATTAGGAATTTGAATACTAACCAGATACACCCTCCCATACAAGAAGATGTACACAGTTAGAACAGTCATCTGCATGCACAGATAAACAAAGAAATAAGTAAACAACTGATGGTAATTAAAAACATGAACAGATACATAAAATACATTATTACATATATGTATGTGGCCAGAATCCTGTATGCAGCACGCCAAATAATATACATGCACTTATATCAGGTTCAGTATTGCAGTGTAGTTTTTTATAGGCATACTATTAGCTATGAAGTGACAGAGATTTAGAACCTAGTAGCAAACAAGATGGGATGTCTACGTGGCAATCAATAAACCATACCCAGAAGTCCTACTATATTCCATATAGTTATAGGTAAATACCACGTGTTGTAGCATAAGAAGGGTCACTTCAAAACCTGCATGTACAACCAGGGCGACGTTCTGATTCCAGTTTTCTGGACCATGATCGGTTCACCATTAACAGCACACACACACACACACAAAACAATAATAATAAATGAAATGAAATACTAGTGAAATAGGTCTGTTGGGCTTCTATTAGATGTACCATATTCCAAATCTTAAAAAAAAATTAGAAGTTTGTGGAAATCCTAAACCAGGGACACCTGGCAAGAATCTGGTTTTGACCCCCCCCTTCTGGTATCTATAACCATGTATATGGCCTCAAGCAAATAGGGGCGGATTTAGAATGGCGTGATGCAATCAAAACTAATTCATTCAACTAATGGCACTATGCATCTCTTAGCCCACGTAGGAGCAACTCACAATAAAATAACTTGTTTGGATGCATCTATCAAAGAGTTGGTTCAACATGTACAAA
The DNA here is from genome assembly GCA_019208055.1 of Stipa capillata. Lineage (NCBI taxonomy): Eukaryota > Viridiplantae > Streptophyta > Magnoliopsida > Poales > Poaceae > Stipa > Stipa capillata. The sequence goes on along the minus strand of JAGXJF010002856.1, from coordinate 300,750 downwards.
TCCATAATATGATTCAGGCACAACCAAGCAATGACAAAATAAGGTAAACTCGTGGGCGCAGGGAGGGAGAGGAATACCATTGTGCAGACATAATAACCAACAGTGGTGAAAAAGAAGGTTAGCATCCTGAAAAAGTCGAACAGCTGTCCCAGACGGTACACATCTCGACTGAGAACTTGCTCGCCATTACCTCCGGCAACTTTCCCCTCAAAGAGTGCAATCTGGTTCAAACCGACATCCCGGCCTTTCCCTACCTGGAAAGAAGCAAAGCTTTGTTACTTCTTTTTGGGGAAAACAGATAACAAATGTAAATTTTTTGTGAAATGCAAAAATACAAATAATGGCATGTGCACTCATTAAGCAAATGCACTTCAAAAAAAAATCTCAAAAGGTCAATGAATGTCGGGCATGTTAGATCATGTGCACTACACAAAAAAGTAGAATTGAGACACGATGTATGTGCCGTATATGACAGTATCACTTGTGAATATCATGTGAAACAGCCATGACTATTTTTGGAATGTTCCGGTCCATTCTCATCTGCAAACCATAATGGGTGTACATGCACCTAAATGCATATTATCCATGTTGTACACTTCTGTAATGCAAGTGAACTAAACAGATACCTGGATATATTCATGGTGTGTGATATTCCCTTGGCGCAGAGTTGAATTGAATCCTGCAGATTGGTTAACACTTACAAGTCAAGCTTTAAAGAATGACGTGTTTCAGTATCTAGATATGCATCACACTAGTGAACCTAAACTAATGTTTAGTTATCCTACTGTGATACAACTAATAGAGATAGTGGCATTAGACTTTTTAGCTATTTAAAAGTAGAATATATCGTGTACATTCGTATAATGACACCCTGATTTTAGCAACACTAATTGGCTGTCCCATTATCTCGAGCTCAAAATCTCTCCAAAAATCATCAGCAAGGAAAAGGTCCTCATTCAGTCCAACAAGTTTGCCTGCCAGTTCTTATTTTTTAAGGATGGGAAGTTCCTGTTCCAAGCATCACAAGCAACCTAAACAGCCATGAGCCAATGAGATATTGCCAATCGACAGTGCAGCCACTACGTCACGTTCATGATGTAACTTGACTGTAGAGAATAGAAAATACCAACCAGCATATATATCTTCACTTATATTAATCACTCGGGATGCCTTGCTAATACCGCCTCTGGTTACATGGAATATCCGATCAAATACGTCAGGATGTCCATAGTGCATTCGTACCCTGGATAAGGACAACAGAATGCAGTTAGGTTGCCATGATTTGAAAATAATTATTGCAGGTTCATTGCTAAAAAAGAGAAATGTAGTAAGGATGCGCACAGACTATTCCCTACATAGCCACGGTATGGTTAACAACATTTACTCACTTGAGGTAAGCAAGAACACGTTGTCCCAAAGTAACAAAACTTGTTTCCTGATTTGACATAAATGACGCCAGCGAAGACACGCTGTAGAAGAAATAAAATAGAATAGGTCGATATTGAAAGATTAAAAAATGTCACTTGTTGGTAAAATAACTGAGATTAATCAAAGAATAACCTCCCCGTAAAAACATGTTCCCTCACACCAAGAATTGTCGGATACCGAAGACCATGGTTGCCACGAAATTCTTCAAGTAAATTCCTCATTTTCATTGCCTCCTCCAAGTAATTATCCTATGTGAGAACTTCAATCAATCAGGGTGGTGTTTTGTGTACAAGCATGCATATGAAAGCAGGAAGTACTGGTGCAACTTCGTACTTTGGTGCTAAATTATAAACTCTTGCATGGAGCCATGGACCATTAGATGAAATATTGTGGACGGATCAGATTAAGAGGGATGTGAGTAGGTGGGATCCCTTGTTTATTTATCCCTCTGTGAGGGGATTATTGAGCCTCACATCCCTTTAAATCTGATATGTGTCCCCCATGTGATGGCCCATAACATGAATTAGGATGTTAGCACCTCAGATGTTTGCCCTACCTCATTCGGTGAGGTTGTGTAAATTTCCCTTTCCCCATTGCTTGTACATAATAAACTACTTCCATACATTTTTATATATGCACTTTGGGCCTCCCCTACTATTTTTATTGTAGAAATAATGTGTTTCTCCTAGATACTTCCCCCATGAAAAATGCAAGCAGATTCAAAGAGTAGAATATCCATCTGCATGGAAAAAAATTTACCAAGAATGTCACAGGATGTAATACCAACAGAATCATGGATAGCTTAGCATCCGTATATTGAGAAACATTCTTAGAAATGGGATGAACAATGAACAATCTAAAAACAACCAATTCGTTATATGAGGATGTTTTTACTGGAACCCAGATTCAATCCCATAAAGAAACAACAGGGAAGAATCTAGACCAGTGATATGTTTTGTGATGAATCGAGAATCAATGAGGTTAAAGGCTTAAGGCGCTACTGTTCATATTGAAGAAGAAAAGTCTACCTGATTCATATCAATTGTCTGTACTGCATCTCCACGAGTGAAGATTATAGCATGGTTTTGATTTTCAGGTTTCCCCTCACCAAGCTTGGGGTTCCCAGGCAGCTTAATGGAGTATATTTCCTATATATATAACGCAAAATAAAGCATAAGAAGTTAATCAAAAGCAACATCAGTAAAATACATTATGGCTGACAAGAAAAAAAATTCCTCTGTAGTTTGGAGAATTAAATTTTACCAAAACAGAAAATGCAATAAAAACATTAGCACATAAATTTGAATTACAACAAATGCAAGAGTCTAATCTCTGCTTCAACAGTGTAGCAATTCAAGGCGTAAATATTTATCTGCATGGGTAAATTTTGGAAGAGATAAATAGCTAACACCATTAGAATATATGAGTACTGTTCTATTGAATTGTTAATTTGTTGAGATACAGTGAAAACTACAGAAAATTTCCTGAAACTGTGCACCAGTTTGTTGATGATTCTCAGCAAGACTTTGTACAAATGCAGAAGACAAGATTGGTATATAGCAATGGAGCTGAAAGATACTAGCAAGAGTTAAGGCTACAGCAGCATTTGTAGACACTGCCAGCGGTGAAGTTGGTTTGGTTGATTGGTAGTGGACAATGTTAATGAGACACCACTAGAAGAGGTAGTGCAGTAGCAAGAAACCAAGAAATGATGACAGGAACAGCTAGATTTCTTCGTGTTCTATGAACATTAGAGAATAGAATTATCAATTTTATTCAAAAAGGGTATATTTTTTACCAGACTAAGGAACATGTGGACTACAGGGAATGATGTCAAAAGCTTGGGCTAAAAGCATGGTTTGTGGTAGCATAACACAGATAACTGAATAGCTGATAAGTGATAACTCAACAAACTATTGTCCATAAAATAAAATAGAACTTCACACGAATAGTCGATGGTTACAGGCCCATCATTGATTTCAAACAGGTAAGAAAAATGCACCAACTTATTAGAAAAGATTAATCAAATAAAGTTATGGAAGTGCACTGACTTGATCTTTTCCGTGAATATCAGCCTTTACTAGCTTGGAATAATACTCTTTTATAGCATGCCCATCGCTTGATACACTATCCTCTTCATGTATGAAAGCAACCCGAAGTGCCTCATTTCTACAAGTTATAACAAAGGTAATTAGTATTATCCAGTGGAACAGTTTAAAAGTTGTATAGCAGCAATCAAAATAAGGAACATGTTATGGAACTTCAGATAATGAAAATGAAACAAAGAATACCTAGTTCATACAACAGACAAGAACTCAACTGGTAAGCCAAGAATGAAGGGTCATTTTGCCCAGGTAATCATCGTTTTACTTAACGGAAATATTGTTTCATAAATAAAATTAAGGTGGTTATTTACAATGGAGTGAGTTACAAAGCCAGCTGTTGTCCTTGTAATCTAGTTACAACCCATCCAGTACACAAGAAATACAAGTAAACCAACTTACCTTTGCAATAAGAGAGCAATATCCGCAGCCTCTGGAGCCTTTCTTTGCTTCTGCTGCCCATATATTTGACATGAAACAACGTAAGTAAACTTAAGATCTGCCTGGGCCCGTGCGTCAGGAGATAATTCATAGCCTTGAGTGTCAATATATTCAGCTGCAGAATAGCCATCTTCAATGCCTGGTAGAACAAACAAAAATGAAGATAACCCAGAAATGTGTTGAATTAATTTGTTACAACAGCGAACATATGCACACCTCCAAGATATCTCTTCTCCAGGTAACTCTGCAACATCAAGGCCCTTCTGTAGTACATCATACCACGCACTGTTTCAGCAAAATACAAGTCAAGGAATATAGCAATTAAAAAGAGGGCAAAAGCATGCAGTTAGGCATCAGAATGAAGCTTTTGGACCTGTGGAGTATGGAACGTGCACTAATTACACATAAATTCTGCTATCACATGAGCATTTAGTTGAATAAAATGAATGAAACAACAAACTGACCTGTCCTTGCCAAAGTTTGGCCACGATATGATACCCAAAACCGCAGTTCTAAGGTGTCGCTTGGACTCTCCTTGAAATCATCTTCCGATGATTCTCCACGGCCAATTCGTTCTAAGAAGTTTGCCCACTCATCTGCAAACCAAATAAAAAAATTCCGGGCCACAGGCCCATAAAATTAAGGGCATGTTTTGTACGCAGATAATAATCTGTTTCGGGAAAAAAAAATAGAGTTACCAATTACATGTCTGGTGTAGAACTAATGCGTATTTAGGTACAGTGAAGAAAAAAAGCACTTTTTCCACTGGACAGTCTTGGTAACTACAAAACAGTTCTAATTCCCCCCTAAAAAGCAGTTTAAAAGTATTGACTTCAACACAGTTTGCCTTGCAACACAGCCAGAACAATATCTACATAGAACCAAGCCCTGATGAACTGGAATATCACCAACAAGTTGCAAGGGGAAAAAATATGAAAATTAAAATCAGAGGCAGAACGGCAGAGACTCTTTTGACCAATCATTGAGACTCAATTAACTCTCTACTCATTCCCTTGTTCGAATACCAAAAAACTAGCACATTTCGTGTCACAATAATAAATATTTGTATGAACCAGAATTCAGAAGTAATGGAACTATTCACAAGTTCCAAAGTTGTACCACTAATTATAGATGTGAGCATTTCAAGAGAAATAGGTAAAACAAGGTGCAAATACATAGCTTTGTGCAAAAGCAAAAGAATCTTCATGGATAATAAGTTGCAACAAAGCAGTGGAGAATTATGTATGGTAATATTACCAGGATAGATCTTTTGAAGGTAGAAAAGTATAGAAATGCCATCTTCGTTCTCAACACACAACTCGGACATACTATAAAGTACAGTCTCACTGTAGTACGGAGTAAAGACACTGTTGCACAAGATAAGTAGGTGTTAATAGGATCCTATTCCTTGAGATGGCATGAAGTCCATAAGCATATATAGCACCTGAAGGGGATCATCTCAGAGACAGGCTTTGCTTCTGGCATTTTCATGAAAAGAGAGTTCGTGAAAAATTGCAATCTTCTTTGCGCTTCCAAATTTTTGGGAATGTTGGCAGCAGAGTCTTTAACAGTCAAAAGTAAGTGCAAGCGCTTAACTTGTTCTTTCTGCAGGCACAAAAATAGCACTCCAGTAAGAACATAAAAGGGTAAGCAATGAGAGGAGTTCCTATGCCACCACCCACCCCTGGTGTTGCTACCATGCTACCAACGCACAGTAGCACCACAAAATGTCATGAAAAAATCCGAATTTCTTTGGCAACATTGACACGAGATGCACCCATCATGCCAAAAAAATTCAAGTCCAAATTCGATGCATACATCAAGAAACAGAAAAAAAAAGACATACCTACTCACAGCAGAATTTGTCTTCTTTGTTTTTCGATGTGTACGAATTTGGATTTAGCATGATACATGCATACAAAGTTTTTAAGGCAGTAAGGCGAGGTGAGGCAACCCACCCCCTTCACACCTTTTAAGCGTTAAGGCATAAGGCGAGGCGACGCCTTAGTAACACATTAGGTCAGCAATTTATCGGTTAGTAAACACTTGTTACATGTATATTCCAGAGAGAATGAAAAATGTTGAGAAATGGGTCAGAGTTCATGTAGCCCATAACTTCCCCATGGCCCAAAAGCCCATTTAAACCATACCAACAACTCCTCCTATGACCTAATTCCACAGCAGCTCCTCTCTTTGCCCTCAACACAGACGCCACCCTCCTCATCTTCTCCCTCTCATGACGGCAGCGAGCAAGTACACAGCCCCACCCTTCTCGCTCGCAGCCCCTCTCTTCTCCCTCAGCAGCAACCGGATGGTGAGGCAGACAAGAAGAAGAAGAGGAGAGTCTCACTCAAGTCAGACGCGCGAGAGAGGAACCAGGAGGAGCAGCAGCAGATCCCCAATCAGATGCAGGAGGAGCAGCGAAAGAGGAGGCGCGGATCCGGTGTAAGAGGAGGAGCGGATCCAGACGTTCTCACCCACCCTAGACGTTCTCATCAGCAGGGGAGCAGCCGGTGGGGGAGCAGGTGGGAGAGCAGAGGAGCAAGGGAGCAGGCGGTAGTGGCAGGCGGCAGAGGAGCAAGGGAGCTGCTGGCAGCGACAGGCGGCAGGCGGCAGAGGAGCAGGGAAGCGGGCTGCAGGGGCAGGTGACAGACAAGCAGGGCCCAGCTCGCTCCCTCTCCCTCCCTCCCCTAAGGCGTCGCCTCAGCGACCACCATGCCTTCCGGCCACCTCAGGGACGCCTTACGAACGCCTCGCCGCTAAGGCGGACGCCTCAGGCAACTCCGGCAAGGCGAGGCGACGCCTTGCATCAGCCAAGCCCCTTACCACTTAAGCGTCACTCAAGCGATGCCTTGAAAAGTTTGCATGCATATTGTGTCAATGTTGTTAATTTTTTTGGGATCTTTTGTGGTGATACTGTATGGTAGCATGGTAGCACCATAAAGGGTGATAGTACTAGAACATCAGTTAGCAATTTCCAATTAGTTGCGTAGGGAAAGTACCATTTCGAAATCTTTTGGCCAGAAAATCTTAGAGAATAGATGCCCTTCATTTCTAGCTCTTAACAGCAATTGCCATGTATCAAACTGTTCCCTGCAGCACGGAAAGACGCATTTGTAATAAAAAAAATAAAGTGGAAAGGATATAATTTACCAATTTAAACAGTGATTTTTCACTGTATACCTCAGGTTTGGTGCAAGAAACTCATGGGTAACAACCTCATAGAGCTCACGGAGTGCTTTTGTGACACCAGCTGCACGATCAGCAGTCTCGTTGCGTATCTAACAGACATATGGTTTATCATTTAAAATGCCTTCATGACAAAGTTATGAAACATACATGCAATAGGAAATAGTTCAACAATAACAAAGACATATAGCCATCCATTGAACATTCATCAAAAGAAATTATGCGGACGCGTTCAAGTAAAGCAATTCAGTCTGGTTTACATGTCAAGATCAAAAATCAAGGGTCACAACTCACAATCTTACCAGAAGGCCAGTCAAACCAGTAAGCCGTGACTGGACTAACTGCAATTTCTTCAGATTTATAGTCACCAAAAGTGAACCCTGTGTTATACTTTCATTGAGATCTCGGAAAAGACGTTCAACCCTGTATGTATACCAGGAGTATGCATTACAATTAAGTAAATACTCAATTTAGCACAAACATTGAATAACATTGATGTTAGTATCAGATACTTGATCTTTCAGTGAGAAATCATACCAAAGCCTCCCTTCACCATCAACTAAAGAGCGAAGGATTCTTTCTGCGCTGTAGTAGCATTCCTTGACAGCATAGGCCATGTATTCATCTTTGGATATTCTGTGCCATAGCTCATACTGAGAGTCTTTACAGTCAGATGCATTGTCATTCGCCAACATGATCTACAAATGAAGCAACCAACAGGACCATTGGCAGTCAAATAACTGGTTTCCCCATATGTAAAAGATTTGTCCTTGCAAAAGAAAATCGATACAATTAAGTTCAATTAGGATACCTTGCTAGTAAGAAGAAACAATGGCCACTGTACAAGTCTTAAATTTCCACAGTTACTCGGCATCATAAGCAAATCCATTTCCCTGAAAGAAAATTATCTCATGATATTGAAGCAAATGGGCTAACTAGAAATAAATATAAGCTGTGCTTCCCATACCTGTTACTGATATAGTCCTCTTCACGCAAGCTCTTGGTAATCTCATTCCAAAATGGGGAAAATATCGAGGCATACATCTTTGTAATTTCAGAATCCTAATGTTGAGGGTGATCAAAGCTTCAGTGCATTCAGATATTACACTTGTCCAAATTTGAAAAACAAGACTGTGAAACCAGCTAGCCTGATTTTCTTTAGCATAAATAAAAGAGGAACCATTAAAACAACAATAAGTTCAGGCCATCACCAGAGTTAGGACATTGACCAGATAGAGAGGTAATAACAAGAATGAAATAAGAATTCAGGAAATCTGGCTTGACAAGTTAAATGTGAACCTAGTAGTTAGTGAGACAACAAGCTAAAATAGAGTGACATGCTTGGTTAACTTAAGTTGAACAAACTTTTTTAAAACATATCGGATCAAAGAAAACTAATCGTAAACTCTCTTTAATGAGAAATTAGGAGAGGGAGGCTGTGAGAGATAGGTGTTCCCAGCCTTGGCCAGACATCTTGAAATATAGTGTGGACCCTATCTTTTAAGGGAAGTAATAGAACAAATATGTGATAAGCAGGTGTTTGTTTACCTGAGCAACTGGTCTGTTAGATATCCTGCAGAGTCAAATAAAAACAGTATGAAAAATAAGGATCTATAGATCCAAATAAAGTTAAACTAGATGGTGTATCTAAAAAGATGTACAAAGACCTCCTAATCTGTTCATAGTCATAGCCACTCAAAACGACACAATTTTATAGAATAGGATTAGAGACCTTTGTGGGGAAAGGGTTTTTGCAAAAGCTTCAGGAAAGCTCTCAAAACGTTTATGAAGCATTTCAATTGAACGAATCTGCATTAAATTAACACATGTCAGAGTGACATCCAGTTTACAAATCACAAGAAATGTATACACAGTTGATAGTACCTCCCCAAGGTGATCTCTAGCGCCCATAACACCACCAACCAGAGCAGATAAAAGAGTGTACCAAATGTGAATGTCCATCAGGTATATCTGTATATACAAATAAAATGAAGTAACGTATCATTTGCTAAGTTCACTTTTTTTCTCTCCAAGAAACTTACAGGTCAACACAGGAAACTTACAGCTACGACTGGTGCCCATAGACTCAGAATGGTCAAAGCATTTTTATTCCCTATAAAGACATCATCAGTATGGTAGTTGTGTTGCTACGGTATACTTCGGAAAATAAGAAGAGAAAAAAATTCTCCTTAGTACAGATGCATAGCAAACTATTTGCTCAAAAAAAGAAGATGTGGAGCGAATGAACAATGCTGTTAATGTGATATATGTACAAATCTGCTAACCCTTTGATACAAGATCATGCCACGAATACTGCAAATCATGGAGTTGCACGATTATATTGGTTGGTTCAACCAAAGGGCGAATCTGCAAAGGTGAACGACACAATAAACAATACTAACTTTTGATCATACAGAAAATGTAGAATAAGCATCAAAGTTCTGAAAGGCACAGTTATAATCACCTGGAGAAAATAAGCAAAAGTAAATTTGCATGCCAGTATGACCAACCAAAAAATCACGTATCTGCATCAGAAATTTTGTCACAGCTAAGTAACACACCATGATGAATACAAGCAGTGAAGGCCAGTTAGATCAGAACTGCTGGTGGTGGATTATTCATGTGACAGGCTGTGGCACCTAGTAAAGAAGCTAGCACAGAGTATATCTCAGGCAATTGCTAGTAACTGCTAATGCTGGCAGTAATTATGCCCTCACATTTATATCTGTCTTTTTGCTAGTTGCTAGTAACTGACTCTCTGTATTCATATTAAGTGCATACACGTATCTGCCACTACAAAGACCACAAGTAGCACAACAAATATTGCAACCACAGTTCAGCGTGAAAAATGATGATTTGATCAGAAGAAATCATAGCAGTCGCTAAGCATAGTTCACAAATAAACTGGATATTAATATCTTGATGATAATATTTTACAAAATTTCCACAAGGGGATATTTGGTTGGAGGCAAGTTTTAGCCACCACTTGCCTAAGAAAGTTAGGCTAGTATGGTTCACTGCCACAATTATGGCTTGCCACACTTTCTTAGCCCCATGGCCCACATGTCAGACTCGTTTGTTTAAGCTAAGCTTATCACACTTAGCGTCCATTTTGGTTGCCAAACTGTGGCTAACTTAGTTGGCGTAGTTAGGCACCAATTGAACAGACCTAAGTACAAAAACTAAGGATGCCCTACACTGTTTGAAAATCCTGAAAATGAAAAGGAATGAACCTGGCATAGTCGCCTATACTCTCATAAAGTCCGCGTCCAATATAATATCGTTCCTAAGTACAAAAAGGAGAAATAAGATGAGCAAATAATGTCATAATGAAGATATGTTCCCAAACTGCGAGTAGAATGAAGATATGCATACTTGGTACATCCACTTGAAAAATTGGAAAAACTGTGACCGGTCAGAAAAATTGGAAAGCCTGTGGCAAGCTGGGATCTTGGCCAATGATGCAAACACAAGCCGAACAGCAGCATAACCACCAAGAAAAAGAATATAAATCCGGAAATAAGTTGAATCAGAGTTTCTTGCATTTTTCTCATCCAAGACTTTCCTGTTCAATATTCAGCAATCAAGTGAATAGGTAACTTAGTGTACATTGGAATAAGATAAGAACAAAATCCAACTGAATACTCACACATAAAGATAGGTTACAAATGTTGAAGCCGCAGTCAACCAAAGGAACCGGATAATTAATCTTGAGATGGCGAAACCTCTAGCTGTCTTATATGCACCAAACATGAGTATCACATCCAAGCAACCTAACAAACCATAAAAGGCAGAACATAAAAAAGCCAACATAGAAAATGTTAGTAGATCCTAGTCCAGATGACATTTTTTTAAGAAATGTAGAAATGACTTTTGAACAGAGTACACAAAGCCATTATAGAAAATATAGATGATATTCCAGATAACATAAATAGAAGGTAGAATAAATTAGGAAGGCTGTAAAAGGGAAATCACAAAATATTAGAGAGCTTACACTCAATGAAGTTCAGTATGAAAAAGGCTGGTCCAGCGCTAAGTAATACTTTAATGGTACCAAGGTTTATCTTGTTACGGTGAAAGGCTATAATAGCTAAACACTGCACCACCATTCAGAAAGAAAAAAAACGGCAACTTTACCACTGGAAATTCTTGATATATTAATTCGTATAGATGACAATATTATCAAACCACTGAGCTGACCTGAAACATTATTATTAGGAAAATCCACAGGCGATGAAAACTGCGGTATAAATGTAGAAACGTGCGATGCTCGACAAAATTGGTCTTTGCTGTCTGTAAATAAAGAACTGAAATCAGAAGTCATAGGTATAGAAAAACCAACAATTATACAAACCAACTACTAGAATAAGATCCTGATTGGATGTTTCCAACACAAACTCTTGAGGATAACTTCCTAATCAATCCAACAGATCAAAACTGAAACCAACTAATAGACAAGAGGCAATCTAATTTGCCACTGCCCTGTGTTATAGTAAACGTGGTACTGTGACTGCTGCTGATGGAGCCCATGGGTGCCCATGGCATACACTGACAAAACAACAGATCGGAAATAGCTGACTGAAAAAGAGGAACCTCAAATGACAGTACCCTACAGACTAGGTTTCTCATATTGTTTGCACCATACATATCAACAAAACCACCACTATCTCTAGAATAATATACATTATTAACATACGCGCTTCCTCTTAGCAGGCTTGCGCAAAAATTTGGAATCCTCAGCAGGTGGCCAACCAAGCTTAAAGCATGAGGGTGACCTACACATATGCAACAGAACAGAGTAAGACACGGTGAAGCAAAGGATATAAGGGGAAACAGCACAACTGCAATGTTTTGAGAAGAAACCAGAAATATTCATTGAAGTCGTCATAGTTCCGCCATGCGGAGTGTGCAGCTTTCCCATCATTATTACTGATAGCCTCCTGTGGAAGACATAGAATGCATAAAACCTTAATACAGCATGAAAAGATCAAAAAGACAGTTAAACAGTTATTATTTCACAGATCAAAAGTAAAACAAATTAGATCAAAGAAACCACATGGTCACAAGAACCATTTAAATTCACATATACCCAACCAAAATATTTAGCGAATAATTTCAAGTTTTCAACAAAATCAAGAAATTTGGTAACGCTAAGACCTTAAATCACCAAACTGTACCAGCAGACAGGACCTTATACTGAATTTCAAGAAGATCCATGTTGATCCAGATCTAATGGACATAACGGTTAAATACAAAAGTCCATCTTAATCAAGATAAAACTTTAATAGACAAACCTACCGCCGACATGGTTTGATATATTGGAGTAATTATTTTCTCCAGATATGAGGTGGAACCATCACTGGTAATACAGCTCTTAGCAGGTTCAGCTTCAGATGAATCAAGTATCCCATCAAGTTCCTTTGCCATCTGAAAATATACAAGCAGCATCAGTGAGCTCAAAACATTGTACAAAAGAACATTACAAGAGAAATACAGAAGAACTATTCCCCTAGTAAGAAGAATATATTCAATAACACCACCAAAGGAGGCAAGCATAAGTTTGACATAAATACAAAGTTGGTCACTCAAGGACACTGTTTTGTTCCATTGGGTGAATAAAATCAAATGTGTGGTTTACTTTTCTGCTGCAAAGTGAGGAACAAAAAAAAATTAACAATCTTTTTTCAGCATAAAGCAAACATCAGTTAGTCCTAAGCATAACAATCGCTAATCACATGTATGAATGTTCCCTGAAAGAAAGGCAGCTTGATAAAAATGGTACAAAGTTACACCATTGTTCACAGTTTACACAGATAATTTTGTGAATTATGATTTGACTAGCTAGATATGTGCAAAGATGCAACAGCTATTCTGACAGCACTACAAAACCGAATCATAAGAGCAGTAATTAGCTGTCAATGATTGCTGCATTTAACCATTTCGGTAACTGCCAGAAACAGACCGGACCATCTAAATCAAGGTAGAGCCTATGCTAAATCATTTTGGAGATCTCTACATGTCATCTCTCTGAAACAACATCAAGGTAGGATGAGAAGGGACTCACATTGTGGAAAATGTAGCATAGGCATTCCGGAAGAAAACGAATATTTGCAGCTTCACCCCAAATAAGAAAGTAGAGAGCAACCAATATGATTTTTCTGTTCTTATTTACCGCTTCAAGGCTACCAAAAAACAGGTGGTAACTGGTAAGCATCCAGAGAGTCGATAGCATGCAAAAGGAAAGCTCTCCACAGGTAGTTAAAATACCTGGTCCAAGCAACACGCTTGCCCAAGAACCTACACCATTTTATGTAGTTGTCCAGAACTTTGCAAAAAACCTCTGTAACTGCCCTCTCGTCGATTTTCTACAGGAATCATGCCCATGTTTATCATATATTGCATTTAAGCAAGAAATTATTAATATACATAGAAAAAAACTGACAAATGAACGCAAAAGAATATTGAGAGCAGATGGAACAGCAGCAATAAGCCTAGGTGTTGCTGATTAACAGTTACTTGTACCTCATCCATTACTTAAGAATTTCAATTTTACTTTAACTGAAGTTTCATTCCCTGAGGCAATTATACAAGAAGACCAAGATAAATAGGTAATAGGCTTCTAATTGTGCACATATAAATTAGCAACCATGCACACACAAAAAGAAATTAAATTATTCAGATGCCTATTCTATACACAAGTCTTAATTTTCATAAACTCTATACAGATGATCAGGCAATTACTGAAAATTAGACCAGCATAGGCAATTTGGCAACCTAGGCTGATGGCAGTTTCGAGACTGAGCTTGTGGTAAACACATTTATTGATTATGCTCATGCCTTCTATCCTACATTGGAGACCGTGCCAATGTGCAAAACAACATATATGTAGTAAAACAGGAAGCAGTATATCAGCAGGGATAAGGATCTCATTGAACTCCATATCCAGATGACTATTTTTTTATATAGTTATCCAGGTGTTGGGGGGAACTAACCGGCTCTGTCCCAGCTGGCAAGCTGAGACGGGACTGAGCATTGGCTAAGATAAGTGCAACATTTTCACGCTGATTCCGAACATTATCGTCCTGAAACATGAACAAAATTCAACCGAATTAGACACTCAATGCAGATGCAATAACATAAATTAGGATCATGAAATCTGGATTAGCAGCAAAACAGAAAGAAACAACTTGCCACACAGTTGCTCGATGAGTAACTAGGCCAGATAACAAAAGACCACCAAGCTAAACACAACAAAAAACAAACTTGTGCATATATATACTTTTCACAATCTCCAAGTCTTCACAAGCAAGATTATGATGATCTTGATCCTAATAGTAGGATCATATTGACCACTTGGGACCACTCAGACCATGATCCTCCATAGGATGTACAGACCTCTTTGGAATGCAGGGATCCAAAAACACATGAATAGGAACAACACAAGATTGGAACGTCATGACTTGTTTAATCCTACAGGAAACAAAACCACAGGAAGTGCTCCAAACAGAAGCTTGGATGCATCACAGGAAAAAAGCAGGAACTTTGAGTTTAGATGTTACTTTTTTTTAAGATGAGATTAGATGTTACTTGATTAGAGGGAGAAGTGAAACAGAGAGAGAGGAAATGCATCATAACTCTCAAAGGAATTTATCACATGAGGTTAGACATCATGTTTGAATTCCCTCAAAACGTGTATAAAACTTTTCTATCCTATGAAACTCCTTCGAAGCAATCCTACAACCCAAACATCTCTCATAGGAAATTTTCCTTTCGATGAATTCCTTCATTATTCCTCCAAAGTTATTCTGTGCCAAAGAGGCCTTACATTTGGTAGAACTGTATAAAATAATAGTCTAAATCTTATAATAACAATCATTAGATTCAAGATTTGCGAGGTATGTTCCTACAAGACAGTCTTGCCTAAGATCCCGTCCTGCTAACCTTGTTCAAAAGTTCCACATAAATCAAGAATGTTGATGTGGTTTCAAATCCCAAAGGATTTTGAGCATAAAATACCAACTTAATTTCTGAAAGCGTCAATCGACCATGCAAGGGAATGCTGAATGACATATAAGTTTTAGATTATAAACCAATCAAAAAAAATTAGCTACAAAAGCATAACAGTATAAGGTTATTGATTATGGAGAGAGGAGACGGGAGGAAGGGAATAATAACGTATTAAAGTTTAAGCGTAAACAGCACAATGAATTGGATGGCAGATGCAAAAACTGAAAAGAGACAGCAACGCATTACAACCTACATTCCAGATTGGCTACTCAAATATGCAATGGCTAATGTTCAGGAGAATGGGCAGTTCTCTAAATTAGCCACATCCAAACCAGCGGCTAAACATGCATGCACAAACAAGTGTTGGGCTTATAACAAATTCAATTATGGCATCTCAATATCAGCTGACTGACATCTAAAAACATAAAGCACTGACAGGAGCAACAACCATTAAGCAAATGTAAGATTAATCATGAGATTTAGCTTTAGTTAACCGAGATGCAAACGCAGGACCACAGGAACGCCATGCATGAGCCACTGGCTGTTTCTCAAAAAGGTCCTTATATGAATCAAATGTTAGAACATTCACATAACATCGAATTGCCCAACTTCAAACAATAGACAACAGAGTGATTCACCCAGTATCTCAAGGCAACATCTAACGAGTATAAGAAAGCTGTTATAGCCAACAAGGCAGTTTGTCATTCTTACTATTTGACACTTGGAAAATACAAGCACTAAGCAACTTACAAAAAAAAATCCAAAGGTTTCATTTATGACCGGATCTGGGCACAGGATGCCTCCTACTATAACAATATTAGCCAAATATTTCAATATGCAACATTGCAATTTCCAGGTAAAAAAATGTTTTTCATGTTTCAGAACAAGAAGCAGTTTTAAGTGTAA
Organism: Stipa capillata; assembly: GCA_019208055.1. Taxonomy (NCBI): domain Eukaryota; kingdom Viridiplantae; phylum Streptophyta; class Magnoliopsida; order Poales; family Poaceae; genus Stipa; species Stipa capillata. Next base: position 284,677 of record JAGXJF010002856.1, on the reverse strand, counting down.
CATATGTCAACAAGCAAGATATAATATTAAACCATTCAAAACACTTAACAGAGGATCCAATATAATATGATCAAAACAAAGAAGAGATGGCATAAGAAGTTCTTTAACCTGGAAACCAAATACGTATTGCAGAAGGTCAAAAATATCTTTTTGTCTCAGCTGTGGTGCGTCATAATGAAAGCGTGGCAGGTCCTCACAGTTTTGAATTGCAGCTATGGCAGCCCTGACCTAACAGAGTTGCAAGAGATAGCCAACACCATTACACACAAAAAATGGCAAGGCATGAGAAGAGAATATTATAATAAAATAGATAACATGGATACCTCAGGGAAAAACCCAACAATATTTGCCACTGATGATGCATCAAGAGGTATAATATTGTAAGGCATAAGTTCACCTCTCAAGGCTGCATCAGATCTTTTTATTCTCCTTATCTGAAAAAAAAAGGCCAATGGGAAAGAATACCATGTCAATACAACATAAATGTCAGGCAAACCGCATGACTGTTCCAGGCTTCCAAACATAGACCAGTATATTTGGGATCAATCACATATGAAAATATGCAATTTTTCCCTAGAGATAATCAAGGAAGAACACACACAAAAAAAGGTGTGGCAGGATCAGTTCTGTCATGATCAAGCACTTACCTCCTCTAGAATTTGTCTACCAAGTCTATCACCCGGTGATTGTCCAACAAGAATTTCCAGGACATCAAGTAAAGCCCTCAAAGTAGCATAAATCTTCTTCATTTCAACAGCCCTTGCTCCCATCCTGGTCATAGCACAAAAATGGAACACTCATGACCAATATCATAATGTACATAAGATGCTTTGCAATGAAAAAACTAGCGGGACAGGGATATGATAATGTAGTACTAATTTCAAGTTTTCAACAAACAATTGTGCTTGAAAACCTTAATAAAGGAGGCCAACTTAGCACTTAGTGTATCACATAATTAGATAGATTCCTCAGACAGAGACGAAAGGATGCTGACAAGGAAGTTTTTGTGGGCCAAAATTCTGGTCACAGAAAAATGTTATGACCCTAGTGTTTGTGCAATAATAAACACCGCAACATATAGACAAAGAGAAGACATACTCTGTGCTAAAAGTTCCTGATTCCCTCAGCCTCTCCTGCTCTCGTTGCATATCATCAACTCGACGCCGACTCTTGTATTCCAAATAGAAGTTCCACAGTATCTGAATGTCATTCTGTCGGTCAATTGAAGCCCCGTCCTTCTTAGCAAGCTTTTGCTGCACGATACCGTGACATCCATAGTTAGTTAGATATAAAGGTGAAACCATTAATCGGAAGAGAGATTGAACAGCCATAGGAGTGATTAGTGTGTGTAGCTATGCAATACAGTGAGAACAAGCATACCTTGATCACAGACGCTAAACCTGTTTTGAACTGCAGAACACCTCTCCCATCGCTGCTCGGATCCAGATTTTGAGCCATAGTGTATGCTTGTTCACAAACTGTAGGGCGACCAGAAAAATATTCTCTTTCAGGAATATTATCAGTAAGAAGTTTGCACAAGTGAAACTGTTGTATGCGAGACAGTTCCCACTAACCGATATAGTTTTAGAATCTCTACTCTAGTTCAGCTAATGAGGCTATAACAGCCATGAATTCGGCTGTGGGTCATCAAGTTCAGAGTTATCAAAGCTATCAATGATTTCTCTTGAGTCATTTAAAAAGACTAGATTGAATTTTTCCTGGGGCAGTTCGCCTAGTTTGTCTCTAGCTCTTATCCCCTTGAATGACCAGCCTGAACACCTTTAGTCCTTACTCAGCCATTATAAGCACACCAGCCCAGAAAAGAAAATAAAAAACAACAACAATTAGAACCCCCTACAGACCCGTGATCAACCATAGAATCTCACAACACTAGCATCTGAGATCATAGCCAATTTGCCACAATTCACTCCAGCACGCATTGTTACGAGTTGTGAGCCTAATCCCACACGAGGCGCCAACCATGTGTGAGCATCCAAAACCCTAAACCACCCTGCTGCGTGGACACCGAATTCCCCACGCATTCCACACAACCACAGGTCGTGCTGCGGGCACGCTATTCAGTTGAGCCCTGTGAGCAACATCGCGGCATGCTGGCTTCCGGCACTAGTCACAGCCAAATCAGGAGTAACCACCTCACAGTAACAAACAAGCGGAGACGATAGGAAATGCGAGGGAGGGAGGGGAGGGTAGGGTAGGGTAGGGTAGGGGGGGCGTACGGATCCGGGCGACGTTGGGGTCGTCGTCCTCGATGTCGTCGGCGGCCTGCAGGATCTGCTCGATGTTGGTGGTCCTCCCGAGGGAGGGCGGCACGGCGGAGGCGAGGCCGACCCCTCCGGCGGGTGGGGGCGGACGAGGGGGCCCCAACGCCAGCGCGGCCGTGGTCGCGGTCACGCTTGAGCGCAGCCCGCACAAGGCGTTCCCAGTTCTCGGCAACCCTCTCGGGGCCCCCGCCGCGGCGGGAACCAGAGCCCGTACGCCTGGCGGAGGACGACGCCATGGGGGCGCCGCCTGGTGGGGCGCGGCGGGGAGAGGAGAAGAGGAGCAGCAGTAGGGCGGGCGATCTGGGGAAACGAGGGAAGGCTTGAAAAGCGAGGAGGGGGTGTGCAGTGTGCTGTAGATGAGAGATGAGAGAGGAAACGGTGGTGCTCGGTTTCACTCACTGACTACCTGCTTCATTCCTCTCACTGCCAAGCCGTTTCTCCATTTACACGTACGCCACTGATGGAAAACAACTGCACTCTCAGAGAGACGAGACCACACTTTTCTCTCTCGAATTCTTTTATTTACATGTGAGAAATGTACCGGTCCACACGAAATTTCTGCGGTAGAATAGTAGAAATCTTGTTTGATTTGAGTCTCCGGTAAGGTCATGTTCTCGTTTGACTCTCCGGATCATCTTCTTCCCACCCAAATTTGGCCAAAAAACTGCCCGGTCAACTGTGCTTAGAAAGGAAGATTACTGACTGGAACGGTCTGTCTAGTCATCCCTGGCTCTCTTTCAGTGTAGTTTTTCATCTTCAGTGTTGTCGCTTTGTCGATGTACACGGCAAGATGGAAAAAACAACTGCAGTAAAATAGACACGCCTTTTCTTTCTGAATTATTAATTGGGCCGCTTTGGTTTCTCCATGTGCACGTACAGCAGGAATTCACTTTTGTTTCTGTGTATAAATATACGAAATTTCTGCCTAAAACATTGTTGAGGCAAGACGTACTTGGGAACAGTTATGGTTTTCGTCGACTCCCTGGATCATCTTTCGAGCCAAATTTGGCCTAGTCAAGTCGCCCAGCTCAGGGCTTAATGGCTTTCATATGCTATATTGGGCACGAGGCAAGCAACACACTCGAGCTCGATCTACTTAATCATCATCGCAGCACGCAATTCCTGTCAATTCGCTTTCCAGTTGATGCGACTATCCAATTCCTGTCTCCTATCCTATATAAGCAACGGAGATGAGAACAAGGACAGAGAAGAAGACGATTGCCCCGTAAATGTACATGAACATGTCAAGCATCTTGTGAGAGTAGAAAAAAACGAATGATTCAACACACCTTTGTATTGCTGATCAATAAGTAGTATAAGTACATTGTACAAGACGTAACGAACCCCTACATCGTAGGATGAAACTAACTGCAGAAGCTGCAAAAGTCTCTGTTGGAAGAAGCTGGTAGAGCAGCAAGCTGTAGTTGCACATCGACAGCCAGTGGCCGTTGGAATGGAACATGCTTGGGCACACCCAGAGGGTCTGCAGTGAACACATCAACAATAAGACAGTATCCGCGGCGGCAACAGATGAGATTCCCGTAGGAAGACAAAATGCATCTTCTTGAGGAATCTGGTAGTGAAGGGCTCTGTTCTGGTAGGCTAGATCAACGACCTTACATGTGCGTAGCTTGTGATGACCATTGTTAGAGATGAGGTGCTTGGAAACGGGCATTGGGTCGAATAAGGAGAGGCGGGAGTATGGTGCAGAAAGTTGATTTGGATGTGTATGAGGAGAAGGAAGCACGCCAAGAATGGCAGGTGCCAGCAAACGCAATAAGATAGAGGAAGGATCCCAACAGAACAACAATGGAGTGAAGCAGGTTATCTGGGAGGTCAGCCCAACCTAGGAGCCGCAATATGTCGAGGACTGTAGAGACAGGGGGGTCAGACAATTCGCTCGGGCTTTGCATGATGGCAAACTCTCTGAGAAACACAATAAATTAAAGGCAAATAAATTAGAAATACGAGTCGATTAAGAAATGAAAATTGTAGATAGCATACTAGGAGCCTACGACCATGGATAAGCACATGTTATTCTCCAGATCTTGAATATGGCTTACATGTCAAGAAACTTGTTATACACTTGTACAAATAAGGAATTTGATTCGATTGGATTTTGGTGGATTTTTATGTCAGGACAAGACAATAACATGCACAAAAAAGACTTCTTTTGGCAAATGCCTCCCTAACCTATAGTTAAAACTTATTTGTGACAGTTAAACCCATTTGTATCTTCCGAACATGGTACTGAAACGGTGACGGATGCTACTAAGTTTTGTCTAGTAGTATATACTTCCTTTATCCAAGAATGTAAGGCGTATTTTGATTCGTTAAGACAAGTCATTGATCAACAATTACTTTATTAATATACGTTTTATGTGATATAAAATAATAATTATAAGAAAGTATTTTTAAAGAGGTATCTAATAATATCAATTTTATGTCACATAAATCGGATATAAATAGAGTAATTATTAGTCAAAGTCTTGTCTTAACTAATTGAAATACGTCTTACATTCATGGACGGAGGGAGTAGTAAAGAAAACAACTGCAGTTCTAGCTCTATTAATAACAAGAGGGTCCAACCAATGCGGGTGGCAATACCGGTACGTTGAAATTCTAGGGTTCTTCTTTGACTTGGGTAGTTTTAATCCTCCTTTCCATTTGCAGAACATTTTGCGGGGTAGTGAGATTAATTTCTGATCAAAACCACCAAGCCAAATCAAAGTAGTCTTCTTATTCTAGCCAGACAGCTGAGGCGCATGCACGGTCGATCAATCGCATCTAGGTTCTAAGAGCATCTCCAGCAAGCCCCCCATCCAAGCCCCCATCCGGATAAAGTAGGGAAATTGAGATAAAATGGTCTCCAGCAAAGCCCCCACCCCTGCCCCCATTTCTCCGCGCCCCCCATCCATCCCCCGACTCCCCCCATCCCTGGGGGCTCGGTCGACGCCCCCCATCCCTACAACGGCGCCAACGTCCGGGCGGCGGAAGGCTCCACTCGCGCCATCTGCCCTCCCCTCTGACCCGTTTGCTGCCGTCGCGAGCCGAGCTGACACACAGAGGAGGTCCCGCCGTCGCCCAGATCCAGACACAGGCGAACAAACCTGGGAGAGGGGGCCGTAGCGGTGGAGGAGCTGGAGCCGGCTGCTGCTGTGTTGTTGCTGTGGAGCAGGGCCGCCGCGGCGAGCGGCCGGACGAGGGGCCGGGCGAGGGGCGGCAGCGAGGGGCCGGAAGAGGGGCCGGGCGAGGGGAGCGGCGGGGAGCTCGAGCCGGGAGATCGGCCGCCGGCTGCTGCTGATGCGGTGGAGCAGGTCCACGGCGGCGAGGGGCTAGGCGAGGGCGGCGGCGAGGGGCCAGGCGAGGTGTGCGGCGAGGGCACGGCGGGGGATCCAGGCGAGGGGCCGGGCGCGGTGGGGGAGCTGCGAGAGGAGGCGGCGAGGGGTCGGGCGCGGTGGGGGAGCTACGAGAGGAGGCGGCGAGGGGCCAGGCGCGGCGGGGGAGCCCGGCGAGGAGCTCGGGGTGAGGTACAGAGGGGCTCGGGAGAGGAATAGAGGTGGTGGGGGATAAATTGAGGGGAATAAATTGAAAATTGAGGGAGAATTTTAGGGGAAAAAGAAATTGAGGTAGAATTTGCTACAATTTGTGATGATTAAATACAACCGTTGGAAATATAACCGTTACAATTAAAGCCGTTACGAAAATAACCGTTACAAATATATTGTTAGTTACAGGAAATTAATAAAATATAGGAGAGGAGAATATAGGGGATGAGATTTAGGGGTTTTGCTGGAGTAGAAAGAAATATGGGGGAGGAATCTTTTAGGAAGAGCCCCCATCTAAGGATATGGGGGGTGAAATTTAGGGGCTTTGCTGGAGATGCTCTAAGAGACTAAGAGTTAGAGCATCTCTAGCCCTTCCCCTAAAACTTAACTCCCTATACCCACCTCCCTAAACTTAACTCCTCAAAATTTGGGGGTTTAAAAATACTTGCAACTAGCCCTTCCCCTAAATTTAACTCCCTATACCTTTTTCCTTTGCTATTCCTTCACAAAAAAAATCACAAAATCCTCAACCCCACTGCCCCCCTCCCCCCAAAAATCCCCAAATCCCCTACCCCCCGCCGGCAGCCCCTACCCCCCGCCCGGCCGCCCTTACCCCCCGCCGGCGGCCGCCCCCCTCCTCCGCCTCGCCTCCACCACTGGCAGCCGCCGCCGCTCCTCCTCCTCCCCGCCTTCTCCAACCGCCGCGCGCTCCGCCTCCCGCTCCGCACCCGCGCCGCCATCCTCGTGGGGAAGCCGACGGTCCTCGTGGCCGAGCGCCGCCCCGAGCTTCGCCCGCTCCCATCGCCGGATCTCCCTTCCGTAGCTGCCACCGCCGCCCCTCCTCCTCCCCCCGCCGGTGGCCGCCTTCCTCCTCCCCCCACCCCTCCCGCCCGCCCGCTCGGCCGCCCGACCTCCTCCCCGTCCCCGACCTCCTCCCCGCCCCGAGATCCGACGTGACGCGAGGTCCCCCGCTTCTCCCCCTACTGGTCGTGCTGCTAGAGGAAGGGAACAGGGAGGCCGGAGTCGAGGCAGGCGCGGCGTCGACGGCCGTGGAGGGAGGCCCTGGCGGCGCCGGTCCTCGCGCGGGCCGTGGAGGGCATGGCCGGTCGCGGACGGGAGTGCGCCATCGGAGGAGTGCGCGGGGGAGATGGCCGGCGAGCAGGGGGAGGCAAGGGGGAGGTCGCGGGGGGTGTGCGCGGGCGGCGGCGAGGTCGGAGGTGGCGCCGGGGATGGGTTGCGCGGCGGCAGGCGGTGGCGGTTGGCGGTGGAAACTTCAGCCCGCCAAAAATTTGCAGGATAGGGAGAAGATAGGGGAGAGCTCCTATTTCCTCAAATATAGGCAGAAATGGGTTGGGGATAGGGGGTCATCCTCAAATTTTAGGGAGTTAAAACAATTTAGGGGATGGGCTAGATGGGGATAACTCCCTAAAATTTCAGTTTTTAGGGAGTTAGAGGATTTTAGGGGATGGGCTAGAGATGCTCTTAGGTAAGTATATATCTATACCTCTTGCAGCAAAATCGAGTGAAAATCTAACCCTATAGCACGATTCGAGTTCGCTAAAATTAGACTTCGGATTTCTCTCCATAGAAAATGACTTTGGACTATTGCCTCTCTTACTGGATGATTTACTTTTGATGTAGTCTTGGTGAAGGTCATATAACTTTTAAAAAATTTACTTTGGATTCTCCTATCTTTCACGAATTCTTCGTTTTGACTTTGTATCAACTAAGCCGCCATGCAAAGATTCTTTAGTTCCCATACACACCTCGCAATAAAAGTTTTGATCCACCTACTTAATTATCCCGTTTCCTCCAGAAAACATATGAAACAAATCATCAGTGTATGCAACAAAAAGAAGTACCGATGAAACCAATCTATCTCCACCACCCCTCCACAGCCGACAGAGATCAATTTGTTTTGACATGTAGATACCATGCTAGCCAAAACCAGTTTGTGTCGGAGAGATGGTAGGGGACAGTAAAGTGAATGATTTTGAAATTTAAAGGGTATCTTTCTAACCGATATTGGAGTTTAGGGTTGAACATTAAATTTGGCCCATAGTTTAGGAGAGGAATATGCACATATCTATATATATATATCTGCACATAGGAGCCTCATAGAAAGTCTAACGAGGATGCTAATCAATACTCCATCTGTCCAACAATGTAAGACACGCACGCGTCCCAAGATTTATAATTAGATATATAATATTTTGGTTATATGACACAAAAATTGTATCATTAGATTCGTTTTCAAAAGTACTTTCCAATTGTATCACTTTTGTGTCACATAACCAAAATATTATAGGCATAATTGTAAATCTTAGGATGCGTACGCACTTTACATTGTTGGACGAAGGGAGTAGATCTAACGGGATCCTGTTGCGGCTTTCAACACCCATTCATGGCTATGGGCTTGTCTTTCTGTAAATCTTAGAATCCGTGCAGCGTTCGTCCTTCAGAGCTTGCCTCGATGGTGGTTTGATGAAGCTTCATCGAGCGGCCATGGCGGCATTTTAGGGTGGGCATAAAAACCATAAACCAAAACCAAACTACACCGTAATTCGGTGAACGGAATTTTCTTCGGTCTTGAAATTTGATAAACTGAATTTATTTTGGTGAAACTGGTTTTAGGTCTTGATTAACCGAATAAACCGAACTAGGGCCTGTTATGAATTATGACACCATTTCATGTTCATGTCAATCGAGATGATGAGACAATTTTATGTGTTAGTGTTATCACTTTATAGCTACCTATTAATTCTTATACACTTGCTGTTGAAATTCCTGCTGTCCTCACTACTACAAAAAAGGTCATCCACTATATCTTATCACTGACTGGTAGGAAAAAGCCCGTCAGACTTATCACTTATCACTGACGGGCAGCCGGATACACGTCAGTGGTGACTATATCAGATGTTCCGTTTTAGGGGAGAAAAGTCATCACTGACGGGCACAAATGTCTGCCCGTCAGTGATGACTTCGGCAGAAACACGGGATTTCACGAAAAGTCATCACTGACGGGCACGAAGTTAGACCCGTCAGTGATGTCGAAGTCATCACTGACGGGCACAAATGTCTGCCCGTCAGTGATGACTTCAGCAGAAATATGGGATTTCACGAAAAGTCATCACTGACGGGCACAAATGTCTGCCCGTCAGTGATGACTTCAGCAGAAACATGGAATTTCACGAAAAGTCATCACTGACGGGCATGAAGTTATACCCGTCAGAGATGTCTAAGTCATCACTGACGGGCACAAATGTCTGCCCGTCAGTGATGTGAATCCCGCCAACTCAGAAATTTCAAAACCTGAAATTTTTCACTTATCACTGACGGGTTAAAAAGTCTGCCCGTCAGTGATGTGAATCCCGCCCAACTCCGAAATTTCAAAACCCGAAATTGTAGAATCCCGCCGGGTATATAATTCACCTCAGTGCAGCGCACTCTACTCAACTCCACTCAAATCCAGATCCATATTTCTCTCCATCTCCCTTCCACCCTCCTCCTCTCCTCCTCTCCTTCCTAGAAGCACCCTCCTCAAGCATCCCACTGTCAGATCCTCATGCCCACTACCGGCCTGTCGGCGGAATGGGGCCCAGGGTACCCCTAACCGCCGGCGGAGGCCAACCAGATACCGCAGAGGGTGACGCGTGGCGCTCCGGTCGCCGGGGCCTTGGGCCCCACCCGGATCGTCGTACGGAGCCCGCGGCCAAACCAGAAGGAATCGTGGGCCTCCGGGATTCCACGGCCCAGGCGCTGAGCGAGCACTCGGGATCCGTCCCCGAGCGCTCGGCGTCCCAGAAGGCGAAGGGCGCGCTCGGGGTCCCCTCCCGAGCGCACGGCATCTGGGCGGATGTGGGGCCCAGGGGAGCGTTCGGGGTCCGCCCCCCGAGCACTCTCCCTCGGGCTCCCCCTCCAAGGCGCCCCGCGCGGCCCCCCAGCGGGTGCTCCGCGAGCGCTCGGGGTTGCTCAGGGGCGCGTAGAAGACAACTGGCGCCCCTCCTAACGAAGGGGGTCACTCGGGACCGAGTGCCCGGGGGATGACGTGTCCTCTGGTGGGGCCCTCATCCATGCACGTCGTCCGGCGCCAAGCTTCTCCAGCAAGCCTCCGCCCTGGCGGAGGCATTTAATGCCTGTCATTCCGACGGGGAACCCAAAAGCCCTGTGAAGGCATGATGACGATCAGGCCGGGTCCCACCGGTGCAGGCGATAAGCTCTGTGAGCTATCTCTCTCTCTCCCTGAGGGGTGGGCCCGGGCTGACAGATTCTTTGACCGACCAAGCGCGCCGCCTCGCACGCCTTGTCGCTGTCAACCCTTTTTACCCCATGGGGGACGCCGCCGCGCGATCAATTGCGCGGCATGAGAGGCTGACTTATGGGGCCCGCGAGAGGACGTCTTACCAACCCAGTCAGAAGAAACCCCGTAAGTCTCCGTCCGCGGGGCCCGCCGAAGGCAAAGGTGTCAGAGCCCATGCTCCGACACACCGCGAGGCGACGGCCCGGCCGAAAGTCTCAAGTGGGCATTAAATGAAGGTGTGGGCGCTTCCAGCAGCGCCCACGTCGTCTACAGCACAAGTATAGCTCATGTTCTCCTTTGCCGACCTATGTGGTATTCCCCCGAGTATATAAGGGGAGAGCCTGGTCCATGCAAAGGGTTGGCAGATTTTCCTAGGTTAGATCTCTCTAAGTTTACTCCTTATCAAAGAAGCACCGTTCTTCCTCCGGGCTAGAGCTAGAAGAAGAACAGTGCGCACCCCTGTAACTGATCATACTGGCCATATACACACGTATATACAAAAACAAGCAGGACGTAGGGTATTACACCTCCGGGTGGCCTGAACCTGGAAAAATCCCTGTGTCTCCGGCATCAAGCATCATAACCGCCCTCATCCTTGAAACGCCATCACCGGCTCATAAGAAGAACTCTATATCGCCCCAGGCCGAACCAACAAGGGGGTCCATTCGGACCACCGCTAGAGACGTTTACTCGTCGACAGCTGGCGCGCCAGGTAGGGGGCGTCTAGAGTTTTTTCGAGCCTGCTCCCATGGCGAATCCCGATCTGCCCCAAGATGATCTGCCTCAAAATGAGGTGAGCTTGGGCGGAAACGAAGCATCGGACGAGTCGGACCCCGCCGGCCTCGACGATCTGCTCAACGACACCGGCGGGGCGTCATCGGCTGCTGCCCGCTTTGAGTTCCGGCCACGCGCGCGGGCCTCTGGAGATGTTGCCGGGCCTTCTCGGCCCGCCTCCGCCTCGCCGTCGGCTGGACTTCGCGGATACCGGGGAAGGAAACACGCTGCAGGCGGCGCAATACCTCCTCCGGCATCCTCCCGTCCCGGTGCCAGCGGCGTCCCCCGTGGGCCCGTGGCTCCAGGACCTCGCTAACCTGGTCGACACCGCCCGACGCGAAGCGGCGGCCAGGAGCGTCCACGCTTCTTCCGGGCGCGCCGGTGCCCGCACCGTCCCCTCAGCGGCTTCGCCGCCGGTGCCAGCGCGTCTGCCGCGCGCGCCTGCCGGTGGTCGGCGCGACGGATCTCCACCCTCGGTCGCCTCTCCGGCACGGGGGAACCCTCAAGATCTTCGCCACCGCCTCGGTAGGCGCGAAGTGGAGGACGCACGCACCGTCATCGAGCGCCAGCGCGAGCGCGACAGGGCGGACGAGGTCGATTCCTCCTCCGGCCCTGTCGCCGGCCGCGCGCGCTCCCGGGCGCATCACACCGCCCGGCAAGACAAGGAGACCGGCAACCCCCGTTATGGGGCGGGTTGCCAGGCCTTCACGCCCGAACTTCGACGCGTCACCTGGCCAAATAAATTTCGCCCAGAGTTGCCGCAGAAGTACGATGGGTCTTTCCACCCCGAGGAGTTCCTCCAGATCTACCCCACCGCGGTGGAGGCCGCCGGAGGCGACGAGAAGGTCATGGCCAACTGGTTTCCGATGGCCCTCAAGGGTTCGGCCCGGTCCTGGCTCATGAACCTCCCCTCAGGATCCATTTCATCCTGGGAGGACCTTTGTCACCAGTTCGTGGCGAACTTCCAGGGCACTTTCGAGCGTCCTGGCACGGAGAGCGATCTCCACGCTCTCCGGCAGCGAAAAGGGGAAACGTTGCGGCACTTCATTCAGCGTTTCAGCCAGGTGCGCAACACCATCCCCAAGATATCTCACCAAGCAGTTATCGTCGCTTTCCGACAAGGAGTCCGCGACGAAAAGATGCTGGAGAAGCTGGGCACCCGGGACGTCCAGTCCACCGCGGACTTGTTCGCTATCGCGGACAAGTGCGCTAAGGCGGCGGAAGCCCGTGCTTGGCATGACCCGCGCCCCGACCAATCAACGGTCGAGGGCGCCGGCCCTTCTCGCTCCTCCGGGAAGCGGGATAAGAAGGGCAAGAAGCGTAAGTCCGAGCCCGTCGCGGCGGCGGAGGCTAAGCCTCGTAAGCCCTCGCGCGGCGGGCCCAGCGGCGGCAAGAAGCCACCCCGAGCTCCTCAGCCGAGTTCGGGTCTGTGGTGTCCCATCCACGAGACCGAGCGGCACGACCTTTCCGAGTGCAGGTCGGTGAAGTTCCTCGCCGAGAGGAACAAGAAGCAGAGGGAGGAGCGCCAGCGCGACGCCGGCGAAGAGCCCCAGCGGAGGAGGTGACGATCTCGGCTTCCAGGAGCCCGAGGCCGTCGCGTGCATCAACGGGGGCGCCTTCACGCCCACCTCGCGCCGCCAGTTCAAGCTATTGGCGCGCGAGGTGTGCTCGGCAACCCCGAGCGCCAGCGCTTCGCGACCCCTCAAGTGGTCGGAGATCCCGCTCACCTTCGACCGTTCGGACCACCCTGAGAGCATCTCGGGCGTGGGCCGCTTCCCGCTCGTGGTCTCCCCCACCATCTGCAATATCAAGGTAACCCGCATGCTCATCGACGGGGGCGCGGGGCTCAATCTCCTGTCCCCCGAGGTGTTCAATAAAATGCAGGTTCCCCGGGCGGAGCTGCAGCCGACGCTTCCCTTCTTCGGCGTCTCCCCTGGCTACACCACGCCCTTGGGCCAGGTGCCCTTGATGGTCACCTTTGGCACCAAGGACAATTTCCGAACCGAGCGCATCATCTTCGATGTCTCCGAGTTCGAGCTACCCTACAACGGCATCTTGGGGCGCCCCGCGCTCGCCAAGTTCATGATGGCATGCCATTATGCTTACTTGACAGTCAAGATGCCGGGCTCCAGCGGCGCCATCACGGTGCCGGCTGATGTCCGGGGCTCCGTCGCCTGCGCCGAGCAGCTTTTCTCCAAAGTCGCTGCCGCCGGTGACATCCCCGAGCTACCCAAGTCCCCGGGTCCGCCCCCGAGCAAGGTCAGAGTTGTCCCCGATGATTCTGTCCCTGTCAAGGAAGTGGCCCTGGGAGAAGACGCGTCCAAGACCGTCAAGATCGGCGGCCGTCTGGCCGCCAAATAGGAAGGCGCGCTCGTCACTTTCCTCCGGGCAAACGCTGACGTGTTTGCATGGCAACCGTCCGATATGCCCGGGGTCCCTAGGGAAGTGACTGAGCACCGTCTTGCCGTGCGTCCCGACGCTCGGCCCATCCGGCAGAAGGTGCGCCGCCAAGCACCAGAACGGCAGGAGTTCGTCCGAGAGGAGGTCGACAGGCTCCTCGGGGCCGGCTTCATCCGGGAAGTCCTGCACCCCGAGTGGCTCGCCAACCCCGTCGTCGTGCCCAAGCCGAACGGCAAGCTGAGGATGTGCGTGGACTACACCGACCTCAATAAGTCGCAGCTGGGTCGCAATGTGGAGGCCTACATCGACGACCTCGTCGTCAAGTCAAGACGCGAGGAGACGCTCATCGAGGATCTCGCCGAGACTTTCAATAGTCTCCGCAGCACTCGTATGAAGCTGAACCCCGAGAAGTGCATCTTCGGGGTCCCATCCGGCAAGCTTCTCGGCTTCTTAGTCTCAAGCAGAGGCATAGAAGCCAACCCCGAGAAGATCCGGGCCATTGACCAGATGCGCCCGCCGGCTCGTCTCAAGGACGTGCAGCGCCTAACGGGCTGCATGGCCGCCTTGGGGCGCTTCATCTCCAAGCTCGGGGAGCGGGGCCTCCCTCTGTTCAAGCTTCTCAAGAAGTCGGGCCACTTCGAGTGGACCCCCGACGCCGAGCAGGCCCTCGAGGGCCTCAAGAAATACCTCACCTCACCTCCGGTCTTGGTCGCACCGAGACCCGAGGAGCCTTTGCTCCTTTACCTCTCGGTGACGCCCCGGGTGGTGAGTGCAGTCCTCGTGGTCGAGCGGGGGGTCGGGTCCGAGCTCCCGGCATCCCCCGGCCAAGTAAAGGCGCTCGGGTCCAAGCTCCCGAGCGAGGCCCTCGGGGACTTGAAGGGAACGCTCGGGTCCGAGCCCCCGAGCGGTTCTGCCCCCGAAGGTACCTTAGGGCCCCGAGCCCCGAGCGACCCCGAGCAACCCGCCTTGCTCGGGAACGAAGCTAGTCGCTCGGGGGCTGGCCCCGGGGAGTCTTCTACTCGGGTGCGCATACAGCAGCATCCCGTGTACTTCATCAGTGAAGTATTGCGGGACGCCAAGACGCGCTACCCTCAAGCACAGAAGCTCCTCTACGCGGTGCTCGTCGCGTCGAGGAAGCTTCGGCATTATTTCCAAGCGCACGAGGTCCGGGTGGTTACGGCCTTCCCCCTCGAGCGAATCCTCCGCAACCGGGAGGCCACTGGACGAGTCGTCGAGTGGGCCATCGAGCTCGGGGAGTTCAACCTCCGCTTCGTCAGCAACCATGCAATCAAGAGCCGAGCTCTGGCCGACTTTGTCGCCGAGTGGACGCCGGTGCCAGAAGACGAATGCGAGCAACTTCCCCTCCGACCCGGGTCAGGGAGGAACCGAGCACTGGACGCTGCACTTCGACGGTTCCCTCACGCTCAAAGGCGCGGGGGCTGGAGTAGTTCTCACCGCTCCGACCGGTGAGACCCTCCAGTACGTCGTGCAGTTACTCTTTCGCGCCACCAACAACATGGCCGAGTACGAAGGCCTCCTTGCAGGGCTGCGCGCCGCCGCATCCCTCGGGATCCGCCGTCTGCTCGTCAAAGGCGACTCCCAGTTAGTCGTCAATCAAGTGTCAAAAGAATACCAGTGTTCGGACCCCCAAATGGCAGCGTACCTGAGCGAAGTCAGGAGGTTGGAACGGCGTTTCGATGGCCTGGAGCTCCAGCACATCCCTCGCCGCTTCAACGACGCCGCCGACATTCTATCGCGACTGGCCTCCTCTCGGGAGCCGGTCCCGGCTGGGACCTTTGAAGAAAGGCTCTCTCGGCCGTCCGTTGAGGCCGCCGACCAAGACGAAGGGGGAACCTCGCGCCCAGGCGAGTCTACCCAGGCGGCACCTTCAGTGGGAAATCCTCCCGTCAGGCCACCGCCGGGTGAGCACCTCGTGCTCACCATCTGTCCTCAGGTCGTCCCTTGGATCTCCGAGATCCGGGCATACCTGAAAGAAAATATCCTTCCCGAAGACGAAGCCGTTGCAGAAAGAATTGCGCGGCAATCAACAAGGTACGCGCTCGTAGATGGGGACCTCTATCGGCGCGGCACCAATGGCATTCTTATGAAGTGCATTTCTTGGGAGGAAGGCCACGATATACTCGTGGACATCCACGAGGGCGAGTGCGGTAGCCATGCATCGTCTCGCACGATGGTCGGTAAAGCCTTTCGGCAAGGATTTTACTGGCCGACAGCCCTCGAGGACGCCTTTGAGCTGGTTCGACGCTGCGAAGCCTGCCAATTCCACGCCAAGCAGATACATCAGCCCGCTCAGGCACTCCAGACCATCCCCCTCTCATGGCCTTTCGCGGTCTGGGGGCTGGATATATTGGGGCCGTTCCCCCGAGCAGTCGGGGGCTACGAGTACCTCTACGTCGCCATCGACAAATTCACCAAATGGACGGAAGCCGAGGCAGTCGTCAAGATCAACAAACAATCGGCGATCAAGTTCATCCGAGGCGTCATGAGCCGGTTCGGGGTGCCCAGCCGCATCATCACCGACAACGGCACACAATTCACGAGCGATGCTTTCCTCGAGTACTGCCAAGCCCTCGGGACAGAGATTTGCTTCGCCTCTGTCGCACACCCCCGAGCCAACGGGCAGGTTGAGCGTGCGAAACGCCCAAGTCCTTCGGGGGCTCAAGACAAGATCTTTCGACAGACTCAAGAAATGCGGCGCTGGCTGGATAGAAGAGCTCCCCGCCGTCCTTTGGTCCATCCGGACGTCCCCCAGTCGGGCGACCGGTGAAACCCCCTTCTTCCTCGTTTACGGGGCAGAAGCGATGCTTCCTTCCGAGCTCGCCTTCCGCTCCCCTCGGGTCGCGGCATACTCGGAGGAAGATCAAGACCGGCGCAGACTCGAAGACATCAACTTCCTCGAAGAGCATAGATGCCGAGCGGCCCTTCGCGCTGCCAGATACCAACAAAGCCTTCGCCGCTACCATGAGCGTCGTGTCAAGCCAAGGTCTCTCGAAGTCGGGGACTTGGTCCTTCGTCGGGCGCAGACGCGGGAAGGCAAGAACAAGCTCTCCCCTAGGTGGGAAGGTCCGTACCGAGTGACTCGAGTCACTCGGCCAGGCTCGGTGAGGCTCGCTGCCGAAGACGGAATGGAGCTGACCAACTCCTGGAACATCGAGCACCTGCGCAAGTTTTTCCCGTGAATAGCCCGGGTAAGTTTTTGCTTTTAGGGCCGGCTCCCCGAGTGCCAAATGCGAGTCATGGGAAGTGTCGGGTTCGTCACCCCAAGCCCCGGTCGCTCGGTCTGGTTCCCGAACCCCGAGCGCCGGTCCGGCCAAAGGTCACCCAAGTATCCCGCGCGCTCGCACCCTCGCTCGGGGGCTCCCTTGTATTCCCAGCTATTTACATAGCATTATGGTCTATAAAGATGCAATTTTCCTTGATATGAATCCCCCATGCAAAGTTTATATTCCTTAATTCAGTATCAATATCAACACTTCCTCCATAGTTAGCAAAAGCGTGGCTTTCCGCGCGGTGCGGGGCTCCCGAGCCCCCATCTCTCGGTGCGAGTAGGTCCCACCGCTCCGAGCCCGAGCAGTCAAGCTTATCCAAATACTTGTTGTCGGGCCGTAAGACGTTCGGGCAATTAGCTGTACCCCGAGCACGTCCGAGTCAGGGCAAATAAGCCCCTGGCCACCGTGCTCCGCTGGTCAGCAAGACCCGAGCGCCACCCAACTTCATGTCAGCCGGATAGCTTCACTCCTCGCGCTCGGGACAGGTCGGCTGACCCGAAAACCCGAGGGCCGCGTTAACAGGCAAACCCCATGAGGGACCTGTGGAAAACACCCCTTTTGCTAAGAAAACCATATAATCATTCGCAAAGTGAGCAGGTTCACCATGATGAAGTTCCCGGGCACCGCCCGCCAGATCAATACCAAGTCACAGGGCGCCAAGTCACCCTGAGGCCCGATCTCTAAGCTAAGCTTCTAATCGCATTTCTATGTTTTCAAAGCTCCCGAGCACTATATATGAGCGGCTAGTTTTTCCTCGCCAATTTTTCCCAACTGCCTTCTGTGCTCGCGATGGGTTTATACCTGAAGGCAGCGATGAAAGTCACGGGGAGTGCTTCGGGTTGTCCGCTTAAAGCCCTGGTGTCCTGCCTGGTTTCTTAACCCTGGACATCAGCCTGGTAAATAAGCCGCCCAAGTACCCTACGCGCTCTCACACGCGCCCGGCGGTGTCTTCCAGTAGCGTTTCCAGAAACATAAGGAAGCATTGCCGAGTTAAAATGAAAGTTCTCCAAGTTAGGAAAAATCATGTAGATACAATGATTAACGCAATACATATCAACAGTTAATTGTTGCAATAATTGTCCCAAGCGCAAAAACTTGGGCAAATTCTGCAGGAAAAGTCCGAAGTTGGAGCTCGTCCTCTGGACCCCTGCGGCCCCGAGGGCCTGTCATCCCGAGCCCTAGTCTCAGCCCTCCAAGCGCTCGGGGGCTGGGGGCCTCACGCCAAAGAGGAGCGCTCGGGGGCTGATCCCGAGCTCGGGCAGGAGTCCTTCCAAGTAGCGGCACGTCTAGCTCTCGGGGGCTGGGGGCCTCGGGTCCGTCCCGAGCGCCGTCCTCGGCTGTCCGCGAGCAAGAGCCAGATGCGCCACCAAAGACGAAGGTGGAAACCGTTCGGAACTATTTTCGAACGGAAAAAGTTGTGAAAGTAAGGCGTCGGAGGCCAAGTCCACGCCCGAAGTCACAACTAGAGCGAAGTGTTCGGAGCCAAGTCTGAGCATAAACTTTGTAAAAAGTAAGATGCTCGGAGCCGAGTCCGCATCAGAAATTGCGCGGAATCTTTCCCGGAGCCAAGCCTGGGCGAAGAACCCGCAAAGACAAAAGCAAAACACTGCTGGAGCCAAGTCCAGTACAAATACAATAAAAGGAAAGCAAGGAGCAAAAGGCCTTCCGGCCAGCAGTTCTTTGCACCAATAAAGCACAAGTTCTTACAAAGGGGTTTCTATCCCCCGGACTAAGGATGGCAAAATATAAAACAAAGAAGGAGCTACCCCGAGCGGTCGCCGTCGTCGTCACCGGCATCCACCTCGCGGACGAAGCGCTGGGCGATCTGGTCGGCCACCTTTCGAATCTCCTTCCGAGTTTCGTCGTCGGCGACCTCGTCGTTCCCCTGCGCGGCGGGCTCCAAGGAGAAGCTCGGGTCGCGGCTGCAGTAGCACGCCAAGGTGTGCTCCGCCACCGCGAGCGCCACCTCCTGGCCTTCTTCTTCAAGCCGGCGGGTCATGGCGTCCCCAAGTCCAGCAAGCCGCTCCGCGACCTGTTGGAAGCCCAAGGCGACGCCCCCGGGGGTGTCGGCTTTGAGCCCTTCCGGCAAGTTGACGTCCCCGAGCCCGGCGTTTCGAACGGCCCTCCGAGCCTGAGAGAAGATGTCCCTCATCAGGCGCGTATGCTCCGCGCGTTCGCCAAGCAGCCCGAGGCGGGCCTCCTCCACCTTTTGCCATGCAGCGGCGGCCTCCGAGCTCTCGCGCTTCCTCGCCTCCTCCACCTCCTGGATCTTGGTTTGGAGGGTGCGTTCGGAAGTGCGCGAGCCCTCAAGCCGCCCCTCGAGATCTCGGACGCGGGTGCGGAGATCCGCCATCTCCTTGGCAAGCTCTTCACGGGCAGCATCGACGCGGCCCTGGACTTCGGCGTCCAGCTTGTCGGTCGCCTTCTCCAAGTCCCCTTCGCGCTTGGCAAGCACCGCCTCCTTCGTTTCAGTCTCCTTTTCGCGAAGGGCGAGCTGCTCTTCGCGTTGCTGAACGTCGGCGGTCCGCGCTTTCAAGCTTTCCTCGCGCGAAGCCAGCCGGTCTTCGAGGTTACCTTCGCGAAGGGTGAGTTGTTCGTCGCGTCGGTCCGCGTCGGCGATGCGCTTCTCCAGCCGCGCCTCCGCGTCAGCGACGTCCTTCTCCCGCTGCTTCAGGCCCTGCTCGCGCGAGGTTACCTTGGCTTCGATCCGAATGAGGCGGGAGGTTCGCTCGTTAAGAAGGTTTTCCTTCTCGATGAGCTCCCTCTTCAGCTCGTGCATGGCTTCCCGCAGGCGATCAACCTCGGCCATGCCCTCCTCGTACTCCCGCTTGGCGATGCGGGAGCGAGCCAAGAAGGACTCCGCCGCCTCCGCAAGCAAGGCCTCCCGATCCTCCAGCGAGGCCTCCTTGTCCGCCAAAGCCGCCTCCTTGGCGGCAAAGTCCTCCTGAAGCTTGTCGATGGCGGCGCGCGCGGCGTCGAACGCGTCGGGGGGGATCACCCGGGATGCTTCGTCGCGCCGCGCAGCGCGCTGCACCCGCGGCAGCAAAGTCAAGGTGGAGCACCCGAGCACCTCCTCCTGAGACTCGGGGTACTCCACCACAATAGAGCCGCCGGCCCCCTTCTCGGGCCGAAAGCTCTCGGCTCCCTCCGCGGGAACCGTCTCCTGCTCGGGCTCCGCCGCCCGCCCCTCAGCTCCGGCGCCGCCCAGCTCCTGCTCGGGCTCCACCGCCTGCTCCTCAGCTCCGGCGACGCTCGGCTCCTCCCCAAGTGCCGCCGCCTGTCCCTCGGGCCCGGCAGCACTTGGCCCCTGCTCTTCCTCCAGATTGGCGCCCGGCGCCTCTGCGTCGGCCCGCGCAGCCTCCGGCGGCGCCTGCGTTTTTCCCTGCGCGGCCGTTTCCGCGCTCGGGGCAACTTCTTCCCGCGGGACCGCCTCGGCCCTCGGGGCCGGCTCCTCGCTCGGGGTCGGAGTTGCTCTCGGGGCCGGCGGTGCGCTCGGGTTCGGCGCCGCAGAACCGCTCGGGGCCTCGCCCGCTCTCGCGTCCCCACCCGCGCTCGGTGCAACCGGAGCGCTCGGGACCGAAGAAGGGCTCGGGGACACTTTGGTCTTCTTCGCCCTGAAAAGCCAACAAAGCCAGGCTCGGGGTCAATTCCCGAGCACGATACTCAAGCAAAATAAGGCAAAGGTGAGGTTCATTCTTACCGCCACTTGCCCTTCGGGACGACCGAGTCCGGGTCGGGGGATCCCGGCGGGTTTTTCCTCTTCTGTCCGGTGGCGGCGTCCGCGCCGGCCGCCGGCGAGCTTCCAGTCGGCGCGGTCCCGGTGGCCCCTCGCCCCGAGCCACCGCCTCCATTCCCTGGCGCCTGAGGGCCCGCGGGCGGAGGGGGCGGCGGAGGCGGCGTGGAGGGCCACCGCCCGAACTTGAGGCCGGCGTGGGCAGAGCTTCCCTGCCCAACGTCTCCCACCACGGCCGGCTTCGGCGCCTTTTTCTTCTTCGCCGCCGGCGCCTGCGGTGGTGGAGACGGAGGTGGCGGGGCTAGCCCCTTGCCCTTCGGATCGGCGGGGTCGGCAGCGACATCTGCCGCCGGGGCGCTCGCGGCTCTGGCCGCCCGCGCCTGCGCCTCCTCTTCATCTGAGAGGATTCGAATGCCCCCAGCCGGCGCGCGCGGGCCAGCTCTCGGCGCGGACACGAAGCCGTGCGCATCGCACACCGGCATCATGTCCAGAATACTCTGCCGGTCCGCGTGCACGCAGAGTGGCAGGTCCGGCCGGGCGAGCTCGGCCTGCAAAGGATCTTGCTCCCCGAGCAGCACCTTCAGCAGCATCGCCACCACGCCAGGGGTCAGGTTCTTGCCAGCGCCGACCTCCGTCCGGCAGAAGTCATCATCGCCGGTGTACATCCACGCCGGTCGCGCGCGCTCCCGTAGCGGCGCCAGCCGGCGTCGGAGGAAATCACCGACGACCATGGTGGCCGTCAGCCCCAGCTCCTGAAGTTGGGTGATGCGCGCCACCGCCAGAAACAGCTCCTTGTCGTTCGGGTCCATGTACTCCCATGCCTTCGTGTGCTCCGCCGGCGCCTCCGGGATCAGCAGTTCCGTCGCCGGGTCGGTGTTGACATAGCACCACTGCTGGCGCCAGTCGTCCCATTTATTCCGCAGCTTCTGCGGAATGTAAAGATCGGCCTCCTTCCCTCCCCGGAGCTGGAAGTTGGCGCTGCCGGTGACCTCCGCTCGGCCGGAGCCCCGCGTCCTCCCGACCGATCGGAGGACGAAGTAATGCCGAAGGAGCGCCACCGACGGCATCACCCCGACGAACATCTCGCAGAGGTGGGCGAAGATCGCCAGCACCACCACGGAGTTGGGGGTGAGATGGAGAAGGTGGACCCCATAATCCTTGAGGACCTCCATGAAGAACGCCGAGAATGGCGGCAGAAGTCCCGCCGCCAGGAAGCTCGTGAAGATCACCGCTTCGTTCGCCCGCGGGTTCGGCGGGTACGTCGCCGCTCGCACCACCGTCGGGTTCGGGCGGCCCTCCGGCACCACGATGCCCCGGACCTTGTCCATCGCCTCCTCGTTGAGGAGGCGGGACTTCTGGAGCACGCTAGGCGAGCTCGGGGTCGGGGAGCCGCTCTGCCGGGTCTTGCGGCGAGTCATTTTGGTGGCGATTTGGTGGCGGAGAAGGCTTTCAGGAGGCGAAAATGGCGGCGGCGGGAGGAAGAAGACGAAGAAAGCGCAAGTACTTTGGGAGACAGAGCGTTTGCGCAAGGAGGCGAAAAGTTCAAAAGTGAGAAGTGGTTTTCTTTTCAGAAAAGAAAACCGCAGAAGATCAACCGCAAGACGGTTTCCAAAAACAATGATGGACTGTCAATTTACTGCCGTTGGCAGTGAAGTTGCAGTCGCGCGAAATCCGGGGCACGCAACCGTCCGGGCAGCGCGCTTTTCCCGCGCGGGCGTAACCCGAAGCGCCGCGGCCAGGTGGCGCGTGCGGATTGGGCGTCGCTCCCGCTCCGCGCGCGGCACGATAAAAGCGCCCCTCCGCAGGGCGCATCAGTATGGGCCGGCATCTTTTGCTTGGCCCAAGAAGGAAAGGCCTTATCCCCAGTCGCAGCCCTTCGGGCCGTTGCTGGGAGATAAGGCCGGGGGCTACTGTCGGCGGAATGGGGCCCAGGGTACCCCTAACCGCCGGCGGAGGCCAACCAGATACCGCAGAGGGTGACGCGTGGCGCTCCGGTCGCCGGGGCCTTGGGCCCCACCCGGATCGTCGTACGGAGCCCGCGGCCAAACCAGAAGGAATCGTGGGCCTCCGGGATTCCACGGCCCAGGCGCTGAGCGAGCACTCGGGATCCGTCCCCGAGCGCTCGGCGTCCCAGAAGGCGAAGGGCGCGCTCGGGGTCCCCTCCCGAGCGCACGGCATCTGGGCGGATGTGGGGCCCAGGGGAGCGTTCGGGGTCCGCCCCCCGAGCACTCTCCCTCGGGCTCCCCCTCCAAGGCGCCCCGCGCGGCCCCCCAGCGGGTGCTCCGCGAGCGCTCGGGGTTGCTCAGGGGCGCGTAGAAGACAACTGGCGCCCCTCCTAACGAAGGGGGTCACTCGGGACCGAGTGCCCGGGGGATGACGTGTCCTCTGGTGGGGCCCTCATCCATGCACGTCGTCCGGCGCCAAGCTTCTCCAGCAAGCCTCCGCCCTGGCGGAGGCATTTAATGCCTGTCATTCCGACGGGGAACCCAAAAAGCCCTGTGAAGGCATGATGACGATCAGGCCGGGTCCCACCGGTGCAGGCGATAAGCTCTGTGAGCTATCTCTCTCTCTCCCTGAGGGGTGGGCCCGGGCTGACAGATTCTTTGACCGACCAAGCGCGCCGCCTCGCACGCCTTGTCGCTGTCAACCCTTTTTACCCCATGGGGGACGCCGCCGCGCGATCAATTGCGCGGCATGAGAGGCTGACTTATGGGGCCCGCGAGAGGACGTCTTACCAACCCAGTCAGAAGAAACCCCGTAAGTCTCCGTCCGCGGGGCCCGCCGAAGGCAAAGGTGTCAGAGCCCATGCTCCGACACACCGCGAGGCGACGGCCCGGCCGAAAGTCTCAAGTGGGCATTAAATGAAGGTGTGGGCGCTTCCAGCAGCGCCCACGTCGTCTACAGCACAAGTATAGCTCATGTTCTCCTTTGCCGACCTATGTGGTATTCCCCCGAGTATATAAGGGGAGAGCCTGGTCCATGCAAAGGGTTGGCAGATTTTCCTAGGTTAGATCTCTCTAAGTTTACTCCTTATCAAAGAAGCACCGTTCTTCCTCCGGGCTAGAGCTAGAAGAAGAACAGTGCGCACCCCTGTAACTGATCATACTGGCCATATACACACGTATATACAAAAACAAGCAGGACGTAGGGTATTACACCTCCGGGTGGCCTGAACCTGGAAAAATCCCTGTGTCTCCGGCATCAAGCATCATAACCGCCCTCATCCTTGAAACGCCATCACCGGCTCATAAGAAGAACTCTATATCGCCCCAGGCCGAACCAACAAGGGGGTCCATTCGGACCACCGCTAGAGACGTTTACTCGTCGACACGGCCCCTTCTCCTCTCCAACTCCATGGAGTCACGGTGAGCACCCTCCTCTCCTCCCTTCTTCCACCCTTCCACCCTTCTCTTCCTTCTCATCCTTCTACTAGTGCCTAAATTTTTTATTTTTTAAATTTTTTCTCATATTTTTTTGTAGCAGCTCTACTCCCTCACGGTTCGGAATCCACAAAAATTACTGCATTTGGAGCTCGGGAAGAAGTTCAACGGAGGGTTCGGTAGCGAGATTATTCGTTCGGAGGATTCGGTAGGCCGAATTTGGAGTGAAATTTTTTTATTTTTAAAATTTTTTCTCGTATTTTTTTCTAGTAGCTCTACTCCCTCACGGTTCAGAATACGCAAAGATTACTGCATTTGGAGCTCGGGAAGAAGTTCAACGGAAGGTCGAAAGAGGCGACATTTCGTTCGGAGGGGCAAAAGTCAGTCTTAGAGGGCGAATTTGGAGGTGAAAAAATATACAAGTCTAAAGACGAGTAGATTTTTCAGATGCGCCTCGTCGATACGGTCATTTTGAGTGGTCGTGGACCCAAAACGGACACCGTATGCAAAAGTTACAGCCGTTTTAGTGAAACCCTACCCGGCACTGCCCGGGTAGGGTTTTTTTTACGCCTCTAAAAAGGTCATCACTGACGGGCATAATACCTCGCCCGTCAGTGATGTGAGTCATCACTGACGGGCATAATACCTCGCCCGTCAGTGATGTGAGTCATCACTGACGGGCATAATACTTCGCCCGTCAGTGATGACTTTTTTCGCGCATCTAAAAATGTCATCACTGACGGGTGTATTGTTACCACCCGTCAGAGATAAGATGATACCACTGACGGGTTTTGCCACCCGTCAGTGGTAACTTGTGTTACCACTGACCATTAATTACTGACGGGATCAGTACCCGTCACTGATAAATGTTTTCCGCCCGTCAGTGTTGACGTTTTATGTAGTAGTGCCTGATGCCAACTAATGGCCCCCTTCTTTTTGGCTTTAGCTTATGCAGTTTCTGGCTTAAGCTTCTCTGTCCACAGAAGCTCCGGTGAGGGAAAGCCCTGATAACTCTTAATTCCCTTCTTTTCGGCTTATGAGATATGAGCTTATTTGCTGTGTTGAACTACACAATGTCTGTAATACCCTTAGCAGTGTTTATGCTATGTTTAATTGTTAATATCATTTTTAGAGGACTTCTTAGCTAACAAAACAAGCATACACATTCATACATTCATAAACAATTCGGTGCATACACATAATGGAACAAGAATGATAAATCGGTAGGGGTGAGGGCATCATCTACACCAATTTTGCATACACATACACATACACAAATTTCAATCTCTTCTCACATATACATTGCACAAATTGAATGCAATTGGATATCACTTAACAAGCACCAGATTACGATGCATCATCCAGTGACTAGCTCATCAATCATACACAGATGGATCATGTTGGAAACAGAAAAAAAATGAAATCCTAAACAGGGGGCGATAGATCCGGGGAGCTGGAGGAGGTCGGGCGGTGAGCTGAAATGGGCGGGGTCGCTGGCGGCAGAGGACCAAGCTTGGGGAGGACCAGCGGCAGGCGGAGGTGGCCGAGCTCGGTGGAGGAGGGGCTAGGGGCCGCTCGGGCGACGGCAGGGCCGATGGAGGAGGGTGGGGCCGGCGGGGGCGGAGGCGCGCGGGACCGGCGCTGGGAGGAGGACAGCGGGGCCAGCAGTGGGGGGAGGAGGATGGGGAGCTTGGCATAGGGGAGGTCGGGCTCACCGGATTCGGCCCGAGGGACGGCGGCGACGGGGCTTGGCGGCGACGGGGAGGGAGCTGGCGGCGCGTCCCGGGGAGAGAGAGGAGGGTAGGGAGCGGCGGCCGGGGGCACTGGCCTCTGGAGCGAGAGGAGGAAGGGAGCGGCGGCGGGGGGCGCTGGCGACGGGGTGGGGAGGGAGCTGGCGGGGGGTTCGGGAGAGAGGAGGGCAGAGATTGGGGGAGATTGGAGCCGGGTGAGGGTTCGGGGCAGGTGGAGGGCACGCGGTGGCATGTGGGCGTAATTTTTCCACAATTCTGAGGGTAGTTTCAAAATTTCGAGGGCCATAAGCTCGGGAAGCACCTGAGGTGTAGCTTCTCCCCACCAACAGAAATTTGGAGAGCTTTTTCTCACCTCATCCCCTTTTTTTTGGGCTTCGGGCTTCTTTTGGCCATAAGCTGAGCAAGAAGCCCAAAAGAAGGGGGCCTATGTCAAGTTTGGCAAGAAATTATTGCTGAAATTCCTATTAAATAGCTACTGTTATTTACACTATAAATTCAGTTAAAACCAAAAGGCGAAACTATATTTCCGGTTAACTAAAATTTCGGTTTTCTGAATTTCAGAAACTATTTTCATGGACATTTTCTAAAAACCGAATTATTAAAAAAGCCAAAATATTGAAACTGGATTTTCAGTCAAAACTAAACGTCCACCCTGTAGCGGCATTAGCGAGAAGAATCTGAGAGTTGTGTTCCTTATTTGCTATATTTCAGGGTTATTTTTTCTTTTCTCGGGATAACTGACCTTGTAGCTAGCATTTTGCTTCACCTATAATACATGACGCGCTTGAAAAGAAAAGTGAAAGGAGGAGACCCAAGAAAATGTTACAAAGCCCAGCACGCACATCACTGGGCCTATTCAACCAACAAGACAGCCCAAGAAGGACACACAAAAGGCAAAACCCACTCGACTCAACAGAAGCAAGTAGGCAACACGATTCACATCTTGTTGCTTCTAGTTTCGAGTAACGAGATGTAATTTGGGTCGTCTGGAGATTTGGGTAGCCTGGTAATCGCAGTTTGAGTAACCTAATCCCCACTAACGAACGATTCCTCCTTCTGAGCTCGCTCCCTAATCTATGGTCGTGAATCACTGCAGTTCATGCCTCCCTTGTATCTGTTACCTTGGAGGAATTAATCCATCTCTAGTCCAGCTGCTTAAGCTTAACACGATCGAGTTCACCTGCAGTTATGTTTGCGCAACACCATGAAGTGATCGAACGGAGATCGAAATGACCTGCAAATGATCGACGAGATAAATAATCGTCGTTTGTACGTGGCAATCTGTCAGTGTCATTTCTTCTTTCATAGCTAGCTACAAGTCATTTTCTTTATAATTAAATTTTGTTCCCAGTTGCATTATATTGGCACTTGCACAGTTGCGTCGAGTGCGCCTCACGTTACAGGACATCATATCAGTCAGCACGAGCCCCACGATGATTTGGGACTTGTTATTATCAGTAACTTCCACGGTTCCTTAATTAACATTTTTACTTGCTTTCTTACATGCAATCCTTGTACCTGGATTTGATCGATTGTCCATCAGTTCTATATTTACCACTCTCTTTTTAAGAAAAAAAAGAGAAAAAAACTGTTTGAAAGGGTCACAAGGTAGAGATCACTAGCCAAACTATCACCAGAAAATCGTAGAATTTCATAAGACAGTTAACTTTTACTCAACAAAGTCTGCTTCGAATCCGTAATAAAAACTATTCCGGATGCATACCATCAGTTAAGTTCTGCCTATTCTCCATGCGTACGACGGGATACCTCTTGATCTGGCCACTAGATAGCTGCCTAAGGCCATGTACAATGCAGGGTGCTTATAGCCCAGTGCTTAAAGAGAGAGAGTAGCGTTGCGTCCTAAAAAAATATGTGACTTACAATGCAGAGTGCTTCATATGGGTGCTTAAGTTGCTTTAATATTCGTGTAGCACCTACTCTAGCACCTGTTGTCTCCAATGCAGCGCTGCATTGTGTGGAATACTATTTGTGCTTCTTGAAGTACTATTTGCTAGGCACCGGTTGAAGCACCTGTCACATGTGTCACTCTAAGCACCAGCCTAGCAACGGGTGCTTAACTTTGCTTCCGTCACCCTTGCTAAGCACCTGTCTAAACACCTCTCACAAAAAAAACCGGGTTTTTTTCCTGAGGCACCTGTCTAAGCACCTGCGTTGTACAGGGTCTAATCAGAAACCATGGACCACGAGGAGCACATCTGCGTCATGTGCTGACACCGACAAGAGCTGTGGACCATTTTTGTCACCGTCACCTCTTATGGTTCAGCACCCAAAAGACCAAGATCCTGACACAACTTATGCTTGCAGTGATGAGGCACAAACTCATCCTGCGCACGTTTCGTTCTATTTAGTTTAATGGGCTCATTCTGCTATTGTGTTTCTCTTCTTCTACCTGTACTGTTACATCCACCTTAGGCCCCACTTGGAATATAAGGATTGTCCTGTTTACCTATGGAATTTGTGTGTTCCAAATGGACCCTTAATATCTTCGTCAGGACTGAAGTACTGATCTAGCATGGTGCAGTATGTGTTCAGGGATTACAAAGTTAACATGAACCAACTGGTAACCACCATGCTGTCAAGAGAAGTTAAGATATTAAAGAGCATTAGTAGCATCTTCTACTTGCATTTCGACAACAAAAAAGTTTCTTTGGGGAAATATATATTAGCTACATGTCTTGATTTATCCCCAATCCCACTAAGCTGTTGAACAGTTGAACTGAATTACTGTAAGACAGAAAGTGCGTAAACAGAAGCTGGTAAAGTGACATGTTGATTTTGTTTTTGTCAGATTTCGTACATCAATCATATCACTGGGTTCGCATTTACATCACTAAAATAGTTGCTGTAAACTTTTGCAGATTGATGGTTCTCTGCAAGCAACACTTGCCCATAACATAAGCAACAAGAAGTCAACAGACAAAGCACAACTTCATGTAATTAGAAGCCACGACAGTAAGCTTGGATACATCAACTGTTTGCCGTTGTCCCCGTATGCAACCATCTTAGTCTGTTTGGTAAAGATTTCTGTTGGATCTCGACACCTTTTTAACAGTGACATAAAAGAAAAGATTTGGAACATGTGCATGCACGAGGGTCGTAAGAACTGACTGTTTTACCACGTGAAGGACTAAAATTCCTTTTGATCACGATGATGCACTGAATGGTGACTCTTGATCATTATCTGATACTGTTTACCTGATCCATTTTACCCCGTGCGCAACTAAAACACCTTTTTCTTTTTCTCCGATGACTACGAGTAAGCTTACGGTGATTATAGATGCTGTTCTGCTACTTGTGAAATGCTCTGTAAATGTAATGCATGATGCAATTTTATTAACTTCAGTTCTTTTGTAAGAACAGGAACTGTAAAGAAAGCTTGGTGCTTGGTTCTGTGCTTCTATAAAGGAAACTGCTTATAATAATTTATTGGAATGAAGAATTGTGGGGTTCTACACCAAATAATCGGCAAAGTAGGTGCTTAAAGATTTGTGTATTTTTGTCAGACTCTATTGCATTTTTTCCAAGACTGACAATGCGTATGAAAATGCTGTAAATAATCTATTTCAACAAATTAGCATGCAGAACGATGCAAAAAGAAAGAGTTCTATATCGTAACTGTTTACTTGGCTTACAATATGAAACTGTAAACATTGGATCAATAGAGAGCATTTTCAAAAGTGACATTTCCCCCTTTTCTTCATGGATGATGCAACGAGATTGAGAGTGAGAGAAGGCTTTAGGTTGGACACAGCATTATTCTTGCAGAAGGTAGGTATGTGGTTGTTCCTTTCTAGGTCCATGGTTTACCTACTAAATATCTTGCCATCCCTTGTGGGGCAAGGATTTTTGCGTTGTGCTCATGCTGCCACTCTGTTATCCTCTTGAGCACTCATGGGCATTACATTTAATTGCTTGACAAATAGGATTCATATAAAGGTCAAACTTTATGATGTAATAGTATGTGGGTTAACCCATTTTTCATGGTAACTGGTGAAAATGATGTGACCATTGAGTGGTAAGTTTCCTTGCGAGACCGTGAGTTACCTTTCTTGCTAGATTTGCATATGTATTATTCTGAGAGAGCAGTTGCAGGCTATAAAATGACAAACCAGAGATAACTAATCCATAGAACTGGGGAATTTTAACGTGATATATGTCTAGGTCATATGATTAGTGCGTGCCCTGTTAAGCAGACCATATTTTTAACAGGTCTTCTGAAGTAGTACTTCAGATTGTGATAAAAGAGAAACAACCAATTACCCAGGTTTTCTTACTGATCTGACAACAGCAAAAAGAAAAAGTGACTAGACTGTAAAAAAGCCCTGACTTGATCAAAGTAGCAGGTCAAAGCGGTAATCACCTTTATTGGTTAATGCAGGAGAGGAAGAGGATGCCACTATTGCTAAGCCTACTGTCATATATTTCAGGTAGAATCAAAGAAAAGTTTGCCACTCCTTCTAAACCATCCATGTGTTTGTCAGTTTTGTCTGAAACGAAAAGATGCAGAATCTGCAGTGACAAATGCAATGCGTACCATTTTGGAACTTTTGAGACCACAGAGTAGTGATCTCACTTAGATAGATTAACTGGTCAACTCAAATCTTGTATAGTTGGTTAATCTATGTCAAAACGCACTGTTTCCTTATGAGTAGGAACTTCTTTTCACACATTTCAAAAGCTGCAAAATTTCAGAAGTTTTATATATTTTAAATTTCATTTTACACAGCTAAAGTCTCAATTTGATACATTGGTAGTCAAAATGTCAAGTTGACCCTGCACTGCAGCCATCATATGCATTTTTTAGTATTCTTTTCATCGGGTAGGTAAATCTGTGCATGCCACCACACTTGTGGACAGGATTGCATAGGTGGCCATGCTGAGATAGAATTCTTGGGATTCAGGTTTCCTGCCACACATCTTTTCAGGTGGAAGCATAGAACAGAAACTATTTCTAACTTTGCTTTCTGCCTACATGTTAATTTAGCTGAAGCATGAAGTTAAGGAGAATCTGAAAACGATAATCATATTGAAGCATTGAGCATTGCATGTCTAACTACACCACTCTTGGCTTGTCAGATTGCTCTATCTGGTTGCTATGGTAAAAGAGACTTCATGTCTGAAATAACAGGTTCCTTCTACTTCTGTACATGTAGTTATATGTGTAATATATTTATCTCTTACACACTTAATTTTATGGTGAAATAAACAGTAATTAGAGTCGGAGTTATTCCTATAAGTGATCTAGAGAAGCAAAAGTGTTTCATCTTTTCCTTGCTCTTATTCTTCCATACAAGAGTTGGTAGATGTACACCCAGTTCAACATATGAAAGTCACTGTAGGCTTCCTGTTCAACAGTTATCCGTAGTCCGTTTATCATTTGCCACAGCATGGTCATGTCAAAACCTTACCTGACCAGAAAGCTAGAGGAGAAGTTTCTGGACACGTCAGATAAAGCTAAATACACGGAGAAATAATACTAGATCAACCTCTGCGAAGATTGTCATGTGAGGATAGTAAAATATACACTTAAAAAATGACAGTGATGAGAAAGAGTATTAATTATGATCATTTTAACAGTAATATGTTACATTTTATCCCCTTTACTTTTCTAACAAAAAGCTGTTAAACTGTTGATGAAAATTGATAGTCATTGCAAAAAAAACAGGTTTCATTCTAACCACTTTGTCCAGTCCAAAGCTTGCAAGCTTTTGACGATAAAGTGGATTTGATAGGCATAGCTAGGTAGGGATAGATAGGGCTGCTAAAAGGATGCTAAGGTTCTGAGCATAGAGGCCTGATCAGAGCTAGTATGTGCAAGCTGGAACAGTCAATGGCTTGTGGTGCCGGGAAATGAGGCCTACCTACTGGCTAACTAATTGTATGACTTCTGTTCCAGGGCCAGAGAAAAAAAAACATATATATTGTCAAGTTATGTCAAGGAAAGGCATCACAAGTAGCTGCCATTTTAACTAAAAGTGCACTCAAGCAACTAATGATTTTTGCACTGCCCCATCTTAAAAGGAATCTAGCTAGTCAGACAAGAACACATGCACAAGCAAACAGGACATGTCGAAACAGCCCAAAGACATCGGAGACATGGATTTCTTTTTGCCTTTGTGTATCGAAATATGAACGCACAGACACAGATACACACCTCTCTTCTTAGTATCCCTCATGAATTAGTATAAGCTTATATTCCGAGTAGAATTAGCTATATTCGAGTTTATTTAATCAAGGAGGTTAAGGTAGTTTACCTTTGACTGCGCCTTAATTTTGGTACTGGTCAGTGATAATTGAGGGCATGCAATCTGGAGTTCTAGAAGATTACTAAGGTAACTTTCTCCACTTTCACGAGCTACCCATCCTTCTCCAACTCCAACTAACTATTTTTAAAGTCTTATACCGTTTGCATGTTATCATATGCATCTACCCAGCTGATTAGTGATGTGTCTACTAGTCAATTCTCCTCAAACAAGTAATCTCGTTCTGAAATGACCGGACAGGAAGGAAAACTACACATGCATGCAGGGTAGGGCCATCTGCAGGTGGGCCATGTTGCATTTTATTTGGAACATTAATATATGAACACACAAAAATATATCCCATCATACCCTTATGTGAATTGGAAGGTCTAAGTGTAGAGTAAAACTGGCCGGTTTAATTAGCTAATTAAAATATAGTTTATATGGTACAGATTAGACTACCAACTGTGTAGTTAGTAGCCATATAATTTTTGTTGTAAAATGGGGAGATTGGTAACAAGCAGCTCAGACTTAACAGTGAGGAATATTCTTGGACTGACAACACCTAGTTTTACAGAGAGCATCGATCCAACATTCCAGCGACAGCGAGGAAATTTAAAATTATTCCAGTTGCGTGTGACGACCTGAGTTCGATCAGCTAAGTAAATCGTGTGTCAAGTGTAAAGAACAGCAAAGATGAATAGTCACACTCACAGAAACTTGGGTCTTGAAAAAGGAAGTGCTTTTAATTTATGTCACAAGCTATAATCATTAAACATGTTTTCCTCCTTGTAAATACAAAAAGGAAAACAATAAAAGAACTAAATAAACAAAAACTAACATTGTAGTGAGTGTACATATGTGTCCTTTTGTTTTTCTTTCTTTGTACATAACTAAAAGTGGACCAAACCACCTTTTCCCCTATCAACAAACAAACTTCACATCGACCAATTAATCCAAGAATTAATCGTCTCTCCTTTTGACTTTGCGTTCTTCATTTCCCTTCTAGCTTCTCACATCTCATTTGAGTTCAACCATGACATTTGCCTGCACCAAAATAAGAATCATCATGTGAGCTAAGTATTGGATAAAAGTTACTCGATTTAATTTGTGAAAAATTGTATGTTCCATTCCTGCTAAGATGGTTGAAAGTAATTACTCAATTGTCTTTTTGTTGTAAAAATGACCTAGCAAGTAAGTAGTAAGTAATAGTATCATATGTTTACATGTCCAATTTCTTTTGCCACCCAACCCAAGTGAACTATAAATCAGAAGTAAAAAAAATCAAGAAAATAAGAATCGTCCTAATTAATTGGATGGAAAACATGCATGTCTTTTTTTTTGTTAGAAAGTTGATGGGAGGAGTAGGTACTCACTCTAGCAAATCCTTCCAACCACCATCGGTGTTGAGGTCATCCAGGTTGAGGCTCTCCAGCCCATCGAACGGGCTCGACGCCGGCGTCTGCTCGCACGACATGCCGCCGCCGCTGCCGCTACTGCCACCGGCATTACACTCCTGATCCACCGCTACCAATGGTGGCGCCATCGTGGCCGTCATGTTGCTTCCGCTCGCCCCACCGTGTCCGAGCTCCGTCGAGCTCAGTCCGTCACCGGCGAGCGCGCTCCCGCTACTGACACCGCCGAAGCCGTTAAGCAGCCCGGCGAGGGGCATGCCGGCCGGGGCGCTGGTCAACGCCGAGAGGTTGAGCAGGCCGTCGTACTGCTGGAGCATGCTCTGGTCAACGCCGGCGCCGGTGTGCTGTCCGGCTCCGGCTCCGACTCCTCCGTTGCTCGCGGCGAGGAGGGCCATCAGCTGGTCTACGCCAGGCGCGGCGGCCGTGGGCGCCGTGGTGGTGGTGAGCGCGCGGACGAGGCCCTGGAGGAGCTGGAACTTGGCGGCGTCGGCCTGGAGCCTGAGAGCGTTGATATCCCAGGTGTGCGCGGCGGCGCCGGCGAAGTTGGCGGCGGCGAGGAGGCTGGGGAAGCCGTCGAGGAGGGTGAGGTCGGTGCGCGGGCGGTGCGTGACGGGGTCGATGCCCATGCCGAGGAGCTTCTTGCGGAGGTGCGTGTTCCAGTAGTTCTTGATCTCGTTGTCCGTCCTCCCCGGAAGCTTGGTCGCGATGGAAGACCACCTGTCCATGGCGGAGGAGCAAAAACTTAAGCTGTTAGCTAGTGAAATGGAAGGTAGCCAACTAGCCATGCCATGAAGATATGTAGAGTGGAAAATGGAGCGTACTTGTTGCCGAGGATGGAGTGGAGGTGGATGATGAGCTTCTCCTCGTCGTCAGTGAAGCGGCCGCGCTTGATGTCGGGGCGGAGGTAGTTGGTCCAGCGGAGGCGGCAGCTCTTGCCGCAACGGTTGAGGCCGGCGAGCTTCGGGAGGCGCCGCCAGCTGCCGTGCCCCTTCTCCTGGATGTAATCCACCAGGAGCTTGTCCTCCTCCGGCGTCCACGGGCCCTTCTTCACGCCGGCCTCCCCGTCGCAGCACGGCGATCTCCCCATTCTATTAGCTCTTCTTCTTTGGCAAACTAACTTCTTGCTTGGCAGTTAAACTAGCTAGCTAGCTCTGACTATGGCACCAGACCGACGTTGAGATGGAAGGAGATGGATGGAGGGACGAGTAGATTTTGTTAGGTTTTTGTTTGAATTGGTTGGGCGGATAGGAGAGGAGGAGGAGGGGGTTTTATAGAGGGTTTAGATCGAGGTGATGTATGCATGGCGGCATTACCATGCATAAGCTAGCTATAGACTGGAGGCTAAAGGAAGTCATTGTGTGCGGGAGACGCAGCCCCCCTCTCTCTCTCTCTCTCTCTCCCCGAGACTTTTAGGGTTATTAAATTAGTTTTGCTTAAGCATGCTGTTTTATTAGATATGCGTGTCTTGTCGCCTTTGTTATGATCAGTACATCCGTCGATTCTCGTATATATGCGTATGCATGATTACGTACGTACAGCTAGCTAGGTAGAGACGATAAGTGTGTATGTATATGCATGGGAATTTTAAGACCGCTAGCTTCCATGCAGAAGCACTACACTACTGTACTCGAGGTGCCACGTCTCTGCGTATATATGCACATGCACCCACACCTAAACAAAACGTATACGTACGTACACATACAGGTACCCATGTGATGGTATATCTGCTGTATGTGTACCGTATAATACTAGTAGATGCATGCATGAGTACATGGTTACTGTGGATGTGAAAGCTGGTTCTGGTTGATATATAGGGGTGTTTGGTTGGGCTTTTCAGAAGCTTTTCACTAGAAAAAGCTGCAGCCCAACCAAACGGCCAGCTTTTCAGCAGCTTTTGCCAATGGTAACTGTGGGTTTTGTAGTGTAAATTCAGCTGTTTAGAAAAGCTGCATTCTACCAGTTTTTTGCAATGTGCTGAAGGTTCAGTGCTCATTTTCCAAATGCTGTAGATGGTTTGGATCAATCAAAAGCCATATATTTATTTTTCCACAGTCACAACAGCTTTTTCAGACAGCCAGCCAACAGCAGCTTTATCAACAGCCACAACCCAACCAAACAGACCCATAGTATGATTGGATATTTGATTAGCTTGTTGCACTTATATTCATGATTTTTAAGTCTTAATGCGTGACAATATTTAGTACGTATAATAAGTCAATAATAACGTAGTTGTCGTCCTTACAAACGAGGGGGACATGTTTGTTTGAGAAGAAAGCAAGAACGTTTCGACGTACGATATAGACATGGTTGTACCCGAATTTAACAAGAAAAAATTATTAAAGTATTGATCAAATCATTCTACAGCGGCCGGCGTAACAGTATATTTAGACATATCTTCCCCCGCATGTACAGCACTGTTTTTGACGTGTATGCATCAGTGATCGATCTGCCACTGCTAATTAGGTAATCCTGAAATGACACTTGCATGAACAGGGCCAGTGTGTGCATGGCACGTGTGCAGGAGGCAGAGGAGAATTAGGTCCGTGTGACCTGACACGTGTTGAATTTTTTTCCCCTGATTCCTCCCAACAAGGAGAAAGGAAGAAGGAATTACCTGTTCCTTCCCTTGTATCACACGCACACACAAAATATAATTTGGTATACCTGATCACTTGATACGGGGACAGACACAACACGCTACGGCTAGCTAGTTTTTCTTTTTTCTCTGCGTGTGTTTGTGTGTTGGGGAGTGTGGGCCCCACTTTGGCTACAACCAGCAGCACCGCAGTGGGACCCACCTGCAGCTGGATATATTGTGTGCTCGCCATTGGCCCAACTGGCTGGCCTCTTGTCAAGTGATGATCTAATTAATTAAGAAACTAATAAAAGAACAAGCCAGCACTGTGTACGTATATGTGTGTATTATCAGTGCATGGTTGACTTTTGACTGTCCTGATGACGTGCTTCATTAATTTTGCTGTAGTTCATGGGTAAGTGTGTGTTGAGTGAACATTCTAGTGAGCAATGGCATATCCACGACACATGCTTTTGCAAATAATTAGCAGCTCAAATGTTGTTGATCCATTTTTCTGAGAAATCTAAAATTCTGTGTAATGCCCCAAGTTATTAAGAAGGAAAATTTTACGTTGTTTAAGAATTATTAGTGTACTCAAAACGACAGTAAGAGGGGCGATAAAGAGATATTAGTTGAAATAGCAGTAAAATAATAAAAAATAGAACAAGTTGATATGTTACATAGGGTAATCAATTAGAGATGAAAGAGAGAAGGAAAGAAACAAAACAAACTAAATGGAGCAAAGCCTAAACTTGAGCCTCATGCTGCTAAAAGCCTCAAGCCCCCTTCCAAACAGCTTGTGGCATGACTTATAATCTTAAGAAGTCATAAACTGTTTGGAAGGGAAAACTTATAGTTAGGGCCGGTCCTGAGATTTTGGGGGCCCGGGGCGAAATCCTAAGATTTTGGGGGGCCCTGGACGAAACTAAAACTCGGGCCCCTTAATATAAATATCATAACAATAATAATAATCAATATACGCATATATATATATGAAATTTTACTAATAAACACTTAAATACATCTAAAAGCAATAATATTCATACAAATAATTTATACATATTAACTTAAAAATTTCTTAACCATGGGATTTGGGGGCTCGGGGCGGTCGCCCCCTGCCCCCCCCGGGGCCGGCCCTGCTTATAGTTTAGCTTAAGTTTTAAGCACCTGGTATCTCAATTGATAGCCAAGAGTCTCAAAAAAGAGGATTTTCGAGCTTATTGGCCCCTTTGTTATTGAATTGCCCTTCAAGTCCACATGTATTTACCCGCAACTGCAACTCCCTATATAAACCAACTCTTTGGGGGTTTTTTTTTCTCCTCTTCCACCTATCCGCCACCCTCCTCTTGCCTCTTGTCCCGCCTGGCCCGATATCTAGTCCAGCTCGCCGGCAAGGGCACCGGCACCGGCACTCCTGCCGCCCCTCCCTCTGCCTCCTCCCGCCGCATTGTGGTCACGTGCCACCGCCCACAGCCTCATAATGTCGGTATACTCCTCCAAATCCCCGCCACCCTCTCTTGCCACCTTTCCCTCCACCTGTCACCATCCGCCTCCCGCCGGAGGCCTTCCCACACCGGAGCTCACCCCATTTGCTGTCAGGTCACCATCCGCCAGCCGTCTTCTTGTACTGGAGCCCCCCATCCGCCGTCACGTCACCGTCCGCCAACCGCCGTCCCGCACTGGACCGCGCCGTATCCTCCACTTTAGAAAGAGCATCGACATAACCATCTACAGAATTGTATGCTCAAAATTTTCTTTTGTCAAAACCATGATGTAGCATAACCATTAATATTGTGGAACAATGGAAGTTATTTGGACGTGAACTATGAAGCATGGTATGAGTTTGCGACACGTGTCGCTCCACCTCCCTGCAGCGCTCGTTCCACAATGCGGTGGAGCCGGCTAGCCGGTGGCGGGCTAGTTATAGCGAGACCCTCCATCAATGCCGCACCCGAAGGCGGCGTCAACCGGACCCAATGGCTCGACGGCTTTGTCCTCTGCGCTCTATTATGCCATGAGAGAGAGAGAGAGAGAGAGAGAGAGAGAGAGAGAGAGAGTGAGAGAGAGAGAGAGAGGAGGAGGAAGGAAAAGAGAAGGAAAAATAGGCTCGTAGTGTCCATATAGATAGCCATGTAATTGCTAGCAAGTGGGCCCTAGTGGTCAGTTTGACTGTTATAAGAGCTACAAAGACCAGTTAGGGGTGATGTGTGAAAGATTAGCCCAAAACCTGTGGTTTTATGGGGAAAAATTCATAAGGTGTGGTAAAGTGTTAAGAGGTACGCTTGGGAAGTTATGGTTTTGAGTAATTTATTCTATGAACTACGTGGATGATATCTCTTATGATGTCTTGTTAATTGCCTATCGTAGATGTCCTTACAAATAAAGGAGACTGTATCAAAATTTATAAATTTTTCTAGGCTTAGTAGATTGTAGTGTAGTGTGGTAGCATTTCAGTTAGGATTGATACCTGGCGTTAAGTGTGTAATCAGAGCGGATACGAATGGATATTACTCAAACCATATTCTAAACCACATTTTTCTCAAGTTCAGAGTTGGAGCGGATAGTGACCGATATGAATACAGATGCCGATCATGTTGGTCACAAATACAGAG
Organism: Stipa capillata; assembly: GCA_019208055.1. Lineage (NCBI taxonomy): Eukaryota > Viridiplantae > Streptophyta > Magnoliopsida > Poales > Poaceae > Stipa > Stipa capillata. Next base: position 246,354 of record JAGXJF010002856.1, on the reverse strand, counting down.
CGCATAACTGTCGAATATGGTATGATAACGAATATTTTGTCGAACATCATGTAGAAAGTAGAAGCATAAATAATGTATGTAGGATATCACTCATAGAACAATAACTCTAAATCCCAAGTTAGATGGCACTATATCAAAGATCTTGTCAAGCTATGAACATATCATTTGCTCGCTTTAGAGTCTAGATAAAGAAGCTACGAGGTTCTAATTTTTCTATTACCATGAGCCCTAGTTAACTGACATCAGGGTCCATAGTAACATCACATATTTAGGCTCCACGTCCATGTAGACATGTTCGTTTGCCTGTTGGGTGAAGCCAGCCCATGATATACTATCTGAAAATTATCCACGATACTATCCAAGATACTATTTGAATATTGTCCAATACTATCCGAGATTGAGTGAGAGTTATCTAGACACTATCCGATCAAATTTCAGATATCTTCAGGTATGGTCGGACAGTGTCTAACCATATCCGTATCCGTAACCAAAAATCACTATCCGAATCCGAAAATTATCCGATTTTTCTTTGAAATATGGTCTGAAGGCTATCAATTGGACGGTTGGTCGGGGAATAGCCGAACCATTTTCACCCCTACCTGGGGTGTTACATTCTAAGTATGGGAAATAGTGACTCAGTTGCCAGTGTTGACAAGTGTAGCATTCATCAACAGATTTCGGGCATCCTATGCATCGTGCGTGATTTTTCCAGTTGTATTGAATTTGGAAATTGCATTTAGTTTGTATGATATAGTGCTGTCCAGAAGAACTTTGCTTAGATGGGATGATCCTAGAATTTTTGAAGGTATATGTTCAGAGATGCGTTGATCCCATGTACTTTTGGCCCATATTTTCACCCATGACGCATGTCAACCTTTGCACGAGTATAATAACACGACAATGGTGATTGCATACCGCGCAGCTTTGCAGCGATCTGATACTCACTTATCAAATTATTTAGTTTGAAGCCTGTCAAATTTTGATTAGGCAGTGCACGTACATTCTACAATGGCCAAGTGCTGAATTATCTGCGTTTCCATGATCTGATCAACCATACATCTTGGTCTCAGTTTTGTCCACAGGCACATGTATAGGATGTGGGTCCCTTTATAAATTCTTTAATTTTTTAGGTGTTCTATGTTGACAAAGAAAATCTATGGACCATTAAGTAATAATCATATCTTATGGATGTGTACTAGCTGGGTTTGCTCCCTCAAATCTTTTTGTTGTATTAAGGGGGACCAAGGTGTACTAATACACTAACTGAAGACATTCGAGAAAATTAGTCGTGCAATTGGAATGATCCTGTGGTCCTAGGGATTCTAATGTCCATACTACTAGTTTGGTTGTTAGTAGTGACCAGAAATACAACGCCAAAAGGAAGACATGTCGAGACCCCATCATAACACTGTTGATCGATCACTGCGTAATGCAGGCATTTACAAGCAACAAAGAGAATATATAGTGCAGGGGCATTGATTGCAGGGGGTTTCTGTAATCCAGCGGAGTCCTGTTAATTTTTCAGGTATGCTTATGTAGGTCAATGGCTAATTAACCATAGGTAAATGGTTTCTCCAAAAGAGCATTACATTTTGCTCTGTTGGTTTAGTTGCAATGCATGAACAATATTTTTTCTGAGTCGTCTACTGAAGAACCAATAGAAAGTAATGAGGTGCAATTCAAACAGTTAGCTAGTCTTTTACCAAACATACAACTACCTTCTCTGACATAAGGGAGAGATGTTCCGGTAAAACTGCATACTTTGTTTTGAGTTTATATATAAACAACACACCTCGTTGGAAGCTTCCTGTCAACCTTGATTGCTACAGTCATCCTTGACAAATACTGTTACACAATCTAATATATTTTTCCCAAAAATATGAGTGGTTCTATAAGCTGAGTTCCATTCAGACATTGTTGAACACTTGTCGGTTCTATCAGATCGTTTCTTCTCTTTCCTTTCTTAATGCAATGACACGCAAATCTTTTGCATGTTCTCAGAAGAACAAAGGAAACAAGACACTCAGAAATCAGGAATGGCATATGTTTTTAATCTTCGAACTGCATGGAAGATGAGAAATCAAAAGTGAATGCAATTTTTCTCACTTGGTTATACTGCATATGCTCCCACCCAATTTGCATGTACCCTTCCCCTAACATGTCCTAAATATATTGATCAAATAAAAAAATTCTCATATTGGGCTCAATACTGTACTAGTCACTAGCTACAGCTGTACTTTTACAAATTAGCATGCTTAGAGCCTTCCACAGATGATATATATTGGGAGATATACTTGTTTAGAGTACACATTTCCTCTCTCTTATATGTGACTTCAATACTTCACTATCACCAGTCACCCAATATGGTTACAACCAAATCGGTTATGGTGGGTGGATCAACACACATACACATGTTCTTATGTAGAAGCTTCAGGTCTTGTGCCGCCAGGTTTCAGTCAGTATGAACTAACCACGCATACTATAATTATAGTGTGATCTATGCTTGAATAGTATATACATATATCAATAGTCTTGTGTGGTCTCTTGGTCGTCGTCGTCCAGGACAATCACTATCAGAGTGCTTATTAAACTATATGCTATCCATCCTAATTTCCATTAGCATCGTTGCATGAAGAATCCTAATTGGTTAGACTTCCCTTCAACAACCCGGTTTTAAAAAATTGCTTCTCTGGTTTAAACACACTCTGTAATATGACCCGGTGCAGTTCTAAACTGAAACTGTCGAACTTACGTCTAAACTGAAACTGTGAAATCGGGAAGATTTCACTCTGGTTTCCGATGAAGGGGGAAACTAGTATGTCCCTAGTGGCCACTAACATTTAATATACATTGCATATTTCATTGTGTTCAATAATTTGAGTAGATGTGACAGGAATTTTTTTTGTTTTCATTCTAGTAGCTTCTGCAAGTTATCTAGCTAATGGATGAATTGGCAAGCATGCCACAGTAGAATTAAGATATATTAGTACCTAGCTGGCATTTAGCTACTAGCTAGAGCAAAACACACCAATGGTTGTCTTGTGCCTGTTAGTAGCGTCGAGACGCCAATATATCATTCTCTTAAACTTCGGTTTGGAGTATAGCAGGGTGACATGATGAATCTTAATGCTATTGGACAGTTCAAATCATCCATAATTGTACCGGTATATGTTAATGTAGAGTGTATGGCATAATACGCTAACAATACTGAAAATTTCTGATAGATAATGACGTGTCCTCTTACAAATTATGTTTCCACCAATCGGGGGGAGGATTTGAGTGTCTAGAGATTCAAACTTCAGCATAAACATTTCATCAGATAACTCTTTAAAGTTTTCTTTTCTTTTGTATTCCTTCCCTGCATGACAGTCTCCACTGAAGAGTAAGATCATTTTGATAAGAAATCTGATATGGACATGTTATATTGCCTTCTATATATTAACGAGGCAATCTTTTTCAGCCCACCATTATTGTGTATCATTGGAAGCAACAACGTTGCAAATATGACAGAACGATGCCAAGTTTGTATATCATACACCGAGCTAATAATTCCTATCATTTTCTAAAGAATATAATTCCTTTCTCGCAAAAAAAAAGAATATAATTCCTATCTTTGGCTGTTTTCTCCTGTCCTATCATGGGGCAATTTTTTTTTGTTGAACTCTATCATTGGAATTTTAGTTTAGGGTTCGTTTGAAATCATAACCAAAAGTACATAGGGCATATATAGAAACACATGGTCTTGCTAAATTTTGTTATCATCCTTAGGACAATATGCAGCATACTCACTGAGGACTGGATCACCTATGAAACTTGATAGCAGAAAGCGCCATTTTGTGTCACCTTAGTTTCTCCGGTAACTGTAAAATAAACAATTCAACCTTCACATGTGATCACAAGGATCCAAAGTGCTAAGTCAACCTTAAAAGTTGCACAGCCTTGGGGATCTTATGTTAGTTAGGGTCTTGGCTTAGTCTAATGCAACCTTAACATATGTGAAGAGACTTGTTATCACGTCTTTCATATGATGCTGCGTTGCAAAAAGATTATCTGGATCAACATGGATTAAGAGCTTAATATTTTGCAACATGCACCAAACTGCATCCATTATTATAGTAGTAGTAGCTAGTATAAACAGAGTCTGATAAAGAACTGGGACCAAATCTTTGCGTGATCTAATTGTTCACCACATCACTGTTAGGCATGTAGTTGTTATGATTTGGTGTGGCTTGTGTCCAAGTTTCTACGTTGATTTTAGTTGGCACTTCACGTGTATCTCCACGCATACTAGACGCTAAACAATACCAGATAGGATGTACTTATTTCCTTCTCTTGATCGTAATTTGGGCATCAATGTAGGTAAGATCAACTAAATTTGATAGTTTACTTCCAAGACACTGTTGCATTAAACAATGTTAGGCATTCACCTCAAGTAAAAGGGTACACTGTTTTAATGCGGACGTGTAGAAAGCTATTCATATGATATGTTAGTACGAGTGAGTTGACAAAGACTGTTTCAAGACTGCATTTTTTTCAGGAACGAGCGAGAAACCACACTTTTTTCGTTAGAAGGAGAGAATATATCAGCAACACATAGCACTACCTTATTCTATCAGCAACCCCATGGTATTCCATTTTGCTACCTCTACCATGATTGCATTGAGAAGCGCAACCGGTGACTGGGACTCCTCCCGGAGAATCGGGGCGTTCCTTTCCAACCAGATGGAACGTAACACCAGAAGTAGGAGAAAGCCAGCACGTCGTCCATCCAAACGGTTCCAGATGTTCTGCAGATTGGACCAAGGCAGCAAGGGGTCCGAGGAGGAGGGCACATGGCGTAGGTGGTCTAGGCTTCGCAGGACCTGTACCCAAATAGATCGCGAGTAGACACACTAGACCAGAAGGTGGTCAAGCGATTTGAGCTTCTGGTTGCAAAGGGGGCATGTGGCATTGTCTGTCAGCCCGTGCCGCAGGCGTTGCTTGCCCGTCCAACAGCAATCACAAAGAGCCAACGAAGCAAAGAGGCGATGCTTTCGGAGGGCACGCGGGCTCCACAATAGGTCGTAACTCGGCCAAGCTTCGCTCCCAGCAAAGAACGCAAGATAGGTCGACTTCACGCTGTAACGGCCGAAAGCGATCCATTTCCAGGCAAACAAGTCAGTGATAAACACTAATTTGTATCATTTTTTTGGGCTAATTCAGTTGTTTATCGTCATCAATCTTGATTGCTTTTGGCTCAAATCTTGTTATTTAAGAGCAAAAGATCTTCACATGGACACTTTTACTGGCTGCACAACAATTTTGCAGATAAACGCGACTAGGCGCACAATTCTTCGACAAGGAACAGCAAACAGGAGGCTCTAAAACATTTGAAGCAGAAGCTGCCAACCAGCTGTGCCACAGCTGGCTGACCTAGCCAAAGCAAATCTACAACTGCTCTATTCACCTGTGTCACAGCCGGTTGACACAGCCACGCAGGAGGTGCTTCAAACCAGCTGCTTCGATCACCTGTGTCACAGCCAGTTGACACAGGCATGCTTTAGGTCACCAGCTGTGTCGATCACCGGTGTCACAGCCAGTTGACACAGCCACACTCTAGATCGCCAAGCTTACAACTTTTTTAACCACCTGTGTCACAGGCAGGTGACACATGCCTTCAATGGAAAGAAAAGAGCCTGAAGGGGTAAAGTGCAAAGTTCTCAGGATATAAAAGGAGGACTCCAGATCCAAGAAAGAGAGGAGGGAGGTTTTTAGAGAGAGTCCTGCCACAGGGTAGGTGGGGAGAAGAGGGGAGAAGGAAACTTGGCCAGAAACAGCTCTTTCCCGTCCATCATCTTGCTTCATCCTGCTGATTGCTGCTGATCTTCGTCTACTCTTCCCCGACTGTTGCTGTAACTTGAGAACATCTTTCCCATTCTACTTCCTTGCTACTTTGCTGTGACATGTAACGTGAGAACATCTTTCCCAGTCTATTTCCCTGCTTGCTTTGCTTTGTAATGCAATCTGTGAACAACTCTTTCCCATTCTTGTTACCTTGCTATGATCTGTGAACAACTCTTTCTCATTCTTGTTACCTTGCTGTGATCTGTGAATAACTCTTTCCCATTCTTGTTACTTGCTGTGATATGAAATCAGAGAACACTTCTTTCCCAGTCTCAGTTATAATGTTTGGTGCATTGTCAGATTCATTAACAGGCCTAGAAAATACCAACAAAACCATCTTGTTAGCTTAACTTCGAGAACTTGTTAGACAACAATACTTCAATCCCTGTGGAGAGAACGACACTGCTATACAGCAAGAGATCAGTCAGCCTCGTTGGGACTAAGGTACTAGTCGGCAAGCCTTTCCCAAAAGGTAAGGTATTGGGACAAGGCAATAGCCGAAAGACCGCCTCCAATATCACGGACCCAAGAATGGTTGCACAGGCCCTCCTCCACTGTACGTGAGGCTCTTGTGTGAGCATCCACTGAATCCACAATTGCTGGAGCTAGGGCCGCAATGTTCGTCCCGTTGAGCCAACGGTCTGACCAGAAAAGCGCACTAGTGCCATCCCCCAGCTACACCGCACAAGAAGCATTGAACATGGTGGAAACCTCTACTGGGCAGTGGAAAGAAGAGCCTCGCCACCGCCTAGCCACGTCCAACTTGCGGATCCACAACTAGTGAATCCTAAGATCATTATTCAGGATGAATAGATTATGCAGGCCCAGACCACCAAGCTTTATAGGCCTACAGACCACATCCCAAACCACAGTGCAGTTGCCGCCCTTGGTCTTATCTGTTTTGCACCAGAGGAATCCTTTACAGAACTTCTCTAGCGCTTTCAACATCCACTTAGGTAGATCAAGAGCAAGCATATGATAAATTGGCATGGCCGAGAGAACCGATTGGACGAGGACAAGACATCTAGCCGTGGAAAGGAGGCCAGCCTTCCACGTGGGTAGGCACTGAGCCACCTTGTCAAGAAGATGTGAAACTGGGCCTTATTGAGCCTGGATGGGGAGAGCGGAAGGCCCAACTAAGAAAAGGGGAAAGACGAGGTAGGGCATGGCAAGGCCATGGAGATGGCCGACTCAACCTCTTTAGCGCAGTGAATGAGGAATTCGTTACTCTTGGAGAAGTTAGTACGCAAACCGGATGCAGTACCAAAGAGGCAAATGATTGACTTAGCCGCATCCATTTCAGATTCTATGGGGCGGATGAACAAGGCGATGTCATCTGCAAAGAGCGAAAGTCTATGCTGCAGCTCTTCATGAGGAATAACTGCGAAGAGTCCACGGGCCTCCACAAGGGAGAAAAGGGTTGCTAGGGCGTCCATGACCAGGATGAAGAGCACGGTGGACAAGGGGTCTCCCAGGCGGAGACCTTTCCCATGCCAAAACCTATTAGTGAAATGTCCGTTGATCAAAATTTTGGAGCTCACAGATGCCAGAATGATGTGTATCTATGCACACCACTTATCACCAAATCCGCGTGCCCGAAGGATCTCGAATAGAAATAGCCAGGCCACCGGATCGAAGGCACTAGCAATATCGAGCTTGAGGAAGATTGCAGGCACCCTACGACGATGGAGAACACGCACCGCATTCTGGACTAGAAGAAAATTCTTCTGAATGGAACGGCCCTTAATAAAGGTGCTCTGGTTACGGCCACGAGCTCCGACAGACGAGGGCCCAATCTACATGCAAGAAGCTTCGAGAATTTTTTTCCAAAACTATGCACAAGGCTGATTGGTCGAAAATCCCATATCGAATCAGCCACGTTCGCTGCTCCGGTCCGTGATCTGTTCTTATTGACACCGTTAGTTACATACAATGAAATCTTGCTTCTGCAATTGCAAAGGGTCAGATATCATATTCCAGCAAAATCAGATCTTCAATTATCACGGTTTTCAGGTAAGAACTCAGATAAATTTACATTATGTGATTTGGATCAGATATATATGCCCATTTTTTCCAAATAAGAACAGCTTATCACCTCCTCTTAGATATTCAACTTGCAATGCATAAGTGGTCTGTGCGGTGTCATGGTGTAGTAATAAGCCGACAAGTGCTGTGACCTGAACTTCTGTAATCCTAGTTGTTGCATAATCTAATCCAGTTAGTTAGGAGAAAGCGGACTATGTTGTATCATTTTGGCTTTACTACTGAGATTGACCATTCTTATAATTAATAATTTTTTCAGAACATGTCTGTACTATTGGCAACAAGAGTTATTTAGAAATAATATGGAGGGAATTCAACCTGTGTAAGAAAATGTTTGAACCCTGAACCTTTGTGTCTGTGTCTGCACCTGAAAACAAGCACAAGCTATCTGCTATCCAAAGCTAACAAGTAACAGTATATGAAACTGAAATTGGTCTTGCACAGCTTCTGAGATACCAACAGACAATGATCTTAGTTGCTGTAATCCTAAGCACAGTGTGTTAAGAGTTGAAACTCCAACTGCCAGTAATTTATGTTTGCTTGCTAGACTCAAAACCTTTGGAATCTGGTGGGGATCTTCCATTCAGGATAGCATTTTATCAACTGAATTTGTTACAGCAATACCTCGGCACAAGCATGTGCGCACGGCACGGATGGGTCACAAAAGGTAGTTAAATTCATCAACAACAAAAAAATAAAAATAGACCAACAGGGACTAGCCCCCGTGGCCTTTTTATAAAGGAGAGAAAACCATGAGCTGCCAGGAGTCCAGGACTAGAACGCAGGTGGGCTAGGCGTGCACTCAGGCAACTCGCCAACCGAGTGACGATCCAATGAACAATGTGACTTCAGAGACATCCTTCAGACCAGATAATCTTTTCTTGCCTGATTAGCAAGCAGCAACTTGTCATTTTTTTGGGGGCAGAAGCCCAGGTCAAAGGCACAGTAGAGAAGCATGGGAAAGCCATGAAACAGTGGCATGACAGTGATGTGCACCATATATGTATATCCATCTACGTATCCATGTCTGACTAGCAACAGTGCTTGATTCCTACCGGGCACAGAAGTTCTTGTGTGAAATATCATTTGCAGCTTGAGTAAGCTGGGTTTAGGGGTCAATGAGGCACTTGATTGTTGGATTATTTTCTCCCTTGTGTTGTGATTTGACCGCTCATAAGCAGGAACAGAGAGGCTTGTGTTGTGATCCAACACATTATGCTGATTTAACAGGGACAAGCTAGCTAGCGTTGTGGCTTGCAAGATGGTTAGGTGATGGCATTTGTGTAAGCTTGAAGCTTGAGCTGAAATGACACATGGTGGCAAGGGGCCACGAGTGATAAATTACTCGTCTTGTGACTACTACAATAGCAGCAGCAACATCTTCTATGTCACTACAGACACAGAGTCACAACTTGTGATGATTGTATAAAGCCAATGGTTTGTTCTATCGCCAAGAATCTGCAAAAAAGACAAAAAAAGAGAGGGAAAAATAGAAAGGGAGCCGTTGCTGGATATGGAAAGAACATGATAAAAAAATATCTTAGGAGAAATCACCGTGGCCGGGGATCGAACCCGGGTCACCCGCGTGACATGCGGGAATACTTACCACTATACCACATCTACTGTAAATCAATAAAATCTTTTAAGTCTGCAAACACACAAAGAAGACTGTCCGCTCGTTGGCACAGGTTGTCAGACGCCGATGCATGGGAAACCAAGTCTACTTCTGCACTTGTCATGAACCACCTGCACCGCTATTTCGACGTTGGTATCACTGTTAACATCTCCTGGAGTAAACGACTACATGGTGTAAACAAGTAAGCAGGTAATTAGAAAACAAGAACTTCATCGCCGCATACAAACAAACAGTCATATAGAAGCTTGCAGAAGTGTGCAGTCTACCTACATTCGATTTGATATGAAGGACTGGACACTGAGAGCACTCCCAGTGATTTTCAGTCCGCTAAGGGGGTGTTTGGTTGGGCTTTTCAGCAGCTTTTCACTGGAAAAAGCTGCAGCCCAACCAAACGGCCAGCTTTTCAGCAGCTTTTGCCAACGGTAACTGTGGGTTTTGCAGTGCAAATTCAGTTATTTGGAAAAGCTACCTTCTGTCAGCTTTTTGTAATATGCTGAAGTTTCAGTGCTCATTTTCCAAAATACTATAGATTGTTTGGATCAATTAAAAGCTATATGTTCACTTTTTCACAGCCACAGTAGCTTTTCTAGATAGCCAGCCAACAGCAGCTTTGTCAACAGCCACAGCTCAACCAAACAGGCCTAAGTGTCACAAAACTCTAGCTGCAACACAAATTTTCCCTAACACCGACAGCAAACACCTCAAACTCTGAAAATACACCACACAGGCACACACTCGACCAGGTCTATAACTTCTTTCCAGCTGCCAGCTCACTGAAGATGAGTATATGCAAATACAATCGAAGCAACATTTAACCATGTAGATTGAATAGCTGAGTGGTGGCATGCATCCAGGACGCCTCTCCAGCCTAAGATTACCATACTGAAGGGGCTCATCGATGAAACCCAGAAACTGATCGAAACAGAATGATTCCACGGCTCACTCCCGACCCACCTGTCAGTCCTCGCACAACCAGACACCCATGATCTTATCCCAGCTCAAGTGCTCTTCGCTAAATCTTCGGATTCTTACAAGACAAGACCAATCCCAGTTCCTTCGAGAATTCAGAGGACCATAGATCAAGAGCATGATCCCCTTCACACAAAAGAAAAAGGGAAATGCAAAACAAGAACAAAGGAGAAAACAAGGCCGCATATCCTCGTCAAATTTCTTGGCGTGAAGAAGAAAGACAAGAGGGAACTTCTACCAGCCCCCGGCGGATGGCACCGACACAGGCAGGCCAGTGTCAGAAGGATGCCCACAGCAGACTTCATATCACCCCAAACTGAATCTCAATCAGCTGATTGCCCAATTTGGTCTGGCTCCCAGTCTATGAAATTATCGACAATAGAAATAAGGAAACATGATCACAAATTACGAAGTCAAGAACAGTACTGCTCCTCCCAAAATGAAAATGCGGATTTTGGATACTGACGCAAGACCTTGTGCTGACAAACTGCAAATTTGCAAAGTGAAACGAATGAAAACCGCAGAGTTAACAGCATCTGTATACGATGTTACATGTGAAAGACAGAATGCAGCCATCGCAGGCACATTTCATTGATTCAATTTGCAGAACTTGGATAGCGACATGCGTTTTCATTCTTCATTTACAAAGAAGTACAACAGGGGTGTAAATATATGTGTTAACAAGCTGAAAACGATACCAGGAATTGTAAGTATGGAACATCTAACAAGATAACAACGAAAAGGAGCTGTCGATGGACCGACCAGTTATCAGTATGATGACTTCACAGTTCAAACTTCAGATGCGCATGGACTGCGAGGCGCCGCGAACTCTCTCCTGTCTCAGAAAAGGATCCCATGGCTTCCAACTTCACTTCAGATCATTCAGTGTCCTTGACGTCACGGTCAGTTCAGTCTTGCTCCATTTACAACACAAAAGAAAAGGTTGTTGCCTTGAAGGACTGACCTCTTGTGCAACATGATCACTGGGATTTGTGACTCACCACGAATAGCATAAAGCAGTTGTAAGATTTAACAACTGGCACGATTCTTCTTATTGACTCATCCCAAGAAGATAAAACATTAAAACAGAACCATGGAGTACCCTGCTCCTGCATGCCACTATCAAACTCAAATGACTTGAATCAACTAAATAATCTAGCGTCGATGTGCTGTAACAAATAACTTACGGTTGGGAACTTGAGATAGTCTCATGTAGATAGAAAATCACCGAACAAATAGATGGCCCATCATATTGATAGTGGAGCACAGAAGTATACCTTCTGCACACCATTGGTCCGCATCTCCTCCAGAAATCCATGAGCAGCCCAAAAAAGAGCGATCGCATACTGAAAACAACAAAATGGAGGAAAATTTAAACATAGAACATCTTGCAAACATTCTTACAAACACTTGGTGTGCGCAGCAAACAAAATACTCCAGGATAGATCTGACAAACTTGGCGAGAAATCAGATCGAAACAATCAAACAGGGGAGATTAGAGCGGTACCAGGGGCAGCCAATTTGGGTAAGGAGCGAAGGAAATGGAGAAGAGATGATCGTGAAGTAGAAATTCGTCGTCAGGATGAATTGCAGTCGTAAAACAGATCATCTTTGCTCGTTCTTGCACACTGATCACTTTGAGTTGTTGCTCCTCGGAAGCTCAGAGTAAGATTAAGGCCCTGTTTGGTTGAGCTGTGAGAAAGCGGCTTATGGCTGTGGGCTGTTTGTTGTGAGAAAACTGCTGTGGGTTGTCTGCTGCGTAAATGTTGTAGGTCCTTCGATAAACTAGTTGTTAGATTGAGCTAATTAAGGTATTCGATAACAAAAATTTAGAAAACTAAATATTGTTATATGGTAGGCAAGTCACGAAAGCTAAAAACTAAAAGCACCTAGCTTATAAGCCAAAAACCGAAAATTGTTTGCCCTCCAATAAGTCTAACACACCCTCTAAGAATGCCGTCAATACTGGATTTCAATTCTATAGAGAAGTTACACTCAATAGACATGTCGAAGTTTCACAGAAGTCTTAGCGCCACGATCGCCTATTTCTCAAGCCAATAATAAGGTAAGTGCTAAGTGCCTGATAATGATAGCACCTCGTTGTCAAATTGAAGAAGAAAAAACGATGAGCAATGGAAATGAGATTCTCCTAGCACATGGGTATAGTAAATTAGTGATGCCCTTCTACTGTTACCTGCAGGATTCAAAGCAGGAGCAATCTCAATTTGGAATATATATTATTTTTTTACAAAGATCTGAGAAGAAGCAAAATGAAAAGGTCTGATTTTGGGTTTAGCTGAATTGGGTTGCAAACAATGAAAAAATGAAGTATCTATCTAAGATATTATTGTAATCAGAATTGAACCGTAGATGAGTCATCCTTTCTAGCCGCTCGGTTTGAATCCCCCCAATCCCCAGCCCCAGGTTTCAACGCCTTATATGATTATATCCATCTAATTTGTTTCCATAACAAGGCAAAATTACTGAGGCATCATCTCTTACGTATGCTGAGATTGCAAGATATAGGTGCATCGGGATGCAAAATTCGCAGATAAACACAATGAGACGAGATGCCAAAAAAGAAAAGAAAAGATCGATCTTTACATGTACTGCGCAGTCTATCTACTCTTTCCATGAACGCAATAAACCACCAAATAAGACGCAGGGAGAGACGGCTACAGGGAGATACACCTTCTTTGATCTTGTTGCATTTGCCTGTACTGTACTTTGCAGGTTGATACTACATAAGAGGCTGCTATATTTGGAGCCAAAGCTCGCTACCATTTGCCAAATCTCAGAAGCAGCATCTTTCTTTCTGAACTGAAAGATCACTCTGTACCTTCTACGCCTCCCATTAAATCAAAACAAGGTCACAGCATGGAAGGAGGAAAATAAGAGGCACATACATGGAACATGGTACATACATACGAAGAAGAGAGGACAGATCAAGGAACATACATATACACATTAATGAATGTGCACTGTGAACATATTCCAGATTTGAGACCAGTGTTGGCACATCCATCCAGAATGTGCTTTCTTGTCCAGCAAATGTATTTCCCTTGGAATAATCAGGTGTGTAAATATATTTGTTCACAAGCTGAAAACAATGTCAGGAATCGTAAGTATAAGACATTTAATGTGACAAATGAGTTGTTGCTGAACTTTATCAGTATGATCGCTTCACAGTTCACCCCACACTTGAGATGTGCATGGATTGTCGTCGAGGCATCACCAACTCTCTCCGGCTCAGAAAGGGATCCCGTAGCTTCCAACGTACATGCACTTCTAAGTGGAGGATATGCACGTCGAGGACGAGGTACATCTAGTAGATCTAGCCTCGTTCTTCTAGGTGCTTACTCAAGCTTTTGCACTTAGTTTCAACATTCACATTCAGTTTGCTGTTCAATCCTTGCACTGGATGAATGTGTACTTAACCACTTATTGCTTATGTGTGCAATCTGAAGAATGACTAGAGTGCAATCTGAGTTGCAGCTCTGGAAGTGGCTTCTGAGTCCACTTCTGCTATGCGTGTTCTTTTCTTCAGGCTAGTAAATATTGGCCGTGTCCATTTTGAACATTAAAGATTTGGCTATTCAGATTGTTTGCTGCTATCGATTTGGCTGTTCGGAGCACCCAAGTGCATTTTGTTACACCACCATCAGAGCCATACACACAAGATGGTTGTCACAGACACATAAATGGCATTGCCTCAGAAAGTCAGTAAGGATGCCCACAGCAGACTTTGGATCACCCGAAACTGAATCTAAGTCAGCTGATTGCTCAATTTGGTCTAGCTCCTGATCTGTCGACGAAGTCGCCCTCAGACAGTAAACTTGAGGCACCCCGAATCGGCTGATCAAGGTGCTAAGGCGACGAGCTACAAAGCAGTCTTCACGATTGCTACTGCCAACCCCAAATTCTTGTTGAAGATAAATGCGGAAAATGCGACGGAAAAAACCACAGTGAACTCTTGTAAATATCTTAGAATTTTTCCTCTGCCCCATGAGGGGGGTCGCTCTGTCCTTTTATAGACGGAAACGACTTACAAGTGCATGTACGTTTTTGCCCCTAGGCAGTTTACGGTTTTGCCCTATACCTCATTACAAGGCGTTGGGCCACCTCGTCTTTTTCTCTTCGCCAGTACCTACTATATTCGCCGGAATCAGCCAGATACATCTCGCCGGTACAGAATGCCACACCTCGCTTCAAGCTCCTCCGGCAGACGCTCCCAATCCCTGCCTGATTACTAGCCTCGCTTGCTTGCAACTTGCCTAGAGGTCGTACCGCATCTCGCCCGGACGCCTCGCCGCATCTCGTCCATGAGTATGTCGCTTCCTCAGCTCAAGCGCGCCTCATCAAGACACGTGGCGACACTTCGCATGGGTACACGTCGCCCCGCCACCCGGAAGCACCTTGCCGGGGCATGTCGCTGAGTCCTTGCAAAAAGAAAGCTATGGTTAGTTTCCTGTTAAGGAACCAGGGGTACTTCGCCCCGGGAATCATGGCGGACTCCTCCAACATGGTCTATGAAATTGTCGATAGTAGTAAGAAGGAAACATGATCACAAATTATGAACCAAAAACAGTACTGCTCCACCCAAAATAAAACTACGGATTTTGGATACTGACGCAAGACCTTGTGCTGACAAACTGCAATTTGCAAAGTGAAACGAATAGAAACCGCAAAGTTACCAGCATCTGCATACGATGTTACATGTGAAAGACAGAATGCAGCCATAGCAGGCACATTTTTTTCATTGAATTCAATTTGCGGAACTTGGATAGTGACACGCGTTCTCGTTCTTCATTTACAAAGAAGTAACAAATATAGTGGCAGTAACGAATAAAGAGTACCCATCTCCCAAAACAAAAACAATAACAAAAGACAAACAAAGGAAGTCTGTAGTGATAATTGCAAGTATTCTCATCAGGTGGATCCATTCCATGGTGTTTTTCGAAGAATTGATTCTCATCTAGTTGAGGGAATCAGGGACAGCAATTTCCACTTGTAAACTCGATCTGAGTTCTAGAAATGACGCTGTGGCTTGCTCCATCGCGTCCGTTCCATTGATGCTCCCAAGGACGTGGCACTCCTCTGCCATTCGCAACGGAGAAACATCGGGATGCATCTCAGCTTCACCTTGCAGCATATCACCAGCAGCAAGCTTGGAAAGTTGAACGTGATGACCAGTTGCAGCATAACGATGCAGCTTAGTAGTATCATCTTGTGTAGTGTAGTCCATTGGATCTTCCACGTCTTCTCCCCAGCTGAGTGCATATATAGAGCATTGCTGCAATTAGTTTATTTCATCAGCAAATGTAACGGCTTGAGGTCAACAGGGTGTAAATATATGTGTTAACAAGCTGAAAACGATACCAGGAATTGCAAGTATGGAACATCTAACACGATAACAACAAAAAGGAGCTGTCGATGAACTGACCAGTTATCGGTGTGATCACTTCACAGTTCAAACTTCAGATGCGCATGGACTGTTGAGGCGCCGCGAACACTCTCCTGTCTCAGAAAAGGATCCCATGGCTTCCAGCTTCACTTCAGATCATTCAGTGTCCTTGACGTCACGGTCAGTTCAGTCTTGCTCCATTCACAACACAGATGGTTGGGATGTTTGTTCACTTCAGCTGGAGAAGCGCACTGTTCAAATCTCATCCCGCACAGTTGCTCCAGCTCATAGATATCAAGATTCCTGACATTTGAAAAATGCTCCTTTTCTGAATACTAATTTCTGCGTAGCATATACATTAACCTTCCTCTAGTTAGCTCCTTGCTACTAACCTTCAGCAAAAGTGTGAGGTTTTTTGCCCCATAAGTCAAGTTGCATCATCAGTCATGCCATGCTCTAGCTTGTCCTAGATTGATAAAGTCTAAGTTTCTGCAAAGTTTGGCAACAAAAGGCTGCTTCAAATTATATTAAACAAGAGGGTATAACAGAGCCCAAATGGTAATGTGAGTCTAAAGAGTCGACCAAACTGATATAAAAAGAATTAATT
This sequence comes from Stipa capillata, assembly GCA_019208055.1. Taxonomy (NCBI): domain Eukaryota; kingdom Viridiplantae; phylum Streptophyta; class Magnoliopsida; order Poales; family Poaceae; genus Stipa; species Stipa capillata. The sequence goes on along the minus strand of JAGXJF010002856.1, from coordinate 229,812 downwards.
CAATTTAGGAGAGTCTATGTGTGATTTTTTTTCTCTTCTACAAAATGGATTGGAGGAAATAAAATCTTTAGGAAAATCGAAGCAGAAGACCGCAAGACAATGGATATAAAAGAGCAAAGGCTGCAGCCTGGGAAACTTGATATGAGATAATCTTTACATGTCCAGCAGGTAAATAGCAATGGAACTAATGACACAACATCAGAGCGTGGCTGTGGAGGAACGCCGAACTCCCAGTCTATCACCAAGAAGAGGAAGTCTGGGAAGAAGATGGACTGATGCAGAGGACACATCATCAACAAGAAACGAGCAGGCCTCAGAAGAGGAACCGAGCAACACCACATCAGCAAGTATCTTCGATCTTGGCTGAGCAGAAGTCCAAAAATATGTGATCACAAGCTGAAAACAAGAGAGAGGAATTGGAAAATATGAAGAAAACAAGAGAGAGGAATTGGAAAATATGCGATCGCATACTGAAATCAACAAGATAGAGGAGATCTTAAACATAAAACATCTTGCAGACATTCGTACAAACACTTGGTGCGCGCAGCAAACAAAATACTCCAGAAAAAATCTGACAAACTAGTCGAGAAATCAGATCGAATCAATCAAACGGAGTGGGAGATTAGAGCGGTACCAAGGAAGGCGCCAATTTGGGTGACGGAGCGAACGAAATGGAGAAGAGATGATCGTGAAGTAGAAATTCGTGGTCAGCATGAATTGTAGGTGTAAAACAGATCATCTTCGCTGTTGGAGACAACAAGAGGGAGAGATGTAAGTAACATCTGATTGATAGGTATCGAAGAAAAGAGAAATTAGCAGACCTAACGTTCGTCGTCGATATGACCACCTGCGACCTCTCTCCAGCCTCAAGGAGTAATTCCTCCGTTGCTTCCACTCGTACAGCATTGGATCCTCCGTTGCTTCCACTCGTACAGCATTGGATCCTCCGTTGCTTCTTCCACTCATACAGCATTGGGTCGACGTCCCCCAGGTCATGGTACTTCCGGTTTCTCCCCAGTCGCAGGACGGGATGGTTGGGGTGTGCGTCCACTTCATCTAGCAGCGCACCAAGCCTCGCCACTTTAGTACTATCACCAAGTGAAATCTCCTTGAGGCTTGGGAGGTGCTTTATACCCACAATTCCTAATTCCAAGTAACATCCACCGATTTGTACCCTTTCCATCCGTGGCGAGGTGCCCTCTTCGAATCTCACCTCTCTCAGTTGCTCCAGAACCCGAATATAAAGTATCCTGAGATTTGGGAATGCTCCCGCTCTGAACACCAGTTTCTCCCCAACATAAGCTCCTCTCCAAAGACGAAGGAGCATGAGGTTGGGCAGTGCCCCTACTATTTCCATAAATGTATCTTCCTTTAGTTCGCTCCAATATAACTCAATCTTGACGAGATGCGTGAGACTTCCAACCCAGTGGGGCATCTCTCCTCCAAGGCCTCCCCGCAACTTGAGGGTCCTAAGGAGGGGAGGAGGGGACGAAATACAATGCACCCACTCCGGTGCACTATAATCATGAGGATTCACAGAAAGAGAGCAGAGGGAAGAGAGCTTCTCAACGGCAGCACAAAGTATCTTGCATTTTTGCTCCGTGCCGCTAGTTGTAACCACTTTTAACTTCCTTAGCTGCGCAAGCTCCCCTAGCTCTTCGATTGCTCTGCTACTAGTTTCGCTAATGTTCACGACTTTTAGTATCCGTAACTCTTTTAAGTTACAGATACCTCTTGGCACACCCACACCATGTAGGAACAGTTGTTTATGGGTACAACGGAGACTACGGAGACTCTGGAGTTTACTGATCTCAGTTGGTAGTGTTGTGATATACTCGCTCTTTATATTCAAAGTCTGTAATCCTTGTAGTTTACCTATGGATCTTGGGAGTTTATAAGTATTTGAATATCCCCGAACATTCATATATTTCAAGTGATGCAACAACTCAATATTTTTGATATCTTTCTGTGTGATTTCAAACCTTGCATCCGCTAGATCCAAGACTCTAAGCATCCTCAAGTCAAGCGAAAAAAATGAAGGTGATGGCTCCATGGGTCTCCCACCAAACACGGTTAATGACCGGACATGGCTCCAATCCATCTCTATCTTTTGCCACTTGCTACCATGGTATGCTACGTGACGGAAGTTCTCCTCTGCTAGCCTAGCTATGTTATCCCGGGCCACGTACACAAAATTTTCATCTCTAGAAATTGAGACCATGACATCACGCATGATATCATGGACTCGGCAGCTCTTGACACTTCCTTCTATGTTCACTTTGGATGGTATCATCATGCTTCGGTTGATTAACTCATTAAAGTAGCTTCTTCCAACATCCTCAATGTTTACCCCACTCCTGGCTCTGACAAACCCCTCTACTATCCATCTTTCTACCAGACGCCTCCTCTGGATTTCATAATCCTCAGGAAATATGCTTAAGTACAGAAAGCATGACTTGAGATGAGATGGCAAGTGGTTGTAACTCAGAGTGACAATCCTCCTCATTGCTTCAAGGCTTGGATTACTCTCAAGCTCCGAGGGGAGCTGGTCATAAATGTGTCTCCACTCGGCTATGTTTTTATTGGCAAGGATGCCTCCTATCATGAGTATAGCCAGTGGTAAACCACCACACTTTTTAACTAGTTGTTCAACTAGTTTCTCCAAGTTCTTATCATTGTCTATGTCTTTCTGTGTTTTCCTAGTCTTTTTCAGCAGCAAATATGTGGCATCAACTGGCTCTAGGGCTTTAAGGTGGTAGATAAGCGATTCAAGAGTAAACTGCCTAGCTAATCCAACATTTCGTGTTGTTACTATTATCCTGCTACCTTCTTTGTTCCTTCTAGGAAAAATAATACCATTGATCCACTGCCACGCTTCTATGGTCCACAAGTCATCAAGAACAACAAGGTACCTCTTCTCCTCTAGCTTTCTCCTGAGGTAGGTGGCGAGATCATCTACTTGCACCGTCTTCCCTTCAAGTTCTCTCAAACGTTGCTTTAATGCTTCATCTCCCAAAAGTTGCATGATCATATCCTTGAGCATCTCTACCTTCGAAAACTCCTGCGAGACTATGATCCAAGCACAACAAGAAAAATTCTTCACAATATCTTCATAGGTCTTCCTTGCAAGAGTAGTCTTGCCTAAACCACCCATGCCAACGACACATATTACCTTGGCATTACCATCTTTGGAGTTGACATCCATCAGCTCAATCAACTCCTCCTTAGGCTTGGAAAAGCCCACAAGTTCTGCTTCATCAGTGTTGCTAGCAGCGTAATTGCGAACATCTTCTAGGTAGGAATCCACCTCATCAATGGTGCTAGACGTCTCCGTCTTGATCAAGCTGTAACGTGTGTTCCTAGCGCTTATTTCTTCAACACTTGATTTGAGATCGCGGATCTGCATGGCGATTCGATAGCGATCCTTGAGCTTCATCAACCTCCGTAACAAGCTTTGGCTTCCCACATGCACCGTGAATTCACCGAGGCAATCTTCAATTTTGTAGGACAGGTCCCTTACTTGCTTTGCCCACACCTTAAGTTGCACGTCTTTCTCCTTCCTTGTTTCAGCGGCCTTCAGAAATGCCAGCATCGTCTCTAGCTCGTCTTTGATAAACCTGCCGAACAAAGGTTCAAAAGAAACTTAGAATAATGCTTGGTGCCATTCTACGGCTCGTGGGATGCAACGGTGCATCTCCATGAACACATATTAAGCCATCTATATATAGGAAATCTTATAATGCTTCATGTTAAGTACAACATTTGTTTTCCAAGTACTCATAGATCCAACAGGCCGGTGTCCTCCTAACGGGGCAGGGTCTTGGATATAGAGTTTAAGAAGAAAACGAGACAGTTGGTGGATGTCAATTCCGGGTTTACATATAAGGATGCTCTACATATAATTAAAAATGAGGAAACATGCACGTAGCTTTGCTGCGTGAACAGAGCATAAAGTTATGATTATTTCTGGACTAGGAATATTTTCGAGAGCAAGACATGGACTAATTAAGACCCTTTCACTAGTAATTAAAATGAATATTTAGAGTAGGTTGCTTGATCCTACGTGCATGCATGATAGAGTGACCTGAACAAAAATAGCAGCGGGAAGTTGCCGCGTGCAGAACATACAAGATATCCTTCCGCACGCCCATGAGGAGACCCATCTCGACGGTGGCGGCGGAGGCGGCCATGCTGATGGCGCCCCCCAACATCGACCTCGCCATGCTTACCACCGTCTCCGCCATCTCCGGCCGGTTCCTTCTCTGTCTCCGCTAAAGTCGAAACAGTTATTGGAGGCTCACAAGGGCCGTGTTGCTCTGGATCGGAGAAGGGAAGGTGTGCTGAGCAGGCACTACTTGGAGGGGCCTTTTATAGCTGACTGAGCCCTGCCTGTCAACCAACTCTGATCCTGATATCTCTTCCGTGTTCTTTCCTAAAGTTTTATATATAACTTAAGATATAGAAAGGAAATGAGCACACGAAAGGAACGAACACGCATACGCTGGTCCAGAGGAAAGGAAAGAATCAATCCGGGGCAGCCCGCGAGTCACAGAAATCATCTAGATTCTTTGGAAAGCTAAGTACTCAACCTGGCCGAGACGACACGATAACAGATGGGCCTCTTGCTGCTTTCTCTGGCGAACCTGGATAGGAGATGGCAAGCGAATGAAGCAACCTGAGGTGGCTATGAGGTGGCTATCTGCATATTTCAGAACCGTTGCCGGGGATCGAACCAGGGTGACAAGTAGGAATACTTACCACTACGTTCGGTTACTGGGACATATAAATTGCAATAGTCTATACGCCCATTCATCGACAACCAACAATGCTACGAAATAAGAACTTTGTCTGTACTACATGACAAGAAAAAATGGTTCCGAAGCAACTGAATTGCACATTTAAGGCAGCCGTCGCTTCACATCTATCCCACTTTTGGCTAAATCTTAAACTATGATTAACAGTCTTCTCCCACGACATGAATCCACTGCAAACGATGACCATGTTGAACAGCTCCAGGGAACAACACAAAACCGGCATATTATTACAGCAACCTTCCACAACTTAACCAAAGGTTCATTCGAATTCTAACTTGAAACATTTGAACATAGAGCCATATAAACCCCGAGAATACACTGTGATCACCAACAGATTTCCTGTTCTACCGAGAAAAAACTTCCTACATCGCGAAAGCTCACGGATGGAAGGATGGTTTGATGTGTTCTATATCTAATGTTTTGGAATCCACCAATACAACACGTCAAGGCACAGAAGGGAACATGAGATGATCAACGGATGGGTGTGTATGAGTTCCCCCCAGACGGGCCAGAACCCTTTTGCTGTTCCTCAGCCAACGTCTTCTCTTTCGTCATTGTCCCGACATCAGTGGCAGCCTTGGTGACTTTACTGAATGCATTGGTGACCCATGATGCCCCGGTGAAGACATACCTGTTCTTCATGATAGCAGACCCAGCGCTGCTCACCGTCTGTTCGGCTGCAGCCAATGCGGACTTGGTCTTGTCGGACACCTGGAACTTTTGATCCATCTCCTTAACCTTCTCATTGACCACGGATGTGCCCATAGTGAACTTCTCGCTAAGCCCAATCTTCTTGTCGATGGAGGCCACCTTGGCACCAGCCGTGGATGTGAAGCCATGCTTCTCATCGAAAGCTTTTGCCTTGCCAACGGCATCTTTGCCCAGCGTGAAACCCCTAGCAAGCATAGTGCTGACAACATCTTCAGCCTTGTGGACGACATTGTCTCCACCGACTGGGACTCTGGTTCCACTCATCTGAGAGCAGAATATAATATTCAATTCATAATATCCACCAGATTAAAAGAAATACTGCAAACATGCTGCCTATGTTACAACCAGAATAAGGTTACAGTACACTTCTGGGGAAACATAAACATATCTCTGGTACATAAGCATCAGCACCACATGACTCTCAACATTTGAAACATCTCAACGCCAAGGAGATTAATACATGCAGCTGATCGTAATACTTGGCATGCAGGATCTTAACCCTAAGCAAAGCAGAACGCCAGAATACCAGTGTATTCTAGTTTGACGCTAATAGAGCTGCAAAACTTCTACTGAGTATGCCTTCAAAATTAGTTAATCAACAAGACCCCCTACTGATGAAACCTAGTTAAAATGTCATAGGTTCTGCTTGTCATTTGTCAACTAGAACTAGGCATGAGCATCCATTGCAACTATTGATTTAGCCTATGGTTAAGAAACAGGAATATGCAGAAGTACATGATGTCCAACAAAATCAGTGGTATGGTTTCACTGAGATTAAAGAAAAGCACAAATGCCCAATCCAAACAAATGCTTTCAGAATAACCATATGTCCCATGTTCAATTCAGGACACAACATACTAAGAGAATTATTTAGATAAACACACAAAATCAAGGCATCACGTACCGGTGGAGCAGAGGCAGTAGGGGGTGGTTGATATTCTGGAGCAGGTGTGATGATAACAGAAAGATCAACTATCGTTGCACCCTGTTACAATGAGATAGAATGCCTTCTCAGAGATATTTTTTCTATGAGAACAAAACAATATTGCATGAACGTCAGATCCTTATGAAGAATGGAAGTTGTGCTAAAAAAAGTCCCCACTTTTAATTTCTTGTTTAGGCAAAAGCACTGAGTAGATAGTGCAATGTGATTGACCATCATCAGCAAATGTAACGGCTAACGAGTAATAAGGGGATTATAGATTTGCAGACGATGACATAAGCAGGACTTCAGGAAATTTAGATACTTCCATTGAGATGAAAAAGCACAGAAAACAAGATATGGCATCTGAAATATCTGACAGAAACACTTGACATATATGTGTGGCGATGAAGGAAGCAATATTTGTATTGAGGGCAAGGATTAAAGAATGGTAAACTATTGGAGGTAAGAAGAATGTAACAACCCCACTGAATCATACCAAGACCTTCAATTACTCACCGAAAGGAGGAGTGCAGTCTCTGCTCCTTGTGCATCTTTAAAAGTCACATATGCAACTTGAGACCACTCATCACCACTGCCAAGAAAAAAAGGGTAAATTAACATCTGAGAATGCTAGTATAAGGCCTATTTGCAAAAGCAAAAAAATGTGATCTTGTTGCATACACATTGCAAATTTTACAAACCTTTGCATCTCCACATGTTCAATGTCTCCTGAAAAGGAAAAGAACTCCTTAATGTCTTGCACAGTTGCACTCAGGGAGACATTAGTGACCTTCACAGTCCTCACCTGTAACGAAACAAAATTATAAGTTTCACAACGAGTATATAGGGATATAGAAAAGGGAAGCAAAAATACCAACGAAGCCAAACAGCACAGAATTACTAAGGTAGCTGCATAAGGAAACACATAAGCAAGCAAAGGCTTTCAAAAGTTGAGTTAGTAAATAAGTGGGGCTTTTGTTGATCTACTGACTCAAACAACTTAAGCTTGGGCTTTCCACTCATATAAGCATAAATTGCACCCCAGACATTAAATGAGAAGCATCAGCCCACTTATAGAAGAAGCTTAAGCCATGTACTGATATTTTTTTTAGCACACAAGTTAAACTTATTAAATATGCAAAAAATTAGCGTTCATTAACAAGGGTCATCGAGTAAGCCGTTTTATGGGGCTTAGGCACACTCACGAACTTAAAAAGCTCAGTGAACCACACCAATCAGCTTGAGCTTCTACATGGAAGTAAAGCTATGTCTTAACAGAGCCCAACAACAAACGCACGGCTATTTTGCCCCAACTCAAATGATTTACAGCTTATCTTGTAAAACCCAACGAGCTAGCTAAGCGAAAGGTACTCCGAACTCCGGACACAAAGAGGCTTCACGGTATTGCTAGTCCCAGAGACTGCAAGTCAGAATTGCTAGCGATCAACCCTCATGGCACATCTTTGTAAGCATGATTCTGCATTCCAGTCAAGAAAAAAGCGTGATTTCGCACGACCTAATAAACCTGAGTCCCTAGAGGCGGTTATTGTTACAACCATCACAGACACAAATCAGCTTGTATAAGCTTACAACTAGTTACATGTATCCAGCAATCCCCTTCACCTTCTCCACAGCACTTGCGACCGACGAGTATGATGATGTCGAGTTGCAAACCGGGGCACAAGCATGCTTCCTTGCAGCTCCAGCGATTCCCGCGTGGAGACCACAACATAGGAACTCATGGGTACATACGATCTAACCAAGCCCTAACCCTAATCAGCAGCGAAGCTTACTGATCCTACGAGCCGCGGCAAGCAGCGAATCGCTCGCCAAGTGAAGGCGATTCGGCTGCGGGAGAGCACACGAACACGGCGTGGCACGGCCAGATCCAGCGCCGGCAACAGCGACAGCGACTAGTACCGGGAAGAGTTTAGAGAGCGAGAGGGGAGAGGGGTAGAGAGGAAACTCACGGGCGCAGTCACTGGCACCTCCACCGGAGCCGTCGCCGCCGCCGCGGCCATCGCTCCGTGGATTAGAGGGTGGGAGGGAGGAAGACTAGAAGACTATGGGCGACTTGGGAAATCCCCACACACCTTGCAATAAGTAAACGCTGGTTTTTTTTTGGTTCTTTGTAAAACACTGTGTACAACACACCCGGTGCACGCAAAGCTATACTCATGTACTCACACAGCAACTACAGAAGATTAAACACGTAAAGCTCGATGGTTAATAAAGTTATCACGTATCGCTATCGACACTATATTCCGTCTTAGTAAGATACAGGTATTGAGAGTCAAATCTAATGTTTGAACGCCGCTGGATTGGTTGTACATCACTTACATTAACCAGTTATGCAATAAGTTAATTTTCTTTTCTTTTCAATATTCTTAGTGGAAATCAGTGATTTTGAGAAAAAGAAAATGTCATGTGTTTGTTTATCATATATCACTTGGAAAGCTGGCGACTTGCTTCGTAAGCAATTGGCACACGGTTTATGCTTACCCTTGACTGCGGACCTTTGTCACTCGCTTCCATTTCTTTCCTTTCCTAGCATGTGTATGCAAAAAGATCACATTTTTTTGCTTTTGCAAATAGGCCTTATACTAGCATTCTCAGATGTTAATTTACCCTTCTTTTTCTTGGCAGTGGTGATGAGTGGTCTCAAGTTGCATATGTGACTTTTAAAGATGCACAAGGAGCAGAGACTGCACTCCTCCTTTCGGTGAGTAATTGAAGGTCTTGGTATGATTCAGTGGGGTTGTTACATTCTTCTTACCTCCAATAGTTTACCATTCTTTAATCCTTGCCCTCAATACAAATATTGCTTCCTTCATCGCCACACATATATGTCAAGTGTTTCTGTCAGATATTTCAGATGCCATATCTTGTTTTCTGTGCTTTTTCATCTCAATGGAAGTATCTAAATTTCCTGAAGTCCTGCTTATGTCATCTTCTGCAAATCTATAATCCCCTTATTACTCGTTAGTCGTTACATTTGCTGTTGATGGTCAATCACCTTGCAGTATCTACTCAATGCTTTTGCCTAAACAAGGAATTAAAAGTGGGGACTTTTTTTAGCACAACTTCCATTCTTCATAAGGATTTGACATTCATGCAATATTGTTTTGTTCTCATAGAAAAAATATCTCTGAGAAGGCATTCTATCTCATTGTAACAGGGTGCAACGATAGTTGATCTTTCTGTTATCATCACACCTGCTCCAGAATATCAACCGCCCCCCTACTGCCTCTGCTCCACCGGTACGTGATGCCTTGATTTTGTGTGTTTATCTAAATATTTCTCTTAGTATGTTGTGTCCTGAATTGAACAGGGGACATATGGTTATTCTGAAAGCGTTTGTTTGTATCGGGCATTTGTGCTTTTCTTTAATCTCAGTGAAACCATACTACTGATTTTGTTGGACATCATGTACTTCTGCATATTCCTGCATATTCCTGTTTCTTAACCATAGGCTAAATCAATAGTTGCAATGGATGCTCATGCCTAGTTCTAGTTGACAAATGACAAGCAGAAGCTATGACATTTTTACTATGTTCCATCAGTAGAGGGTCTTGTTGATTAACTACTTTTGAAGGCATACTCAGTAGAAGTTTTGCAGCTCTATTACCGTCAAACTAGAATACACTGGTACTCTGGCGTTCTGCTTTGCTTAGGGTTAGGATCCTGCATGCCAAGTATTACGATCAGCTGCATGTATTAATCTCCTTGGCCTTGAGATGCTTCAAATGTTGAGAGTCATGTGGTGCTGATGTTCATGTACCAGAGATATGTTTATGTTTCCCTGGAAGTGTACTGTAACCTTATTCTGGTTGTAACATGTGCAGCACGTTTGCAGTATTTCTTTTAATTTGGTGGATATTATGAATTGAATATTGTTGGGGGAAGGGTCCCCGCTTTACCCCGAACCGACGGGCTTCCCCCCCGACAACGTCAAGACCCCCTCCCTGCGTCGACCCAGTTCACCCGGCATCAATAACCTCCGATGGCATCAACAAATTCCGCGGGCATCACCAACAACGCCGAAGCCATGCTTCATCCCAGCGGGCGTCAAGGCTGAGCTCCGTCCCGGCGGACGTCAGGGCCGCGCCCCGTCCCGGCAGACGTCAAGGCCTTGCCCTGTCCCGGCGGACGTCCGGGCCGCGCCCGGTCCCGGCAGACGTCAGGGCCGCGCCCCGTCCCGGCAGACGTCAAGGCCTTGCCCTGTCCCGGCGGACGTCAGGGCCGCGCCCCGTCCCGGCAGACGTCAAGGCCTTGCCCTGTCCCGTCGTCAAGGAAAACATGTCGTCATATTAGCAAGTATTAGGATATTGAAGTATTAGAGTATTTGAATATTCCATAAAGATTCCTGTAAAAAGACCAAAATGCCCCTGATGGTGTGTTATTGCCCGGAGGGCATAATTGTATTCTCGCATACTCCTTTCTCAAAACCCTATAAATACCCCCCATGGGGGTGGAGAGAGGGGATCCCTTTTTCATTTCCCCCATTTGTAAGCTCTCACTTCGCGCCCTAACACGTATACCATTTTGCGTCGTCGACTGTCTCGCGCGTGTTGGCTCTCGCTCGTTTTCCTCTCGCACGCCCGGAGGTCGCTGTAGCCTGACCGGGGGTGCCATAAATCTACTGTCTAGGCTCGTACCTACGACAGTTGGCGCCGACCGTGGGGACGCGAGCGAAAAGCCATGGCGCTGAAGAGAAAGAGCGCGGAGGACGATCGTCCCCCGCGCACCAAACCCGACAAGTCGAGCCAGGACGAACAACATGGTCGTCAACATGGAGCTTAGCGGCGCCCGCGTCAACGACCCGTCGGCCGCTAACCTCCGAGCCGATGACTCATCAGCCGACGTCCGGGCTGCTGGACTCCCCGCGGCCGTGATCAACGTGGCAAACTCTGAAGCACGCATCGAAACGGAGGCCAAAACCCTGGGGCGCGAAGCTAATGAGCTCAGGGAGACGCTGTAATTAAGCCAAATGCTGCGTAACGGCGACACCAGGGGCTTGTCGTTGGCATCGCCATCGTCCGCCGCGCGCGTCCGCCGTGCCGCGCTTGCCCGCCGCACGCATCCGCCGCGACGAGGTCATCCGCCGCACGCGTCCGCCGCGACGACGTTGTCCACCGCGCGCGTCCGTCGTGCCGCTCTCACCCGTCGCACGCGTCCGCCGCGCTCGTCTGCCGCGCGCGTCCGCCGCGAGGAGGTCGTCCGCCGCACGTGTCCGCCGCGCAGAGGTCATCCGCCGCGCGCGTCCGCTGTGCCGCGCTCGTCCGCCGCATGCGTCCGCCGCGACGACGTCGTCCACCGCGCTCAACCACCGCGCGCGTCCTCCGCGCCGCGCTCGTCCGCTCACCGCACTCGCCATCGACGTCGCCCTCGTCCACGCTCTCGGGCTTAGCATCCTCCACGCCCGCCCTCGGCGACATCAGGGGCTCGTCAACATCACCCACGCCCCACGCGCTCGCCCTCGGTGACATCACGCGACCTCATCATCCCGGTAAGCGCCTGCCACTTCGGACTACGTCCTTTGCTCCTATTGTGGTCGACACCGCATGGGATCATCATCTGCGTCATTCACGCGCACGTCCGCATCGTCCGAGCCGCTTCGACCAAGCATGTCAGGAGCAGACATTTATATTAGCGTCACCACGCTTCATCCACAAGTGTAGACAACCCTGTCTCAGCAAAGGGCTTAACGCATCAACATGGCATCAAGCCCCCCTGCGACAGGTTTCAATCATCTCCGTCCGGGATAGAGTGTCCCTTCCCTCCGGGGTCGTGCGACGGTAAGCTCCCCGCGACGTCCGAGCCATCTTCGTCCGGGATAGTGTCCCTTCCCTCTGGGGTCGTGCGACGGTAAGCTCCCCGCGACGTCCGAGCCCTCTCCGTCCGGGATAGAGTGTCCCTTCCCTCCGGGGTCGTGCGACGAATAGCTCCCCGCGATGTCGAGCCCTCTCCGTCCGGGATAGAGTGTCCCTTCCCTCCGGGGTCGTGCGACGAATAGCTCTCCGCGACGTCCGAGCCATCTCCGTCCGGGATAGAGTGTCCCTTTCCTCCGGGGTCGTGCGACGATAAGCTCCCCGCGACGTCGAGCCATCTCCGTCCGGGATAGAGTGTCCCTTCCCTCCGGGGTCGTGCGACGAATAGCTCCCCGCGATGTCGAGCCCTCTCCATCCGGGATAGAGTGTCCCTTCCCTCCGGGGTCGTGCGACGAATAGCTCCCCGCGATGTCGAGCCCTCTCCGTCCGGGATAGAGTGTCCCTTCCCTCCGGGGTCGTGCGACGGTAAGCTCCCCGCGACGTCCGAGCCATCTCCGTCCGGGATAGTGTCCCTTCCCTCCGGGGTCGTGCGACGGTAAGCTCCCCGCGACGTCCGAGCCATCTCCGTCCGGGTAGAGCGTCCCTTCCCTCCGGGGTCGCACGACGATAAGCTCCCCGCGATGTCGAGCCATCTCCGTCCGGGATAAAGCGCCCCTTCCCTCTGGCCACAAGCGCTCTCAGCCATGTCCTCGAGCGCTAGGTTTTTCCGTTGGGAGGCAGGGTACTGCACACCTCGCAACACACTATCTCCTCCGACACGATGGCCTAATAATCCCACCGGAGCACGTCGTGTCAAAATTCACGCAAAAAGGGCACACACCTTGCAAGTACCGGACTTCACGCTCGGTGCTAGCCATATGCGCACACCAATATAGTCCCGCGATGTGTTCACATCAACGCAGGCGACACCACAGACGTCTCGGCAAGTTACCGCAGCACGCTCCAACACCATCCGCGGGCAAAGTACCACATGCGCCTCAACGCCCTCCCCGGGCACGGTCCGTGTGTGCCTCGACACCTTCCGCGCTCGGCACCATCTGGAGAAGGGGCTCCCCCAGAAACAAAGCCAAGCTGCCAGGAGTCATCACTCTGCTCGACGTCGACATGCCTTGCACGGTGTCAACACGCCTCGCGCGGCGTTGACACTCTGCCCAGTGTCGGCGTCTTCCGTCCGGCATAGACGTACTCCTCGGTCCTGACGCGCTTCGCCGTCACGAACATGCTCCGCCGAAGTCGACATGTTTCTCAGCGTCGACATGCTCCTCGGCACCGACATACCCCGCCGACGCGGACATGCCTCACCCGGCGTCGACATGTTCCCTCCGGCATCGACGCTCCACCCGGCATCCACATGTTCCGCCCAGCGTCGACATGCCCCGCCGATGTGGACACGCTCCTCGGTATCAACATACCCCGCCGATGCGGACATGCCTCGTCTGGCTTCGACATACTTCGCTAAGGTCGACATGCTCCTCAGCGTTGACATGCTCCGTCGGCGTAGATGGGCGCTGAGGTTCTCTCCTAAGGACGAAGAGCCGCGATATGACCAGTCAACCGAGGCGACGTGCGCTATTGTCCCGTCTTAGGCGACGTCTCCGTCGCCGCGTCGGGACAACCTTCACTCCGACGTGGGGTAGAGCACGCTCTGCACGGCATTGAGCATCCCCTCATCGCGGCGTTGAACAACATCTCCGTCACAGTGTCGGAGCAACCTTCACTCCATGCACCACCTCCCCGGTGCATGGCTATGTATCGCCCCTGTGCGCACCCCTGCAGGACGTCCTGCGCACCCCGCGCGTGCACCTGCGGGAGGCTCCATGCGCACCCTACGCTCACCCTGCGCGTACCCCTGCAGGTGCGCTGCGCACCCTATGCGTACCCCTGCAGGAGGCTCCGTGTACACCCTAAGCGCACCCCTGCAGGTGCGCTGCGCACCCTGCGCGTGCCCCGTCAACCTCGACGCTCCGCCGTGGCGCTCCCGTCGCGGCATGCAGCTTGACACTCCCGCCGCAGTGTTGAACTCGGCGCTCGATCATGGTGTCTCCGTCGACTGCAGCGCTTCATTATGGCGTCTCCGTCGCGCCATCCAGCTAGGCGCTTTGTCGCGGCGTCGATCTCGATGCTCCGTCGTGGCATTGACAGCCTCACTGTCTTGAGCGAACGGGACCATGGTAGATGCGACGCGGTCGCTGCGACGGGCCCCGTTGCTATCATATCGTGTCGCTTCTCGCGCCCCGAGCAGGAAGCCTCGCCAGCACGCCCTCCGTGTCACCCCGAGTGGCCACGGAGGTCTTGAGCAAACGGGACCGTGATCGATGCGACGCGGTCGCTGCGATGGGTCCCGTCGCTATCTCCTCACCGGTCGGTTCCCACGGCCGTGAGCTGGGTAGGCACAGAAGTCGCTCGACCTACAGTATACCTGTGAGAAAAATTAAACAAGCGTAGCAATAAGAGAAGTCATCCAGTAGAGTGCATCGTGCCCAGTGACCAAGGCATGTCCAAACACGATGTCATCACGGCACATACAAACACTACTTCGTCAAGCACGCTAACAAGGTGGAGTAGCAATGAGGGTGTGGCGCACATAGACACGGCATCGGCGGAGTCTACATCGCTCAACTCAACTTAGACAAACATAGCAAAAAGCAAGAAAAAGAGAGGGACGCCCACACATACAACGACATGCATCTTTAATTTTGACTATCCTGGAGGCGGTAACAATTCATTTACAAGATGCACTACAACAAACGAAAATCAGCATATACACCTGATCCATCTCGTACATAGCAAGTGAAGAAAATGGCAGCAATCCATCATCTACACGCAGCCATTTCACACCAAAAAAAAATTATCATTGTAGTAGCAGTTCAGTTTGCATACACATGCTCATCTCATACATCTGACTGTGCCACACACCATAAACTATACCCTCTTATCTAATCTAGTGTGTCGAGGGAGGGATCCTGATTTAATCAGGAGAGTGATGGCCAAAAGCAACCTAGCATAAAGGCTAAAACAGATAATCTCACGGCAGTTTTTGGTGATCCTTGGCTGATTGAATGTCATATTTATTCACAATACCTGAAAACATCTGGACATGTGACTTAATTTTATGAGCATACGGTGCAAGCATTTTGGTTCTATGCACATACAAAGGACGTGCCCCTGTATATAGCCGGACATGCTCCTTTGTTTAGCATGATGTATACGAGATTTTATTTGCACAAGGTTCACATGCATATGCATATACAAAGTAGATAGCACGCAGGAGCGGTCACCCTTGAAGCGCAAGAGACCTCGACGTGGAGTTCCCGAGCAATGGCGTGGCACGGCGCCCTCAAGGCGGTAACGCGGCAAGGGCGAGATCCTCGGTGACGGTGACGGCGCCCGCTCCTCATCCAACGGTAGCGGCACGGCGTGAGTTCCCGAAGTAGCGAAACAGCGACGCGGGCTTCCCTGGCAGCGGTGTAGGCAGCGGCGGCGCGAGCTCCCGCGCGGATGAGGGAAGGGTCCCCGGAGCAGCCATAGCGCGAGCCCCCGGAGCAGCCACGGCGCGGGCCCCCGGAGTGGCGGCGGCGCGGGTCTCCACGCGGCGACGCTAGGCGGCCGTGGACCGTGAAGGCGGTCGGCCACGTCGGCGGCGCGGCCTCTGGACAGGCACCCGAGCGCGACGGCGGCACGGCATGGGGGAGCAACCGCGCGGTGGCGCGTCTCCCAGAGCAACGGCGGCGGCGGCCCGGAGCGGCGGAAGCTCCAGCGGCGTGGCACCGCGGGAGCTTCGGCGGCGCGGAGCTGCGGTGGCCCGGAGCGGTGGAAGCTCCGGCGGTGTGGCACGGTGGGAGCTCCGGCGGCGTCGAGCGACCGGCACGGGCGGGCCGGAGCGACCGGCGTGGGTGGAGCTGCGAGGCCGGGGCGAGGCCGAGGCGGCGACCCAACTGGCTCGCGCGGGCGGCGGCCGGCGAGCGCGGGAGAAGCCGCGCGGTGGGCTAGCTCGCGTGGGAGGCGGCGGCGTGCCGATGGGCGAAGGAAGGAGCGGCGGCGCCGGCACAGTTCGGCCCGGCGGCGGCGGGAGGAAGCGGCGCAATGGGGCGGTCGGCGGTGGAAGAAGCAGCCGCGGTGTGGGGAAGCGGTGGCCGGCGGCGCGGATGGCGGGCCCGGCGCGGAAGGCGGCGGGGCGCACGCGGCGATTGGCGGCGGCGGGGGCCCGAGAGCCGAGCCATCGGCGGCGCGGGCCCGGGAGCCGAGCGGTCGGCGGCGGGACCCGAGGAGGCGGCAGCGCGGATGGCGGGCCCGGCGCGGAAGGCGGCGGGGCGCACGCGGCGATTGGCGGCGGCGGGGGCCCGAGAGCCGAGCCGTCGGCGGCGCGGGCCCGGGAGCCGAGCGGTCGGCGGCGGGACCCGAGGAGGCGAGCGGTCGGGGGCGGCGGCGTGTGAGGTGAGCGGGAGCGGCGTAGGGGAGTGCAGGGACGGCGGGGTGGAGAAATACCCCCCGCCCCCAACCGACTAGGGCACCAAGCGGGCCGTGGCCCAGTAAACCGGGGAGGCCGTTCGGCCAAAGGAAAAAAAAAGACAGAAGAAGAAAAGGAGAGGAAGAAAGAAGAAAAAGAAAAAAGAAAAGGAAAAAGAAGAAAAGAAAAAGGGAAGAAGAAAAGAAGAAAGAAAAAAAAGGAGAAAATCTGGCCCGCGGGGGGCTCCGCCCCCCGCACGCCCCGGGGATAATTGTGCAAAAGAAGAAAAAGGCAAAAGGAAAAAGGGGGGAAGAAAAATAAGAAAATAGAGGAAGAAGAAGGAGAAAAAAGGAAGAAGAAAAAGAAAAGAAAGAAGAGAAAAAAAAGAAAAAAAAGAAAAGAAGAAATTCGTCGGTTCGGCCCGCGTGCCAACCCATTGGAATTGGTGCGCCGGCTCGAACGGGCGTCACACGACCGCCCGAACCGGCAAGGGGCTACTGTTGGGGGAAGGGTCCCCGCTTTACCCCGAACCGACGGGCTTCCCCCCCCGACAACATCAAGACCCCCTCCCTGCGTCGACCCAGTTCACCCAGCATCAATAACCTCCGATGGCATCAACAAATTCCGCGGGCATCACCAACAACGCCGAAGCGATGCTTCATCCCAGCGGGCGTCAAGGCTGAGCTCCGTCCCGGCGGACGTCAGGGCCGCGCCCCGTCCCGGCAGACGTCAAGTCCTTGCCCTGTCCCGGCGGACGTCCGGGCCGCGCCCGGTCCCGGCAGACGTCAGGGCCGCGCCCCGTCCCAGCAGACGTCAAGGCCTTGCCCTGTCCCGGCGGACGTCAGGGCCGCGCCCCGTCCCGGCAGACGTCAAGGCCTTGCCCTGTCCCGTCGTCAAGGAAAACATGTCGTCATATTAGCGAGTATTAGGATATTAAAGTATTAGAGTATTTGAATATTCCATAAAGATTCCTGTAAAAAGACCAAAATGCCCCTGATGGTGTGTTATTGCCCGGAGGGCATAATTGTATTCTCGCATACTCCTTTCTCAAAACCCTATAAATACCCCCCATGGGGGTGGAGAGAGGGGATCCCTTTTTCATTTCCCCCATTTGTAAGCTCTCACTTCGCGCCCTAACACGTATACCATTTTGCGTCATCGACTGTCTCGCGCGTGTTGGCTCTCGCTCGTTTTCCTCTCGCACGTCCGGAGGTCGCTGTAGCCTGACCGGGGGTGCCATAAATCTACTGTCTAGGCTCGTACCTACGACAAATATTATATTCTGCTCTCAGATGAGTGGAACCAGAGTCCCAGTCGGTGGAGACAATGTCGTCCACAAGGCTGAAGATGTTGTCAGCACTATGCTTGCTAGGGGTTTCACGCTGGGCAAAGATGCCGTTGGCAAGGCAAAAGCTTTCGATGAGAAGCATGGCTTCACATCCACGGCTGGTGCCAAGGTGGCCTCCATCGACAAGAAGATTGGGCTTAGCGAGAAGTTCACTATGGGCACATCCGTGGTCAATGAGAAGGTTAAGGAGATGGATCAAAAGTTCCAGGTGTCCGACAAGACCAAGTCCGCATTTGCTGCAGCCGAACAGACGGTGAGCAGCGCTGGGTCTGCTATCATGAAGAACAGGTATGTCTTCACCGGGGCATCATGGGTCACCAATGCATTCAGTAAAGTCACCAAGGCTGCCACTGATGTCGGGACAATGACGAAAGAGAAGACGTTGGCTGAGGAACAGCAAAAGGGTTCTGGCCCGTCTGGGGGGAACTCATACACACCCATCCGTTGATCATCTCATGTTCCCTTCTGTGCCTTGACGTGTTGTATTGGTGGATTCCAAAACATTAGATATAGAACACATCAAACCATCCTTCCATCCGTGAACTTTCGCGATGTAGGAAGTTTTTTCTCCGTAGAACAGGAAATCTGTTGGTAATCACAGTGTATTCTGGGGGTTTATATGGCTCTATGTTCAAATGTTTCAAGTTAGAATTCGAATGAACCTTTGGTTAAGTTGTGGAAGGTTGCTGTAATAATATGCCGGTTTTGTGTTGTTCCCTGGAGCTGTTCAACATGGGTCATCATTTGCAGTGGATTCATGTCGTGGGAGAAGACTGTTAATCATAGTTTAAGATTTAGCCAAAAGTGGGATAGATGTGAAGCGACGGCTGCCTTAAATGTGCAATTCAGTTGCTTCGGAACCATTTTTTCTTGTCATGTAGTACAGATAAAGTTCTTATTTCGTAGCATTGTTGGTTGTCGATGAATGGGCGTATAGACTATTGCAATTTATATATCCCAGTAACCGAACGTAGTGGTAAGTATTCCTGCTTGTCACGCGGGCCACCCTGGTTCGATCCCCGGCAACGGTTCTGAAATATGCAGATAGCCACCTCAGGTTGCTTCATTCGCGTGCCATCTCTTATCCAGGTTCGCCAGAGAAAGCAGCAAGAGGCCCATCTGTTATCGTGTCGTCTCGGCCAGTAGCTAGTCGAGTACTTAGCTTTCCAAAGAATCTAGATGATTTCTGTGACTCGCGGGCTGCCCCGGATTGATTCTTTCCTTTCCTCTGGACCAGCGTAGGCGTGTTCGTTCCTTTCGTGTGCTCATTTCCTTTCTATATCTTAAGTTACATATAAAACTTTAGGAAAGAACACGGAAGAGATATCAGGATGAGAGTTGGTTGACAGGCAGGGCTCAGTCAGCTATAAAAGGCCCCTCCAAGTAGTGCCTGCTCAGCACACCTTCCCTTCTCCGATCCAGAGCAACACCGCCCTTGTGAGCCCCCAATAACTGTTTCGACTTTAGCGGAGACAGAGAAGGAACCGGCCGGAGATGGCGGAGACGGTGGTAAGCATGGCGATGTCGATGTTGGGGGGCGCCATCAGCATGGCCGCCTCCGCCGCCACCGTCGAGATGGGCCTCCTCATGGGCGTGCGGAAGGATATCTTGTATGTTCTCCACGCGGCAACTTCCCGCTGCTATTTTTGTTCAGGTCACTCTATCATGCATGCACGTAGGATCAAGCAACCTACTCTAAATATTCATTTTAATTACCAGTGAAAAGGTCTTAATTAGTCCATATCTTGCTCTCGAAAATATTCCTAGTCCAGAAATAATCATAACTTTATGCTCTGTTCACGCAGCAAAGCTATGTGCATGTTTCCTCATTTTTAATTATATGTAGAGACATCCTTATATGTAAACCCGGAATTGACATCCACCAACTGTCTCGTTTTCTTCTTAAACTCTATATCCAAGACCCTGCCCTGTTAGGAGGACACCGGCCTGTTGGATCTATGAGTACTTGGAAAATAAATGTTGTACTTAACACGAAGCATTATAAGATTTCCTATATATAGATGGCTTAATATGTGTTCATGGAGATGCACCGTTGCATCCCACGAGCCGTAGAATGGCACCAAGCATTATTCTAAGTTTCTTTTGAACCTTTGTTCGGCAGGTTTATCAAAGACGAGCTAGAGACGATGCTGGCATTTCTGAAGGCCGCTGAAACAAGGAAGGAGAAAGACGTGCAACTTAAGGTGTGGGCAAAGCAAGTAAGGGACCTGTCCTACAATATTGAAGATTGCCTTGGTGAATTCATGTTGCATGTGGGAAGCCAAAGCTTGTTACGAAGGTTGATGAAGCTCAAAGACCGCTGTCGGATCGCCATGCAGATCCGCGATCTCAAATCAAGTATTAAAGAAATAAGCGCTAGGAACACACGTTACAGCTTGATCAAGACGGAGACGTCTAGCACCATTGATGAGGTGGATTCCTATATAGAAGATGTTCGCAATTACTCGGCTAGCAACATTGATGAAGCAGAACTTGTGGGCTTTTCCAAGCGTAAGAAGGAGTTGATTGAGCTGATGGATGTCAACTCCAAAGATGGTGTTGCCAAGGTAATATGTGTCGTTGGCATGGGTGGTTTAGGCAAGACTACTCTTGCAAGGAAGACCTATGAAGATATTGTGAAGAAATTTTCTTGTTGTGCTTGGATCATAGTCTCGCAGGAGTTTTCGAAGGTAGAGATGCTCAAGGATATGATCATGCAACTTTTGGGAGATAAAGCATTAAAGCAACGTTTGAGAGAACTTGAAGGGAAGACAGTGCAAGCAGATGATCTCGCCACCTACCTCAGGGGAAATCTAGAGGAGAAGAGGTACCTTGTTGTTCTTGATGACTTGTGGACCATAGAAGCGTGGAACTGGATCGAAAGTATTGCTCTTCCTAGGAGTAACAACAAAGGTAGCAGGATAATAGTAACAACACGAGATGTTGGATTAGCTAGTCAGTTACTCTTGAATCGCTTATCTACCACCTTAAAGCCCTAGAGCCAGTTGATGCCACATATTTGCTGCTGAAAAAGACTAGGAAAACACAGGAAGACATAGACAATGATAAGAACTTGAAGAAACTAGTTGAACAACTAGTTAAAAAGTGTGGTGGTTTACCACTGGCTATACTCACGATAGGAGGCATCCTTGCCAATAAAAACATAGCCGAGTGGAGACACATTTATGACCAGCTCCCCTCGGAGCTTGAGAGTAACCCAAGCCTTGAAGCAATGAGGAGGATTGTCCACTCTGAGTTACAACCACTTGCCATCTCATCTCAAGTCATGCTTTCTGTACTTAAGCATATTTCCTGAGGATTATGAAATCCAGAGGAGGCGTCTGGTAGAAAGATGGATAGCAGAGGGGTTTGTCAGAGCCAGGAGTGGGGTAAACATTGAGGATGTTGGAAGAAGCTACTTTAATGAGTTAATCAACCGAAGCATGATGATACCATCCAGAGCGAACATAGAAGGAAGTGTCACGAGATGCCGAGTCCATGATATCATGCGTGATGTCATGGTCTCAATTTCTAGAGATGAAAATTTTGTGTACGTGGCCTGGAATAACATAGCTAGGCTAGCAGAGGAGAACTTCCGTCACGTAGCATACCATGGTAGCAAGTGGCAAAAGATAGGGATGGATTGGAGCCATGTCCGGTCATTAACCGTGTTTGGTGAGAGACCCATGGAGCCATCATCTTCAATTTTTTCACCTGACTTGAGGATGCTTAGAGCCTTGGATCTAGCGGATGGGAAGTTTGAAATCACACAGAAAGATATCAAAAATATTGGGTTGTTGCGTCACTTGAAATATATGAATGTTCGGGGATGTTTTAAACTTCCAAGATCCATAGGTAAACTACAAGGATTACAGACTTTGGACATAAACAGCGATAATATCACAACACTACCAACTGAAATCAGTAAACTCCAGAGTCTCCGTAGTCTCCGTTGTAACCATAAAAAACAGTCACTAAATGGTGTGAGTGTGCCAAGAGGTATCTGTAACTTAAAAGAGTTACGGATACTAAAAGTCGTAGCGGAGCAATTACAGAGATAGGGGAGCTTATGCAGCTAAGAAAGTTAAGTGTGAGTACAGTTGGGGCCACAGAGCAAAATTGTAAGATATTTTGTGCTGCCGTTGAGAAGCTCTCTTCCCTCTGCTCTCTTTCTGTGGGTGGAGTGCACTGGGTGGATTGTATTTCGTCCCCTCCTCCCCTCCTTAGGAGTCTCAAGTTGCGGGGATGTCTTTGGGTGATGCCCCACTGGGTTGGAAGTCTGACGCATCTCGTCAAGATTCACTTAGACAGGAGCGAACTGACGGAAGGTAAAAGCATGGAAATACTAGGGGCCCTGCCCAACCTCATGCTCCTTCGTCTTATCGACGGAGCTTATATTAGGGAGAAACTGGTGTTCAGAGCGGGAGCATTCCCAAATCTCAGAAAACTTGAGATCAAGAATCTGTGGGACCTGAGAGAGGTGAGATTTGAGAAGGACGCTTCGCCACGGATGGAGAGGATAGAAATCTTTCGTTGCGACTTGGAATCAGGAATTGTGGGTATAAAGCACCTTCCAAGCCTCAAGGAGATTTCACTTGGTGATTACTTTGTTAGAGTGGCGAAGCTTGGTGTGCTGGAAGGTGAAGTGGAGGCACACCCCAACCATCCCGTCCTGCGACTGTCTAGGGACCGGGGAAAGCATGACCTGGGGGGCGTCGTCCAAGGATCCAATGCTGTACGAGTGGAAGCAACGGAGGAATTACTCCTTGCGGACGCTGCAGCTGGAGAGAGGTCGCAGGTGGTCATATCGACGACGAACGTCAGGTGTGCTAATTTCTCTTTTCTTCCATACTAATACCTATCAATCAGATGTTACTAATTTCATCTCTCCCTCTTGTTGTATCCAACAACGAAGATGATCTGTTTTACGACTGCAATTCATGCTGACCACGAATTTCTACTTCACGATCATCTCTTCTCCAGTTCGTTCGCTCCTTCACCCAAATTGGCTGCCCCTGGTACCGCTCAGGTCGCCGCCTTCCTTGGTACCGCTCTAACCTCCCCTCCGTTTGATTGATTCGATCTGATTTCTCGCCAAGTTTGTCAGATTTTTTCTGGAGTATTTTGTTTGCTGCGCACACCAAGTGTTTGTACGAATGTCTGCAAGATGTTTTATGTTTAAAATCTCCTCTATCTTGTTGATTTCAGTACACGATCGCTCTTTTTGGGGCTGCGCATGGATTTGTGGAGGAGATGCGGACCAATGCTGTATAGAAGCCGTACTTCTGTGCTCCACTGTCAATATGAAGGGCCATCCATTTGTTCGGTGATTTTCTCTCTACATGAGACTTATCTCTCAAGTTCCCAACCGTAAGTTATTTGTTACAGCACATCGACGCTAGATTATTTAGTTGATTCAAGTCATTTGAGTTTGATAGTGGCATGCAGGAGCAGGGTACTCCATGCTTCTGTTTTAATGTTTTATCTTCTTGGGATGAGTCAATAAGAAGAATCGTGCCAGTTGTTAAATCTTACAGCTGCTTTATGCTATTCGTGGTGAGTCACAAATCCCAGTGATCATGTTGCACAAGAGGTCAGTCCTTGAAGGCAACAACTTTTTCTTTTGTGGAGTTTTTTTTTCTTCATATTTTCCAATTCCTCTCTCTTGTTTTCAGCTTGTGATCACATATTTTTGGACTTCTGCTCAGCCAAGATCGAAGATACTTGCTGATGTGGTGTTGCTCGGTTCCTCTTCTGAGGCCTGCACGTTTCTTGTTGATGATGTGTCCTCTGCATCAGTCCATCTTCTTCCCAGACTTCCTCTTCTTGGTGATAGACTGGGAGTTCGGCGTTCCTCCACAGCCACGCTCTGATGTTGTGTCATTAGTTCCATTGCTATTTACCTGCTGGACATGTAAAGATTATCTCATATCAAGTTTCCCAGGCTGCAGCCTTTGCTCTTTTATATCCATGGTCTTGCGGTCTTCTGCTTCGATTTTCCTAAAGATTTTATTTCCTCCAATCCATTTTGTAGAAGAGAAAAAAAATCACACATAGACTCTCCTAAATTGAATTAATTCTTTTTATATTAGTTTGGTCGACTCTTTAGACTCTCACATTACCATTTGGGCTCTGTTATACCCTCTTGTTTAATATAATTTGAAGCAGCCTTTTGTTGCCAAACTTTGCAGAAACTTAGACTTTATCAATCTAGGACAAGCTAGAGCATGGCATGACTGATGATGCAACTTGACTTATGGGGCAAAAAACCTCACACTTTTGCTGAAGGTTAGTAGCAAGGAGCTAACTAGAGGAAGGTTAATGTATATGCTACGCAGAAATTAGTATTCAGAAAGGGAGCATTTTTCAAATGTCAGGAATCTTGATATCTATGAGCTGGAGCAACTGTGCGGGATGAGATTTGAACAGTGCGCTTCTCCAGCTGAAGTGAACAAACATCCCAACCATCTGTGTTGTGCATGGAGCAAGACTGAACTGACCGTGACGTCAAGGACACTGAATGATCTGAAGTGAAGCTGGAAGCCATGGGATCCTTTTCTGAGACAGGAGAGTGTTCGCGGCGCCTCAACAGTCCATGCGCATCTGAAGTTTGAACTGTGAAGTGATCACACCGATAACTGGTCAGTTCATCGACAGCTCCTTTTTGTTGTTATCGTGTTAGATGTTCCATACTTGCAATTCCTGGTATCGTTTTCAGCTTGTTAACACATATATTTACACCCCTGTTGACCTCAAGCCGTTACATTTGCTGATGAAATAAACTAATTGCAGCAATGCTCTATATATGCACTCAGCTGGGGAGAAGACGTGGAAGATCCAATGGACTACACTACACAAGATGATACTACTAAGCTGCATCGTTATGCTGCAACTGGTCATCACGTTCAACTTTCCAAGCTTGCTGCTGGTGATATGCTGCAAGGTGAAGCTGAGATGCATCCCGATGTTTCTCCGTTGCGAATGGCAGAGGAGTGCCACGTCCTTGGGAGCATCAATGGAACGGACGCGATGGAGCAAGCCACAGCGTCATTTCTAGAACTCAGATCAAGTTTACAAGTGGAAATTGATGTCCCTGATTCCCTCAACTAGATGAGAATCAATTCTTCGAAAAACACCATGGAATGGATCCACCTGATGAGAATACTTGCAATTATCACTACAGACTTCCTTTGTTTGTCTTTTGTTGTTGTTTTTGTTTTGGGAGATGGGTACTCTTTATTCGTTACTGCCACTATATTTGTTACTTCTTTGTAAATGAAGAACGAGAACGCGTGTCACTATCCAAGTTCCGCAAATTGAATTCAATGAAAAAAATGTGCCTGCTATGGCTGCATTCTGTCTTTCACATGTAACATCGTATGCAGATGCTGTTAACTTTGCGGTTTCTATTCGTTTCACTTTGCAAATTGCAGTTTGTCAGCACAAGGTCTTGCGTTAGTATCCAAAATCCGTAGTTTTATTTTGGGTGGAGCAGTACTGTTTTTGGTTCATAATTTGTGATCATGTTTCCTTCTTACTACTATCGACAATTTCATAGACCATGTTGGAGGAGTCCGCCATGATTCCCGGGGCGAAGTACCCCTGGTTCCTTAACAGGAAACTAACCATAGCTTTCTTTTTGCAAGGACTCAGCGACATGCCCCGGCAAGGTGCTTCCGGGTGGCGGGGCGACGTACCGGCGAGATGTATCTGGCTGATTCCGGCGAATATAGTAGGTACTGGCGAAGAGGAAAGACGAGGTGGCCCAACGCCTTGTAATGAGGTATAGGGCAAAACCGTAAACTGCCTAGGGGCAAAAATGTACGTGCACTTGTAAGTCGTTTCCGTCTATAAAAGGGCAGAGCGACCCCCCTCATGGGGTAGAGGAAAAATTCTAAAATATTTACAAGAGTTCACTGTGGTTTTTTCCGTCGCATTTTCCGCATTTATCTTCAACAAGAATTTGGGGTTGGCAGTAGCAATCGTGAAGACTGCTTTGTAGCTCGTCGCCTTAGCACCTCGATCAGCCGATCCGGGGTGCCTCAAGTTTACTGTCCGAGGGTGACTTCGTCGACAGATCAGGAGCTAGACCAAATTGAGCAATCAGCTGACTTAGATTCAGTTTCGGGTGATCCAAAGTCTGCTGTGGGCATCCTTACTGACTTTCTGAGGCAATGCCATTTATGTGTCTGTGACAACCATCTTGTGTGTATGGCTCTGATGGTGGTGTAACAAAATGCATTTTCGGTTTTGAGTTTGCACAATTTAAACTTGGGTGCTCCGAACAGCCAAATCGACAGCAGCAAACAATCTGAATAGCCAAATCTTTAATGTTCCAAATGGACACGGCCAATATTTACTAGCCTGAAGAAAAGAACACGCATAGCAGAAGTGGACTCAGAAGCCACTTCCAGAGCTGCAACTCAGATTGCACTCTAGTCATTCTTCAGATTGCACACATAAGCAATAAGTGGTTAAGTACACATTCATCCAGTGCAAGGATTGAACAGCAAACTGAATGTGAATGTTAAAACTAAGTGCAAAAGCTTGAGTAAGCACCTAGAAGAACGAGGCTAGATCTACTAGATGTACCTCGTCCTCGACGTGCATATCCTCCACTTAGAAGTGCATGTACGTTGGAAGCTGCGGGATCCCTTTCTGAGCCGGAGAGAGTTGGTGATGCCTCGACGACAATCCATGCACATCTCAAGTGTGGGGTGAACTGTGAAGCGATCATACTGATAAAGTTCAGCAACAACTCATTTGTCACATTAAATGTCTTATACTTACGATTCCTGACATTGTTTTCAGCTTGTGAACAAATATATTTACACACCTGATTATTCCAAGGGAAATACATTTGCTGGACAAGAAAGCACATTCTGGATGGATGTGCCAACACTGGTCTCAAATCTGGAATATGTTCACAGTGCACATTCATTAATGTGTATATGTATGTTCCTTGATCTGTCCTCTCTTCTTCGTATGTATGTACCATGTTCCATGTATGTGCCTCTTATTTTCCTCCTTCCATGCTGTGACCTTGTTTTGATTTAATGGGAGGCGTAGAAGGTACAGAGTGATCTTTCAGTTCAGAAAGAAAGATGCTGCTTCTGAGATTTGGCAAATGGTAGCGAGCTTTGGCTCCAAATATGGCAGCCTCTTATGTAGTATCAGCCTGCAAAGTACAGTACAGGCAAATGCAACAAGATCAAATGTAGTATCAGGCTCCAAACAAGCACTTACGTCTCTTGTCTTGGAATGTTAGAGGCCTAAATAACACAGCAAGAAGAGACACCATATGCGAAGCAATCAAGCAGAACAGGGCTACCACAATTTGCTTACAGGAAACAAAGCTAAACGCTGTGGATGACAGCATCATCCGTCAAACCCTCGGTCCAATGTTTGTCGATAATTACTGCACGTTGCCAGCAAGCGGAACCAGGGGGGATCATCCTCGCCTGTTCGAACAGACTCTTCACTTTGAGCAATATCTCCCTAGAATCCTACTCTATTACAGCCGATATAAGACATACTGAAATTGATCTGAGCTGGACCTGTACGGTGGTTTACGGTCCACAATCAGAACAGGATAAGCTACATTTCATCCAGGAGCTAAAAGATATTAAACCTAGGACATTGCCCAAGTGGCTTATTGTAGGTGACTTCAATCTCATCCTAAGAGCTACAGACAAAAGTAACAACCAGATTAACACGAGGCTCCTTAGAGCCTTTCGAGCGGCCATCGACTGCCTTCAGCTTCGATAGCTATACCTGCATGGCCGAGCATTTACCTGGTCGAATGGACAAGGAAATCCAACCCACACCAACATCGACAAGATGATTTGCACCCCGGAGTGGGATATCGAGTTTAGCAACTCTCACCTACAGGCTCTGTCAACGATGATCTCAGACCATTGCCCTCTGATGCTGCTAGGATCGCTAAGATCTACAACAAGCAAATCCTTCAAATTTGAAAATTGGTGGTGCTATATTCCCGGGATTCACCAAGTAATTCAGGATTGCTGGCAGAGACAGGTAACAACTACAGATGAAATCACATGCCTACACATCAAACTCACCAGGCTAGCAAAGACACTAAAGAAATGGAGCTCAAACCTCATCGGAAACACACAGTTGCAAGTTGCAATTGCCTCAGAGGTCATACTGCAGCTCGATAAAGCTCAAGAAGCGCGAAACATGTCAGACTTAGAAGTAAGCCTCAGAAAAAGCCTGAAAACAAGACTGCTTGGGCTAGCTGTCATACAGAAATCAAGATTTAAACAGAGGGCAAGAACCAAATGGATAAAACAGGGGGATGCCAACACCAGATTTTTTTCACCTCAAAATAAACTCGCGCAAAAGAAGAAATACTATTGCCTCCATCCAGATCGGTGAACAGGACGTATACAACCAGAAGGCCAAAAAAGAATTTATGACCCAGCACTTCAGATCGGTTTTGGGAACAAAGAAGCAAAGGAACCACACCCTAGACTGGGACCTCCTGGGTGTGCAGCGGCACAACCTAGCTCACCTGGAAGACAACTTCACAGAAGAGGAAATCCTAAATGCGATCAGATCAATGCAAAACGACAAGGCTCCAGGACCAGACGGATTTACAAACAGATTCTACAAGACATTCTGGGGGATCATCCGAACAGACCTAATCCGAGCGGTGAATCAATTCTGCCAGCTTCGGAACAACAGACTATGCCTCCTAAACAACGCAGAAGTAGTGCTCATCGCAAAAAAAACGCAAGCAACAACGATTAAGGACTTCCACCTGATCAGCTTAATCCATGCGTTTGGCAAACTTATAACAAAAATAATGGCTAACAGATTAGGACCCGAGCTTGACAAAATCATCTCGACAACACAAAGTGCATACATCAAGAAGCGAGGAATTCAGGACAATTTTATTTTCACTCAAAACATCATCAAGACGATGCACAGGAAAAGAAACTCCAGGTCTATTTCTCAAGTTAGACATCCAGAAAGCGTTCGACTCGGTAGCTGGGAATACCTCATTGAACTACTGGAACACCTGGGATTCGGCCCAAGATGGAGAGACTGGATAGCAGGAATTCTCGCTTCCTCATCAAGCTGCATTTTAGTCAATGGCGAGCGTACGCAGAGCATAAGGCACCGTCGGGGGCTCAGACAGGGGGATCCCTTATCCCCCCTACTCTTCATTCTGGCAATAGACCCCCTACAGAAATTGCTGCTTCGGGCAATACAGGTCAATTTGATCAAACCAATCCCAGGCATCGCAGACGAATTAAGAATCTCATTATACGCAGACGATGCGGCAATTTTTGCTAACCCAGAGAGAACAGAAATACAAACGATGCAAACCTGCCTCCAACTCTTTGGCGAAGCAACAGGACTTGAAAATAACACCCAAAAGAGCTGCATCTATCCTATTAGATGTTCACAGGACAACCTGCAGGACATCATCCAAAACTTCCATGCACAGCTAGCGCAGTTCCCTTGCACTTATCTCAGACTACCTCTCCACACATCCAAACTTCGCAGGACAGACATACAACCAATCTTTGATAAACTCTCCTCCAGGCTGGCAGGCTAGAAAGGTAAACTGCTCTCTAGAGCAGGGAGACTGACACTCATAAATTCAATCCTTTCACCTTGCCTGGTCTACTTCCTCTCCGCCTTCATTCTTGATAAGTGGGCCATCAAGCGGATTAACAAGACTATAAGATCCTTCTTCTGGAGAGGAGAGGAGTCCTGTTCAGGAGGACATTGCCTAGTAAATTGGAAACAAGTATGCAGACCAAAAAACCTGGGCGGACTAGGTATCAAGGACATTGAAAAATTCAGCATAGCCCTTAGGCTCAGATGGCTATGGGGGGAATGGAGCGTCGAGAAAAAACCTTGGTTCGGACAACAGACGCCCTGTGACTAGAGGGACACAGCTTTCTTCGCAGCCTCAACAGTGATCCAAACTGGCAATGGCCAGACAGCTAAGTTCTGGACGTCCAGATGGCTTCAGACAAATGCCCCCTGTGACATTGCCCCTGACCTCTTCCGGCTTGTCAAGAGGAAAAACAGGTCGGTCGCTCACGAGCTTGAGAATAACAGGTGGATAAGGCCACTAAGAAACATTCAGACGACGACCTAGGCGCATCAATTCATCACCCTGTGGAACCTCATTCATGATGCCCAACCTCTTAACCACACGACAGATTCCATAACATGGCGATGGGAAGCAAACGCACAGTACTCAGCCAGATCAGCATATAGATTCCAATTCCTTGGATCATACGCCAGATTTGACGCCTCAACCATCTGGACCGCAGACGCAGAACAGAAATGTAAAATTCACGCTTGGCTCCTTATACAATAGAAAATACTAACAGCAGATAAGCTCGAAAAACGGGGATGGCAGAACGGTTCTATCTGCGCTCTCTGCGGGAGTCACATAGAAACCGCCCTTCACATCTCTACTGGTTGTGCATTTGCTAAACAAGTTCTACACAAAGTCACCACAATGAATGGTCAAGCCTAGGATGCCTTCCTCCGTCCCGACCAACAAGGCCTCCCAGAGTGGTGGCAATCCTGCGGAGAGGGAAGAACAAAGAAAGAGAATTACAAGATCTATGGCATCATCATTTACGCGCTGTGGAACATCTGGAAGGAAAGAAATTGTCGTAGCAACGAGGCTAGACAGTGAACTTGTGGCACCCCCGTACGGCTCCACGGACCGACGCAGGGTTACACGGGAAACTACGTCGTGCGAAGACACCGCTGCCGCGCACGCGGGTCACCCGACGCGAAGACGCTCGAACTCGCAGCGAGGTTGCACACCGAAGGAGATGAGGAGCAAGACAACTAGTGATTTCAGAATTTCTGGATCCCCCAAATGGGAGGTGTGTCCCTCTATTTATAGGGAAAAAGGAGGGGTAGGGGAGATTACAGGGATGCCCTCAGGCATTTTACAATTATGCCCCTAGATGTACTAATGCCCCTAGGGGCGCGTAGGTCTTTTCCTTCGAGAATATTCCGGGAATATTCTGGGGGCCCCGCCCGTCATGCTCGGACTTGTCGCCGTCACGGTCTCGTCTTTGAGCGGTGTTGGCGTCGCGACGAGGTTGGTGTCGTCGCGGTCCTGGCGTCGCGCGGTCTTGATGCCGCGACGAGGTTGGCGTTGTCGCAGAGTAGGCGTCGCGCGGTCTTGACGCCGCGACGGGGTTGGTGCTGCGCTGATCTCCTCCGAGTATGAAAAGGCGTTGAAACCGGGTAGCGCGGGGACCCCCTCCCCAACAGTAGTCCCTCGCCGGTGCGGGCGGTCACTTAGTGCCCGTCCGGACCGGCGCACCGATCCTAGCGGGGTCGGCGCGCTGGCCGGACTGACGAGCACAGGGTTGTCGCGACGTTCCTAGGTTTGCGGAACATGAATGCCAAGGATCTCGCGGTAAATTCAGAGATTTAGAGAAAACCCTCCGAGTCCAAACCGCGGCAAAATCCATTTCTTTTCCTTTCTTCCCCTTTTTTTTCTCTTTTCTTTTCTCTTCTTTCTTTCCCTCTTTTCTTTCTTTTCTCTTCTTTCTTTTCCCTCTTTTCTTTCTTTTCTCTTCTTTCTTTTCTCCTTCTCTCCTTTCTTTCCTCCCTTTTTCTTTTCTCTTTGTGCCTGGCCGACTGCCCTAACAGGCCCTTGCTGGGCCGGCTAGGTCACTGGGGTGGGGGCTATAAAGCCCCCCCCGCGCGCCTCCTCCAGGGGACCTCCCCACCGTGCTCCTCTGCCCCCTAGCGCCGCCGCCCCCCCTTGTTCATCCCCGCCGCCGGCCACCTCCGGGCTCCTCCACGCCGCCGGCCGCCTCCGAGCCCCTCCACGCCGCCGGCCGCCTCCGGGCTCATCCACGCCGCCGGCCGCCTCCGAGCCCCCCCTTGGCCGCCGCCTTGCGCCGCCGGCCGCCTCGCTCCGCCGCTGGGCCGTCGCGCGGCGCCGCGCCGCTGCTCGGGCCGCCCGCGCCGCCGCCGGGCCTCGGGGAGCCGACGCCGTCGCCGCCTTCCCGGGAGCCGCCGGGCCGGCTGCCCCGCTCCGCCGCCGGGCCGTCGCGCGGCGCCGCGCCGCCGCTCGGGCCGCCGCGCCGCCGCCGAGGCTCCGGGAGCCGCCGCCATCGCCGCCCTTCCCGGGAGCCGCCCGGCCGGCTGCCTTGCCCCGCCGCCGGGCCGTCGCGTGGCGCCGCGCCGCCGCTCGGGCGCCCGGGCCGCCGTCGCCGCCTTCGGGAGCAGCCCGGCCGTGGGCCGCCGCCGCCTCCTGGCCGCCTGCTGCCCCGGGTCGCAGCCGCCGCCGCTCTTCCTCTTGGCCGGGGAGGCGCCGCCGCGCCATTTGCCGTGGGGCTGCCGACGTCGGGTCCCGCGCGCCGCTGCTACTGCCCGGGCTGCTGCCTCTCCCCCTTTGCAGGTCACTCTTTTTGCAGGCCAAGGGCGACGCCGCCGCTCCGTCCGAAGAACAAGGAGGCGCCGTCACCTTTGCAGCCCCGGGAGCCCCGCACCCTGATTCCCACGCTCCAAGGGTGACAATCCTGTGCATGTTTCAGTCTTCGTTGTCCGCTTGCAGTAGTTCGGGCGACTTCCGGAATTGCTTGTATGAGATGGACTTGTCTGTAGAGTGGCCTGCTATCATCTCTGTTTCCTTTTATGTGTCGCGCGCGGATAGTGAGTAGATATGGGGTCGTCAGGGCGCGTATTTTTGTTTGCCTTCGATGGTGATATCGGCGCGAGGCGATTGTATGCGTAGAACCATGTACCGCCACAGTATGTTTCTTATGGCAATGCATTAGATGAGTTCGGGAACTGCGTCGTTATTGCACGCGTGGTCGCTTGTCGCTTTTGTCCGTTTTCCACCATGTTTGTAGAAGTTGATTCAAACGTCAGAGAGTCGTCAATATCATGCTCACACATGCCGTACCCTTGTTGTTATATCCCTACTGGTTTGATCGACGATGTAACACTCGCACATGCCACGATGATATCGTGCTCGTACACGCCTTGGTTGCCGGGCGCGAGGCGTTCCGCTGGATGACTTATACTGCTGTGCTTGTTTTATTTCTCACACAGGGACATCGCAGGTTGGGCAGCTTCTACGCCGGCCCAATTCACAACCGTTGAGAACGCTCGGTGAGAAGGTAGCGACGAGACCCATCGCAGCGACCGCGTCGCATCGATCGTGGTCTCGTTTGCTCAAGACCCCCGTGACATTCCGGGGCGACGCGGAGGGCGCACAAGCGAGAAGATAGTGACGGGACCCGTCGCAGCGACCGCGTCGCATCGACCGTGGTCCCGTTCACTCAAGGCCTCCGTGACACTCTGGGGCGACGTGGAGGGCGCGCTGGCGAGGCTTCCTATTCGGGGCGCAAGGAGCGGCGCGACACGGCGCGAGGACGGCGACGGTGTTCGCAGAGTCGGCCGTAGTCCCCGCTCGACGTGGGCAGTCTTCGAGGTCTCCACGGAGGGAGCAGCAGAGGAGCGGACGTGACGAGGGTGGTCTTCCTCGTCGAGGCTGTGGAGCGGCTAGGCGCGTTCAGGTTCACCGTGACGCGAGGCGGCGACAAGACCGCGAGGTGGTTGGACGGGCGCTCTCGAGGGCTCGACACCAGACTCCCGTGCCTAGCGTGTCACGCAGCTCCAGACACCCGGTCACTGCGGCAGACGCCGGGCTCCCACCGCGACGCGACGAGGTACTTGTTGGTCGACGATTTTTTCATGCGTGCACCCTCGTCTTCTGCTTCACTATGCACTTGACACCGCGTCTTCGTGAGTTGCTGTCGACGCGGTAGCGCTGTCTTCTCATTTTTTTCTCGTGCGTGCAGGGGGCGATGGCTAAGGACAAGTCCGTCGAGGGGATGAAGTACACTTCGTGGGTTGGACGCTCCACTGCTGATCAAGAGTTGATCGACGTTCTGGTGCGAGCCGGCAAGCTTCCCGCCGCTACTCAGGAGAAGAAGTGCCCCGGTGTGGTCCCCCCAGCGAACGTGAGGCGCGTCAGCGATGAGGGCAGCGGCGTCGTCGTCTTCACCGCGCAGTTCGATGCTGGGCTCTGCCTGCCGGCATGCGAGTTCTTCCACGACTTCTTGGAGTACTACCAAGTCAGGGTTTCCGACCTCCACCCGTCGGTGTTCGTGAAGCTAGCGGTCTTCGAGTGGGCGCTGAGGACCATGCAGATGAAGGCCACCCCGCGACTCTTCGCTTGGTTCTACGAGCCTGTGGTTTCCACCACTCTCCTCGAGATGAAGAGCGGTGACTTCCTTTCTCGCATCGGCGCGGTGAGCTTCAGGAAGCGCGCGCCGCGGAAGGGCCTTTCCATTGACTACCCGGCCCAGGCGTCCAAGGGCCAATGGGGCGATTGGGAGAAGGCGTGGTTCTTCTTCCGTGACGACGAGAAGAGGTTCGCCCCAGTCTCAGACTCCTTTCAGGTGAGCGGCGCAGTGCCCGTTGACTTGTCCAGCACGGAGACGACCCGGATCAAGGCGCTCGGGCGTATGTCGCGTCGGTTTGGGATGCGCGACCTCGTCGAGGAGTTCTGCCTCCTGGGGATCGATCCACTCTCAACAGATTGGGATTTGGAGCTCGTTCCTTGTCCTCCGAGGGTGGGGGCGAGCGGATGTGCCTTTCAGCGTTGTCCTCTCCGAGAGGGTATGTCTTCCTTGCCTCATTTCTGATACTCAACTCTCCCGCCCTTCCATATACTTTATTGTCGTTGGCTACTCATCCTCGTTCGCCTTGCGACAGGTGTCGGACTTCGTCACGCGGAGGACGCGGCATCGGAGCTCCTGGGGCGGCTCATTGTGAGGGAGTGGACGCTGCTCCAATCACTCCCTGATGGTCGGGAGAACAGGGGGTGCGCGTACTACAAGCTGGAGGTGCCTGCGCGCCCTAAGCCCCTGACTAGCGAGGAGATGCGTGTGGGGAGCTCCAAGCGTCCCCGGCCCAGCGACGCGGGGGAGGCCCCTTCCTCGAAGCGTGCGTCTGGCTCCCGTGTGGACAAGTCCGGCTCGTCCGCCACTTCACCGACTGTGCGAGTTCGAGGCGGCGCGGCTCCTGGCGACATCGTGCGAGGCGATGCTGCTCCCGAGGACGCCGCCATCCTTGTTCCTCCTCGCTTGGGGCCCGGGATCGGGAAGGGCCTCTTCGGTGTCATTCCCCCTGGTGGCACTGGGTGGGACGGCGAGTCCGCGCTAGACGACGACGACGATGGTGACGCGGGTGACACGGAGGAGACGCAGACCGTGCCCGACGTAGGGGCGGGCGTCTTTGCTAGCGAGCTTGAGGCGGCGCTGAGGGGCCGCGACGTGCGTGTCCCGACGCCTCCCTCGGGGGTGCTCCACCTTGACTCTGACGACGACGTGATCGTCCTCTCGCCCCGGGTCGTCGACGTCGTGGCTGTCCCAGCCGAGGCGCCGGGGAGTGACGAGGAGCCGGCGCCAGCGGGGGCGTCGCCAGCCCCCAACTCCGCCTCGCTCTCGGTGCAGTCCCCTGTGACACTCCTGGCAGCTACTGGAGATAGCGCTCCACCAAGGGTGGCGAGCACGCTCCGCTTGGCGGGGCGCCTCACTCCCTCGCACTTCACCGACACCGCCGTGGAGGCGGAGTTCTACCAGGAGGCCGCCGAGCGGATTGCTGTTGCCGATCTGGAGACCGCGTTCCAGGGATTGACCGTGGGTCAGGCGTGCGACACGGCACGATCCTCCCTTTTGAAGGTAAGATAAGTTTTGGTTCTTCGGTCACTTGCCTGCGTGGGTTCGTTTATCTGACTCGGGTCGTTCTTTGTGATGTAGGGTTTGTTCGCGGTGGAGCACATGTCGCGTGTGTGGGCTGCTCAGGGGCGGGTCGTGACCGCGCTGCATGACGCCGAGAAGGCGAAGGCTGAGGCGGAGGCACTTCTGGACGGGCTGCGTCGGGAGAACACAGAGCTCAGCACGTGCTTGGCCGCTACCGTGAGGCGCGCGGACTCCCTCCAGACTTCGTTGGAGGCGGAGCGGGCCCATCGCTGTGAGGTTTCTGCTCAGGCGTCGACCATGTGCGCGGCACTGCGTGACCTGTGCGAGGCCTCCAAGGCGGGGGTCGACCCCTTCTCAGGCGAGGGAGAGGGGGAGACGGCCAGCCTGTTGCAGTGGGCGACGTCAGCTTGCGACGCTGTGCGACGTGGCGAGAGCCGGCGCAACGAGGACTGCGCGCTGGCTACCGCCGATCTCGTGCTTTCGTGCGTTTGGCACGTCGGGGTTGGTTCGCCGGGCATGCTTGTGCCGTTTCAGGGCAAGGCTCCTCGGTATCGCGACCTTCGGGGCTTCCTCAGGGAGGTCAAGGCGGATTCGGGTGCCTTCCTCACCGTGTGGGCAGCGCACGGCAAGGCGTACCTTAGCGCCGTGGCGGAGGCTCGTCGTGTTGCCGAGGCGGGGGCGGTGGCCTCGGTTCCTGAGAGCGCGGGCGTCGGTTCCAGTCCTCTCTCCGAGGTGTGAGGTCTCTTTAGCTTCTCCCCCCTTCTTTTTTTGTAGCTTTTGGCTGGGAGCGTCGGGTTTCTTTCGTCCGCTTACTTCTATGTCGACTTTCTGACTTCGCTTAGTGTGATGAAGCTCCTCTTTTTGGTTGTGCCGACGTGGTCATGCTTTTGATACCTGATTTGTATGTAGCCCTGGTGATAGATTTATAAAGACTTTTGGGAAATCGATGTCTTCTTTCGCTTTGACTTGTGAGTTCAAGGTTTCTTAGCTGTGGTACTTGCAGGGTTTGCGCCTGGTGGGGAGTGAGGCGGCTCCGCAACGCGAGCCCCTCGTTGATATGCGCACGTTGACGGGTGCCGCCGACTTAATGGCGTTTGTTTCAGGCTTCATGCGGCATCGCTGCTAGTTGCTGGTGGAGGTGCTCGAGTCGGCTAGCGCGTGAGTGCGCCTTGGTGGATGTAGCCCTACGCGGTGTCATGTACGGTATTTGGCCCCTTGCGTCAATGAGTGCTTTGATGGGTGTAGCATTTCATAGCCCCTTGCGGTATTGCGCACGGTACTTGGTACCTTGCCTCCCAATAAAAAAACTTTGCGTCCCTCCGCTTGGCGGGGACGCAAGCAGTTGCCTTATGACCTCGTGTTCTCTTCTTGCATCAAATAGTTAGGTGTTGAATCCAGACCCTTGTCCTAATAAATGTGGGGAGTACTCGGTGCCCTGCCCGCGACAGCGTGCGCGCTGGGTCGGTATACTAATGTGCATTTCGTTTGCTCGTGCGGTGGCGAGTCCGTGCCAGAGAGTGACAATACTTGATTTACGCGGGGGACGTTTCTTCTAGCCATCCTGATGTTTGACTTGACTTGTGCGGGGGAGGCGGGGCCTCCCAGCACACACGAGGATGTTCAGGCGCTCGGCCCACGCAGGGAAGGTGGTTCCTCCCGGCCAACGCGAGGAGGCTTTTGACTCGACTCATGCGGGGGAGATAGGGCTTCCCAGCGCGCACGAGGAGATGTTAGGTGCTCGACCCGCGTGGGGGAGGTGGTTCCTCCCGGCCGACGCGAGGAGGCTTTTGACTCGACTCATGCGGGGGAGATAGGGCTTCCCAGCGCGCACGAGGAGGTTTTAGGTGCTCGGCCCGCGTGGGGGAGGTGGTTCCTCCCGGCCAACGCGAGGAGGCTTTTGACTCGACTCATGCGGGGGAGATAGGGCTTCCCAGCACGCACGAGGAGATGTTAGGTGCTCGGCCCGCGTGGGGGAGGTGGTTCCTCCCTGGCCGACGCGAGGAGGCTTTTGGGCTCGACTCATGCGGGGGAGATAGGGCTTCCCAGCGCACATGAGGGGTTTTTAGGTGCTCGGCCCGCGTGGGGGAGGTGGCTTCCTCCCGGCCAACGCAAGGAGACTTTTGTTTGGACAGGCACGCGATGTAAGCGAGTAGACTTCGGCATTCACACCTGTCATGGCGGTTTCATACGTATATATATATATAGGTCATGAGATGACTTTAGCATTTGTTACAAGGATACGAGAAGGTCGTGACAAGATGACACTCCTCGGGAAATCTAGCGATGGCCGACGCAGCGGCACTTTGGAAGAATTTAAAGAGCGTAAGTAAATGCTTGGACCGACGCAGCGGTCCCGGCCACAGTTGGCCTACAAAATGAGTGAGGTCTTCCCGAGTCCCTGGCGGCTTCATACGTAATATTTCTTCAAGTTGATCGTGTTCCAACTGTGCTTCAGCTCTTCACCCTCAAGTGTCTTCAATCGAAACGACGTTGGGCGCGATTGGCTGACGATCTCGTATGGCCCTTCCCACTTGGAGCTCAGCTTCCCGTCGGCTTCGGGGTTCGCCTTTTTCTTCAAGACGAGGTCACCCACCTGGAGGGGACGCGGATGAACGGCTTTGTTGTACGCCTTCGCCATGGATGCTTGATAGCGTTCGATGTTGAGTGTGGCGTCTTGTCTCAGCGCATCGAGGCCGTCGAGGGAGGCTTTGCGGGTCTCGTCTTCAGGCGGCGTTTCGGTGCGAGAGGAACCTAGTTTGATTTCTTCGGGAGTGACGGCCTCGTCGCCGAAGAGCAGCTTGAACGGGGTGAAGCCCGTGGCTCTGCTGGCAGCCGTGCGAGTTGACCACAGCACGTTGGGGAGCTCGTCCGCCCAGCGCCCTTTGGGGAGGTTGAAGAGACGCGTGCGCAAGCCGTGGAGGAGGACGCCGTTAGCGCGCTCGACAGCACCGTTCGCCCGAGGGTTGGCCACGGAGGCGAAGCAGAGGTTGACGCCAAGTGAAATACAGAATTTGCGGAATGGCTCGGCGTCGAACTGGGTGCCATTGTCGACTATGATTTCGCGCGGGACGCCGAAGCGGCATATCAGATTCTTCCATACGAACTTCTGCACAGAGGCGGAGGTGATCTTGATGAGCGGTTCTGCTTCTACCCACTTGGAGAAATAATCGACTGCCACAATTACAAACTTAGCGCCATGGCTCGCGGTCCTGAACGGGCCCACCAGGTCGACCCCCCAGCGTGCGAGTGGCCATGAAGGTGGTATGGGCTGCAGGTTGTGCGCCGGAAGGTTCGTGCCTCGTCCCATCCATTGGCACGCCGGGCACAGTTTCACCAAGTCTCGCGCGTTGTGTAGCGCCGTTGGCCAGTAGAAGCCTTGACGGAAAGCCTTGGAGACTAGGGCGCGCGGAGCGAGGTGGGATCCGCACAGCCCCTCATGTATGTCCCGAACCAGCTCGGCCCCTTCCTCCTTCGAGATACATTTGAGGTACGGCGCGCACACGCCGCGCTTGTACAGGGAGCCTTGGTGGATGACGAAGCCCCTTGCCCGCGCCTTGAGCCGGCGGGCCTCGACGTGATCTTCGGGCTCAGTCTCACTGACGAGGTACCGTATCATGGGCGTTCGCCAGTCCTGCGGGGTTATGATGTTCACCTCCGGCAGCCCTTTTTGTCATGGGGGTTGTGAGGACTTCGTAGAAGGCACCAGGCGGCATGCCCACGGAAGTACTTGCCGCTCGGGCGAGCATGTCTGCCTCCGTGTTCTCGCCCCGGGGGATGGGACGAACAGTGAAGCCCGAGAAGTGCTTCTCCATCGCCCGCGCCATGGCCAAGTACTTGATCATTTCTGGCTCTTTTGCTTGATAGCTCTTGTCAACGTGTCCCGCGATGAGCTGGGAGTCGCTCTTGACTAACACCCGTCGGGCTCCTGCGGCCCGCGCTTTGCGTAAGCCGAGTAGTAGGGCTTCGTACTCGGCGATGTTGTTGGTGGCTTTGAATTCTAGTCGGGCGGCGAATGAAGTGTGTGTTCCATCCGGTGACTCGAGGACTGCGCCTGCGCCGGCGCCCTCGGCGCACCATGAGCCGTCCACGCAGACGGTCCACACTGGCTCGGAGTGTCCCGGGGGAGTTGGGTGCTCGGAAGCGACCCATTCTGCCACGAAGTCTGCGAGGGCTTGTGACTTGATTGCCGTGCGAGGGAGGAACTCGACGGTGAATTGCGCGAGCTCTGTTGCCCACTTCCCGATGCGTCCTGAGGCCTCCCTGTTGCGGAGCATCTCGCCAATAGGGTATGAGGATGGTACTTGGATGGGGTGTGCCTGGAAGTAATGCGGAAGCTTCCTTGATGCCATGAGGAGAGCGTAAGCGAGCTTCTCTAGCTCGGTGTAGCGAACCCTTGCGCCTTGAAGTGACTCAGATACATAATAGACCGGGTGCTGGATACGGTCTTTTTCCTTAACTAGCACCGCGCTCACGGCTCCCGGTGTCGCGGCCAAGTACAGGAGCAGGGTCTCTCCCGGGGTTGGGCTTTGTAGCAGAGGAGGTGAAGTCAGGTATGCCTTGAGCTCATCAAATGCTTGCTGGCTGTCAGAACCCCACTCGAAGCTGGACGAGCCCCTGAGGGCCCTGAAGAACAGAAGTCCCTTCTCGGCGGACCTGGACACAAATCTTCCCAGCGCGGCAAGGCGCCCAGTGAGCTTCTGCACCTCCTTGATATTTTGCATGTCCAGCACGGCCTTGATCTTGGCTGGGTTAGCCTCAATCCCTCTTTTGGACACGAGGAAACCCAGCAGTTTACCTGCCTGCACACCGAATACACACTTCTCGGGATTGAGCTTCATCCCAGCCGCGCGGAGATTGCTGAATGTTTCTTCCAAGTCCCGCGCGTGCGAGCGCGCGACGGTGCTCTTGACGACCACGTCATCCACATAGGCCTCGACGTTACGCCCCACTCGGGCATGGAGCGCCTTCTGCACTAAGCGGGCGAAGGATGCTCCAACGTTTTTTAAGCCGAACGCCATGCGTACGTAGCAGAAAGTCCCAGATGGGGTGATGAAGCTCGTTTTTTCCTCGTCATCCTTGGCCATCCAGACTTGGTGGTACCCTGAGAATGCGTCCAAGAAGCTCATGAGCTCGCAGCCGGACGTGGCGTCGACGAGCTGGTCGATGCGCGGGAGCGGGAACTCGTCCTTCGGGCATGCCTTGTTGAGGCCGGTGTAGTCGACGCACATGCGCCACTTGCCGTTGGCTTTCTTCACGAGCACAGGGTTGGCGAGCCACTCCGGGTGCAAGACTTCTCGAACGACTCCGGCTTTCAGAAGCTCATTGACCTGTTCGCGGGCTGCCTGCTGGCGCTCGGCGCACATCTTCCTCATCCTTTGCTTCACGGGGCGGGCGTCCGGGCGGACGTACAGCTTGTGCTCGATGATCTCTCGTGGGACACCTGGGAGATCCTCGTGTTCCCAAGCAAAGATGTCGGCGTTGTCCCGGAGGACCTTGAGGACCTCTTTAGACACCTCCGGAGCAAGATCCGCCCCAAGGAGCGCGGTCTTACCTGGAGTATCGTCGCGTAGGGGAATGGCACGCGTCTCCCCGTCCGGCTTCGGCTTCGGGGTCCATCGCCCCGCGCCTGGCAAGGGATGAGTCCCTGGCCCCGTCGGGCCTTCTTCTAACTGTACGTTGTGGACGTAGCAGTTGACAGCTTGCGCTTGTTCATCGATTCTTCGGGACAAGTTTTGATCCCCGCGCACCGTGATGACACCTTGCGGTGCTGGGACCTTCATGCACAGGTATGCGTGGTGGGGTATAGCGCCGAATTTGTTGAGTGACACCCGCCCCATGATGATGTTGTACTGGTACGGTAGGTCGACGACGTCGAATGTGATGTTCTCGGTGCGGGAGCAATTACCCGAGCCGAACGTGACGGGGAGCTCGATGCGTCCCATGGCGGCGATTGGCTCGCCTCCAAAGCCCAGCAAGGGGATGCCTGGGGCTCGGAGGAGTGATGACGGTATGCCCATCTCTTTGAAGGTTGACGAGAACATGATGTCCGCGGAACTTCCCCCGTCGACGAAGACGCGATGCACCTCCGCATCCGAGATCATCGCAGTTATGACGAGCGCGTCATGATGAGGGAGGGTGACCCCCACGGCATCTTCAGGCCCGAAGGTCACGGGTGTGGATGCCCAAGCAGGGAGCTCAGTAGGCGGAAAGGAGGCGATGTGGCTTATCTGTCGGGCATACGCGCGCCTTTGGCGCTTGAACGGGAAGG
Source organism: Stipa capillata (assembly GCA_019208055.1). Taxonomy (NCBI): domain Eukaryota; kingdom Viridiplantae; phylum Streptophyta; class Magnoliopsida; order Poales; family Poaceae; genus Stipa; species Stipa capillata. The sequence continues at coordinate 187,727 of JAGXJF010002856.1, read as the reverse complement.
TATGCGCGTTGCCTCCTATGATGGCGTGGATAACACGGTGCGGGTTGATCACTTGTACCGGTGCCGCGCCCTGGGGAAGGGGCGGTGGCGGTGGCAACTGAAGGCATGGCTCCCTTGGGGCGGGAGCCCGTGCTGGGGGTCGAGCATTATCCGTCGGTCTTGGGCGAAGCTGCTCGCGCGTCCTGCGGATCACATCGCACTCGGCGGTGGAGTGGTTGTATGACCGGTGTAGCTCGCAGAACTTCCTCGCGTGGTTGCCGTTCCCGGCAGCATGTTGACGGCTCTGTTGGCCACGGTTGCCACATCCTCCACCATGATCGTGGTTTCGCTCGCCGCCGTGGAGACCCCGACGCACGGGGTCACGGTCCTCGGGGCGCTCATGGCTCCGCGCCTGGTCACGGTCGTCGCCACGCCTGGGATGGGTGGGGACCGCTCGTCGTATCCGTCCACTTGGTGCACGCCACGATGGCGTGGCTGAGGATCATCATGAGTCGCCTTGGGCTGCCTGGCGGCCGCCAGCGCCTTGTTTCGCAGCTGGAGTTCTCCTTCTTCTTGAAGAGCGTATCTCTCCATGGTGTCGTACAATTTTTGGATGGTGGTCGGCGGGCTCCGGTCCAGTTTGGCGCACAGGGCCGGGTTCCAGATGGACCTTCGCGCGGCGGAGCACACGCTTTCGTCGGTGATGCTGCGTATCTGACATTGCACATTGGCGAAGCGCTTGTGAAATGCTTGGATGGTTTCCCGTGGTCCTTGGACCAGCGCATAGAGATCCGCAGCTGTCACGGCCTTGGTCTTGTTCCCCTGGAAGCGCGAGTGCAGCAGCTGGCGGAGTTGCTCCCAGGAGTATACCGAGCCGGCGGAGAGCGTGAGGTACCACGACCGTGCTATCCCAGAGAGCTTGAGGAGGAGGCTCTTCGCCATGGTGGCTTCGTTCCCTCCCGCCGCAGATACGGCGGCCTCGTACACGCGGGTGAACTCGGCTGGGTCGGCGTCACCTGCGTAGCTCGGGAGATCCGCGAGACGGAACTTGTGTGGCCACGGCTTTGCTTCGAGCCCGGGGCTGAGGGGACTTCGGTCGTCGGCGATGTTGATGACTTCGTGCCTCGCGGCGTGGGTAGTTGGTGCGGCGACGTACTCGCGGGCGTCTTCGGCGCTGTCCAGGATGGCGTCCGTCTCGCGCAGGGTGGTGAGGGCCGCTTTGCGTCTCCGCCGAATTTCCGCTCGCAGCGCTTCCGCTTCCGAGGTTCCCGGCGGGGTCGCAGGTCTCGCGCGCGCAACCGTCTCCTGGAGTTGGCGTCGCTGTTCTTCGGCGACCTGTGGGTTTGTTTGGACTTGCTCCATTGCCACCGCGCGTCCTAGCGCTTGCTGGTTGCGAAGGGCGTCAGCCTGTGCCGTCGCAGCGTCGAGGGCCGGGCTCGCCGTGTCCACCGCCGCTGCCGGTCGTGCGCGTGCTTCGGTGGCCTCGCGTAAGAGCCCCTCCATGCGCAGGCCATCGGCTTTGAGTGCTTCCAGCCCAGCCTGCAGCTCCTCCGCCTTCCGGTTCGCTTCCGCAGCTTGCTGCCTTAGGGTCTCGATTTCCGCCTCGTTGTTGGCAGCCTGGGCGGAGGCTTCTGAGCCGACTACCTGTGCGTCGGTGGAGGGGTTGGGTGCAGCGTTCGCTGCGCGCGCCTCGGTACGCGCCGTCCTTCGGGTCGTTGCTCTCGCGCTCGCCGTGGCAGTGGCAACGGCCTTCCGCTTCGTTCCTCCTCGCTTCTTGGGCGGCATGGTTTGACCATCCCGCGGGTTGACGGTGGCGTCTTCGCGATCCCGGTGGTGGCTGCGGTCTTCGTCACACGGCTTCTTGTTAGCTTCCCACAGACGGCGCCAACTGTCGTAGCAACGAGGCTAGACAGTGAACTTGTGGCACCCCCGTACGGCTCCACGGACCGACGCAGGGTTACACGGGAAACTACGTCGTGCGAAGACACCGCTGCCGCGCACGCGGGTCACCCGACGCGAAGACGCTCGAACTCGCAGCGAGGTTGCACACCGAAGGAGATGAGGAGCAAGACAACTAGTGATTTCAGAATTTCTGGATCCCCCAAATGGGAGGTGTGTCCCTCTATTTATAGGGAAAAAGGAGGGGTAGGGGAGATTACAGGGATGCCCTCAGGCGTTTTACAATTATGCCCCTAGATGTACTAATGCCCCTAGGGGCGCGTAGGTCTTTTCCTTCGAGAATATTCCGGGAATATTCTGGGGGCCCCGCCCGTCATGCTCGGACTTGTCGCCGTCACGGTCTCGTCTTTGAGCGGTGTTGGCGTCGCGACGAGGTTGGTGTCGTCGCGGTCCTGGCGTCGCGCGGTCTTGATGCCGCGACGAGGTTGGCGTTGTCGCAGAGTAGGCGTCGCGCGGTCTTGACGCCGCGACGGGGTTGGTGCTGCGCTGATCTCCTCCGAGTATGAAAAGGCGTTGAAACCGGGTAGCGCGGGGACCCCCTCCCCAACAGAAATGCTCGCATCTTCAGCAATGTCCTTATTGATGTCCACAAAGTAGCGCTCAAGGCTCAGGAGGATATAACGGCGCGGAAAATGGCGTTTAGCGAAACCTCCAGCGATACAGGAGACCCTCTGTTCGTTGTGTTATCCTAGTTATCCTAGTTCTGGACGGTCTTGATCCTTGATCCTTTCATTGTAAATAACGCTGTTATTTTTTGTTAACTTCTAATCTATGAGAAAAGGCAGTGCTCCTGTCATGCCCTTCAAAAAAAAAGAGAGGAAATAAAGAAATTAAAGAGATGCATCCGCAAGCAGCTAAACAAACATGGTAAAATAACGTTTAAAGAAGAAAAGACGTCACAGAAACGTATATGATCCCAAAACCAAGAAAGAGCATAGAATAAGTCAATAACCAACAACATTTAGTGGAAAGTGGACTTTGTGCCCGGCATGGCATGTGGCCTAGAAATCACAACTGTAGCTGGAATTTTAGGTCTAGCATATCAAGATCTCCAGAATTGTTACTCAGCCAATACAATTGATGTAATTAAAGTGATATGACACAAATGGACCATAGTAAGAACCATAAGTTTCTATGGCATGGTATGCGGAAAACTTTCAAGTACGATAAGTTGCCAGATCATAAATCAGTCCCATACCAGACGATTCCGCACACCTTGACTGAACTATCCTTTCGCATATGTTGGCATCCTGCGCGAAAGCATTCCATGGTCAGGCTACCCCTTGACTCGTACCGCTTAGTACATATATACAACTATAGCATTTAGAGGATTCGGTGCATATTCCACATCATATATTGCGATGCTATTTTTCTTAACAGCAACCAGCAAACTACAGTATTATAGACCCAACCAAAAGCAAGCACCAGATCAAGACACAGCAAACCTGGCCAACACTCGAGACAGTTAGGAGAGATCTAACCGAGGCCCCATTCAGATGCCTCACACCCTAAACAAGCCAAAGTTGTGCACCAACATGCTAAGAAATGAAGATGGACGTAGAAAAGATACACCTAAGTCGCTGAAGATAATGGTAGAATTCGGATGGCACGATGATCATACAAACTCAAAACATTTGGAACGTGGGATCTTCCTGTTCCAATTCATATAGACATATTTTTCGTGGAATTCCCCCCATTTAAGTGTGTACAACAAAAAGAGTCCTGTATCGATGAGCCATCAGAGAGAGAAATCTAGTCAAGAATGAATTTGAATTCAGTCAAATGAGAGGAAAAGTTTGATTCATTGTTGACATTAATTACTTAAGTGATTTAAGATTTTCATCCACATATTTTGGCACAGATCTCGAGGGTGAAATGTAGGCTTAAGATGGTGATCGCATATACAAATAGGTGCACCAAATCTAACTCCACGAGCTCCTCAGCTCTCGTGCTCCATGCATGCACTTCTAGTCCACGATCACGATGGGCTCGTCGGCGGTGGCGCCCTTGGAGGCGACCTCCTCCGGCAGGCCGCCACGGAGTATCTGCACCTGGAACACCACCTCCCGTCCCGCGCTGCTGCCTCCTCCACCCCCGCCGTCGCCCCCAGCCACCAGCTCGAACACGCAGGCGTCGCCGACCAGCAGCCGGTTGTCGATGGCGAAGTCCGCCCACGCCGCGTCGAGCCTCTTCACCTTCGTGTCGCTGCAGTAGCCCATGATCCACGACCTCCCGCGACACCGGAGCACGGCGGCCGCGCGCCCCGCCGGGAGGTGACGGTGAAAGTGTCCCGGAATAACCTGCACGAACCCAGAAGAAAAGAAGAATCAAGGAGCCGCCATTGTTGCTAGCGACGAGTATTTGGAGACGTTGCAATGCTGCGTCGTACTAGCTGATAGGGCTTCTGGACTTGGGTCCTCGACATGACGGCGGTGAAGAAGGGGTGGTCGCCGGAGAGCGGGGTGGTCTCCTGGTCCTCGGCCGCATCTGCCCGCGGCAGCGGCGAGTCATCGCCGGGCTCTAGCTTTGGCTTGACGACGTGCACATCCGGCAGCTGCCTTGATGGACCGGCAGGGTTCTCCATCTGACAAGATCAATGGGAACAAAAGGACCTGCTAACTGTAAATATCAACTCAATCTCAATGCTTTCTCAAAAAAAAACTCAATCTCAATGCAGAAATTATTATTTTTTCAGGGAATTTATGTTCATATGTAATAGAGGAAATTCTTTGCTACTGAAAACAATGATGAAAGGAATGGATCGCAAAATTTGGGTGAGAAAAATAAATTGGAGAAGCAGATCATGCACCCACCAGCACTTGGGCAGGCCACGAGCCAATCTCTGAGATGTAACTCTCCACTGCTGTGTGGAGTGTCCAGCAGTGTTCAGGCCTCTGCATTTGTACCATGATAAAAGTAAGAGAACCAACCAACCAACCAGTACACTAGAATAAAAGCGATTAATTGGTTCAGCGCACATACACACACACAGAGCAACTGAGACTGCCAACATGTATGTGCCTTTACTGCAACAATTCACTGCTAAGCTGCCAAGGTGCCTTTTTCCCTGCTGAATTCAGGGGAATTCCAGTGCCCATCATTTATTGCAATTTAACAGTACAACACCTTATTAAGCTTCATTACACTGCACATTTTGCAAAATGCTCTACAAAATCCCATACAATGGCTTTAAGTCATCGCCAACAATTTTGTACAAAGGGGGTTAGGAGAATTCAAAATAACGTGTACAAAACCCCCTGGAAAAGATTATACAACCAGCAATGTATAGGATGGTGCACTGAAGCAGGGGGACTTGGATTAGATGAATACATATTCAAGCTTCCTCCATTTGTGGAGCTTGGAACAGCATGACACACTTGGGGCTTTCAAAGATCAGAGATGCATTTCCCGCTGATGAAGTCCACAACTTCAGTGACAGCCTGGTCCAGCGCCATCGTCACAGCGACCAGGTTTTGTAGAAACTCCTCTGCTGTTGGCTTCTCCCCATCAACAATATCAGTGACAGCTTTGACAAAGATTGCGGGTGTTGAGAACATGTCAGCAACATATGCCACAGCTGCGCCCTGGATAGGTAGACAAGAAAAACGGAAAACCGGTTTGAGGTCTACAAATTACAACCTACAGTTAGCAAGTAAAATAGGAAAGCAGGGCAGTAGGTAAAACGCAACAGCGTTGCCTGCTACACTTCACACTGACTACCAGTGTACATAAAGCGGTATCTTCTTAATGTCGATCTATTTAACTTCAACTCAAGTATTATCTAAAAAAACTAAACATCAGTACACAACTACTCTAATAAAAATAAGCTTTGTTTAGGCAGTTGCCTACTTCAAAACAGCAAGTACCCTGAAAATGCAAGATTTGTAAAAATTGTCCTGGAGCACATAAGTGATTCTTTTCACAGAGCAGTCTAGGGTCGTGGAACTCCCTTTGCTTGTTATTTGTCGTGTTCATAATTCATAAACTGAACGCAAGAGCAAAAGTATATACCTCCATATCCTTGACTGTAGCATCATTGCTCAGTATTGCTGACTCATCATGGGGAGACATATCCAGAGAATCACCAGTTGACAGCTTCCCAACCTGAAACAAAGGAAGTGCAGCTACTTTAGAGAAGATGTCAACTGTTGAGTCTATAAAATGATACAAATTACACAATGAAAACCGCGGTCCACAACTTCGTTTCAGAAATGACACCACTTAAAAGAAAATAGCAAAAAAAATTATTCCAGCAATTTGGCAAGGGGGAACAACTAGCAAAGCCCTACAACGTACCTTCAAATTGAGTTCCTTCACTATATTTGGGGTTGCAAATGTTTTCCGTGCTCCAATTCCATACATGTCAAAGACCTACATAAGAAAGTCCATGTTAATATCAATCAAGTTAGAACAAAGAATGAGACAATGACATGAGAAAAATAATGTCTAGAAAAGAAATAACTGATCTAACCACAAGTATGAGCGAGTAATGTACATTGCAAGTCTAAATGATTAGTCGTGATGGTGCAGGAAGGCAGAAAACTCTGACTAGTCGGAGCAAAATGGACTGGATTATGAAATTCATTTGGTAAAACTAGCTAAGTGTTATTTTGCACATGTATGACTTCCTAATTTCTAACAACAATGAAGCCTATCAATGCAATTCTGTTATAGGCAATTGGATGCAATTCACAAACGCATAGACTAGAAATGTAAGATAAGACTCACAGGAATAGGTATTCTCCTGTCATGGAATGCAACATCTGACGCTAAGAAGACATCTCCAATACCTGCTCCTTTGGCCTAAAACACAAGGAGGCAAAGATCAGCAAAATTCTAGTGGACAAATGGTGGCATCAAACATGTAATACAGTCAAAACGCTACCTTGAAACCGCCAGCAGTGCCAGCGTTGATGATAAGGTCTGGCTTCAACAATTGTATAGAAGCATAAGTCACGAGAGCTGCCGATACTGTGCCGACACTGTCAACTCCTGAAAAAAGCAATTCCTGGTAAGAAACAAAGTTGTTTATGGAAAATTATCTTGAATATAATTACACTGCTTCAGAGAAGTTGGTTAGACAAAATGAACTACTCTGATCCATCGAGAATGTCTACCAGCTGGCAACTAGCACATTGATAAGAACTTACCGAGAGAAGGATCTTTTCCAGGCCATACAAGGTCAATGTGGAGGCCTTTGTAGTCGCCGTGGTATCTAGTCCATGGAGCACCTTTAGGAAATCTGTTAGGTGTGCACCACAACGAAAGGCGTTAGATTCAGAGTATCAAACAGGTTATTAGCAAAGCAAGCTCAGGACCAACAGGTGCAAGTCTGATTCGTCCACCTCGTACTCAAAACGAGAATTGTAAAAAATGGAGCGTGTCAAGTCCATTAACTATCGACGAGAGCAACTCACATTCGCACGCAGAACGACATGGTTACTACCGTTTGAATATTTTGGCAACACATCTAGTCTGCGCAGTGTGCAACACACAACATCCCAATCAGAACAGAAGAAATTTGGGCATACACTTGTATCTTCACTCTATTACACACCGAGCTATGTATATTATTACTACAGAACAACATCATCACCAACATAAAAGAGTTGATTTTCTTTTTTTTTGAGTTTGTTTAGGTAGAAAGTAAGAAAGTAACTAACAGTGGTCCAGCAGCTCCTAGGTCCAGCCAAACATTTCTCAGAAGAAAGTAACTACAAGCGCTGATCACCCAGCAGTAAAGCTGCCACTGGTTTCAACCTCCCAATTCCAACCACCATATTTGTGCATTTAGCATGACATGGAAGGAGAGGCAAAAGGGGAAGAACACTAACATGGATTCGTCGGTGGGCGCCTCGACGAGCTGGAACTTGTTGACGAGCGGGAGCGCCTCCGTCTGCATCGCTGCAACCAAAACCCCACAGAAACGCAACAACAGAGTGAGCAAAGCAGCCTCAAGGGAAGGAAGGAATTCCGGGGAGGAGCAGGGAAGCGTCGTACGTACCTATGATGACGAGGACCTTAGAGATGGCGCCGGCTGCGGATTCGGAGGCGGCGGGGTCGGAAGACGGCGGCACCATGGCGAGGAGGGTGCTAAACCCTAGGCGGCGGAGGCGGGGGGGGCGGGATGGGAGCGGATCGGAGACGGTGGTGGGCAAGCCGCGGTTGGGTTCCGCCTGTTCCGCCTTATAGTAGGAAGAGTGCGGTGGCATGATTGGCGCCGCTTCTCATCTCATTATTGGGCCCACCTACTACACTTCAAAAGAAGGCCCATTTTATGTTGGGCTGGACTAATCTGGGCCTTGGTGCTCCAATTTGACTCCTCTTTTAATTGTTACTCCTACATGATGATCAGAGAGATATTTAGATCCATTGATTGCCATGTGCGACTGTGACTGACAGGCCTCTTGATCTGTGTTTCACCATGTTTCTGCTCCAAATGCTTCGATCATCTGAGTACAAGATTGGAGCATGCTGATCACGCTCTCCACCAACCCAACCACCATCTTGTACCGACAGCTCGTCGCCTTCTCCAGCTCACCGGCACTGTACAGACCACAGTCTCCAACGGAGTTACGGCTCCTCTCCCGGTCATCCATCGAGCCTTTTTAAGTTGCTTGCTCCCGATCCATTATTCCATTCCAGCCATGGCCATGGAGCTCTCCAGCCTGAGAATGGCGCCGCTGGTCCTGCTGCTCTGGTTGCTCTCAGGCTCCTCCATGGCCCTGCCGGCGCTGCCTGCGATGGACCGGGTGCGCTGGCAGGTCGACAGGGCCTCGTCATGTCGTACGTGGATGAGGCCACCGCGCTCCAGACCTCTGGTTACTTCCAGCCGTGGCCTGTCCACCCTTTCGTTGACCTCTACGGTAAATCCGGGCCTTCCATTTCCGATCCATATGCTTATCTGTAGATTCTGCACATAAAGGACGCGATGAGTTTGACAATTCCTAGTTGACTCCCTTTGGTGTTTCCAAATAGCTAGTAGCGAGTACTGAACTGCTGCTAACTGAACCCAGACACCAACAAAGAAAAGAAGGGGTACTCAATAGAGATGATATTAGTCATTATCTAAAAAAGATAGAGATAATATTAGTGGTATCAACATTTAAGGATGACGAATATAAATTTTAGAGATACCTAAAGCTGTGCATATGCGATGAAACTTACTTGCTCTACTCAGTCAAGACCTGAACCCCCTTTCAAACATGAGTTTTCACATATCATCTGACAACTGCATGGTGTAGATTGGCAATTCTCTTCGTGTTGGATAAACCTCTCAAAACAAAGGCCCAGATAGCATAAACTAGAAGTCGTATCTTAGAACATGGTAATAGATGCAGAAGAAAAATAACATACTCTCATTAGAAAGAGAAAATGAAGGAAAGATATAATCATAAACCAAGTTTCCCGCTGTACTATAATATTTTTGTTACATGGTTATTGATTTTGCTATACTGCTTATAGACTGAGCTCTCACTCAAATGCATGACGGAATGTTTCGTACAGTCCTTTAATGCATATTTGTATTTATTTTCCTATGGTCTCAAGAATACAGTCTCACCACATAGTATTTCAGGGCGAAGGTTTCACATCGGGAGCATTCGAGGTGTGAATGTTATATACGCATTGACAGGACAGCGCAGGGTACTAAAACCATAACTTCTGCATTTACATTCCATATCATTATTATTGTTGCTATATGGAGGAGCTCCTTTTTATTTATCATATAAGTAATCAATATAAATTACTGTGAGGCACTAAAGTCAACAAAGTAGGAATTTAAATACGAATTGTGCTACGCTTACCATGACCACTATTTCTTTGTTCTTCCAGTTGAATGCAGCTGTCACTGTACAGACTCTCCTCGACCTCTTTAGTGTGTCTGGCATTGTCCATTATGGCACAGCAGGAAGCTCTAATGATTCAATGTCGTTTGGCGATGTCAGTGTCCCAAGTTAGTTGCTTACACAGGCGCTTCGACATGGAAGGTACCCTCCTACTGTAATTAGCTTTTATTCCATTTTCATGATGTAATGCTGGTTAGTGCAGATATAGATCAAAGCAACTGGAATCTGGTCATCTATTTTTTGAAAGAGAACAATCTGGGGTCATCTGTAAATCCAGTATTATAGCCAGAACGCAAAATTAATTCCGCTTAATCAAAATTTCCATTAATAAAGTTAGTTATCAGAAGAGGAAATCAAGCTAACAGTTCTTCTAAAAATACAAGTGGTGTTTAAACTGTGTGGTACACTAAAAATGGGAATCACACTAGTAGAATGTAAACACATCTGGATTTGAAACAGAAGATAATTTGTAAGAACAACCACGGGACATTAGAATTTAGAAGATATTTTACCATCTCGCGCTTCAAACTCACTCCTTAACAAGACCTCTGGTATTCTGATTCTGATTATTTCAGAAATTCAAATCAGTGAAAGAGTCATCAACAGAACTAAGGTTTGGACAATTTAACATCCCGAATGGAGGAGAGAACCTGTTAGGGTCTCTGAAATACAGAAATGAGGAGCTATACTCAGTGGGTAAGCCTATGGAAGAAGTTTTCTGGTTACCTGTAGATTCAGCGTGGTTCAAAATCGCAGAAAAACTTAAGGTGAGGGATATACTATATTTCAGTAGATAGCAAATACAAGTTTATGCATAGCGAGTCACAGCCTAAAAATTGCACTAATTGTGAAATTTCTGTAGGTCAACCTTGAAAGATGTAATGACACTTTCTGCTTACCAACAACTCCACAAGTGGTCTATGGGCTTAAAGGATCGTCAGCCGACATATTTCTAGACAATGCAGTATATAGGAAATTCCTTTTCAGAGAACTAGGGGTGTCAATGGTAGATGAGGAGAGCGCAGCAGTGGTGATGGTGAGTTCTATATCTTATCTCTCCTAGTTTTCATTTAAATGACTGCCAATATTTGCACCCCATCATTTTAATTCAATCATGCAACTTAAGATGGCTCTACAATTAAGAGAATTTCGTCACTATTCAAGAGACAACAACATCTCCTGGCGTACCTGTGATTGTGTTCCAGGGAGTATCTGATTTGGCCGGAGGGGAACCAACATGGTCATCAACAAGCCTGATGAACCTAGCATCTATTAATGCACTCAAAGTGGCAGTGGAGTTCATCGAAACAATAATTGGAAATTACATTCAGAGGGAGATACAATCCTGAGCTTCAAATTACGCTAACTTTCCAATAGAAGGATTTAAGTGTTCGAAATGTATAGTCAATTGTAAGCATGCCTATCTCAATCCTTTTTTTAATGGAACTTTGGGTAATGCTGGATCAAAATAATGAAAAACATATTTCTTTTATATACAAAAAGAACACAAGATGTTGTTACAGTGCTTCATTTTCATTAGAGAATACCAGATGTTGTTACATACTCAGCCCACAATCCTCAAGTACACAAAATGGCAAAAATAAAGGTTCCTTTATTCAGTTATCAACAGTTTGATCTCATGATGTACATCTAATCTCAGACCAGAATAAAATAGCAGTGTTTTCTACGGACAACAGCTTCCATGTGCACTACTTTTAAATGAAGGTAGGAACATTTTAATCTTTAAATGTATTACAGTACCAATACAAATGGGCTAAAATCTACAGTATGTACCCAGAGATGGTGAGGTGATCATAAGAGCTGCCCGATACTTCACAATCTTAGCCATGTCGCATTGATAAAGTCAGATGCATGACCTATAACAAAGTGTGGTAAGAACTCGTTCAGATTTCAATGGCAGCTCTAAAGTCTGACCATCAAGTACAGAAAATCATATCTAGAGAATGCTATGGTCACAGATAAAACTCAGCAATTACCTTAAGATATGTGCCAATTAGTTAAGTTCACCTGATAGTCTGATCTTATACTCTTACTTGTATACTAGCTGCGTGAAGTTCCCTCATCTCAAAATGCATATTCAGACTGCCTTCAACACTTCACTACCAGTAGTCTCCACACGAACATTTACCATTCTTAAAATGGTGAAATCGTTGAATATCTCTCATGATTATCTCCCGTCCTGTCACTAGAGATATTAACTTGGTTGCATTGTGACAGTCGTTACAAACTCGGAGGTTCTTCTTTATCTGAATTGTCGAACCAGGGGCTGTGCGAATGAGCCCATATGCAATGGCAAGCTTCTCACTGTGGGTGTTGAGCAGCTGTGCCTTGACATCATCTTCCACATCATGTATGGAATCAGTGTCTGGCACATATCCAACAGCTTTGATCTCTTCTATTAGCTTAGCCAACCTTGCATATATTTCTTTTGCCTGCTGGTGATTTGTGCTTCCTGAATAGAAGGTATGGGCCTCATTTTTGAGCTGAAGAATACTCCATCCAGGAGTTTTTTGGAGGCCTTTCTTCTCCATATCAGTTCTCACCCTTGCAACATCCTTCCACATTGAAGCATTTGCATAAATGTTTGCCAGGAGGACATGATACACCCCATCTTCTGGCCCTAGCTCAAAGATCCTCTGCGCTGATTCTTCTGCCAATTCCACATTCTTGTGCAACTTGCAAGCACCTAACATTGCACCGTAAACACTAATTCCAGGGTCTGTAGGCATCTTCTGGATGAAAGACCACGCTTCATCTAGCTTCCCAACTCGGCCAAGAAGATCCACCATGGTACCATAGTGCTCTATCCCAGGTTCAAGCTCATAGTCCTCCTTCATGCTCGTAAAATATTTCCGTCCTTCGTCAACCAAACCAGCATGACTGCACGATGAGAGGACCGAGAGGAATGTTGTCTCGTTGGGCACTCTGCCAGTGCTCTTCATCTCTTCAAACAGCTCAACTGCGACCTTGCCAAAACCATGTGAGCCATACCCATGGATCATCGCATTCCAGGTGATAACATGCCTCTCCCTTGCTGAATTGAAGAGACTTCTAGCTATACTAATGCGACCACATTTTGCGTACATGTCGATAAGGGCTGTCAGAACATACACATCCTGATCTAGGTGCAGCCTGATAGAGTATCCATGGATCCATCTTGCCTGCAGGGGATCTGAAATGTCTGCAAGCGCAGGAATGATACTGACGAGGGTGAAAGAATCAGGCTTCACATTTTCCAACTGCATCCTAGAGAAAAGCCTCACTGCAGCATCCGGCCTTCCATTCTGCGTGCACCCAAGAATCATGGCATTCCATGAGATCCGTGTCTTGTAGCCCAACTCATCAAACACCTGTGCAGCAAGGTCGATCCTCTTGCACTTGGAGTACATGGTGATCAGTGCATTCATCACCGACACATTGGACTCCAATCCAATCCTCACAAGTAGCTCATGGACACGTCTCCCCTCATTGAGATATCCAAGCTCCCCGCAAGCATGTAGTGCTGCCAATACAGATACATCCGTGACATCTACGCCCTCCCCCACCATCCTCTTGAACAGTGCCAGAGCCTCAGTGGCATCCCCATTCTCTGCATATCCCTTGACCATGGCATTCCAAGACACGGAGTTCTTGTCTGGCATCCAGTCGAAGACCGTCCTTGCTGCCTCGACCGCCCCGCACTTGCAGTACACGTCAAGGATTGCTGTGGAGACATTCACTAGTTCATCAAAGCCACCACGGACCGCAAACGCGTGGACCTCTCGGCATGCGTCGAGCGCCCGGGCATCGGCGCAGGCCGGCAGCACGGAGACGAGCGTGACGGAGTCGGGCCGCTCCCCTTCCTCCTGCATCCCAACGACCATCTCCATGGCTGCCTCAGCGAGCCCGTTCCGGGCGTACCCGGCCACGAGCGCGTTCCAGGCGACGCGGTCCCTGACGGGCATCCGGTCGAACACCCTGCGTGCCTCCGCGGGGCGGCGGCACTTGGCGTACATGTTGGCGAGCGCCGTGGCGGCGAGGGCCTCCGTGGCGAGCCCTCGCGCGGCGAGCTGAGCGTGGACGGCGCGGCCGGTGGCGAGGTCGGCGCGGGACGCGCAGAGCTTGAGGAGGGAGGTGAAGGTGCGGAGGACAGGGCGCGCTCCCGCGGAGGAGGACATGGCGGCGAAGGCGGCTAGCGCGCCCGGCAGGTCGGAGCGCGCCGCCGCCGCCCTCAGGCCCGCGTGGTGGACGGAGGCGGCATGCGAGGGGTTGCCTCCGGCGGGAGTAGACGGCAACGAGGCGCTCGCCACCGAGCACAGCATCGGGACGTGGGAGTAGCGTCTCCTTTTTTCGCTTCAAGGAGTTTCAGCGATGGAGTAGCGTCTCTCACTCCCTATTTTGTCTCCATTTGAATTATTATCTAATTATCATCATTCCACGTCACTCTAATATAACCTACCAATAAAAAATTACAGAAACTTTTATTCAAATTATATACTTTCAAAACTGTAATTTTAGTCTAGATAACATCTACTTTAAGTGATCGAGACTTTTAAAAATTTCAACAAACTAAGAATTAGTAAAAAGGTAAATTCATAGACATATTCGTAGAATATCGAACATCTGGAAATGCATATGAACAGCAAAATTGAGTCTCAGACGCACACAACGGTCAATGAAAATTGAACTCAGACACGGAATCACATCATATCACGCCTGTGGCGTGGTTGATTTTTGCATCACTAGTGTTGGTTGGTGTTTGCATTGGTTCATGCAGAAGACTGTTTGCACACATCGACCTTTTTCCGGTGGAAGAAGATTGACACTGTTGCATAGAGCGCAATGCAGGCCAGCACGGGGATGATGAGGAATATGACGTTCCTGAACACCTCCCACTAGAAGGCCGAGCATGTCCAGCAAAATGACCATATGCATCAGCCAAAGTGTCAGTTTAGTCTCGTATAACGTTGTCAATGGAAGTAGCATAACAATGATCACAATTGAGGCCATGAAGGAAGTGGAGTTATATATTGATGTCGTGGAGGATCGGGTTGTCAACGGAGTGTCCATTGTTGTAGTCCTATCACAGGCTGCTCGGTGATTTTAGACCAGTCAGTATGTCATACTTACAGTCAAGATACCTAATAGCATCAAGTAATTCAAACATATCTTTATCTATGTTGCTATCTCCTTGCTCGTCTTCACCTCGTCTTGATTTCACCTCTTGTGAACGAGATCTTCCATGGGGCCCAAGGTTCCAGAATATGGCTATCTGCGAGGCGATGAAGGCTCACGCCGTAGCAACCAGGGTTAATACATGGAGGTCTTGGGATGCCGTGAGCTTCCAGCGGTGTAGGCACCCAGGAGGCAAAACATGCCCAAAACCACACATAGAGCGCATAACAACCTATATCCGGCCTGTATAGCTTCGGATTCACAAGAAGCATGAGGGCTACAGACGCCATGAAGCTTGTCGTCATTTGCTGACCAGAAACCACCAGCTTGGTAGGTGAGCGTGGCAGCCAAGATGGCAAGCAGCAGCAACAACTTGCTCCTTTTCTACAGCAGCATCCTCGGAGTCGGTGTCGTGATTCTTTATTGTGATATGCACGACCACATACACGAGAACAAGGCCTGCCAAGGTGACGACATAGATGGTCACCATAAGAGTCGCAAGGAACATAACAAGATAGCGACTGTTTGATAGGTGTAGGTCCGTGCCTCTGCTGGTGCCTGCACAATCAATCTATCAATCAACTAATCAGTCAGTGTATTAATTAAAATCATAGTTAGATAGAGTATATTGCAGCAGCTTGGGGTATTGAAGTTAACCATTGAATTGTATAGGGCAATTAATGCTTCAGATCAGTGTTTCTGTGCGTATGGTGAGTTGGTGGCTAAGAACGGCTATAGTAAAACAGAGAAAGTATTAAGAAAAATGATTCGTCACAAATAAATGCATGTAATTAAGAACTAGTACTAGTTGATGGGAAGAACTCCAATAGAAGAATGGAAGAAACAGGTGAGAGATTTTGTATTCAGGTTCAAAGAGTGTGTGCAGTGATTAGTTCGGTTTTGTTTGCGTGCCATGAAAATGATAGTTCTAGAGTCATACGGTGAGATTGAAACTACTACAACAATTTTATTTGAATGAAAAATGGCAGAAGTGCAGAAGGAGGCTATCCATCTCGCTCGTGACCGGATTGCAGAGGTCTTATCTGTACTGCAGGCAGTTTGAGAAGGGCGTCATACCCGAGCGGGAGATAATGCAAGACGGTGTCTTTCCTTCATCCCAAGTATTTCCTTCCCGATGTCTCCAATTCTCAAGCTAGCGTTCCTTTCTCTACATGCCGTAATGTACATGTTGCTAGCTATCTAGGCTCCTCGTCTCTTTCTCTTTCTCAAGCATGGAGAGACCACACTCGAACGATCGATCGATCGTGTATAAATTAGTAACCATGCATGCATGTTGTGGTCGCTGGGAAACATTTATTTCGAATCAGTTCTGTGAGATATTTTCTGCACGGAAAGGTCTTCGTAAATAATGGTCACAAAATCCTCTTTCCTCCACGAAAATGAGATCGATCAATGCTGTACAGCAAGGGCATGTGCTGTTTTTTACTTTTTCTGGGTCCAGATTTGTCCTCGTGCCAAATTGGATGAGGCAACTCGTCTAATTAATTGGTACATATAACTATCTTTTGACAAAAGAGGTGACTACTTCCGGTCTCTGTATTAACTGATGCATGATCCCTAAATTTGTACATATAATACAATGTAACTAGCATTAATTGAAACGGAAAGCCCTGCGGTACATGCATCTAAGTATCATCCCCCACGAAGGAAGATGAGTAAGAGTATTCCTCCTATTCTTTGCTCCGGAAGATTTCAGACGACCAGAGCATTCGCTCGAGTCCTTAGGTTGTAAAAAAATCAAATCGTTATTCCCATAGTAAAAAGCATGAATCAAATTGCTGTTCCATCAGCTGTTCGGCAAGTTTGTGAAAAGCACAGATCACTTGTCCACGTACATTGAGGTCATGCCATTTCGACTGCAACAGATGTTCCAAAGATCATACAGAGAGCAGTCCGACGAAACTTAACGGATTGCTCCTACAAGGAGTGAAACTGCATTCCTTGCCCCGTGGATACATGTAACAGCTGCGAAGCATCGGAGGCAATACTTGTTCGAAATGACGCACGCATGGACGACACACGCAGCCGGAAAGGTGACCGTGAGTTGCCGGGGTAGAATAGACAAACCCTGCGTTTGTTTCTTTCCCTATGCCTCCTATTCATATGTGTTTACTGACATCGTCTCGGTTCTCAGATCATCCACTCCAATGTTTATGTGGATCCACCTATTTACTATACTAAAATGTTCAAATGAAAGTGTTGCCAGATATATCAAAGTGTAAAGTGCGGATGAAAGGATGATGGACTTTGCTGCTTGCTCACGTGGAGAAGGGGTAGAGTATATAGGGGAAAGGGAAAGCACTATGTAGTCAAGTGAAGATCGTGGAGTTTCATTTTTTATGTGGACACATATCTTCACCGAAGACTTTACTCTTCTATTTTAGTTATGATCTTTAGCGTTGTGGTAAAGGAAAAGGACCGAGGAAATTCTTTTCGGTGATCCTAGTAAAATCCATGGCTTTTCGCTTTTTTGAGGTAAATTCTGAATACTGATAGTAATAGGAATGTGTTTTTGTCATTTCTAGTGCACAAGTAGGAGGCTGGTTACAATTAAAGCTGGTAAATGCACATTACATTTTTGGATATGCAACAAAACACTCGGAATTTATCTCTTTTTTTTAAAGAAAAACTCAAAAGTCTCTATGACAACTTCCAGTGCGAGAAGATCAATCATGGAGGTGAGTTATATCACAAGGCTGAAACTACTTGCATTTTGTCCAAGCCAGTAACAGTGAAGTGATCGCAAGAGAAACTGGGACTATGCGTATAGCCATGAACAACTATTACATAGAGAGGTCTACCTAGTGAAAGCTAGCTTCTTCGAAGACATATTTCATATCTATCCCGACATTATTTATTCCCTTGCATTCACCTCCATCCTTACTAAACGGATCATTTGTGTCGAATAGAACACCAATTTTAGAGGACGAGACGATCCTCGAGTATAAAGCACTGCTTGAGGAAGGTTGGTACTAACATTCAATCTTTACTAGAGGGCGGTCTGTTTCCTTCATCCAAGTGTTGTCTTCCCGATGTCTCGTATTCTCAAGCTAGCGTTCCTTCTCTGTTCATATCTCGTAATGTGCATGTTGCTAGCTAGCTAGTCCCCTCGTCTCTCTCTCTTGCATTGTTTTTGGTAACAGTTGGTGTAGGAGAGAAATGAAGCAGTTAGAGGACACACTCGATCAGTCGTATATAACTTGTTGGGCATCAATGCATATATTGTGGTTGTTGGAGCATTTATCTACTCATATCAGTTCTATAAGATATTTCTGCACGGAAGATGTTTCCATAAACTAATGGTCATCTGCAGTGCTATACAAAGGGACATGAATGTGTTTTCTCTCTTCTGTCCAAACATGTCTTGCATGCACGCCATATTATGGCGCGCTACGTAGACTCGTGACATGGAATCAAGAATCGCTTGATGACACAGTCGGCGTGTAATGTCTGTTTTACCCTTGATTTAATTTCCTTATGTATATATTCTTTCACTCTACATTTTCTATGGGAAAACGTACTTGTTACCGCGTGTTAGCATTTATTAGATCTTTTCGTACATGCCCGACGTCAATCCTTGAACCCTAGCAGCAGCAGCGTCCGTGAGGTGGTGTTGGCCCTCCAATCATCTTGTTGAGGACCACATGTTGTATCTGTTAATTAGTTAATTTATACCGATCTGTTATGTGCGAATGAATTTAGTTTCTGTCTATTTGTTATCTGCATGTATATGCATGAGTTCCAAGTTGATTTTAATTATATAGGCCAAAACTCCGTACAGCTTCTAGGTGTTGTATGTGTCAATTAGTTTCTACGTGTTGTATGCCAGTGCCACGCACAGCTTGAGGAGGGAGGGGAAGGTGCCACCGGACGTGAAGGCAGTGGCGGGCCTCGAAAATCTTCAAAACCTGGACAAGCCACGGGAATGAGGCCCATAAGAGGGAAGCGGGATCTTCGGCTGTTTCGCCCGGCCCAAGAGTGATTTCTTCTTGATCCAGGTGAAGAATTTTCCTTGGATATGTATGGGAAAGATTCCAAAGGATTTGACAATGGAGCGTGGTAGTAGGCAATTTCTCTTGGGATTTGTTGCAGGGGAAAACGGCAAAAATGGCCCTCTGCCGAGTTGCAATGGCAAAAATGGCCCCCGTTCGCAGAGAACGGCAAAACTGTCCCCGCGACGCGCCGCGCACCCGACACGTGGCTAAATCGCGCCGGCGGCCCGCGAGGCGCGACGATCGCGCGCCCGACCCGCGAGGGAGTCCGATCGCGGTCCCGGCCCGCGAGGCAGGCCGCATCGCGCCGCAGGCCCGCGACGCGGGCCGCGTCGCGCTCCAGGCCCGCGACGGGCTAACGCCATCAGCGCTGGCGTTTAATTCCGCGCGCTAACGCCAGAGCCAGTGGCGTTAGCCCCGTCTACAGCCCAAGCAAGAAACGTGAAACTTCATACGTGCTAATAGTGCCATCTTCTGTTTTACTGCTTCATCACTACTTTACAATTTTCTTGCCCTCTGAAACTTGATTGCTTAATATCACCAGTTGCTGCTTGGCTTGAGTAATGTACTGAATACTCATGCTAGGAGTATGAACTTGCGCATACTTCACTAAAAGGAGCCCTACTATGCTTATGAATGAAATTTCTTACTGAATTCTTCCTCCATTCTTGTGTGTAGTCAAGCTTTTAAAGTTTTGGCAGCTAATAAAAACGAAATTATTTAGGTTCGTTGTGCTCGTGTGTAAAAGCTATTACTTGATTTAGTCATACAAAATTATTTTTATCTCATGGTGGTTGTTGCAGTGTCACCAAGCTAACGGAACACGAGAGAAGTTTATGGTCATGGTGGTTGTTGCAACGACACCAAGCTAATGGGACAAATTAACACATCAGAAATATCTTTTCAATCACTAGCATATGAGTATATGATTAATTTTGCGAAGAAATAATTCTAGTCAAATCAGATGCTCCATCAATCGGTTGTATCAATGGATACAAGCTGGACATGCATGCATGGCAGCTGTAGAGGGGGCTAACGCCACTGGCTCTGGCGTTAGCACGCGGAATTAAACGCCAGCGCTGATGGCGTTAGCCCGTCGCGGGCCTGGAGCACGACACGGCCCGCGTCGTGGCCCTCCGGCGCGATGCGGCCTGCCTCGCGGGCCGGGACCGCGACCGGACTCCCTCGCGGGTCGGGCGCGCAATCGTCGCGCCTCGCGGGCCGCCGGCGCGATTTAGCCACGTGTCGGGTGCGCGGCGCGTCGCGGGGACAATTTTGCCGTTCTCTGCGAGCGGGGGCCATTTTTGCCATTGCAACTCGGCAGGGGGCCATTTTTGCCGTTTTCCCGTTGTTGCAGAATGTTGTAGGCAATAGGCCTTGTCTTGGCTGCATAGGAGCACTAGCCAGTCTGTTTTCAAATCAACAACACAAGCTCACTACCCCATGCTGGTGTTATAGTGTACAAGTTTATAATTACTAAGACACATTTGGATTTGTTTTCACTAGGAGATCAGAATAGTATTGTATAATCTTATATGAGTAGACAGATGCACGTTGGGAACAGTCCTAGTTTAAGTAGTTCATAAACCTTTTAACACTGATTTAATTATTGTGTTCTTGAGAGAAGAGGGATAGTTATGGCTTAATTGTTCCTTTAATTTGATTAGCAGGCTAGCTAATTGTGACTTTGCTATTTTACAGAGTATGCCTACACCCTAAGGGTGGACGAGAAGAGTGACGTGTACAGCTTTGGAGTGGTTCTCCTAGAGCTCGTCACTGGTCGGCGGCCGGTGGGGGACTTTGGAGAAGGGGTGGACATCGTGCAGTGGGCGAAGCGGGTCACCGACGGTCGGCGAGAGAGCGTGCCCAAGGTCGTCGACCACCGACTGAGCACGGTGCCCATGGACGAGGTGGCACATGTCTTCTTCGTCTCCATGTTATGCGTGCAGGAGAACAGCGTCGAGCGGCCAACGATGAGGGAGGTGGTGCAGATGCTATCTGAGTTCCCTCGCCACGCGTCGAGCCAGCCCTCACCGTCTTCTTCGTCGTCGGCACCGGAGCCAGAGAAGGAACCCAACTGCTACAAGTTGTTCCCGGACCTGCTGACCTAACTCCAGCAGCAAGCAAATTAAGCAGCAAATTTCCGTTGCTACAAACTTAGCATCAGGGCCTGAATTACAGTACTACTAATTGGAGCTAGCATTCTACAGTTTGTTGGTAGATCGACAGTGATGGTGACAGGAGATGGGGAAGATCAATAACATGTAACTTTATTTTTCTCTCATGTTCTTTTCTATATAATTTTTTCTTTTCATCAAAGGTGTATAGGGTTTGATCATATGCTACCATCTAGGGGTTTGTGCTGTCCAATGTAATAGTCCTTTCCATCATAGCTTTGGCCCTTTGTAATCTCCTGGTAATCTTCAGCCACCAACCATTGTCATCTCCTTTACACTGATTCTTGTTTATGCTCATTCTGTACTACTAGTACCAGTTCACAGCTTTTTGTATTATTCGAGCCAATTTTGTCACCAGGAGGTGTAGTAATCATCTATTGGAAGATTCTTGACTGGAACTTTGGTTTCAGCAAAAGTAAGAAAAAAATAAAAAAATTAACAGAAAAGAGATGAACTTGGCAGTCTTTGAAAACGTTTCAATTCCCAAAGCTTAAAGCATCTAGAGGGACTTGAATTGCATAGCTTTATCAAAATAAAGGAGGGTCAAAAACTTCGTCAGAAAGAGTTCCCATCATGAGTCGATGATCCATGGTTTCAGGTCTTGCAGTGTCAGTAACTTCAGAAGTCATGCAAGTAACAATTACACTGATCACACAAGCTTTCATCATGAAAGTGTATACAAACTGCAACTTTCAGAAGATACAAGGCAAAGATGCATACTAGAATGCTTTAGATATTTCAACTGTAATTTCACCACACAGAATTGGATTGTTAGCAAATTGTTGGAACGCCAATATGTGACTTGATAAGCAAGGTGCATATAGCTATGAAAAAAAGGGAGAATATGTTCACCTCTGATAGCACTGTTGCCAAGGAATCCTCCAATAGCAATAGAGATGGGCTTGGCTATTCTCCAGTAGAGCTCATCTACTGGTTTTTTTTTGTATCAACGATTTGCCTCATCTTTTTCGTCCGCTCCACAGCTCTGTGGTTACTGTAAAGTTGGCCCATTCTTACTGTGCACCTATGTTTTGTACTTTTTTTATAATAGCACTGGTCCAATGAAATCAGATAGGATCAAATGAGGGGTGTCATTAGACTAGTGAGTTAAATAACTCACCACAAAATTTCTACTTATCAGGGACCAGACTAATGCTGTCCTATAATTGAGGATATGCATTGCTTCTCAGAGTTCATATGGTAATGTTCGTCTGAATAGTTGATTGCATAGCACCTCAAGAGGTGATTGCACTTGATATGTTGCCCTGTGAAAAATATAAGGTTACTACAAAAGGTTAACTACCAAGCCATGCTCAAAAGATGCTAAAATTCGAACATGCTACTGTTCCAGCAGTTACGCTTATGTCATTCCGTGACCACAACAATAATGGTTACGTACTCTCTTTATTTCACTTGACACTACAAGCTCACCATAGTACTTGGTGCTTTAGGATAACCCCATCAGTAGTTAGCTATCTGCTCATGCTTCAATGCCCTCCAACCAATATCATGCCTGAAAAAACCCTTCTGGCCAGTCAACAACATCTACTGCATCGTATGCTCTTGACCTTGCTTCTTCAATGTCCTTGCCCTTTGCAGTGACACCAAGAACTCGGCCACCAACAGCTACAAGGTTGCCATCTCCATCCAAAGCTGTTCCAGCATGGAATATCTTAACAGCTGGAGAAACCTGCTCAGCCTTGTCGATGTTTTTTATTACAGTCCCCTTCTTATAAGAGCCGGGGTATCCTTGGCTTGCCATCACAACCACCATCGCAATTTCAGGCGACCAGGTTAGTGAAACCTTCCCTAATTCTCCTCTGCACGCAGATAGCAGAACCTGTGCGAGATCGGATTCTAATCGCATCATCAGAACCTGAGAAAAGAAAAAGTCTTAGTAGAGCAATGCGCAATCAGAATTTCATGAAGTAATCATAACAGGTCAATTAGAAAAGTTAAGAAACTAAAAATAAACTTATTGAGACTGCGATGTACTAGAGAAGCATTATAAGATAGTATGTGATAAGGAAAACTTTCACATCAGACTATCAAATATTTATGAAAATCTGCAAAACATGAGCATGGCATTTTGGACTGGTACTAAGAGTTTAATGCTGGATTGTTAATTCAGAGTTCATATGCCTTTAAGTAGACAGCTAAAAGTTTGAGATCCCACAAATGTCAACAAAATTGACTGTGCTCCTAAAATTACTAGGGATAGGTGGTACAGATGATTGAAGAAGAAAATTGATGTGCAAGCTTCAAAAGAAGGGTTTTTTTATATCTCAGAGAAGCAAACTTGAGTAGTGAACAAAAGCAGGATGTGTGCTTCTTCTGATTTGCAAGTAAATATACATGAGAATAAGACACAAAGTTCAGATGACATTTGTAAGCTACTCACTCTGTTTACAAATGTATATTGTGTTGGCCATCGGCACAGTCTACATGATGTACCTTTGTTCACTAGTTTCCATCCCAATGTATTATTATGACATTTTTTTACAAATCTACTAGTACTACTTTCATTTGGCTAATATCAGATATTTTAACTTACCTTTACTCAAACTATGAAAAGTTTTACTGCAGGTTCTCCAAAACGGTATACATTTATAAACATAGTGATAGCGTATACTGGTTAAATTGGACCGAATGAGTGGTTCTCAGAGCTGAGGGCAGTTATGTTACATATAGGCACTCCTATTTCTCACTGGAACTTGCTTTTGTTGCTTTCCTTGTACAGCATCTCTCCAATCCCTAGAGGACAAGAGTTATAATTATACCTAACAGACAAATGCACCATCCTCATTGTAGTACATGAACTACTCAGTTTTCTTCACTGAAGACCAGGAAAAGAACTAGACTCCTTGTAAGGTAAAGTGAACTGTTACAAACAGATCTATGAGGAAAACTTCATTAGGGCACCACTTTAGTATGAGGACAGACTCTCTTGGGAAGGGATTCAAATCCATTGCATTCTATTGTTCAACTTCCTCAAGAACACAAGAACGCATTGATCATATTGTGATTAACAAACCAAAATCAAACTTGTAATGATCAAATTGGGAGATACAAATCCTAAGAGATAGGTGACATGACCACTAACCTGGCATTCAGGATCCCCAAATCGCACATTGTATTCAATAAGCTTAGGCAGCCCAGATTTCTTCTCTATCATAAGCCCAGCATATAATACACCAACAAACTTGCATCCTTCAGCTGCCATACCATTAACAGTTGGAATTATTATACTTTCCATGACCGTACGCTTAAGCTCTTCTGTCACTATTGGTGCAGGGGAGTATGCACCCATACCACCCGTATTTGGGCCTACATCACCATCACCAACTCTTTTGTGATCCTGTGCTGATTCAAGTGGCAAAGCATTTTCACCATCTACTAATGCAAAGAAAGAGGCTTCTTCACCCTCTAGACACTCTTCAATGATGACCTGTGAACCAGCAGAACCAAATGAACCTTGAACCAGCATAGAGTCTATTGCTTCAAATGCCTCATCCAAAGTCATAGCAACGACGACGCCCTTTCCAGCAGCCAATCCATCAGCTTTAACAACAATAGGGGCCCCTTGATCCTTGACGTATTGTTTAGCTTCCACTGGATCCATGAATGTCCGATACTAGAAGAGCGAAAAAAAAAGTGCTCGTATTAGCTTCATTTGTGTCCCTTAGCATCTGAAACTACAAATAAGTATCAAACAAAGAGATGTATCTTTTCTCTGTTTTTGCTAAAGTGATTTCACAGTCCTTTTTCTGCAGTAACAAGATGCCTTCACTTCAAAAAAGCAAACTATCTTTAGGGAAATGTCAAGAATTATGAACAGTAGTTAAAAATAATGCAGTCGTGTAGTAAAAGTTATTCCGGCTGAAAGTCAAAGCTAGTTACCATACTTATAATGTCTGTAACTGGTGATATCAATTCAACTGAAAATGAGCAAGATTAGCAACATTGCCTCAAGACAAACGACATATGCTTATTCGTAAAATGATGTACCATTTCTTAAACATGGATAGCAATAGCATCAACCATATGTAGCATCAGCAGAAACAAACCCCCATAGTCCCAGGAAAACTATAGTGCTTAATACAAATGTAAAAGGTAGTACCTTAGCAGTCGGGATATTATACTTATCACACAGCTTCTTCATAAAGTCCTTTGATCCTTCTAATGCTGCAGCTTCTGATGACGGACCAAAAGTTGGTATCCCAGCTTTGACAAGGTCATTTGCAAGACCGGCGACAAGAGGAGCTTCAGGACCTACTACAACCATTCCCACTCCCCTCTTGCGGCAGAACGATATAACAGCATCACTACTGGAGATGTCTAAGTCCGATATACAGGTTGCATCTCCGGATTGAGCAATACCAGCATTACCAGGGGCGCATAAAACTGCCTCACAAGAAGGCGAACGGTTCAAAGCATAACAAAGTGCATGCTCCCTTCCTCCACCACCAATGACCAGTACAGTTATCATCCCTTCTAAAGAACAGAACAAACTAAAATTAGACACTGTTGTTGCATTTTGCATTTAATTGGCTGCTGATATTAACTAGAAGAAAGTTCTTGGCATTGCATTTTATCTCATAGCGAATTAAGACTGGAGGTTTTGACATAAAGCATCATTAGTTAACATTGTAACATCTCAAAAGAATTCACAACCAACTGATCCAAGAGTAATTTACCGGTAATGATGACACCATCCGTCGGTGAAGCTTTCGAGCTTGAGCGCCATCTTTCCGAATTTCGGACAATCAAGTCAGAATGGCGGCCAACGTGTCGCTCTACACTATGAGAGAAATTACTACTCCACGCCTGAGAAACATGGTAAGACGCCGAGGACTTCCGGCCGCGGCACAGGTGATTATTGGCCAGCCGATACGCGTCGTGCCCCGCGGCGAGCTTGAAAGGGCCCCTGATGCTGTAAGCAGCACAAGCCATGGGCACGGGCCGGTCTAGATGGTGCGCACACCCAAAATTTGTGGAGGTCAGTGGGGTTTAAAAAAAGAGAGATTTGACAAAATGCCACGACTTACTCTGCGTCCCGATGAAATGCCCCGACTTACCTCGCGTTCGATAAAATGCCCCAAATTCCTCCCCCCGGTTACAGCCAAGATTTTGGCTACCGTTTCCGAAAAAATCTCGGGGGTGGGCGGGATTTGCGGTAATACCGGAAATAACCGGCCATTTTCCGACCGAAATGGTTCAAACGAAATTTGAATTCAAATAACGGCGGCCGGCGCAGCGGCAGAGGCGGCCGAGGGAGGCGGAGTTGGCGCAGAGGCCGGCCACGGCGGCCGGCGCAGCGGCAGAGGCGGCGAGCGGCGGCACTGGAGGAGGTGAAGAGGCGGCGGCTGGCGGCGGTAGAGCGGCGCCGCGTCGGTCGGCTGGTGGAGCGGCGGTGGAGCGGCGCCGCGTCGAGCGGCTGGTGGAGCGGGGCCGCGTCGGGCGAGGGGGGAAGGGGAAACCCTAACCCCGAGGGCGTGCCTGCCTGCGATTGGCGCTGCAGGCCAAGGGGGCGGCGCCTCCTTGCGGAACCCTAAGGCGGCGGAGGAGGAGGGCGTTCCGGCAGCGGCGTTCCAAGCGACTCGAACCTAGCGGCCACCGCGCGCTCTCCAGATCCGCCCTTCGCCCTCGCAGAGCCAGCTCGCCGGCGCGCTCGCAGGTCCTGGTTTGCAGCGGGCGGTGGCGGCGGCAGGCCAAGGGGGCGGTGGTGGGTGCTGGTATCGGGAAGGGAAAGGAATTGGAGAGAGAAAAGAATTGGGTGCTGCCGTGCTGGTATCCGGGGTGAGTTAGGTTTTTGGCTGGGACCGGGAGTCGGGCTGAAATTTTGAAACAGGCCGAAATTTTTTGGGCGGGAGGCCCATTTTCCGGGAGTAGCCGATAAAGAAGGTTATCGGCCGGTAACCCATTTTACCGGTCGATAACCCATTTTACCGGCTGGTAACCGAAACCTTGGTTACAGCTAACCCATCTCCGACCAAACTAACCCGAGGGGATTTGGGAGCTCACCGGAGAAGGGAGTCGACGGCAACACAACTGCGGCTCGGAGACGAGACCGGCAACAGCGTCGTTGGGGGCGGGGCTCCAAGGGTAGCGGACGGTGTGGCGGAGTGGAGTTCTTCCACAGCGGGGAGAACAACGGCGCCGGGTTGGGAAAGATCCGGCAGGGCGGCGTCAGCGGCGGAGCTCCAGGTCAGCCGGTGGCGAGCTCCCGAGAGGAGATGGCGAGGGCGGCGGGGACGAGCTTCCCAGCGGCGGCGGCGGTTTCGGTGGAGTGCGGAGATGGAGAGGAGGAGACGCCGGTGCTGGTGCTGGTCGCCGGGGAGCTTCAGACGGAGGATGCGGCGCGGCACTTGGGGCTGGCGGCGAGCCCTAGAGCGGCTTGAGCGCGGGGCGAGAAGAAGGCGGACGGCGGCCTGGGCTCGGCGACGACTGCCCTAGAAAACAGAGGGGACGGCGAAGATGGGTGCGGCGGCAGCGGCAAGGACCTCCTTGGGAGCACGACGATGGTGGTGAGGCGCTCCGAGGAAGACGGCGGAGATGGGTGCTCGGTTTGGTCAGACTCGGGTTAGTTTGGTCGGAGATGGGTTAGCTGTAACCGACGGGAGGAATTTGGGGCATTTTATCGAACGTGAGGTAAGTCGGGGCATTTCATCGGGACGCAGAGTAAGTCGTGGCATTTTGTCAAATCTCTCTTGGTGTAATGAGTGTTTATAGGTCCTTATAGTGTGGATATATAGTCCTCATTTCTAAAAAACCAAAGTGTATTACTCCCATGGACTATAGATCCATCATGACATAGCTCTGAAGATCAGCCAAAACATCAGACGTGTAGCCCTTACTCCATATCAAGTCTATAGCCATGTATGCACTCCTACAAACATAAATACAGATTTAGAAACTGAACCAGCTACTGAAAGTTCATACAAACAAGCACAAACAACACATTATTAATTACTAGACAGCTCAACAACCAAAGATTTTATACTCGCAAAGAAAAAAATTACTACTGTCAGCTAAACCCAAGATCCAAAACAACCTAAATAACACAAGTGATAGCTCTACAACTGAACTTCTAATACAGACATGCAGCAGCTATCAAACGAAGAGTTCTCACAATACAAAAGATTAGTTCATACCTGAGAATCTCCTTCTCTTCATCAGAAAGATAAGACCCTCTAGGGATACTTTTACTCCGCTGGTGTCCTAACCAAACACCAAGTGCATAGTTGCATACACCGTATCCAGAAACCATTTTTGATAATTGATTGTTATAAGCAACAATGTATGGCTTCAAGATACCAATGTGCTTCACAGTCAATCCTTGCTCCATCACATCCTCCAATTTCTGCTACTCACCTTGCTCACCAATCAGAAAACTGGCATGTCTTGTGTTATCCTTATTATCAGTCTTGATATGCCCTATGCCACATCGTCCTCCATGAAACGATATTCTTTGCTTCTGGGTTGCATGGAACATTTGCCCATCCTTCCATGTCTTTTTTTCATCATTAGTGAATTGGTATAAATCCATGACGACACCAGAGGCAACATATTGGGCACGTTGACCCCTTAGTCTTTTTTACATGCCACAATGATGTCTTTCTCATCCTCCTGCAAACAGAATGTTACATTAGCTCGTTCATAAACTCTGTACTATGATTCACAAGTTTTGTTTCTGCACTAGTTACATGCCCATCATTTTGATGTGCCAAAGCAATGAAAAAGATAATAGTTAAAGTGCTCGCTCATCATCTAGGGAATAACTAAGAGAAATAAATAAGTGTTTCGGCTTATGAAAGGAAAGCTCAACTAGCTAGCTTCAAAGAAAGGAGAAAGCGTCAGTTAATTGCTGGCTAAGAGTTTTTTTTGCTCCCCTCGGAGTGTGTGTACAGGAGAAAGATATACTTCAATAGTTTAATATGGCCAAGCCTCCACGCCGGGGAAGAGTTTTAATCTTTATTCTTATTGATGGATTCCTATCTCAAAGGAAAAGAAAATGCTAGTAAATGCACTCGGTCAACCGAGCCTTTCCATCCAGTGGAGATGGGGTGGGCCTGTAGCTCAGAGGATTAGAGCACGTGGCTACGAACCACGGTGTCGGGGGTTCAAATTATAGCTATACATTAGTGTGCATGGATCCATGTTTGAAATGTGCATGTACAGGTCTAGCATGTGATCAAGGAAAGCACAATATATTTTTACGCCTTGTGCATTTGTACCACACGAGGATTAACTAAAACCTAGCTAGGATTCAAGAACTCTCGGATTCGTTACAGAACGCTATAGAAAGAGAGAGTAGTCTATTTATTGAGAAGAGATCTTCAAGTATCCAGGAGAAACTGAAGGTGCATCTACTCTCATAGACTTGTGTTAAGTAGTTTTGATGATTAATGATAACCGGGTTTGTGGATTAACTATTTCCTTTGAGTTTAGAAAGTGTGTGTATGTGTTAGGAAGCACTCTGTGAGGTTGCATAAATAGGATGAGCCTACGAGCCCATGAAGCTCATGATTGATAGTATTGAGGTGTGCATCACATGTGAATGAACTTTGACCAAGATGTGAACCAAGTTGAGGATCAAGAGAAGATGAAGTTTGTCCAAGATAAGATTCATGGATGAAGTCGAGATGGTCAACATCGATCTTGAAAGATATGACACTTATGATCATATGATCAGGTGGTTTTGTAAGCAAACGTAAATTAAATTTTTTGGACTAACCATTTTTTCTATGTATGAGAAAGGTGTGTCAGTTAGGTTCCTTTCAGTGAGATGGCATTAAAAGGATGATCTCACAAGTCTCAAGTGTGATGAAATCAAGTGTAGAATGGTCATCAAGTTGAGAAAGACAAGCTTAACATAAACGTCATGTGTAGACATACGCTTGAAGTTTGAGATTCATCAAGTGTTGATGAATATGTGAAGATAGCTTTAAGAGAGCAGGATAGAGCTTGAAGGATGGAGTATA
Organism: Stipa capillata; assembly: GCA_019208055.1. Taxonomy (NCBI): domain Eukaryota; kingdom Viridiplantae; phylum Streptophyta; class Magnoliopsida; order Poales; family Poaceae; genus Stipa; species Stipa capillata. Next base: position 157,593 of record JAGXJF010002856.1, on the reverse strand, counting down.
ACCAGTCAAGTGTTTTGGTGAGTAATGTTAATCATGCTTGTGAACTAATCATGTTCCACGTGTTTGGAAAGTGTGAGGGTTAGGTTCACTTCACGATGCTACATCAAGACGATAATATCAGCAGACCTCAAGTGAAGATCACATTAAGTGTTAATGGTTATCAAGGTGCATTGAGTATCGTCATAAGCTTTGGAGGGTGCTTCATACGAGGGTCAAAGGGTTGAAGTGGTCATCATGCGACTATACCCTTAATCAAAGCTTCAATATTGATAAGCAAAGGTGTGCAAGTTCAAGTTAACATTATGTGAAGATATATACTTGAAGTTTGTGGTCTGACGAGGGAAGCCTAACCGGGTAGGCCCAATGACCCGAGTCGGCCCAGCAAGTCTGGTAAGGCCCACTCGGATGCAGGCCCAACAACCTTGCGAAGGCCCATTCGGACGAAGGCCCAAGAAAGGCCTGCCGTAGTACAACGTCCGGGTGCCATTAAGACAGGCGTTACAACTCATCAAGGCATACGTTTCAATCGGCATGAAGACTGGCGTTACTCGGATCGGTTACCAGATGTAAATATTAGTTAATTAGGACAGTAACCGTAGCTCAGCCGAGTGACCGAGTCGGCTAATGCGCAGGCCTATATAAGGCCGAGCCCTCCATGCAGAAGGGGGCTAGACCTTATACTGTCTGATCTCCAGGCTAACTAGCGTCATCTTCAACCTCTTGTACTCCCTTTTTTTACGCAAGAACATCAAATATATTCAGCAGGAGTAGGGTATTATCTCCATCTTTGGAGAGCCTGAACCTGGGTAAAGTTCTTGTGTGCACCGCCTAGATTTTCCATACACGCCTTCCCGACAATCCTATTACAAATGGATATTGCCGCGAATTCCCCGCGACAGTTGGCGCGCCAGGTAGGGGAGGCGTGCATTGGAGCCATGATCCAGGCGGGATCTTCTTCTGCAGCCAGCGGCAGGCTCGTCGCCGGCAATGCGCCGTTCATGGCACATCCTGAAGGCTCGAAATTCATCTTCGGTAGCCTTCGCTTCGTGGCCGACGCCTTCGGCCAATTGCGTCTTCAAGATTCACAGCCCTGTCCCGCGGAGGAAGGGGAGACTGAGCCCCGGCTCGGATTTCCTCCTGCTCCGGGCAAGGGGGATGAACGCTCCCAGTTCGTCGCCATGGTGGGCGCTGACTCTCTCCTCCCCCTTCTGGATGCCGAATCCGATGGGGATGAGAGTTCGCACAGCAACACTGCCTCGGCTGAGGTGTATGTGGTTGGAGACGGCGCCGCAGATGGTGCGGGTACGTCTAATGCAGCAGCCCGGGCAGCACTCGAGCACCTGCATACACCTATTGATGGACAGACAGAGGCCGAGAGGGCCTTGGAGGCCTCTCGGCAAGCCCTTCTCGCTGAACGAGAGCGCCTCGATCAAGAGCGTGCAACCCTCGAACAGCGAGAACGGCAACCGAATGATCCTCACGGTTCGCGCAGTCGCACGAACCGGCGAACTTCTTCGGCCGCCCGGAGAAGCCGGGCAACTCGGGCCCCACTCTTCGGGTGACAACAGGATGGAGTCGCTGTCTACCAAACACCGGCTCAGAACCTTTTTGCGGCTGCTGCGTTGGCCGACTCATTGCCGCCCCCGGCAGATGGCCCCGCAGCAGAGATCCACCGTCGAGTCGTCACCTTGATGAAGACGGCGGTGGAACAGCAGCAAAATGAGGCCGGGTCGGTCAGCAACCGACTGGCCTCCCAAGCGACTCGGAGTCGGCCGTCGGCGGGCCCGAGTCACCCTGTGACCGTTGGCTCGTCGCAACCGAGTCGGTCTACCAATCGGCCTGACGCTCGTCAGGAGATTAATCGGCTCCAGGCTGAGCGGCGACAAACCGGCTCCCAACGAGCAAACGACGCCCGCGATGCTCGAGATGACATCAAGGGACGGCGGGCAGCTCGGCAACGGGCTGAGCGACGGGCTGGCGAAGTCAACCAGCCGGGTGGCTCTGCCTCCACCGGACCGCTTTGCTTCAGCAGGCGGATTCGGGGCGAGCCGTTCCCGGATTGGTTCCGAATTGCCAGCGGCATCGACAAGTATGACGGCACAGCCAAGCCGAAAACTTGGCTTGCCGACTACTTGGTCGCTTGCAACATAGGAGGAGGCAACGAGCGTGTCGCCCTCCGAAGCCTACCCCTGATGCTGGAAGGGTCGGCTCGGGCATGGCTTAACAGTCTGCCCGAAGATAGCATCTACGATTGGAGGGACCTCCAAGAGGCCTTCATCAAAAACTTTGAGGGCACGTACAAGCGCCCTGGGAACGCCCAAGACCTGTGGCTCTGCGTCCAGGAGAAGGGCGAGTCGGTCCGCGATTACATCCAACGTTGGACCCGGCTACGCAACTCGATCGAGGATGTCACCGAGATGCAGGCCATCCAGGCCTTTTCCCAGGGAGTTAAATACGAACTCCTCAAGCACAAGTTGGCCCGGTCTAACATACAGACCATGGGCCGACTCATGAAAGTCGCCAGCAAATACGCGACGGGTGAAGAGGCGATGCGGTACGAAGACAAAGGCAAAGCAAAAGCCGAGTCTTCGAGCCGGAAAGCCCCAGCCGACTCAGGTCGAAAGCGGGAAGACAACCGCCCCCCGAAGCGGAAGGCAGGCGGTGGAGACGGAGTCAGCGGAGCCGACCTGGTTGCGGCCGCTGAGCGTGGCCCCCAGCGCGGCGACGCTGGCCAGAAGAAGGAGCGCCCCTGGCAACAGCGCAAGGCGCCAAAACTTACCTTCGAGGAAATCCTCGACCGACCCTGCTCCTTCCACAGCACCACCAACTATCAGGCGGGACATTCGACCCAGGATTGCAGCTTCTTGCAGTGAATCCGGGAAGAAAAGCAACCCGAGCCGGATAACGGCGGAGAAGGAGGCTCCGCTGCAGGCGGCGACGCTGCACAGTATCCTCCTCAAAGGGGGGTACTCATGATCTTCCAGGGATTCGACTCCAAAAGGGGTCGGAAGCTGCGTTGTCGCGAAGTTAACGCGACAGCACCGGCTGTCCCTCAATGGCTCGACTGGTCCGAAGTTCCAGTCGGGTTCAGCCGACTCGATCACCCGGATCGAGTTCCCCACCCGGGCAAACATCCCTTGGTGGTAGATCCGCAAGTCGGCGGATTCAAACTTCGCAAGGTCCTGATGGACGGTGGCTCTAGCATCAACATCATCTTCATGGACACCCTGAAGAAGATGCAGGTTCCGGAGACCCAACTTCGTCCCAGTAACACTTCCTTTCATGGGATTGTGCCTGGGAAGTGTGCGAAGCCTCTAGGTCAAATCTCCCTGGAATTTGTGTTTGGCGAGCCAAACAACTTCCGGGTTGAGATACTGACCTTCGAGGTAGTCGACTTTAAAAGCGCATATCATGCGATCTTCGGCCGGCCGGCTTATGCCAAATTCATGGCAAGGCCGTGTTACACCTACCTGAAGCTGAAGATGCCGGGTCCAAAAGGCGTCATCACCATCGCTGACGATTTTGAGCGCTCTAATGAGTGCGATCTCGCCAGCGCAGACATCGCCGAGTCTCTGATCGCGGCACAGGAGCTGGAGAGCATTCAAGCTTCTGCCGACTCAGACCACCTTCCACCAAGCAAGAAGGCGGCAACCGAGTCCACCTTCCAGTCGGCCAAGGACACAAAGCGTGTCCAGGTCCATCCCGAAGACCCGTCCAAGACGGTTCAAATCGGGACCGACCTCGAGGCCAAATAGGAAGGCGCGCTCGTCGACTTCCTTCGTGAGAACTGAAACATCTTCGCATGGAAGCCCTCTGACATGCCGGGTGTTCCAAGGAAGTTCGCCGAGCACTCCCTCAACGTCGCCAAGGACGCAAGACCGGTGAAGCAGTCTCTCTGCCGCTTCGCTGAAGACCAGCGCAAGGCAATCGGAGAAGAAATTGCCCGACTCCTCGCAGCCGGGTTCATCAAGGAAGTTTTTCACCCGGACTGGTTGGCAAACCCGGTCCTGGTTCTTAAGAAAAATAAAACTTGGCGCATGTGTGTGGACTACACGTCCTTAAATAAAGCATGCCCCAAGGACCCGTTCGCCTTACCCCGAGTGGATCAGGTTGTTGACTCCACAGCCGGGTGCGAGCGTTTATGTTTTCTGGATGCCTATTCAAGCTACCACCAGATCAAAATGAAAGAGTCGGATCAAATAAAAACTTCTTTCATCACCCCATTTGGGGCTTTTTGTTACATCACAATGCCTTTTGGTTTGAAAAATGCTGGCGCGACATATCAACGTTGTATGCAAAAGTGTTTGCACGACCAGATAGGCAGAAATGTCCAGGCTTACGTCGACGACATTGTGATAAAGACAAAGAAGACTGCGGACCTCCTGGCTGACTTGGCTGAAACTTTCGCCAATCTCAGGAGGTACGACATGAGGCTTAACCCGGAGAAGTGCGTCTTTGGAGTTCCGGCTGGAAAGCTACTCGGCTTCATCGTTTCCGAGCGAGGAATCGAGGCGAACCCGGACAAGCTTGATGCCATCATCAAGATGGGCAAGCCGAAGGACCTGAAGGCCATCCAGCGCTTAACCGGGTGCTTAGCCGCCTTAAGTCGGTTCATAGCCCGACTCGGTGAGAAGGCTTTGCCTTTTTACCGACAGCTCAAGAAGTTCGACTCCTTCGAGTGGACGAGTGAAGCTCAGCAAGCCTTCGAAGATCTCAAGCGTCTTCTGTCGACACCTCCGGTTCTCGCTGCACCCATGGAGGGAGAACCCATGTTGCTTTACATCGCGGCCACCAATCAAGTGGTCAGCGTTGTCTTAGTGGTGGAACGCGCAGAAGAAGGCCGAGTTCAGAAGGTACAGCGACCCGTCTACTATATCAGCGAAGTACTTTCCGAGTCAAAGCAGCGCTACCCGCACTACCAGAAGCTAGTGTATGGCGTGTTTCTGGCGACTCGGAAGCTGGTGCACTACTTTCAAGCCCACTCGGTCACCGTGGTCAGTCACGCCCCTTTGTCTGATATCATCAACAATCGGGATGCCACGGGCTGAGTCGCTAAGTGGGCGATAGAGCTCATGCCGCACGACATCAGCTACGAGCCCCGCAAGGCCATCAAGTCGCAAGCTTTGGCAGACTTCATCGTCGAGTGGACTGAGAGCCAGTCCCTTCCGACTCAGGTGCATCTGGAGCACTGGGTTATGTACTTCGACGGTTCGAAGATGCTCGCGGGCACGGGGGCTGGAGTCGTGCTAATTTTCCCCAAAGGCGACAAGTTGAATTACGTGTTGCAGATTCACTTCGCCGCCTCCAATAACGTCGCAGAATACGAGGCGTTACTGCATGGCTTACGCATTGCAGTTTCACTCGGCATTCGTCGACTCCTTTGTCGCGGTGACTCGGATCTGGTGGTGCAACAAGTAATGAAGACTTGGGACGCCAAAGATCAAACTATGGCAGCATACTGCGCTGCTGTACGCCGGCTGGAAGGACACTTCGACGGCCTCGAGCTTCACCATGTTCGCCGAGCAGATAACGAAGCCGCCGATTCCCTTGCAAGGATCGGCTCTGCTCGTGAGAAAGTGCCGCCAGGAGTTTTCCTTCAGCAACTTTTTCAACCATCCGTCAAGATGGAGTCGGCTACCGAGTCGTCTGAAGCCGGGTCGTCATACCCAGAACCGGCTCAATCAACTCAGGAAGAAGCTTTGGCGGTCATTCCTCTCTGGACCCAGCCATTCCTCGCGTACCTCTTGCGCAAAGAGCTACCTGAGGATCCGACGAAGGCACGCCGCATCGTGTGCCGGGCTCGAGCATACACCATCAACGGTGAACTTTACAAGCGCAGTACCACTGGAATTTTCCAGCGCTGCATTTCGCAGGAAGAAGGACGAACCTTGCTCGAGGAAATCCACTCGGGACTTTGCGGCCACCATGCTTCGACTAGATCTTTGGTCGCAAAAGCTTTCCGACACGGTTTTTTCTGGCTTAGCGCCCATGCTGATGCCGAGGAACTCGTCCAAACTTGTGAAGGATGCCAGCGGTATGCCCGTCAAATACACATGCCGGCTACCGCGCTCAAGACCATTCCGATCACATGGCCTTTTGCTGTGTGGGGACTTGACATGGTGGGTCCGCTCAAAACGGCTCGGGGAGGTTTCACTCATCTCCTCGTGGCCGTGGACAAGTTCACGAAGTGGATTGAAGTGAAGCCGATCATGAAGCTCGATGGACCGACTGCTGTCAACTTCATGAAAGGAATCATCTTCCGATTCGAAATTCCGCACAACATCATCACCGACAATGGCAAGAACTTCACTGCTGAAGTCTTTCACCGCTTCTGTCGGGATCATGGAATCCGGATTGATTATGCCTCCATGGCCCATCCTCAGTCCAATGGCCAAGTTGAGCGATCCAATGCTCTAATTCTCCAAGGCATCAAGCCCCGGTTGCTAGTCCCATTGCAGCGGGCAGCCGGCTCCTGGATTGACGAGCTTCCGTCTGTCCTTTGGAGTTTAAGGACGACTCCGAACCGGTCGACTGGCTGCACGCCGTTCTTCATGGTGTATGGAGCTGAAGCCGTCTTACCGAGTGACATCCTCCATGACTCCCCGCGAGTCGCAGCATATGTGGAGAAGGATGCCGAGTCGGCGCGACAAGACGACCTCGATCTCCTAGAAGAAGCACGGGAACTTGCTCTCTCGCGTTCGGCCATTTACCAACAGAACTTGCGCCGATACCACAGTCGGCAAGTTCGGGGCCGAGTTTTCAACAAAGGAGATCTGGTCCTTCGGCTGATTCAAGACAAAGCCGGCATGCACAAATTGTCTCCGCCGTGGGAAGGACCGTTCATCATCAACCAGGTACTTCACAACGGCGCATACCGGCTGGAAGACCCGGTAACCGGTGCAATCACAGAACGGACGTGGAACATTGCACAGCTGCGTCCCTTTTACACTTAAACTTTGTATTTCAAACGATTCATTGTTTCATTATGAATAAATTCTTGTTTCCTTCGAGCGGCACTCGGGAAGCATTTTTTGTTCATCCAAATTTCATTTCCGGTTATGTTCCCTTTGGGCAATTCCCGGGGGCTACATCTAATAAAACCGAGTGGCTTCACTCGGGCAACACCCGGAAGACACCCACTGGGTGATTCCTCACTCGGTACAAGTTATTTCGAATCTCCTAACTTTGTTTCTACACGAGCGTCTAAGTAAACGTGTACGGTACCTAAGGCCCACTCTTCGTCCCCACTACAGTCGCAACCCGGCTGTCCGGTGGCAAGAGCAAAAGCTAAAGGTCGGCCTGCACGCGAAAGGATTTGACTCGGCGTAAAGAAACAAATGTGGACGAGTCAAGTAACTTGTGCAAATCATTAAAATAAACTAAAAGACATTTTTCATTCATAACGAAAGTCTTTACAATTTCTTACTCGGCATACCGAGTGATATTACATTATATTTTTTATTCCTCCAGAGTTGCTTCTATGCGCTCCTCCAGGTCGGTGAAGCCGGCGATCCGGCTTGCGGCAGCGCGGACTCAGGGAAGGAGCTCCAGGGGGTCGACTGGATTCCCTTCTGCGTCGAGCGGGGCTCCGGCAGAGATATTGTCGACGTCTGCGTCCGGATGATGCGCCAACACCATCGCTAGCGCCATGCCGGCTCCCGAGCGGGCGGCCGACTCCTTCCACTCCTCGACTTCCGCCGGGCCTGTTGAGAGCTTGTCGGCGAGGGCGAAGACGCTAGAACTCGGCTCTTCTCCGGGCCAGAGCTTGGCACAGAGGCCTTGGGCAGCCGACTTATAGTTCTGCACCAAGCTCTTGACTTGGAGGAGTCGGTCCTCCATCGTCACGACACACTCGGACATCAGCTCGGGTGTCCAAAGTGCGTCGAGTGCCGATCTTGCTGGTTCGGAGAGTGCGCGGAGTCGGAGCGCCACCTGCTTTGCTCGCTCCTCCAACTCTGGGCAAGCATCTGAGTACAAATTATTGCTAAGGAAATGAACGAGGAGACGGCCAAAAAGAAAGAAGCAAAAGAACTCGGGGGCTTACCGAGTAAAGTCTCATTGGCTTTTTTAAGTTCGCCAATGAGGTCCCTCTCACGCTTTTCCCAGTCGGCCACGGCTGCCTCGTGTCGCTTCTGCGACTCGTCCATCAGCCGGGAAAAGTTGTTGACCTGCCCCTGCAACTCGGAGTTCAAAGATTGCGCTTTTTCATATTGCGCCGATATCTTTTCGAACTCCGTTTTCAACAAGGCGGCAGACTTCTTCAACTTGCGAGCTTCCCCCAACTCGGTATCCAGCTCGGCCGCCTTGGCATCGAGCATCTCTATGACCTTGACCCGCGGGATTGCACCTTTCAGCTCTTCCCGAAGTCGGGCATTTTCGGCTTCGACGTCTGCCGACTCAAGAAGGTCAGAAAAGGGCAGAAAATTTAAAGTCAAAGGAGTTGAAGACTCGGACACTTACTCCCGAGGGCGGCGAGCTTCTCTTCGAGCTGCCGACTCTTCGCCTTCTCCTCCTCCAATGCCTTCTCCAAGGAGGCATTCCTTTCCATAAGGACTGGGTTGTTTCCGCCCAGTCGGATTGCAGCCTGGTGATAAGTGTTAGTACCCGAATTCATAAGTCTCTCACCGACTTAGTCAGTCGGTCGGAGACTCGGGGGCTACACCCACTGGGTGCACTGAATGTGCCCCCAGTGTTGGGAAATAAACAAAGTTTGAAGGCAACTTACCCCGACGGAAGTCTCCAAAACCTCGGCCGAGTCCGCCAAGGACTTAGCCGCGTCGGCAAAATCTCTGAGTTTGGAGCTGAGGGCGGCGACGCGGTTCGTGGCTTCTTCCGCACTGGCCAGGTCCCCCGTGCTGCAACTCGGCAGCAGCAGCGCCGGGACGAGGTCTCTTGAAGAAGCCGGTGCCAGCTCTTGAGTCGAGGGAGTCGGAGCCGGGGGCTGGCGTGGCTCGGTCACTGAAGGTGATCCGGTGACGAGTTGTCCTCCGGCTTCACCCGCCGGCTCGGAGGAGACGGTCCTGGCTACTACAGCCGGCTCCGTTGTCTCCTCACTGGTGGGAGTTGGCCGGCGTTGAGGATCCTCAGTCGGAGCTTCGGTGGACCCAGCGCGCACGACCGGCTCCGGGGCCTCGTTCCCAGCTGCGGTAGGCTGGGGCGTAGGGGAACTCGGCTGCAGCGCTGCAGCCGGAGGTGTGGCGATTCTGGCAGCCGTGGCCGACTCCGTTTCCATGGTAGAAACGGTCGGCACCGGCGCGCTGGAGTCGGTCGCAGCCGAAGGTGTAGGAGATCTGGCACCCGTAGCCGACTCCGTCTCCACGGCAGGAACGGTTGGCGCCGGCGCGTTGGACTCGACCGCGGCCAGAGTCGGAGAGGCTGACCCTGGCCGCGGGTTTGGAGTCGGAACCACCGAAGCGCCGGGTGAAGAACCTCCCTTGTCGGAGAGCTTCTTCTGGACCCTGCAAAGCAAAAGCAAAACCGACTTCAGTACCTTCTAAACCTACTGCGACTAGGGCATGAGGCAGGACTCGTACCTGGTCGTAGTGGAACCGCTGGGAGGAGCGACCCGGGCAGGAGCCGGAGCCGCCACGGCTGGCAGCTGTGGCTCGTGCAGGAGCCGGAGCCTGCGTAGTAGGCCCGGCAGCGGCTACTCGGATCCGCTTGGCAGTCGGCTCCGTTCGAGTCGGCTCCGTCCCAGCTTCCGGGGCCTGAGATCCGGATGCGCCGTCGTCGCGGCCCGTTTGGCAAGTTCGTACGGCCCTCCCGACTCGGAATCCGAGTCGATTTGGATGCCGGTCTCGGGGGCTTCCTCGTCGACTTCGGCGTTCTCCAGCACTGCCGGAGCCGAGTCTTGCTCAGGGAGAGGCGGCATGGAATTGAAGTTAAGATAGTTCTGCAGCGTCGAAAACCTGGCGTTAGAAGCAAGCAAGTTATAAATTCCAAGAGCATGACTCGGAGTATAAGTTACTTACATCCGGTGCCGGGTTGACACGCGAATACGGAAGAACCTTAGGTGCCCGAGTGAGCCCAGTCCTTTCTTTCGTCAAGGTCTTGAAGACCTCCAGGAAGTCGTCGTCCGAAAGATCTTCGGATGAGATCCTCGTCAAGTCATGGTTGCCCGCGTACTCCCACATTGGGTGCGCCCGAGCTTGAAGGGGCTGGATGCACCGAATCAGCCAGGTGGCGATGATGTCAGGGCCTGTGAGTCCTTTCTCCTGGAGTCTTGCGATCCTCTTCAGGAGTCGGTCGACTTCAGGCATCTCTGCGTCCGATGGCTTGGCACTCTAGCGCTTCAGCCAGACGGGAGGGCCTTCGACGTATGGGGGCAGTCCTTCATGGCCAGTCGGCGTACGTTCATCCGGGCAATAGAACCACCCGTCTTGCCATTTCCGAATGGTGTCCGGAAATTACATCTTGAAGTACCCGGAGCCGGCTTTGACCTGAATGCTGACTCCCCCGCAAACGGCCAGTCGGTCGCCGGCCTTGATGGGCTGTGCCTTGACGGTGAAGATCTTCTTCCAGAGTCCCCAATGCGGCCGAGTCCCCAAGTAGCATTCGCATAGCGTGATGAAGCACGCGATGTGCAGAATGCCGTTGGGGCTCAGGTGATGAAGTTGCAGACCGTAGAAGAACAGCAATCCGCGCAGGAAGTCGTGCGGCGGCAGCTTGAGTCCTCGCTCCATGAATGGAGCGAGCATCACCCGCTCGTGCTCGTGCAGAGCGGGCTTATCCTCCTTGTACGGCGCCCGCCAATTGCTGATGGTCCGCGGCGGCGGCATGCCGTTGCGGGCATACCCGATGAGAAGGTCGTCGATGATGACCGAAGGGATCCAATCCCCTTGTTGGCGGCGCGAGACATGGTCGCCGGCTGATGGGTGACGGCGGCGAGCGAGTTTCTCTCTCGAGTGCGCGGTGGCGGAGCTTCGGAGGCTAGAATTTTGGGCGCGAGGAAGACGAAGGCAAGGTGAAAACCGCGGTTACTTCGCGCCCCTTTTATAGCCGAGGAAGTCCAACCGCTGGCAGTCGTGCATCCGACGTGGCCGGAAACCGCCTCGGTAACCGCCGTCCCGCGCGCGAAACCCCGCGGGATTCGGGCGCCTTTTTCGCCGCGACACGACATCCCAGGCGACGTGACTGGCTGACATTACGTCAGCCTCCGTCCCGCGCGCGCTTCCCGCGTAATTCGAGCGCAGTCATGATGAAACTGTCGCCTCGGATAGCGCGCGAAATCAGAGCAGCGGCGGATGTCTCGGGCACGCTTCGTGTGTAGCTCGAGATGAAATCATTGCGTTGCGGGCGCTCTGTTCAACCGGCTGCGCGCATTAAATGCTGATGCGACGTCTCAGACCAGACGATGGTGACACCAGTCGGCTTCAACCGAGTCCGACTCAATCAGAGTCGAATGCGCTCGGGTGACGACTCAACAGTCGGCCTGGCCCCCTGGGACACGTCACAGATCATTCCGACTTCATCAAATAATTGCAAGGCGCACAAGCCGCCAAACTCGGAAGCAGATTAACTCTGCAAAAAGGGCGCTGATGACCAACTCAACAGGGTTTCCGGGTCACTCGGCAACACCCAAGCTAAGGACGAATCCGGCATCCACAGCGGAATAACAGAATCCTTGAATCGGAGCCGAACGCCACAGCGGCGCAAAATGGCTCACTAATTCGGGGATCAGTGTCGGAGTTCGAGGACTCGGTTCCGAAGTTGAAAATCGAAGACGTCCCCCCTGCGGGCACAAGATGGTAACCGTTCATTCGGATAGGCCAGACGCTATTTCGGATTCACTCGGAATTCATGATACGCCTCCCGGAAGGCCACAAGCCGATTTCCTCAGTCGGAAAATGCGGGTATCACCGAGTTCTTAATACTTAGCACATATTTAACCTACTTTTCAGGTATTACAGGAGTCCATTAAGGTCTCCCCACTCGCAACTCAGGCACAGGCAACTAGCTCGCCCACTCGGCATCCGTGTCGAGACCTCGAAGCACTCGGGGGCTACTGACGAGGGAAGCCCAACCGGGTAGGCCCAATGACCCGAGTCAGCCCAGCAAGTCTGGTAAGGCCCACTCGGATGCAGGCCCAACAACCTTGCGAAGGCCCATTCGGACGAAGGCCCAAGAAAGGCCTGCCGTAGTACAACGTCCGGGTGCCATTAAGACAGGCGTTACAACTCATCAAGGCATACGTTTCAATCGGCATGAAGACTGGCGTTACTCGGATCGGTTACCAGATGTAAATATTAGTTAATTAGGACAGTAACCGTAGCTCAGCCGAGTGACCGAGTCAGCTAATGCGCAGGCCTATATAAGGCCGAGCCCTCCATGCAGAAGGGGGCTAGACCTTATACTGTCTGATCTCCAGGCTAACTAGCGTCATCTTCAACCTCTTGTACTCCCTTTTTTTACGCAAGAACATCAAATATATTCAGCAGGAGTAGGGTATTATCTCCATCTTTGGAGAGCCTGAACCTGGGTAAAGTTCTTGTGTGCACCGCCTAGATTTTCCATACACGCCTTCCCGACAATCCTATTACAAATGGATATTGCCGCGAATTCCCCGCGACATGGTCCATCAAGCTATGATGGATATGCTAGTGAGGAAATCATCAAGAGAAGACTTCTCATATTGATTCATGGGTGAGCATACTAGAATACTTCAACAAGCAAATAAGATTGAAGAAAGATTCAAACTTGGATCGATGATGATCGTCTTCTCAGAACTTTCGAGATTGATCTCAAAACCTCCGAGATTGGATTATGGAATCTTCGAGTTTTAATCCCAAAACCTCCGAGTTTGAAGTCAGAATCTTAGAGTTATCTTTCTGTCCATGCTGATATAGACATTGGTTTGAATCTCAGAACCTCTGAATTTGGTTTCGGAACCTCCAAATTTTGCACTTGTAATAACTAGCTTTTGAGGGGTGCACTATAATTAGCCACCTTAGCCGGCTTGAGGAGTGAGTTGCTACACCTAAGGATGATTTGTTGAATCCTTCTAGTTGCTCTCTTCTACTTAATACCCTTTAGGGAATGAGTTGCTCTTGGTGAAGTGTGAGAGGAGTTTGTGCATTTTATTGTACTTGGCCATTGTATAAGTTGCATCGGTTTGAGCTCTTCACATCGATTGTGTTCGAGTGGAAATCTGAGGAATTGTTACTTTTTGAGGCCACAGTCTCTTGGACAGTTTGATAGAGTTGAGACCAGATGACTTGTGAGCGGTTGTGGAGCTCACCATCTCTGGGATGGAAGACGGAGCTATCCATTGTGAACGGTCCTTGCCTTTAGCAAGGACCTTGAGGGAAGAGCTTGTCAGAATCGACTGGTTCATCGGGACAAGCTTCCTCAAGAAGATGTAGGATATCAATGGATATCCAAACTTTGAGAACAAACATCATTTGTGTCTCTTGTCTCCTTTACTTTCTTGCAATCTAGTTCTTGCTATTCATACTTGTGCTACTATATTGTGTAGAAATTACTTTGCTTGCTTATCATTCTAGGATTGTATATCTTGACTTAGACTTGTCGGTGCACTTAGTTGAATCTAGTTGTTTTAGATTTTCAACTTGTGCAAAATCAATTAGTGGATTTCTACATTAGATTTGACTTAGATTGTAATAATTTTTAAAACATCTATTCACCCCCTCTATATGACATCCAATGTCCTTTAGAAAGAAAGAGAGAAGCTACACGCTGACGCTCGCGCCAATCTCTCGTCGTCCTCAGTCTACTGCCCCCAGGCCTATTGTGCTCGCCTTGGCCGTGCTGCCGCCACCCCAAGTATTTGTGGCCTACTTTGATCCCATGTCTAGGGCCTGGAGAAGCCTAGACGGGAGAAGAGCATTGAAATATATTGCCAGCTTTTGGGTGAACTAATTGGTGCATGCAATTCAATATGGCAGATGCCCTAGCTTGGCATTGTGGTATTTCGCCTTCCTTCTTACTCTGGTTGGATAATAGCTACCCGAACAACGGCAACATCAGCTTAAGCGAGGAAGGAAAAGATTCTAGATCTTATCTATCTTTACAAACCTAGACAGGTTCATAGACTTACTACGATGGCATACAAACTAACGATAACAGAGTAGGTGGATGCAACAAGTATATCAACTGTCCACAACCTTGGAGCGGCGGTGACACTCACACGGGGGAATTCTCACAAGGAGAATTAATACGAATGTATGGCCGACGAGCCCGCTAGAGACAAGATGGGGGACGAGCCAAATTGGGGGAAGGAAGAGGAAAGGAAAGACCGGTGGGATCATGGGCAGGGTAAAAAAAAGATAGCAAAGGCTAAAGAGGGGGAAGAAGAGGAAAGGATACACTAGAGGGACCTTAGGCAGCCAAATTCCACAATTAAGTATATCGAATGTGTCGGAGTGAGACAACCATGGGGAAATAGGCAATGGGAATGCAGGGTGGAGGAGGCAAAGGGGGGCTGGCACGCTCATATAGGTAGAGGGAGGCTGAGCCAATCGATTTTGGTCAGCGGTGACACCAAGGAAAGTGACGACGGTGGTGGCCCCTCCAAAACCCTAGCGTGGACGGGGTGTGTAGGCGGGGAGTTACCCCTGCCACCGTTATTGAAGTCATCGAGAAGCAATGCTGCTCAGCTGCCACGAGGAGTAGATGGGGAGTCACCGACGTCAATTTGGAGGGATAGAGGAGGCACCGTCGGTTATTTTTCATGTCATGCACAAGAGTTGTGGGATTAGTTTCAAGCATGATAAAGTTGAGTGATGGCAATTTGCCATAAATTTCTGGAGACATAGAAGGAAAATAATGAAAACTACACTCCATCAGATGAAGGCCAAAATTAACAGCTGCGAGGGTCCAAACGAAGCCTTCATCTGAACTACCGACGGGAAGAGTTTTCACACAAATTTCTATGTGAGTGTTCCTATGGTCAACTGCTATAGCCTATAATTGAGGAAGAGACTAGGAATCGCTAACCTAATGTTGATATAAGATCGACTACCGTGGAAACGTAATGATCCAAGTATCGCAACATTGTTTTTCTACATATGCAACATAAAATTTGTACTATAGAGACACTATTTTCTGAGATGTTTCCATGTACCAAATTCTGTATGATGGAAATATGTTTCTAGTGTGATGAAAATATTTTTTCGTACGATGGAAACTCATCCTACGGTAACTAAGATCGGATTACAAATGTGCAACATTTTCATATAGTTAATCACATCCATGCCTCTCCATGGTAAAGATAATATCAAACTCGATGAAATTACACTAGAAATGCCATCCATTTAAATCCTCCTCCTGTACGGCTCAACTCCTCACCTAGAGCGAACCCAGTCGCCACCTAACCTCCGTCTCCCCAGACCGAAGCCCTAGCACCGCCCGAAGCTGTTGTTGGTCTCCTTACTCCGAGCGGCGCCGCGGCCTCTCCGACCTCGCACCTCTCATCTTCGTCTTCCTCTTCCATGTCATCCCCTTGCTGACCTCACAAGGCCACCGCCTACAGGGCAAGAGTAACAAGGACCATGGTGTGTGCTGCTTACAGCAGCAGATGCCCTCTCAAGCTCGCCACGGGCCACGGCACGTATGGGCTAGCCAATAATCATCTGTGACGTGGCTGAAAGCCCTCGGTATGGGTTGTGGAATAGTACTTTATCTCCTAAAGGTAGTGTGACAACGTTGCCACCGTTCTCACTTGATTGTTCAGGATTTGGAAAGATGGCGCTCAAGCTCGAAGCTTTGTCAACAGACAGTAGCATCATTGTTGGTAAATGATGCTGGCCTAGCAAGAGGATTAGATCGATTACAGGAAGATTTCTCTTAGAAGAATTCCGAGGTTTATTGATACTAAGGAAACGAGGTGTCGTGGAAACAGTCACGATGTTGAAATCGTTCTTGGAAATTCTAGAGAGTGCCGGCGATTTTTTTGGGTGTCAAACCTAAGATGACAATGTTCTTGAAATTGATTGTGGAGACAAAAACTATGTAACTAATATTAAAAGAAGAAATAAAAACAATAGAAAGTAAATGATGGTTGCTACTATGATGGGGAATAGGCCTAGGAGTGAGTTTCACCTGTAGATTAGAGTACTAGTACATGGATCATAAGTATTAATATTATTGCACTGGTAGATATGAGATAAATGATCAAGTGGGCGATATGTTCATAATTCACCTATGTCAACATTCGCTTTTTCATAGGATCTATTGTCAGACCTCAGTCCCGAGGCAAAGCTTGACATTGCCATAATTATTAAGGTGTAAACCAGACCAACACGTAAAGCATTGTGACTATGTTGGGTCTCCCTAGAGTCTCCTCATGCCTCCTTATCTTCGCGTTGCTATCACTTTCGCTTTAAAGTTCACCATGAGTCCTCCCTAATGTTACCTTGGGCGCCTGTATCAAGATGATTATACAAGACAAATATCGAGGTATCGAGATACAAAACATACATGATTCAATACAAATAATCTTCAATCTACAAGGTTAATCTCATCTCGAAGCCTATAGTGGACTACTCATGATCCATAGAAATTACCAAGATCAAACCATTGAAAAACATTGCAACAAGGAGATAAAAGGAAAAAAAAACTTGATTGAGATACTTAAATCGTCTTACAACCTTACTTCTTAGCAAAAATAATGGAGAGAGTACGTGATCTAGACGGGCATGGTGGCTAGGATTTGAGGAGTGGAGCATTGGTGGTTGCGTATATCCTTCCCCGGTCATCGTCTCCCCATCCGTGTGTGTTGTCCCTTATGCCGTCTCCTTATCTCTTTATATAGATCACATGTGCTGACTAGAGTTTCGCGGAACAATTGTCGTGATTCTCCTTCGAGTCCCTTAATAAAATATGCTTGATTTGACGCGGCAGCGTTGTAGGAGCTCGGTAAGAACATGTGATACGGGCGGCCATGGTCGTACCACTGGTCGGCTAACCTTCCAGAAACTCCGTTATGGTTCTCGTTTCTTCGTGGGCGCTCCTCTTGACGAGTAGTTTCCAAATATATCCATATTAGCCTCTTTTCTAGCGATCCTACTCACGTTAAGTCCGAAAACATAAATTTGCTCATTGGTAGCAAAAATCAGTAATTGATCTAGTCAAATTCATTGAATAAGGATTAAACTTAAGGAAAAATAATGAGTATAAAATACTTATTAGTAAATTTACTAATACTCGCGCATATAAATTTCTCTCACAAGATAAAAAAAGTGATATATTTAGTTACCTCAATTTGTTACCTCATCAAAGCAAATAACAAGGATATAACTACAAACCTAGGCTATATATGTACATAAGTGTAGTATCAATTAAATATCTTATAAAGTACACGTGTATTAAGCTGAGTTATATCTTATTAAAGGATTATAGATTGTTTGAGTACCAACAGATATGTAACTAGTCATTAATCACATTTTTCCATGAGTTTATTGAATGCCATTTTGTACTATTATCAACATGTGCGTGTATAAAAAGATCTCATATATTTGTAATTTATAGAAAAGAAAAATATATTATGACTTCCTAAGTTCGTCTTTTTTTTCATTTGAACTCCTAAATTTACTTTATTATCTGAACTTTTTAGATTTACATTCATTTGTACTATAAGTCCCATTTGCTTTGGGACGATGAAATATGCTAAGCTAGAAAAAAAATTCATTTGTTGAAGAGAAAATAAAGAAATCTACATGTTATTGGAAGCATTTTAATTTATTCGCATCTTCTCTTTTTTCCTTACTTCTTCCATCTTATTCCCTTTGTCGCTCCATATGCTCCAATTTCATGACAACAATCATGGCTCCGGTGCCATAGCAAGAATCTGGGTCCAACGACGACAAACCTTGTTAAAGGCTATGTGGGAGAGGCTGGAAGGGCTCTAATAACAATATTTTGGAGTAGTTTGGATTCGAAACAACACACCAAAGATGAATGATGAGAAACGTTAATAGTGAAATGACACAATTATGGTGAAGACAAGTTCAGGCAATGAAATAGCCACAATAACGTGCGCATATATCGTCCTCGTACATGATAAAACTTTCATAGTCAATACTTGGCCTCAGGTGGTCTCGTGAGAGATAGCAATAGTGGCGTCGATGACAATAAGATACGCTAATTGGTGTCTATCTTGCTAACCTTTGTCAAATAGTTCATATGAAATAACAAGTCTAAAGTGGACTTAGGACTAGTGGTAGACTTTTTTTTCTTGAGATGAAACATGAGTGGTTTTTTCATTTTGACAAATCAGTTAATTCAACGGTTATGATTGCTGGTGAACTTGACTTTGAAAATTAGTTGCTCGCCTTATTACCAACTTTTCAATGTCATATGTTATCTTTTTTATGCTAGTCCCAAGTTCACGAAAGAGGTACACAACAAAGGTCATGAATTTTAACCCCATATTTATCCCCGTACATTATATCTATACCTATATTTATATTTATAGTAATAAAAAAGTTCAAAGCTTACTAAGAATGAAAATTACGGACCGTGAAAAAAACATCTAACTTAGTATAAAAAAAGGCATCATAATATTAGTTTGTTTTCTATCTGCCTTCTCTCCGTTCACCGTCAAAATCCATCGCGTCCACGGTGGACTTCTCTCCTGAGTCAGGGGTCCTGACCTACCCAAGCTCCAATCCGACCCAATGTGGCTCTAAAATCTCTCCTAAACCGCCATGCCCTAGAGCTGCCGCCGTGTCGTAGCTTAGGTCACCGCCGACGCCTCATCCCCCAATCCCTCCGCCTCTCACGCGCGTCGCCGCCATCGCCGTGCCGCCGACGCCTCACCCCCCAACCCCTACTCCTCTCACGCGCGTCGCCGCCATCGCCGTGCCCGTTCTACCTCTGCGCGACATCGCGTCCCTGCTGTCTCCACCCCGTCCGCGTTCTTGGACATTGATATTTGAGGTATGAGCTTTTCGTCATCCAGTGATTTTTTTAAGAGAGATTTGACAAAATGCCACGACTTAGGGGAGGAATTTGGGGCATTTTATTGAACGCGAGGTAAGTCGGGGCATTTCATCGGACGCAGAGTAAGTCGTGGCATTTTGTCAAATCTCTCTTACACCAACTAGGGGACCATACTCTTACACAAAGAAGCTCTTTTATTCAGTACTAAAACTTTGATACAACACTCCTTTATTGGCTACCATACCACTTCACCTAATGCCACTCACTTTTTTTTTGAAAGAAAACACCCGAAGGCATTTTCATATCTATTTCTGATTAAAGTTAAGGAAACAAACATAACAGTCCCTGAAAAAACAGAAAATTACAAAGCAGCCCCTAGGGCCGTCTTCTTCGCCGCTTTGCCGGACTCCGCTGGAGACGAAGCCGAGCTGCTGCTGCTGATCCGATCGGAGGAAGCGACGAAGCACCCATCCGGCATGGCTCCCCTTGCATAATCTTCAAAAGGACACACAGTCCGTTGCAGAACCGCAATAGTCGTCCACCCCAGGAGGCAGATCTTGGTCGGAGAAAGAGCATCGGCCGGGGCATCACCCCTAGAGAGACAGGGAGGGGAAGCAGCAGACGCCATAGTGGATAGCTTGCCGCGACGATCCAAAAGGAGAGCACGCCGTAGATCAAGCTTCAGACCGCCACCGACGCCAGCGCAAACAGCAACGAAGAGCACCAAAACACACACCAGCTCCCGAGGCGGAGCGGCGAAACGAAACCTCCACGAGCATCCCACCGGAGCCGAAACCAGCGCCGTTGGAGCGGGGATGAAGCCGGGAGGACAAAAGCCCGATCGAAGACGACGCCGCCGCCTCGCCGTCATCGACAAGGGACCTAACCCTAACCTACGAGGACCAAATCCCGCCCGCCAGCGAGGAGGCGCCGTCCGCCGCACCTCCGAACAGCCGAACGGCCATCGGAGCCGGGGCGGACCGGCGGGCACGCCAGCGGGAGGGCACCCCATAGATCGCCTCCGGAAACGCCTCCTTAGCACTGTAGCAAAGGGAAAGGGGAAAGGGGCTCACTAGGACTACATATGACTCATGGTGGCTTCCTACTTCTTGCTTCACTTACTTGGTTACATTAGAGGGGAGGGCACCCCTATTTATAGTTACACAAGCCCCTTAGATTGGTGTCAAGTGGCATACATTCAAACCCTACACTAGAAATATCTCTACTCTAGAATTCTCTTCTAAAATATCCACCTATTTAATATTCCCTAATTCTAGAGTCATCCCCTCAAAATATCTCAACAATGTTTATCTATGATATCTTCTAAAGACTTCTTATCAAATATCTCTATCTTGTAATACTCTAAGATATTCTAGAACCTTCTCCTTTTGCCATGAAGAATTATCTCTAATATCTTCTATGAAAAATATCTAGGTATTCATGAAAGCTCACGGACCTTTTAGAAACTTCTTGCTATAAGTATGCATTGGATTATATTGAACACTCCCCCTCAATGCATACTTGTCTGGTGAATCATCTCCTCGTTGATATCCTTGGATCTTCTGAGCTCTTCCATTCCCCCCTTGCTTCTTTTCTTCATCTCGCCACGGAGGTTGCTTACTTAGAACATGGTCCTCTTCATTTTTCTATGACGGCCGATGCTTGTTCTCATTCTTGCTACAACTTTGTAGCTCACTTTTCTTCTTTGCTCGTCTTCACACTTGCCCCTTTGCTTCTTCTTTATATGAGATAAAGTAACTTGAGCAAGTGTAGCACTAGTGTACCTGAGATCTGGTGGCCTTGATCTCCAAAAATTTTCCTCATCCTCCTAAATGAAGCTTGTTGGCCTCCGATGGACTTGGATGGTGCTCATGAAGTATAGAATGATCCATACCTTATATGTCTTTCTCCTTTTCTTTTGGAGTCTTCTTCACCTCAATTTACATCTGTAGATCTTCATTATGTTCATCCTGTACTGATTCCCAACATCTAAAGATGTATGCTCTATCTCCTCCAACGTGACATTCTCCTTATAATTGATGAGAGCCTCCCAATCCTCATCACTGTCATATCCAAATAGTATAAACTCACCAAAAGAATCTTGATTGCTCACCTCCGTGGAGACTACACCTTCTACATCCCATTCTCTTCTTTATCGATTTCCTCTAGAGTCATACTACTAGTTGATGGATGATCACTCGCCGTCAAATTTTCTACGAAGTAGACTTCATCATCCTCTATGCAGATTGTTGCCTTAGCATTCCACTCTTCTTCACTTATACATTCTTCCACGGGGACAACGACGCCACGTTCATGCCCCATTAGTCGGAGCAGAGGGCTTTGCCCGATCAACTTATGCACCAAGTTGAGAAAACCGTATCTGATTTATGGTACAAATAATTTTTTATCTGATCTGCTACCAAATCCGGTTGTTAGGGATATGGTAAGAAGTTTTAAACATCCGAGTGCTATCTGTTGTGACTCTTGAACCCAACAAAAATAATATGGCATATGATATGATAAGAGCAATATCCATGCCTATCCACTCCATTTGAGTGTTGTAATGTTTCTCACGCATGCAAGAGGCTTTCTTTTTCTCTCTTCTCTTCTGCAATATCAAAACTTAAATATGCCAAGCCCTAAGTAGCAGGTGATAATGAGTTGGATGAAAATATAGAGATGATTTTCACCTGCTGGTAAGGTTATAGTAAAAGATTATTGACATTCGGACATTATCTGCTCCATCGTGAAGAATGTGGCATATGATGTGGCGAGAGGGTACTATGGATGTGTTTAGGTACCCTGCCTATACGTGCATGGCACTAATCATGCAGTCTTATCTATTTGGTTGCAAGGACACTCCTCTCAGCTTGAATCGACAAATGCAAAAGGATCCCTAGGTGTCTTGGATGCATGCACGGGCTAGTAAAAAACACATGCACCCACCTCCGCATCGCAGGTGCGAGCCTCACGTAGGGGTCGCGATTCCCCTCACTGCAACTCCTCTCATTTGCGCATTCTTGCCCATCCTCGCTCTCACCTCCATCCATCTCTCCTGGGTTTACACCACACTCGGCCTCGACCACCATCACTGCTCCTCCCATCCTCTTCACCTCCATGGGTGCTGCCTCTCCTCCATGGCCGATCGGGGCGTGCGCAGCTTGATGAGATTGCTGCATTCCTGAAATATATTCATTTTATACTACTTACATACCTAGTATGGATACTACTTGCTGAAATTCTTCCTCAACAAAATGTACCGACAATAGATACCGTTATGAGAGATATGACGTCGACGATAATCAAAATTTGTTATGGCTCAGAAACTTAATTATGACGCATTTACTTGGCAAAAATTCAATCCAATTCACCTCTAGTTCTTTAGTTGTATCTTCATCCTCTAGGGAAGAGGTAATTAAACTAGATTTACATAGGGCCTACCAAACGACATTTGCTATATAGAACATTCCTAATACACCTTAAAATATAACTCACCAAATGACATCTCATCTTTGCCTGCCTTACAGCACGCAAGCAACCAAAAGCCATCTTAACTTATGCAATCATACATCTAGCTAAGTCCAATACAGACAACCAAACACGACAATTTGTTTCTAGTCGGTAGTCTCGGTAACCCCTGCTTCCGGAACACTCCAATTTGGGTCGGGAGCCTAGCCATACAAAACACTCGGCGAGGCCACCGTAACCGTATATTTCCCAATGGGGAAACAAAACGCGAAGAAACCCCTCTTCGCAGGTCACGCAATCCCCACCCCTCCCTCCCTCCTCGTCTCCTCCGCGCGCCGTCGAAGGATCGAAGCGTCGAACAATCCGAGGTTCGGTTTCCTCTCCCCTTCTCCATCGAGTCTCCACCTCGTGGATTACTTCACGCGCAGCTTATTGATTTCCTGCTGTTATTGGTCGTGCTTCTGGTTCTGGGCTGGGGCCTAGGTTTCTAGGCGTCCTCTGTGATTGATTCCTGGTTCTTGTTCTTGCCTCCGCGAGGTGGTTATACCTGATTAATTATGCGTAAGTTCTTGGGTTTCCTCTGTTGATTTTTGTGTTATGTGTTAAATTACAAAAAAATTGCTGCTAGTACCGGGATCGTAGTCCAGTAAATACTAGCGTAGAAGTTCAACTAAGTAGCTTCTTAATCGTGCAATTGCGTTCATGATGGCGACTGGAAGTAGGTATCTAGGGCATTTATGCCTGTGCGATAGGTCGATTCTGATGTCAAGGTAGATACTTCGAGTTGCGGCCTTGGCAATATTGCCTAACAATTCAAGCCCTATTTGGAACGCATGAATTTTACATGAATTTCACTAGGAACAGTTCAATTGATATGTTCTTTTGCTATGATTATATCATATCCCGATAGATGCCTTAAAACTTCTTTTGTTTGCAAATTTTGTCCCCAGTTTATTCACGTGAACTAAAGATGTGTCCCACTTTGTGTACGTGAGTGTGACAGAGATGTATATAACTTTTATATTCATTTTCTTTATTATTTATTCCTTATGATCAGCTACTTGTTTATGTAAATAAAAATTCATCAATCTACTGCTTTAGGGTTCTCTGATCGACTCTCTTGTCTAGTGCCTGAAGTTTCTGGTTAAGTAGTTAGGTGGAGTCTACTTCTCTTTAGTCCAGATAATTATGAATAATCAGGGTTTAGGGTTTGCTACCTTGTTTTGTGCTTATTTGTTGTGACCATTTTGTTCTCTAAAGGGTTTTGTTCAACGTTTTTGTGATTAGCTTAACTCTTGAGCTAAAGTGTTTTGAGTTTTGCTCATGTATCTGTTGATCTAATGTGGAAAGTTCTCGGGGATGAATTTAAGGACATTAACTTTTATTTGAATTTCTGACACGAGCAGAATAATGTATTCACACTCTTCCATATAGTTCTAGCCATGCAAATGTTCTTCACAAATTATTTTGGAATTGGATCCCCTGGAGCTCTCCTTGTTGCTCAAGAGAGTTTGTGGTGCCATCTCATTCTCGATGTTTGTTTCTAATTCAACACTCTGCTCTGAACCTCATTTCTGGAGTAACATTTTGTTTGGCAACTCGCAAACTCTGTTTTATTTGAAGGATTGTTGAGATTAAGCTCCACTAATTGGATGAACCTGAGTATCTCACAAACTCCTAAGGGTAAAACACCTCTCGGAGTATCAACTTAGGACTCACAATGAGCCATATGATTCTGTTCTGTTTAGCTTATTTTGTTTTGTTTTGTCAAATAACAGGGAGGCTTCTTGCTCCCTATATATAATTTTTTTCATTAAGAAAAAACTAATATACTGTAATTCTCCATTCTCCGTAAGGTTAACAAGTGAAGAATAGGAAATCAGAGGGAAGAGGAGAAAGATGAAGTTAGACAGTATATGAGTTTTTCAACCAACCGGTGTGAAACGGAGTTAAGGCTAAAACCATATGAGACCAGCCATATAACTTGATTGTTCTGTAGCATTGTTGCAGTATCTGGCCTAAGTGTCTAAGGAGTCTATCTACTTTGATCAATTATCATTAGTGTTGGTAGGTGCTGTTTGAGAAAGAACTTCTTAGCAGGTTTCTTACTTTTCTGCTTTTATTATTGGAAACACCATCTCTTTATGCAAAAATGTATGTCAATAGGGTAGAATAAATTGTGATAGCATGCCTTCTTTAGTCCGGGAGATGTTAACCGCAATCCTTTTATGGTTCATTAGTTTCCCTTCAAAAATATATTTCATTAGTTCAATGTTTCACTGATGGGCTACACTTGAACTGAAGCACTGATAGATGAGCATAAATAGCTCAAAATTCTCCGTTAGGGCAATTCTGAAACTGATTGTCTTATGTCCCTACTTTTACCAATTAAAAACAATAGAGTTTGATGTCCTGTTGTCATAGTCATACCATAGTACTTCTCTCTTTCCTTTTATTTTCTGAAAAATCACAATATATTTTACTATGCCATTTATTCTCTTTCAAATTACTCATAAAAGTTTTGCAAGTTTATCTTTTGAAACCAAGTAGATCATATATGTTAATTTTGTCCTGTTTGGTTGTTTTCT
Source organism: Stipa capillata (assembly GCA_019208055.1). Taxonomy (NCBI): domain Eukaryota; kingdom Viridiplantae; phylum Streptophyta; class Magnoliopsida; order Poales; family Poaceae; genus Stipa; species Stipa capillata. The sequence goes on along the minus strand of JAGXJF010002856.1, from coordinate 132,637 downwards.
GAACAATTATTGCAACATTACAGATTTTGTGCTGTAAGGAAGAGGAAATATTTTCTAAATCATATTTGGTATTGTTGTTTTGATGTATGATAAAAATGAACTTCAGAATATTTTCCTAATTAGTTATTTTTTAGTGTGTAATGTATCACCATCAGTGCTCGGCGAGAATCTTGTGGATCCAGATGTGTATGATTTGATTTCTGATAACTGAGCTATCCTTTAGACTGAAGCTATGCACGTCCGTCATATTTTATCTAAGCTATGTCTATAATAAGTATTACAAGTGGAGCTTAGCAGAATCACGGTTCAACTTATTACTTGGTTCAGTATATGTACATATCACTAAAGAAAAAAAAATCAAATTATGACTCAAGCTTGTGGATTTAGGAATGACCTCAGCATTCATTATCATATCACTTCACTAATTGTTAAACCAGTTCTAGGTTAGCAAGTGGCAGCAAGAGTTTGATTTCAATATATTATGTCACTCTTTTTTCTGTATCTTGATGATTGATGTATTAACGTTAGCTTACGAACATAACAGAATGTATATGCTATCATGTTTGGGTCGTGACATTTCTCCTCTTTATTTTCTAATAGGGACCTGGATGTTCAATTACTAAATCTTCTTATATTTTGTTCAATGGTGGACTGGAGTCATCTGTTGTCTGTCTTCCAGCGTGACAAAACATTTATCTTTAATATGCATAGCAAAGTGCAACTGTGCAACCTTTCTAGGTGCAGTGCTGTCATTTTGATTATTGTCTTCATTGGTATTCTGAACATGCAAGACTAACAGCTAGATATTCATTCATCTTCTGTTGTTTGTTTTCCCCTTGAGATCAAGGTAGAGGTTCATCTCAGATTTGCTGCAATTATTTTGTAGAAGTAGATTGAAAATTGCACATCAAGTTCATGTTTTTAAACAGTTTCCACTTATTTTTCAGTACCATGTGACAAAACTGATGTGATGCTAATCTGAATGACATCAGTTGCAGGGGGATGAATCAAGTCATCAAACCCGTGCTAAAGGGCTAGCTGTGCAGGAACTTACACTACACCACATGCTGGTAAGTTCCCTGATGAGTCATGAACCTGAATGATCGAACTCTTACACAGACCAGTTATCAAATATATTTCAGTATAGCAGTCATCAAAAACTTGCATGTTTCATATTAGGAACTCATTATTGTTGATATTTACATGTTAACTGATGTGAGGCCTCCATAATCCCCCACTGGCATGGCTAAAAGCACCAGTGTCAATCTTACATCTTTTGTAAGAGGAACTATTATACATACATCTTAGGCTTGTGGGAGTACATGACATGATTACACACATATCTCTTTGGCACCTGTTCAAAATCACTAATCCCAGCACACCTAGTGTGCTGCCACACATGGCAAGAGTCACAAGATAGCATCCTCTCACCGTCATCATCCTTGGCTCCACATGAACAATTAACTGTCCATTTGTCCACACCCCTCTCCATCCGATAAATTGCAACCCTGCGTTCACCTGCAACACACCTGCCTTGGACACGAACAGCCCCATTTGCTCCAAACAAGAGCTTGATTTGAGTTGTGTCACTTGCAGTAGCACAATCAAGAAGCTGGTTTACTACAAAGCCTTGTAACATTAAGTAGATGTCTCGGAATGTTCTCGTAGCCTCCATCTTCAGATCAGCAACAGTTGCTGTTTGTGGAAGTGTTAAAAGCTCCGCAGGGAGGCAGGGTGGATCATCAACCTGATCCAATAGTTCGACTTGGCACCAAATGTGCAACATGGATGGGTTCTGAGGCAAGAAGTCCTCTTCCAAGTCATAATGCTTGATGAATTGCTTGCAGTCCATAAGGATCATCGCAGATCTCTTGCAATGTTCATGAGTTTGTTCTGGCTTATAAGGATGCATTGTATGTGGGTAGAGGAGAGCACCATACAGGAACTTGATGTCACGGAGAAGGTGTTCTCGGGTTGGCACGCACACATTCTTTGGCAGCAAGATGGTTTCATTTGTAAGCCTGCAGTGAAAAATTAGTAAGCCTTTTGATCATAAAACGAGCATAGACTAGCGTGCAAGTCACAACTAGACGTCTGAGCCACCAACCTGTACTCTATTGTGTTTATCTCACTGTTGCATCGAACTACAACAACCATCCCATCATTGGTTCTTGTACCACCAATGGTCTTGATGCAGTAATCGACCAGCTGTGGTGAACCAATTGGATGAGCTGTAGCTGCCTTTAGGGTCCGCATAGCCACCCACCTATCCGCAGCACGGAGAACCTTCAGAGCAACATCAGTTGCTTGCTTTATTTCCTCGTCAGCCCATCTCCCCTCTTTAAAATTGGCATCATATGCTGGCTCCTTTTTGTGCATTGGCACAAGGTGGTTATGCACACTTTTGCTAGTGGCAAGCCCGAGCATATAGAGGAACAGATCACGGAGTGTGTCAAGAGGGCGCTTTGAGAGGGATTGATAGAACGCAATGGTATCCTGCAGCTGGTTTCGAGGAGACCGGGTGTGAGGGAAGAAGTGAGATAGTGGAACTGAGGAGAGGTTGTCTATGGCTTTGCAGTAGGCTTCAGGTGTGATTCCAAAGCTCCCACTGCCGAGTTTGAATCCCCACTGCCCATACCAAGAACAGCCAGTGGCGACAGCATGTAGAATCCGGTAGTCAACTCCAAACTTCTTCGAGACGTCCATCACTGAGATCTTTCTGAAATTTATCATGTTTTTTACATGTTGGTATCATTTCCCGACAAATTAGAAATAAATGCTGAAAGAAACAGGCATGCATGTGTTATCTTAACCATGTAAAAGTGCAGGTAAATTTGCCTTCAGAGCTCATTATGTAACAAATTGATTTGCCTATATGACCCATCATGTAACTAATTATCCATTACCTGACTCTGAGGTATCTACAGAGCCGATCCCAAAAGTCCATCAGTTGGTATCCCGTCAAGAGGCTGGAACCACCTTCACGGCCATTGATCCGGACGAGGTGGCCAAACCCGTTTTCGTGAACTACGCCATGTAGCAAGTTGCGTGGATCATCAAACTGCACATAGTCCCAACATTCGTGATCCTCATTGGAGAACCCAGACCCATGATTGCATGACGGGCACCTGATCATCACCAACAAGATTAAACCACAGTTCATATCTGAAGATATCATACTGTCTAGGAGTTCATAGTGTTGTTTTTGTTCCCAATTTGGAGTATTGTTGGACATTGTTTTTTCCAATGATACCATGGTCACTATTTTTGCAATTGCAATGATATTGTTGCTTTATAGAATTGTAAGTTGCAAATACTGGTACATAACATTGGTGACAGAATTCCAAGTCGGTTGCCAACCTTGTTTCAAACAATTCCACCATCAACCCACAACGCCGGCAGGTTTTGCAGTTGGGCATCTTCTCATTCCGAATTATGAAGTGGTACTTCTTCCCACAAACAGGGTGCTTGCTCCAGCCTATCAGAGTTCAACAAATGCAATGACATCAATCTAACTTTCCAGCCATGGCAGTACCATCAGCCAACCATTTATGCAAGAACATTTTTTTGTCTATCTTGTCAACACGTATGTAGGCAAGCCTCCGAGTACATTAGAATTAGTTTACCATAGAATTAGTTTACCAGGCGTTTAATAAATGAATTAATGTCGGCTTGGAAGAGTGATCATGCGAAGCAATCAGGCCAGAGTTTTTTGCCAGCATTGCCCAGTCTCTCTCTCTCTCTCTCTCTCTCCCCCTCCCACCCCTTCTTTTTCTCTCTTTTCTTTTTTTTTCTTTCACCTTCGCTCCCGAATATTTTGTCTCACGAAAAGCATACATTATTCGTATAATCATCCATTATTCCCAAAAGCATAAGCATCCATTACTCGTCATAATCAAAATGCATGTTCCCTGTTCTTCAGAGGTATTACCAATTCTATCCGGTACAAGTATACATATTCAAAGCCTTCTTTTCGAAGGTAATCAAATCTAATTCAGCTAAGCATGCATTTATATACATTTACAACATCCCAAAACGAAACACACAAATTTATAAACTTCGATACTCTATACCCACAACAGAGAACAACCTCATTAGTATCAAATCTGCAGCTAATCGAAGTACCTATATACGAAACAAGAAACCTCCCTCTCAGAAAGGAAAAAAAAAGACAGAAATCCCCAAACACGACTCACAGTACACTATACCAACCCGAGCGCGCCGGAATAACTCAAACACTTACCGGCAACAGTACAGTGGTCACAGTGGACGCGCCTAGCCCTGAGCACGTCCTCCTCCACCACTTCCATCACCACGACCGCCGCCTCGCCCTCCTCGCCTGCCCGGAAACCCACGTGCCACGCCGCGCCGGCGGCGCCCAGCACGCCCTCCCCCTGCTCCAACTCCCCCGACGCCGCATACCGGGCCAGGAACCCCCGGACGTTGGCGCGGAACGAGCCGGCGCCGGCCCGCTCCCGCTCGCCGGGGAAAGCGCGGATGTCGAGGAGGCACGGCTCCGCAGTGACCCGCGCCCGCCGCGCCCGCTTCGATGGCCGGCCGTGCACCGCCATCGATCGATCAACGCCGGCGACGAGGAGGAGGAGCAGGTCAGATCAGATCCGTGGGGGAATGGGGCGTGCGGAGGCGGTCAGATCCGATCGGCTCGTGACGAAAAATTTCAAACCGGCGGATTGGGAAGCGCGGGGGATTGGAAAATTTTCGGATCGCGCCGAGGGAAAAGATTCGGATTATTTTTTTTCAGATCAGGGTGGGTTGATGATAAGATCGGAGGAGGGGGGTATTTATAGCTGGGCCGGAGTTCTAGCTACAGTTGTACATAGGTCGGTTTGGGGAGTGTGGAATTACGGTTTTGCCCCTGGAAGACTTGGAAGAGAGCGAACACGTCAGCAGCGGGTGGTGGGTAAAGAGCGGGAAAGTTTGGGGAGAGGTTTTGACGTTGGGGTTTTATTGGGTTGGTCTCTGAAATAGAGAGGAAAGAGTAAAATGGATACGAATATTGAGCGGAAAATAGACCAAAACGAATCGGAATATCGGGCTTGATTCCTTTGGCAGGTTATCTTCTTTACCAAATCTGATCATAGCCAATTAGTTTGGAATATTTGGTTTGGTAACAAATTTTGGTAAATTTCTATGGTTTCGCTATGGTTTGCTATCAGTGTTTAGCAATGTTAAGTGAATCTTGGCTATCTTCTTGGCAGCGCACCAAAAACCATCCTAAGTTTCCTTATTAGATTTTGACTTTGCATTGGTCAGAAATAACTACGATCTTTTCGTTTATCCTGGTGTAACTCGAATATTTTCAATCCTTTGGTGCAATAGAGTGTGTACTTATATATCCAAACTGTTTAAAAAAAATTCATAACCATTTGCACAGACTTATGAAGAGGATGCCCTGATATGTTCTCATACTGAAAATCTCCCTCTGTTTTAAAATACGTGACTTTTTTTACTATGCACAGTCTCCAGTATGCCACTTCAAATATTACTTCTTATATGAGTATACAAGTAAAATATTACAAATTTTTATTTCATGTTCATGAAAAATCCATTGGTGTCATTAGATAGATAAATTTGACTACACGATTTCTAAAACATTATGTATTTTGGAATGAGGACTAGTAACAATTACAATGTAAATTATAAGATATGCTATTTTGTTCTTCTCGGGGATGACAACTTTGGAAAGACATTGATACTAGAGCCAATAGTCCACAAGGCTGTCGAGATAAATGAGGAAGGCATTGCGGCGGTGGTTGTCACCTGGAACAGATTGAGATTCAGACGTGCTCCGAATAAGCATGGGCTACTGCCTGTGGATTTCGTTGTTGACCATCTGTTTGCCTTCTTTGTGATAGAGGAGTTGTCTTTTCAGGGCACGTCCTTGACCCCCCGAAATACTATAATATTTTACTTTCAGTTGCTAAAATATAATTAGCAGGTTTGTGCAAGTCTTCAATCCGCTTATTATTATTATTTATTTTGCACAATTAAAATTGAAGCTATCTATTGACTTTAACTTTGTTTGAAGTTTTTCCTCCTGTTTTTCGTTTGAAGAGATTTCTTCATGTAAATCATTGTTTCATATTATGCGTATATCCTTTGGTTAAAACATCCTTGTGAATATTCTAAGGGCCTGTTTGGTTGGACTGTGGCTGTTGACAAAGCTGTTGTTGGCTGGCTGTCTGGAAAAGCTATTGTAACTGTGGGAAAGTGAACATATGACTTTTGGTTTATCCAAATCATCTATAGCATTTTGGAAAATGAGCACAAAAACTTCAACACATTGCAAAAAGCTGGCAGAAGACAGTTTTTTCAAACAGCTGAATTTGCACTGCAAAGCCCACAGCTACCGTTGGCAAAAGCTGCTGAAAAGCTGGCTGTTTGGTTGGGCTGCAGCTTTTTCCAGTGAAAAGCTGCTGAAAAGCCCAACCAAACACCCCCTAAGACTGCCAAGTGCAAGCCCTTTCTCCCTCTAGCTTCTTCCCACCTTTTTTCCACAATTTCGAAAATTTTGAATGAGAAAAATAAAAAATAAAAAATAAAAAATTAGAAGTTTGGATCGAATAAAATCAAACTCATATATTCTTAAACTTTGAATTCAAATATCAGGAAACCAGAAAAGAGGCGGAATTAACCAAGGAATATGAAAAAATGAAAACAAGTGAAAAAGCTAGGTTTCGGACTTTGACAGTCGGCTCTGGCCATCACCATTGCAGTCGGGATGAAGAAATAGTGGCGAACGACGGGAACATAATGGCGCAGAGAAGTCCGGCGGTCGACGGAGGGCATTCGACGGCGCGTCAATGTGGGCCGCGAAGTGAGGACAATTTTTTATAAATATTAATTTTAAAATAAAAAATTCGAGATCTATATGTCCAGTGTCGGAAATTTCAAAAATATTACCCTGTCGGCCAACTGTGGACCGACAGGTGGCTTATCAGCCAACCGCGGACCGACAACGGACTTATCGGCCAACCGTCGGCCGATAAGCTCCCGTCGTTCCCTGAACAGACGATTTCGCGCCGAACGCCAACTCCCCTGGCGTTTCCTTGGACAGACCAAACGCCAACTATCCTGGCGTTTGGACCAACTATCCTGGCGTTTGCAATAGTTGGCGATTGCAATAGTTGGCGTTTGGTATGTCCAAGGAAACGTTAGGGGAGTTGGCGTTCGGCGCGAAATCATCTGTTCGGGGAACGACAGGAGCTTATCGGTCCACGGTTGGCCGATAAGTCCGTTGTCGGTCCACGGTTGGCTGATAAGCCACTTGTCGGCCCACGGTTGGCCGATAGGGTAATATTTTTGAAATTTCCGACACTGGACATATAGATCTCGAATTTTTAATTTTAAAATTAATATTTATAAAAAAAGTTCGTTTGATAGGTGTAGGTCGGTGCCTCTGCTGGTGCCTGCACAATCAATCAATCAATCAACTAATCAGTCAGTATATTAATTAAAAGCATAGTTAGATAGAGTATATTGCAGCAGCTTGGGGTATTGAAGTTAACCATTGAATTGTATAGGGCAATTAATGCTTCAGATCAGTGTTTCTGTGCGTATGGTGAGTTGGTGGCTATAGTAAAACAGAGAAAGTATTAAGAAAAAATGATTCGTCACAAATAAATGCATGTAATTAAGAACTAATACTAATTGATGGGAAGAACTCCAATAGAAGAATGGAAGAAACAGGTGAGAGATTTTGTACTCAGGTTCAGAGTGTGTGTGCAGTGATTAGTTCGGTTTTGTTTGCGTGCCATGGAAATGATAGTTCTAGAGTCATACGGTGAGATTGAAACTACCACAACAATTTTATTTGAATGAAAATGGCAGCAAGTGCAGAAGGAGGCTATCCATCTCGCTCGTGACCGGATTGCAGAGGTCTTATCTGTACTTCAGGCAGTTTGAGAAGGGCGTCATACCCGAGCGGGAGATAATGCAAGACGGTGTCTTTCCTTCATCCCAAGTATTTCCTTCCCGATGTCTCCAATTCTCAAGCTAGCGTTCCTTTCTCTACATGCCGTAATGTACATGTTGCTAGCTATCTAGGCTCCTCGTCTCTTTCTCTTTCTCAAGCATGGAGAGACCACACTCGAACGATCGATCGATCGTGTATAAATTGGTAACCATGCATGCATGTTGTGGTCGCTGGGAAACATTTATTTCGAATCAGTTCTGTGAGATACTTTCTGCACGGAAAGGTCTTCGTAAATAATGGTCACAAAATCCTCTTTCCTCCACGAAAATGAGATCGATCAATGCTGTACAGCAAGGGCATGTGCTGTTTTTTACTTTTTCTGGGTCCAGATTTGTCCTCGTGCCAAATTGGATGAGGCAACTCGTCTAATTAATTGGTACATATAACTATCTTTTGACAAAAGAGGTGACTACTTCCGGTCTCTGTATTAACTGATGCATGATCCCTAAATTTGTACATATAATACAATGTAACTAGCATTAATTGAAACGGAAAGCCCTGCGGTACATGCATCTAAGTATCATCCCCCACGAAGGAAGATGAGTAAGAGTATTCCTCCTATTCTTTGCTCCGGAAGATTTCAGACGACCAGAGCATTCGCTCGAGTCCTTAGGTTGTAAAAAATCAAATCGTTATTCCCATAGTAAAAAGCATGAATCAAATTGCTGTTCCATCAGCTGTTCGGCAAGTTTGTGAAAAGCACAGATCACTTGTCCACGTACATTGAGGTCATGCCATTTCGACTGCAACAGATGTTCCAAAGATCATACAGAGAGCAGTCCGACGAAGCTTAACGGATTGCTCCTACAAGGAGTGAAACTGCATTCGTTGCCCCGTGGATACATGTAACAGCTGCGAAGCATCGGAGGCGATACTTGTTCGAAATGACGCACGCATGGACGACACCCGCAGCCAGAAAGGTGACCGTGAGTTGCCGGGGTAGAATAGACAAACCCTGCATTTGTTTCTTTCCCTATGCCTCCTATTCATATGTGTTTACCGACATCATCTCGGTTCTCAGATCATCCACTCCAATGTTTATGTGGATCCACCTATTTACTATACTAAAATGTTCAAATGAAAGTGTTGCCAGATATATCAAAGTGTAAAGTGCGGATGAAAGGATGATGGACTTTGCTGCTTGCTCACGTGGAGAAGGGGTAGAGTATATAGGGGAAAGGGAAAGCACTGTGTAGTCAAGTGAAGATCGTGGTGGAGTTATTGTGTATTCTAGGTCCTCAAACTATTTCAGAGGTGTCACGTAGGTCCTCGAACTATAAAAATCGTCATCTAGGTCCTCGAAGTTCAGTAAGTGTTACATCCAGGTCCAAAACATGCTCAACCCCGTCTAACCGGTAGTTGTTGATGATAATGGCGAGCCCCCGTTCGACGTGGCAACGCTCAACGGCGCCAGGTGGCCGGTTAGACGGGGTTGAGCATGTTTTGGACCTGGATGGAACACTTACTGAACTTCGAGGACCTAGATGATGATTTTCATAGTTCGAGGACCTACGTGATACCTCTGAAATAGTTTGAGGACCTAGAATACACAATACTCTTTCATTTTTTATGTGGACACATATCTTCACCGAAGACTTTACTCTTCTATTTTAGTTATGATCTTTAGCGTTGTGGTAAAGGAAAAGGACCGAGGAAATTCTTTTCGGTGATCCTAGTAAAATCCATGGCTTTTCTCTTTTTTGAGGTAAATTCTGAATACCGATAGTAATAGGAATGTGTTTTTGTCATTTCTAGTGCACAAGTAGGAGGCTGGTTACAATTAAAGCTGGTAAATGCACATTACATTTTTGGATATGCAACAAAACACTCGGAATTTATCTCTTTTTTTTAAAGAAAAACTCAAAAGTCTCTATGACAACTTCCAGTGCGAGAAGATCAATCATGGAGGTGAGTTATATCACAAGGCTGAAACTACTTGCATTTTGTCCAAGCCAGTAACAGTGAAGTGATCGCAAGAGAAACTGGGACTATGCGTACAGCCATGAACAACTATTACGTAGAGAGGTCTACCTAGTGAAAGCTAGCTTCTTCGAAGACATATTTCATATCTATCCCAACATTATTTATTCCCTTGCATTCACCTCCATCCTTATTAAACGGATCATTTGTGTCGAATAGAACACCAATTTTAGAGGACGAGACGATCCTCGAGTATAAAGCACTGCTTGAGGAAGGTTGGTACTAACATTCAATCTTTACTAGAGGGCGGTCTGTTTCCTTCATCCAAGTGTTGTCTTCCCGATGTCTCGTATTCTCAAGCTAGCGTTCCTTCTCTGTTCATATCTCGTAATGTGCATGTTGCTAGCTAGCTAGTCCCCTCGTCTCTCTCTCTTGCATTGTTTTTGGTAACAGTTGGTGTAGGAGAGAAATGAAGCAGTTAGAGGACACACTCGATCAGTCGTATATAACTTGTTGGGCATCAATGCATATATTGTGGTTGTTGGAGCATTTATCTACTCATATCAGTTCTATAAGATATTTCTGCACGGAAGATGTTTCCATAAACTAATGGTCATCTGCAGTGCTATACAAAGGGACATGAATGTGTTTTCTCTCTTCTGTCCAAACATGTCTTGCATGCACGCCATATTATGGCGCGCTACGTAGACTCGTGACATGGAATCAAGAATCGCTTGATGACACAGTCGGCGTGTAATGTCTGTTTTACCCTTGATTTAATTTCCTTATGTATATATTCTTTCACTCTACATTTTCTATGGGAAAACGTACTTGTTACCGCGTGTTAGCATTTATTAGATCTTTTCGTACATGCCCGACGTCAATCCTTGAACCCTAGCAGCAGCAGCGTCCGTGAGGTGGTGTTGGCCCTCCAATCATCTTGTTGAGGACCACATGTTGTATCTGTTAATTAGTTAATTTATACCGATCTGTTATGTGCAAATGAATTTAGTTTCTGTCTATTTGTTATCTGCATGTATATGCATGAGTTCCAAGTTGATTTTAATTATATAGGCCAAAACTCCGTACAGCTTCTAGGTGTTGTATGTGTCAATTAGTTTCTACGTGTTGTATGCCAGTGCCACGCACAGCTTGAGGAGGGAGGGGAAGGTGCCACCGGACGTGAAGGCAGTGGCGGGCCTCGAAAATCTTCAAAACCTGGACAAGCCACGGGAATGAGGCCCATAAGAGGGAAGCGGGATCTTCGGCTGTTTCGCCCGGCCCAAGAGTGATTTCTTCTTGATCCAGGTGAAGAATTTTCCTTGGATATGTATGGGAAAGATTCCAAAGGATTTGACAATGGAGCGTGGTAGTAGGCAATTTCTCTTGGGATTTGTTGCAGGGGAAAACGGCAAAAATGGCCCCCTGCCGAGTTGCAATGGCAAAAATAGCCCCTGCTCGCAGAGAACGGCAAAACTGTCCCCGCGACGCGCCGCGCACCCGACACGTGGCTAAATCGCGCCGGCGGCCCGCGAGGCGCGACGATCGCGCGCCCGACCCGCGAGGGAGTCCGATCGCGGTCCCGGCCCGCGAGGCAGGCCGCATCGCGCCGCAGGCCCGCGACGCGGGCCGCGTCGCGCTCCAGGCCCGCGACGGGCTAACGCCATCAGCGCTGGCGTTTAATTCCGCGCGCTAACGCCAGAGCCAGTGGCGTTAGCCCCGTCTGGCACGACCTTTCAGCATCCATGGCCGCCTCAGGAGCTCGCCGGAGCTCTATGGCGCGCCGCTGTGAAGCCCAGGCAGTTGCCTAGACTGGAGGAACGGTAGATCCACCACTGCGTGGAGGAGAATATGGCGGCGAAGGTGGCGAGCGTGCCCGACAGGTTGGAGTGCGCCGTCGCCGCCCTCTGGCGTGCATGGTGGTCGGAGGCGGCATGCGAGGCTTCGTTGCCTCCGGCGGGAGTAGACGGCAAAGAGGCACTCGCCACCGAGTACATCATATCTCTCTCTCTCTCTCTCTCTCTCTCTCTCTCTCTCTCTCTCTCTCTCTCTCTCTCTCTCTCTCTCTCTCTCTCTCTCTCTCTCTCTCTCTCTCTTCACGACCGTGAGCGTGTATTGCTAAATAAGTGTGTGCTCCCATCAGTTATTTATTTCTCTAAATTATCCATATCACAAAGCAATCCCGTAAACTAAAACTCATAATGTATCTCAAAGTTGATGGGAAGAGCTTTGGAAAACTATAGCGAGGTGGACTAGGTGAGAGATTTTATACTCGGGTAAGTTTGGTTTTCTTGATCACTCAATGGTCGAAGCCATCTCTTAATTAGCTGCTATCCATACTGCATGCTACCCATACTGCAGAAGATATATATTTGCCCATAGCCAGTTGAGAAGATTATCTCACCCAATCGACAAATGGTAGAAGACTGTTCTTCTGCATCTCCCAAAGTGTTCTCTTCACGATGTCTCCTATTCTCAAGTTAGGGTTAGTACTGTTTCTTTTCTGTATATACGTCGAATGCATATGTTTCTAGCAGGGGCGGACTGAAGTAGAGCCGAGTGGGGGCACATGACCCACTCAAATTTCGAAATTGCAAGCATGAATTTTTATATTTGCACGGGGAATACTTCGATTTTTTGAATCTACAAACGAGTGCTCCCAATCAAACTTTCTTCTAGCTAGGTCCGCCTCTGATTTCTAGCTAGCCTCTTCTATCTTTTTCTCTTGCCCAGTCAAACTTCTGACACAGAGAGAAAACATATTTGGTCGACGGATCGATCGTGTATAAATTGGTAGCCATGTATGCTATGGTTGTTGGGAACACTTATCTCGAATCAATTCTGTGAGATATCTCTGCAGGGAAGATCTTCATATTAAAAAGTCTAATATTTTTCCTCTAAATGGCTTTGCTCACTTTTGTAACAGCCCCAAAAATTTCAAATTGTGTGTGTACTTAAAATTCTTGCAAATCTGAAATTCCAATCAAAATCCAAAACCCAAGTTTAAATCTTGGAGTCAACCACAGCCCAAATCTAGTTTCTTTCCCATTTCCTTCCTTTCTATTCACTCAGCCCATCTCCTCTTTCCTACCCGATACATTTTCCCTCCGCTATCCGGCCCGATTCTCCTCTCCCGGCGCATCTGCCCCATCTCCGACGTCCCCAACCGTACCTGTCTCCCCGCTATTGCCGCCGCCACGCGCCGGCAGCGCCGGTCGCGCACGCCCGCGTGCACAGCGCCGGTACTGTGGCCGATGCCAGCGCGGCCACGCGTCACCCACCTCGCCGTGAGCCCCTCCGAACCCGTCTCGACTTGCTCTCCCTCACGCGCTCTGCCCAGCCGTTGTGCTCATCGCCTTTCTCGCGTCGCCCGCCACCTGCTCGACGCGGTAGCCGTGCCATACCGTGCCGCTCCGCCTTAGCTCAAGCTCCAGTGAGAGCATGGACACCCTCGAAAGAATGAAGGAAGCGCACACAATTTGTCTCAAAGTTTTAACTTTTAACCAAGATCCGTTTTAGAGAAATTTCTACAGAACTGCTCGGAAAGACTATACATTGGGAGAAGATTGTGAATAATTGAATATATGTGATCGGTTAGAACAATGCTCGGAGAATCTAGTTTTCTCGTTGTGGAAATCTAGTTGATCCTCTGGATTCACCGGATGAACATGCATGTCTCTGCCATGCATTGGTCGATCAGAAACCTCCTGGGGACTCGACAGACAAGAACATGAACATTGAGACGGTGGGAGGCCAGAAGGTCCAAACTACAATGTTCCTCTCATTCCCTACGTCTCCTATTCCCTAATGTTTTTTGCACTTTTTTGCCTATTATTCCCTCATCTCTCCACACCACTAGCTGCTTTGTCTGTATCATCTACGACCTACTCCACATCAGTCGATTAGTAGTCTTTCAGCTACTTAGGTGAACATGGAGCAGTATATATACAAGCACAATTGTAGAAAAAAGTCTACATCACCCCTTGAAGTACATCACTTCGTCTACTTTACTCCCGGAGTTATGAAACCGGGTATTATACCCCCGAACTATCAAAATCGGACCAAATAACCCTCCAAGGTGGTTTCGATAGTGGTTTTGTCACCGTGGTAGGTTATGTGGCCAAACACGTGATGATGGCTAAACGAATTTGATATATATTGATTACTTAGACACTTGGTCCACATGTAAGTGGGTATTACCTTTCTTCGTCCTCTCTTCTATCCATCTATTTGAGACTGCTTAACTATATCGCACACAGAAGCACAAGCAGCACATGTAGGAGAGCTTCGCCATGGAGATCCGCTCCTACCTCACAGCCCTCCGCGCTTATCGGCCTCATTCGCTATAGCCGGCGAGGCAACCCCTTTCAACTCCGGTGTCGGCCCGCTCATTCCTCCTCTGACTCCGACGACCCTAGCTAGTACCCCAAGCAGGTCGAATGGCATGGATTTTCGGGCACAAGCGGATGCAGGCAGAGATGGTGGTGTACCAAGAGGAAGAGGTCCCATCGGGTACATCGTCAAACAGGTGGAGTGCAGCGTTCGCTCAGAGTAGTGATGGAGACGGAAGACGAGGAGGGTGTTGATGTACAAGGCACTGAGTAGGAGCGCGTGGTGGAGGGTGAGCTCCTGGATAGCACCCAAGGAGGGTCCAGTCTATGACAAAGAGAAGTCGGCATGTGAGAACTGGTCAACGCCAGGTTGCACGTGGTCAGCGAGGCAGAATGACACCACGATTTCTTCTACAACGCCTGTTGCACTCCAATGCCTCCTCTATCCGTGAGATGATGAGATCAGGCTTGTGTTAATACCTTTCTTGTTTGCCACCGTGCACCCGCTATAGCACACCTTTCACCGCACCACCCCGTCAGATGATTCACTCAGTTCAGCGCATTCTATCTTTGCGCTTCCTAGGAATCAGTGTGCACCGTTGTGCCTTTTTCCTGAACTTCAGGCCATCAATGGCTTCCGCCATCCTCCCTTTATTGTAGTATTGATCCATAGGAACAAGAAGAAGAAGATTGTCTCTTTGATCCTAGGGTCCCACGTAAGCCTTTCTCGGATTAATGATTTCTTTTAATTTAGTTTGCTGAGTCATTATGCCAAGTTAGTGCTACGGTGGCAAAGTCTCTCTCAAAACTGCCAGGGGTTATTTAAATACCTGGTTTTATAGAGGATAAAATAGACAAAGCTTAATACTTTAAAAATTGACGTAGACTTTTTCCACAATTGTATTATGTCGTACCGGTTGGAATGTATCTTCGTGTGATGGCCTGCCCCAGTCCTACGGTTTATACCTAGCTCGAGTGTTCAACAACTGTTGGTTAGCTGGGCTGCGCCATGTAGAATAGAATAAGGTCGAAAACGTCCCAATCTCATTGGGCGGCGGAACACGGCCACCGATTTCGCGCGGTCGCCGAACCCCCGCTCATCGGTCCTATATGCACGTGGACCCACAGCGGTGTCGTCGCCGCCGCCGCCGTCATGACTCACCGTGGCCACGTCGCATCCAGTGGCGGTGTCCAGCAGCTGCCGGCTCAGCTGCATCCTGTTGCAGGGAAATTACTGTGTTTGTTGCATTGCCATCGATCCCATGCATGATGCATGCAACACTCGACGGCGACGTGACGCGGTTGGTATCTTTTTTCTCGACTACTTCCATCCTCATCGAAGATTTCATCTTCTGTACGCCTCTGTTCTCTCTTTCTCCTCCATTGTATGTTGCTAAGCTGCTCCTAGTAATGACGCGACGCCTCCCATTCCGAGTACACTCTTCAACTTTGCAGGGCTCGATCTTCATCTCTATCCACCACGGATAAGTTTATCTGCTCTATATGAAGCATGGCACGATAGAGGTTGGTTAGGAGCATTTGTTGTTCACGTACGGCCGCTGAGTATACAGTGTACGGAAGATTTCAATGCTTGTTTGTGACGCTGGATGACCTTTCCATTGGTTCTTGATCCACAACTTCATTGCATTTCTGCAAGCTAGATTCATGTACTGGCTCTTGACATGACAAATTTTTGACACGTCTTGCATAGAAAAGTTCTCTGCCCATTAATTTTAGAGATGAAGAGGGAGATCCATAGAGAAAAGACCAAAGTGCACATACGGATATATATATATATATACCTATTAGAGTTTGTCTACTTCCAACCGTACTTAAAACTTTTAATAAAAACATCAGAAAAAATCATATATATAATATACGATAAAGTATATACTTGTAAATCTTAGTTAAAAATATAACCATTTATATTTTGTGAAGAAAAAAACAAGTATTCGTTGGAGCGGTCCTCTCGTTCCCGGCGTCCCCTATGAGTCCTATCCCGTAATACCTTTTCACGTTCCCTAGAAAAAAACTTTCACATTCTTCTTCTGTTCTTTTCTCGTCTCTCCAGGCCACGGGCTCCTCTATTTTTCTTTCTCATGTTCGACCTATTTATTATCAGCAGACAAGAGTGTGTCGATCGGTCAGTAGAGCTTGCTGCTAGTTAATTGGGTGAACATGAATGGAGCGCCCACCAGCCGCGAGCTCAGTTGCATGCATCCTGCTGCAGGGAATTATGTCCGTCTGCTTGTTGCGTTGCTATTGATCCCATGCATAATCACGCCACGGCGACGTGACGCGGTTGGTTAGTTTCTTCGCAGTCGTTCTCACTCCAGACGTGCGGAGGATTTCATCCTAGCTGACCTAACAACCTTTTGTTTTGAGGGAAAGAGATATTATTAAATTAACAATATAGATATAGTCCGCTTCAATCACTTGACTAAGTTTCTCCAGAAGACTGCCCAATTAACGAGCGGCTCGGTGTTGCAGTTTTTCTATAACAGTAAGTTCGTGACTTACCTTATTTTAATTACGAAATATTTCGTTAAGCTTTATATTTTTCCATCATACAGTAGATCTTTAATTTTTTTAACTCGATGTACGGAAATAGAACGAGTGTCACAGCGTAGGTGCTACCGTGACGACCGCCTCAGCACAGTCTGAGCTAGCGAACCTGATCATTCTCCTGTGCGAGCTAGCTAGCTCTGCACCTAACACAGCTTTGGTGATTTGGCCATCGGCCTGCTGCTTAGACTGCAGAAGACAGCTCGCGGGAAGGGTGTCGCGACCGAACAACGAAGACGGATCTTTGCATCGTTCCAAGTGTTTCCTTTCCCGATGTTTCCTATTCTCAAAAGTTCTTTTCCCTAATGCACTTCTGCTAAAGTCCCTCGTCTCTTTCTCTTGCATTGTTATTGCCAACGGAGAGAAAGGTGGTGAAATTCCTAAAGCTGGGGAGAACACACTTGATCGATTTTATAGACATGGTGGTCTTCATAAAATAATGGTCGTCTCTAATGATATACACAAAAGATGTATATGTGTTGGTTTTTGTCCAAACCTAACTTGCTCATTTTAAAATCCCGTTTGCTGATCCTCGGTCATCTGAAATTTTCACAAATCTTAATCACCTAAAGTCCTACATTATTTAGTCTAAAATTATAATCTTAAAAGTATGTAGTTTTAGTAAAAATTTACTATAACTTTTAGTCCGTAAGTTATATTAGAAAGAGGTGGGGATGAAGATGGTTAAATATTGATCTAAGAGTTAAAAAAATTTTGTGTAACTGAAAAATAGACAATCCCTTTTGAAATTGATGAGCACACTAATTTAATTTATAGGGCATAATAATGCAATGTAAAGCACTTGAACTAGCGGCAAGGGACATATAGTACATGTATCATATGTACGTAGTGCCATCGCCGGGAACGAAGGGAAGCACGGATGCATTCTTTTTCTTGCTCCAAAAGACCAAAAGATTTCAGACGTGCAGACCGTTTATATTAAATCCTGAATTTTATAAAACCGTTTAGCTTGAACCTTAAATCAGTTTTGGATAGTAGTTTTGCATTTAGGGCTTCTTTAAAAATGTGAAAAAAATCATGGCTATAGAGCATGCTATGAGATGATAATCTACAAAAATTCATCTAAAAAGCTATTATTTGTGTCCTATGCAAAATGACAAGAGAATTTCATTTATCTCGTGTCATTTTTGTACATAATACAAATGATCATAATGTTTGATTGTGTGGTGACCATTGGATAACCTCGTTTAGGAGATCTTGCGGACCCTCCTGATTCTGCAAATGCTAGTCCGACAGAGACTGGCCGGGAGATGTCTTGGGGATTCATGAGAGGAAAGTAAACAGTCAGACGATGGGCTACTAGAGCAATGATCCTCTCGTATCCCGGCGTCTCCTATTCCCTAATGCTTTTTCACGTTTTCTTCTGTTCTTCTCTCATCCCTCCAGTCCACTCTCGTCTCCGAGTGTTTGATGCCCGCAGAAAGGTCTGTGTCCCCATTAGTAGAGCTTGCTTTTACTGGACGAACATTGAAGAGCATATATGCACACACATCTTGTTGGACCTGTACTATTTCGCATTGATTCCACTGTATTATCGAGGTAGTGCTGGTCGGAAGGCATTATGAGTGGTTTCAACAGGAAAGTGTTGTATGCATCTCTGTTTTACAGCCCGGCCCAATCTTGGAGTGCCTAGCTTGTTGGTCGACAAATCTGGGCTGGGCTTGCACTTTGTCCCATCTCATTGGACGTGGTCGGTTTCTTCTACTAACGTAGACAAGGCCGATCAAGTAGCACCTACAGTAGACGTAGACACGTCGTACATGAGTTGACGAGAGTGCTGCCGTTTTGACATGAGCAACATGTTTAGCATAATCAACTCATCTGTCATGTGCAGATACATGCATATGTAACTAAAGGACTAAGATATTACCAACACGTAGGCATGCTGCTTGTTTAATTCAATCAGCATCAAGCTAGTTTCAGAACTGGTACAGCACTGCACCGATGTGACCTACTAAGAGACCGTGGATTGTGTTGTTATTACAGTGAACTGTGATACTAGCTTCGTACTAACCTTACCGACCCTCATGAACCATTTTTCCCACTTCCAAGATCCGCATGGTTAACTGCAGAATGGGCTTTTACTGACGGGCTATTAACCCCCTCTACTGACGGACTGGAGGCCCATCAGCCTGGGAATGTCAGTGGAGGGGTGCCCTCCACTGACGGACGGGCCGCCCGTCAGTAGTGGCTGTGACTAGTGACGGGCCCAATTTGCTCGTCAGAGGAAAGGTATCACCACTAACGGGCCCGTGGTGAGCGCCCGTCACTGGTTCCCCCTTCCACTGACGGGCATTTTCTAAGGGCTCGTCACTAGTAGATTTATGAGATTTAAAAAAAACAGGGCTGCAAATTGCAATGCATATTTCATCATAACAGTACGTGGCACGGGGAGTTGTCCGGGTGGAAGCTGAAGACGTTGTAGTCATGCGTGGTCGCTGCAATGCAACCAAGAGCAGCAAAAGAAATGAATGGAATGAGGTGAATCTCGCCGCCGCCGTCGTCGTTGCCGATTCGATCTCTGTAGCAGCTCACCGTCGCCGAAGCCAAAGCAGGGGATGAGGTTGTCCTCGTCAAAGGGAACCAGGGTCTTGCCGATGATGCCGATGGCCGTCTCGTACGGGTTCGGCGCGCCGCCGAGCTTGTGCAGGCTCTGCCCGTTGAACGACCGCTTCCCTGAACGAACAAATTTACCAAACCAAACAGCAGTTGCTCATCATGGATTCAGAGCCAAGGCACGCAAGAACAAGAACATGTCAGAATTTTTTTCACCTGTCCATTCGTTGCTCTTGGTGAAGTCGATCCCAAGTATGAGGTTCGACGACTCGAGGCCTTGCTTGCGCAGCGCCGCCGTCACCTACGAAACCAAAGTTTAATCGCATCGTTGTAGGACCATCATCAAAACTGAAACGAAAAGCAAAAGAAAACTGAATCCACCATGAAAACTTAGAAGGTCATCTCGCCTGCTCAAGCGACGTAAGGGCGAAGCTCAGCCGGTGGGGTGGCTGCTGCAGACGGGCGAGAGCGGAGCGGTGGTGGCCACCTGCGGCTGCTGCAGACGGGGGAGGGCGGAGCTCGGCGGGTGCTGCAGATGAGCGGGAGGCCGGATCAGCGCAGCAGGCCGGAGGAAGAGGGAGGTCGGCGGATGTGACGGAGAGGGAGGTCGGTGGGCGCGGACGGGAGCTCAGGTGGCGGCGCGGCAGCCTGGCGGCAGAGTTAGGGCAAAGTTCGCGGCTGGTTCGAAAAACGAACGCGCGGGGACTTGTGAAAATTTCACCAAGTCCCCGCTCATATAGTGTAAAAGATCCACTGATGGACACATAATACGCGCCCGTCAGTATAAGTCCTCACCACTGACGGTCCCCTGGTGAGCGCCCGTCACTGGTTCCCCTTCCATTGACGGGCATTTTCTAAGGGCCCGTCACTAGTTGTATCATATTAGTTTTTCATTTTATATAAAATCTAAATGTGATCTAAAAAATATGAAAATTGGCATGGAGTCATTATATGACCTCATGAGGCTGTGTTTAAAATTTCAGATAAATTCACAAAGTTGGACTATACATTGCTTTGTAACTCAGGCATCTGCAAGGAAGCATCATAGCATTCAAAGGGAAAGTATGAAGATTGAAGTACACATCACAGTTTCTTCATCATTTGAACTTGAGATTTGGACTACAACTTGATATTACACTATTATACGCTAATATTTGTTCATGTTCCATCTTGTTATGTTATAATTTGTATTTTCTATTTTTGAAATACCAATTTGAGGTACCATGTGTAGTACCTTCCGGATATATTTACCTAAAATGGTCCAAAATTTTTATACATGGAACATACTACATTATATTGGTAATGTCAAAATTAGGCATTTTTCTGAAATCATGTGCTATTTTTTAGGCAATAAATTAATATCTAGCTATTTACTAGATATATTTCAAATTTGAACTACAAGTATCTTAAAGAAGGCCTCTAAATGGAAGCAAAATTCATATATAAGTACCTCTGTATCTTTTTAGCTCCTATCCAGAAAATATATAAAAAAATTCAAATATTTTCTTGGGAAAATTCAAACCTTTACTTGCATCTTAATGATTTTTCATTTTATATAAACTCTAAATGTGGTCTAAAAAATATAAAAATTGGCATGGAGTCATGAGATGACCTCATGAGGCTGTGTTTAAAATATCAGACAGTTTCACAAAAGTTGGACTATACATTGCTTTGTAACTCAAGCATCTTCTAAGAAAAGAAATAAAAAATAAAATAAATACTAGAAATTTCAGGAAACTCAAAAAATTATGAAACTTGATCTGTTGTCTAGATCTATTCATTTTACAAATTTTGCAAAAAGAATCAATTTATTTAGACTTATAGATCAAAAGTTATTGATGTTTGTTGATGCATTGCTTTTGGGCTAAAATACCAGTGACTGGCCCGATATAAATGCTCGTCAGTGGAGACCACTTCTCCGCTGACGGGCATTTAAGTATTGCCCGTCAGTGGAAAGAACACGTCATCTATGGCACCCTTGGTGCATCTGGCCCGTCAGTGGAGGTCCTCATGTCCTGCCTGGCTACCGTCTCCGCTGACGGGCGCTTTGTTGTCCGTCAGCGGAGAGCCCCTCCAACGACGGTCCATCATGTACCCGTCAGTGGAGGGGGTTCAGCAGAGGGTCAATCTGCAGTAGTGTGGATATGCTGGCCATTCGATTCCATTGCGAGGCTCTTGAACAAGCTTAAGAGCATGTTTCTTCCATGATGTCTCTCATTCCCTAGAACACTGCTACAATTTTCAGTGTTTTTCACCTCTCTCCTGTCGGACCCATCGTTCCTACTTAATTTGCGTGCTTGTGGGATAGAAAAGGTGGTGATGTTGAATGAACATGAGAAACAAACAAGAGTTTCTATATATGCTCGTGTATAAAGCAATGTGGGATGGAGGTTGGTTGGAGACATTTGTTGTTCAATAACATTTCAACTGGGTGAGTATATCTTGTACTGAGGATTTCAAGGCAACTGGCTAGCTACATCAC
This sequence comes from Stipa capillata, assembly GCA_019208055.1. Classification (NCBI taxonomy): domain Eukaryota; kingdom Viridiplantae; phylum Streptophyta; class Magnoliopsida; order Poales; family Poaceae; genus Stipa; species Stipa capillata. The sequence continues at coordinate 110,766 of JAGXJF010002856.1, read as the reverse complement.
CGGCGGGTTCTCCTGGAAGTGCTCAAGACAACAAAGACGACGTTGCCAGCGTCTCATCCAAAAAGTTGCAAGGACAGCCAAATTAATTAGTTGTTCTGCTAATCTTTATTTATTTTATGTTCTTGTTGAGCAAGTACGTAACTCCTCCCGGCATCTGATATAATCACAGATGTCAGTAAGAAAAGACCGGCTAGCTAGCCCTGCTGAACTTAGACACGTACGTATATGCGTACTGCACTTGCAAAGAAGGTTTTAAGCTAGTGTTACAGATGGTAGAATCCTTCGCATTGAAGTAAGAGCACGTGAGGAGATTCATTTCAATAATCCGAAGTTTCAAGTGACGTACAAGTTTGCGTAGCTTGATTGTTTTGCTTGGTTTGTTCCATAATCTCTAACCTGATAAGAAAAATTAACGTGCATGTGCATATGCAGCGAAAACTCTTAAGGTCATACTTGTTTATTCTAGACATCGTCAAGAAAGGAACAGTCTGAAGAGACACCTTTTTTCTTGTGGGTCAAGTTTGTACTCGTAACCCAGATTTTATCTTAGGAAATTCGGCACAAAAAATCGTGAGTATATATGTACGGTTGATTAAGATAATGCCATGATGCGAGAATGAAGTTCCGGTCACATGCAAATGATGCTGACACTCGAGATTTACCAGATAAACCCTCTGGTACCGAGGTGCCGCCGGCGTCAGGGATTCTGCGCTGAATGGGTGAACATTATGCAAGGAAGTGAATTTGACGCTTCTTGAACAATTGGTGAAAATATGAGAAAATTTCGTAGAAATATATATTTATCCTTTGACTAAAAACTATACTCTCTTCACTTTAAAATAAAAATCTTTTTAATCTCTCAAACTCTCAAAGTACAAGTCCTTCTATATTTCCAATGCATTTTTAGTTATGAGCTTTTTAATTTACCCTTCCAATATAATAAATATTACATGCTCAAATATGGTGAGTAGTTGCATGATCTACAGGTTCGACCTTTATGGGGACGGCGCGCTCAGCTTCGACGAGTTCAAGATCATGATGAGCGCCTAAAGCACCAGAGAGATTTCGCCTGTAATTGTTCCTGCTTGCTAGTTTTAAGTTTGTTGTTGATTGGTTCACTTGATTGGTGTAGGGTGTTTATTTATACATAATTCGTTCATTCCTTGAATGAATTGTTAATTTGGCCGCTGTCTGTACTTCATACGTAATTGAGAAACTATCATACATATGATAGTAAATGATGTTCTCCAGTAATAGCCTTTGATTTCGATTGTATGTACTCTTCAATTTAGATATATTCTTTTTTGAGAGTACGAGGTATGCGGGCTTTTTTTAAATAAATTCTAAAAAGTTGTCACTGATGGGTCAAAACCTTACCCGTAGTAATAACTAAAATCATCAGCGATAGGTAATTTTGCTCATTATTTATGACTTTATTTATTGCTGACCACTCGTTACTAACACATTTAAGAACTGTCAGCGATAAATGATTTAGCCCGTCAGTGATGCCATAATATGTAGCAGTGGTTAGCGAGACTTTACTGTTTATCATATTGATTTCATGTAGTAATTGATTGTAAGAGACGATATTTCACCACATGCTATTGTGGGCCCACACTCCAGTATGTTGTGCGTCGTTTCCATTGCCGACGCGTCACAAGGCCGATAGAGCACGTAGTACGTACACGAACTACTTGACGATCGATGAGTGTGCTCCACAGCTTCTAGCTCGTACTTAACTGTCATCGTCAACCTCAACCAGCTAGGTAGCTGTCGAGTGCTATAGCTACGCACGTACACTATGCGTTCACAGTGCATCATGCTGCATGGCTGCTATTGAAACTGAAGATGCACGAGATCTGTCGGGGAACAAGTAGTTACATTAAAATCGACATGATAATTCTTTTTACATAAGAGTCATGGCAAGCTATTTATTGTCAAAAGAAGTCAAACAAAATTCGACCAAGAAGAGTACAGAAGAAACACTAAAAAAGGTACAAGAGCTTGAGGGAAGAATTAAAAAAAATAAAAGAAATATACTATGGTACATCATCTGATCCTGACACCAGTGATCCAAGCCCATCGACTCCTGCAGCCGCCCAGAGCCCTGCCTCGCCTTTGATGATTGTCATGACTTTATCGGTGTACGTTTAGCAGCTTGTCGTCGAACACTCTTCGGTTGCGCTCCTTCTACGTCTTCCAAAGAGTTAACATCATCTTAAGTCCTTACTGCCAGCAGATCTGGCGGTGGCCACACGCCCCAGCCACCCCCAGATCTGCTAGGGCAATGTGCCTACATTCCCAGAAGCCCCCCAGTGTCCCGACATTATCGAGCTTCGAGTATCCTGTGGTTAGACCGCATCTCTTGTATACTCCATTTTGTTGCTCACTCAGGTTACACTGTGCGGTGTCTATTTATGAGAGGTTTGTGTATAAATGTCCAACTCCTCTATCCGCATCCTATATACATTCCTTGTAGCATCCTAATACAATATTAGAACTTTTTTAATTAAGTACAACACATAACCAAATCGTGCATATATTCAACACCTATACGCTACATGCTCAAATCTAGACACGTGTTATAGGAGCAAGAGTGCAAAAGATTCTATTCACAGGGTTCTAATTACTTGATCAGAGTTGCACCATTCTAGTTTCTCAACTACATGATTATGCTACTAATTATGATATAGTTTCCATCTTACATGACTTGTTCAATCCGTAAGTTTACATGCTGTATTTGGCCACAGGGCGAGGGCGGATTATCGAAATACCAATTTGGGCTTTGGCTATTGAAGCAATGAGCGGGACTGTACGTCTTCTTGTCATATTTTCCGAGAAGACAAGCTAGCTTGCTCTATGATGCCACATACCAACATTTACTTCTTTCTCAATGTCTTCTATTCCTAGGTGCTCTTGTTCTGGTTTTTTTCTCTATTATCCTCTCCTATGTTTACGTGGGTTGTCACATATTTACTGTACTGAAGTGTCAAAGGAAAGAGTTGCGAGGTCAAAATTTTAAGTTTACATCGACGAATGAATGATGGCGCTTGCTACCTATCAAGGTGAAGAGTAGTATATGTAGGGAAAGGGGAACCCTACTTCAAGTGAGGGTTGGTGCGTCGTTCATTTGCATCAATTTCATCGCATCAGTAAGTTAAACACATATCTTGGACAAAAGATTTTACTACTCGACTATTCATGTTGCTTGTTGATCTTTCCTTTTTCGTGATCCTAGCATAATACATCGCTCCCCCCTTCCCCCACACCCTCTATCTCTAGTTTACCACTTTAAGTACCAATCGGCATATGTTTTTATCTTTTTTTCACATGTACATTTTATGGAACAAAACGTATAAAAAACACTCCATGTTCTACGACATCTTATACACATATCAACTGCTTCATTATAAATGGCAACATGATACAATTAATCAAGCCCGCCACCATGATCAAGGCAAAAAAAAGAAAAGAACTACACTATGATACATCATCTGATCCTGACTCCAGCAATCCAAGCCTATTGGCTCCCACGGTCGCCTGGAGTTCAGCCTCGCATTTGATGATTATCACAACTCCATTGGTGTTGGGTAGCTTGTTGTCGAGCACTCTTTAGTTGTGCTCCTTCCACATCTCTCAGAGAGCTAACATCATCCCAAGTCCTTGCCAGATTTGGTGGTGGCCACACGCCCCTGTCACCGGTCATGCACATATGTTTGTTAACAAAGTTTGGTGATGTGCCTATATTCTCAGAAGCATTTCGACAGACGCTCTGCGCTGTATATTATTACTAATGTCCCAATATTACTGAGCTTTGGGTACTATGCAGTCAGACCGGGCCCCCCCTTGCTGACTCCTTCTTGTTGCTCGCTCATGGTTATATTATGTGGTGCCTCTATTTATAAGAGGTCAGCGTATAAGAGTCTAACTCTTACTTTATTTTCACCTTATCTACACTCCTTTAGCATCATACTATAATATTAGAATTTTCCTAATTAAGTCCAACACATAATTAATTCATACATATATTTAACATAACAACATGTTCAAATCTAAACACTTGTCTTAGGAGCAAGAGTGCAAAAGATTTTATTCACCAGAGTTCTAATTAATTGATCAGAGTTACATATTCTAGTTTCTCAACCACATAGTTATGCTACTAATTATGATCCAGTTTCCATGTTACTACATGACTTGTTCAATTTGCGAGTTTACATGTTGGACTGACCACAGGGCAAGGGCGGATTATTTCTAAAAAGACACGGGCGCTATGCCAATTTCACACGAGCGCTATGCCAATTTCATTAAGTTAGGGAAAAAAACTTATGTACAGCAAGATAAGAAAGGAAGGAACCCAATTATGTCATGGGAAGTACAAATAATCTCCGTGCTTATGAAGGTATTTTGTAAAATACACCGATGTCGCTTGTTCTATACATTCCACAAGACATACATAATGGCCTCTCCGAACAGTTTCCGCTGAGGACCCTCGAAATTTCTGATGCTCAAGTCCTACCACTCATCTATGGGGAGAATTGGGACAACGGGCTTGGAGTAATGTCGAGCCAATTTGTGACAATGCCCCACGCACCTCAACACAACCTCGTGCGAGGTACTTGTTAGTTTCAAACTCAGTACAGCAAATCTTGCACACCTGCTCATGTGGCCATCCCTTCATTGCTAGTCTGTCAGCAGTGAGGGCATTTCTATGTAGTAGGAGCCAGGCAAACAGCTTGTATTTTAGCTCCGCTTTGGATTGCCAAACGTTGCTTGCCACGAAAGGGAGAGAAGTGGCACTGAACTAGAACTTGTAAGACGAGGCCACAGAGTATTCTCTGTTGTTTGTCCAAAGCCAAATGATTGAGTCTAGAGTATTGAGATCCAGGTGAACATTTTGTAGTGGGGACCATAATAGCACATAATCTTGAATCTGGGCGGTGATGGAGATTGTGCGAAAGGAGTGCATCCAAGTGTTGTCATGGAGCTCCTGATGAACCAACTGTTGCTTCCTTGTTGCAAGCACAAAAAGTGAAGGCACCAAATCTTTTGGCGCTGCACCCTCTAACCACATGTCGAACAAAAAACTAGTCTTTGCCTCATCACCTACGGTGATTTTTGTGGCTGCCCTAAAGAGATCCATTTTAACACTGTCACAGGACAAGGTGAAGCCTACCAAGGAGGCTTAGATGCATTCCACTGTATCTAAGGCCATCTAAGACGAAGTGTCCTACCAAAAAGCTTTTAAGTCAAGGATGCCAAGACCTTTGTCTTCGGGTCAAGGGCGAATTATTGAAACGCCAATTGGGCCTTTGTCTACTGAAACACTGGGAAGTACCGTACACCTTCTTGTTATATTTCCTGAGAAGACAAAGCCAGCTTGCTCTACGAAGCCACATGCCAACATTTACTTCTTTCCCAATGTCTCCTATTTCTACGTGCACTTGTTCTGGTTTTTTCTCTATCATCCTCTCCTATGTTTACGTGGGTTGCTATATTTTTACTGTACTGAAGGGTTGAAGCAAAGAGTTGCGAGGTCAAAATTTTAAGTTTACATCGACGAATGGACGATAGCGCTTGCCGCCTATCAAGGTGAAGAGTAGTGTATATGTAGGGGAAGGGGAACCCTACTTCAAGTGAGGGTTGGTGCGTCATTTATTTGCATCAATTTCATCACATCAGTAATTTAAATACATATCTTGGACGAAAGATTTTCCTACTTCACTGTTCACGTTGCATAAGTTTACAATACAACCACACACACACACACAAAAATAGTTTACCACTGTAAGTGCTGATCAGAATATGTTTTTCTCATTTTCTTCACATGTACATTTTGGAACAAAACGTATAAATTTAAACACTCGATGTTTCTACAACATTTTAAACACGGATCAACCGCTTCGTTGTAAACGGCAACACGATACAATTAATCAAGCCCGCCACCATGATCAAGGCAACTAAGTGTTCTGCAATCGATACGATCGATCAGATCATGGAGGTGAACTAACATATGTATGATCACAACTCACAAGACAGGAGTTAGTGAAGACGCGTTGCATGCCCAAGCAAAGTTAAATCGATCAAAGAGGAACCGCGTGTCTATAACGCACAAGCAAGGACAAGCTTGAGAGGCCATATTTGTTTATTCTAGGGATCCTCGAAAGAATGGATGAAGCGCACATAATTCGTCTCAAAGTTTGTACTTGTACCAGAGATTATTGTCTTGGGGAAATTTCTTTAAAACAGCTAGGAAAGATGATACACTGTAAAGAGTATGAATAATTGAAAAAATATGTACGATCGGTTAAAATAGTGCTGAGTTAAAATAGTGCCGAGAGTTAAGTATCGTCTCGTCCGGGAGATACCGCTGGGCGTCTCGATTCACTAGGTGCTGGTCCTTCAGAGACCTCAAACGAGATCCGGCGGAGAACAAAGTGCGCGTTGAGAAGGGATACTGCTAGGTCCAGCGAGCAGCTAGCAGTCCTCTCCTTCCCGGTGTCTCCTATTCTCTAATGTTTTTCTTCCACATCCTTATGTTCTTGTCTCATCTCTCCACATGACCACTAGCTCCTCTGTTTCTGTCATCTGCGACCACCAGCAGAAAAGTGTGTGTCGATGAGTAGAGCCTCCTTCTGCTACTTGGGTGAACATGGAGCAGGATATATGCACGCACGACGTGGTACGCACGGGTTGAAGGTTGTTGCATCAGTACTATACGTTTTGCATTTTTTTTTCTTTTGAGGGGAGTACTATATATTTTGCATTGGTTCCATGTCATATGATATGATTCGGTAAAGATCGAGATGAGACGCTTCTATCCAGAGAGGATTCTAGCCTGAGTGATGGAATGCATCTCTATTTTCTGGCCAGGCCCAGTCCTGGGGTACGTAAGTGGGCTGTGGGCTGGGCCTGCACTACGTCGAGTACAGAAGAATATAAAACATTCCGCTGCAATCGCGCCTACGTGGGCCGGCCCAAAACAAGTGAAGTAGCTGTTTCGACAACCGAAATACAATGACGGGATGCAGTTCATCTGGGCAACGTGGTTTAGGTCTCCGTCACGTCCAATTGAGCCAAGAAAATGTTTTTCCTGTTTTCCTTTTATCTTGTTCTTCTATATATTTCCACTTTTTTTCTTTCTATTTTATTCGATTCGTGATCTGCCTTCGGCGGAGCTCGACCAAACTGAGCCTTGGCGCCCCCTTGAATCTTGCAACTCCTTTGATTAAATAGCATTAGTGACACTAATTGAGCATCAAAATTACTGTCTAATTCATCTATCAATCAATATTGGCTCCTCCTAAATTTTGTTCCTAGCTCCACCAGTGGTTGAGTTCCTCGCAATGCGGGGTTCAAAACAAGACAGCACTCACATATATTGTGATGATATTTTTAATTCTTGGCAATATTTTGTTTGCAGATGTTCTGCTGATAATTTTTACTGTTCCACGAGTCATTTTGCATCGTTTGATATGATAATATGAGCTCGACACAACTTTGCAACCTTCGTCTTAACTTGGACCCTGGAACAATTTTCTCCAACCGGCAGAACATTAATTTGACGCTAGTATAAGCAATTTACGAACTATGGTAACATTTTCTTTATTCCTTGAAAAAGTCAAAATGTTTTTTTTCTGAAAAAGGTAACATTTTCACAAGCTAGGTGAACATTTTTGTTGATATAGAAGAACATTTTTCATGAATGATAGAACATTTTTCAAAAAAAATGTTATTTCATATGGTACATTTTTTGTGAACCGTCCCAACAATTCTAATGGACTACACAAACATATCTAGGGAAAATAATATATAATATTTTATTTATGTTGCGCTAATAATGTTGAAGTATTCCACGTGCAATATCGATTCATTCCATGAGTATCTTATTTTTGTTCCTCTAATAGAACATAACTATTCCATTAGCGCTTTCAATTTGTTCCTCCACCTTTTTAATTTGTTCCTTATACAAGTGATGTCGTGTATCAATGATCTTATCATAAACAACATGATGGTTCGAAGGGGTCGTGATTTAGACGTTTGGTTTAAACATTGTGAATTTGTGAAGTTTATAATATTCTAATATAGCCATGTTTTTGTTTCTTTTGATTCCGGGGCTGCTCGACGCGTGGACGTAGCTCCATGCTGTGTAGGTTTGCACAAAGCAGATCATATCGGTAGAGTGGGCTATAGGATCAGCATAGCTTAGTGGGCAACTTGGTGGTGGTGGTAGCGGGGGATGCTACTCTATACATTGGTATAAGCATATAGGGGCTCTCGAGATTGTCGCCGGCCGAATCCCACACTCCTGGATGGAACTTTCTAATATTTTCCCATTTTCTAATTATTTTTCTTTTTTCCTCTATTTTTAAAATGTTTTAACCTATTTTTTATATATTTTTTCTCGTCAAAGGTGACGGCAGTTGCCTCCTAGGGCCACTGTATTCCAAGCAAGGGTTGCTCTTCAGGTGCGAGGGGTGCGAATAGACGTCGTCGTGGAGTCGTTGGCGAGGAACTGAGAGTGCATCAAGAAAATGGTCCTTCAGGACAAGATCAAGAAAACTACGAGCTGGATGAACATGTCATTCTGGACGATGAGGTAGCGCATAAGGTGGACTACCGCCAGGTCTTGCTCATATTCTGTGCTAGCTAACACGGAATCTTCTCCGGAAGTACGGTCGGAATAGAAGAGAAAGGCTCTCTGGTTCATGCCTTGAACCATGTGGCGAAGGCGGAAGATGGCTCCCCAAGCGACCATCTGGATGGCCCAGAGAAATGGTGCATCGCGATGTTGTCGGCGCCGAACTAATAGACTTGCACGTTTGTCTAGTACATGTTCATGGTGTCGGAGGATTCTTCCTGGTATACCTTGCACTCAGGGCGTTGCGTTGCCCCGAGGGCTTGTTGGGCCACGGTTCATAGGATATCTGTGAATCCAGAAAACTCAATGGCGGTGGTATCGTCATAGAGCGTGCCGCGAGGCATTGCGCTCTAGGGGAGGAGGTTATGAACAAAGGAAAGCTTGATGAGGAGTTGCTCTCCTTGGGGAGAAAGTGGGCGGCTAAGAGTTGTGGCATGAAGATGGCACTAGAAGGGGTTATTTATAGCCGGCTTATGGGTTAGTGGTAACCAGGGGTAACTTGGAGTAAATGGGTGGCGAAGGAAGAAGTTACCTCAGGATGGGACAAAAACCATCCATTTTTTTGGTTGGTTGGTGACTTTGGGTGGGGTAAAAGATTTTGACTATTGTTGTCGGTATATTTGGTGGGACATAAGGCGGGTCATATGGAAACAAGGATTGACATGGCAAAGAAAAGAATTGGATTTCACTTTAGGTACATAGGCCTTGAAGGCTATATTATTTAAACAAGTGCGAGCATAGCACAACGTCTACTGGTGAGGGCGTACTGCAAACGACATACAGAAGAGTACGAGTACAACACATCACACTAAGGATTATAGTCCTTCCCAAACACATAAAGGTGATCTACTGGATGCTAAACAGGGATACTGGCTCATAGCGCTAATCGACGATGAGCCCTAGTGACTTAGCCTAGAAGGGTATAGTCCAAGATCTGCACGTCTTCTGTTCCTTCCGATACCGTGGGTTCCACCTCATCCAGGTCCTCCTCTGACTCGTCTTCAGCATCAGCGTTGTTTCCTGCCTTGGGATTTCCCTGGTTATCCGCGCCATTCCCTTCCTCGGGAACTGGCGAAAGCATGCACGGACACTGTGCAGAAAGTAAAGGTACTGTGCCGGAGATGAACCAATAGAAGAAAATCCGGCTTTTGTAGTAGAAACAGTGCTTGGGTGGCAACGATACTCCATCCTCGCCCACGACGTGAATGTTGCAAACCTCCGGGGAATTGCTGTCCTAAGGGAGAGGCGACCGCTTCTGTGTCTGGACTAGCTTCAGCAGGGTACGAACACGTCGTAGCTCTTCACGAACTTCATTCAGCTTGATGAATGCTCGGTGGGTCATGGTATCCTCAGTGTCGATGTAGCGTTCCAAATTCACTATGGCTGGGTCGTCTTCATGCGAGGAGTTGGCTACCAACAGACATCCAAAGTCTGCTTGACGTTTGGGTAGAAGGTACCGCAGAAATGAGCGTCCGAAGTGGATGAAAGGCTGCTAGCTAGCTCCATGGAGCAATGGCCATCACTTTCCAGAAGTCTCCTATTCCCTAATGCATTTTACGTTCTTTATTTTGTTCTTCTATAATCATTCTAGGCCTAGTTTCTCTGTTTTTACTCATTTGTGACCTATCCGATAGCAGCAGAAAAATGTGCATCGACTGGTATATCGTCTAGCTTGGTACTACTTGCGTAGAGATGGAGCAATATATATGCACGCAACATTATCAGCATGCTGTAAGGGTGGTTGGTGGGTCAGTACAATTTTGCATCGATTTCATGTCATAACTTGGTAAAGTAGTGGGTGTACTTGCATGGAAGTGACTTTTGATGCTCCATGAATGATTGCAGATGCCTTGTACCGGCTAAATGCAAACCATGTATCTATCTATTTATCTATTATACTAATTATATACTTTCTAGAAATTCCTATATCAGTAAAAAAATCTGACCATCTACCTAGTGAGACCGAGTTATAAAGGTTCATACTGACTCAAATAAAAGTCTTTGTTTATTATTGTTTCTAGAAAAGAATATGACCATCTATCTGGTGGGACAAAGTTATAATGGTTCAGATTGACTCAAATAAGAGTTCTTGCTTCTTACTATTCATATACAGACTTCCTAGAAATTGTCACGCTAATCGAAGAGAAAGAAAAACATTGGCATATATGATAATGCAAATGAAATACATATCATTCAAACAATTCACTAAAATTCTACCATACTAATTATAGATTCGCTAGAAATTTCCACATTAATCAAAGAAAAAGAAAAACATATAACCATTTATCTGGTGGGACTGAGTTATAACGGTTCATATTGACTTAAATAAGAGTTCTTGCTCCTTACTATTGGTATACAAACTCCCCAGAAATTCTCACATTAATCAAAAAAGAAAAACATTGGCATATATCCAAATATGGCAATGCAAATGAAATACATATCATTCAAACAATTCACTAAAATTCTACTATACTAGTTATAGATTCCCTAAAAGTTCCCATGTTAATCAAACAAAAAGGAAAATATTTGACCATCTATTTGGTGGGGCCGAGTTATAATTAGATTGACTCAAATAAGAGTTCTTGCTCCTTACTATTCGTATATAGACTCACCTAGAAATTCACACATTAATCGAAGAAAAAGAAAAATATCTGACTATCTATCTAGTGAGACCGAGTTATAATGGTTCATATTGACTCAAATAAGAGTCACTGCCCCTTACTACTCGTAACCCTAGATTTTTAAATAAACACGTAAGTAAACACTTGGCCCGTGCAATATTTGGAGATCTGGAGGTGGAATGTGATAATAGGTTTTGATTCCAGCCTTATAGAAAAGATATTGGAATAAAAGGAAGAGGAAGTAAAGAATTGAGCTACAGGGTATGGTATGACATGTGGGGTAGGTGAGTAATGGAACATTTCATGATCCCCTGATTTTAGGAGCATGTGATCATAGAAATTATATTAGGGTTTATCCTTTTGCCGAGGAAAAAGAGAATTAGGGTTTGCATTTAAATATGTGTTGGTGCATTGCATGTTTGCATATTACAACCTAAGGAACTATAGGGTTCATGAGAAATATTAAGGTGGAAAGTTTGAAGTAATTTTATTTGGGGTCATATTCACCTACATGTCTTGGTTTTAATTTTTGGTCACATGCAACGACATGGTTTTGGTGAGATTCAACAAACTCTAAATAAATGCAAGTGAATAGCTATGCCACAAATATGATGCTAAAATGTATTGGAGCTAAACATGGTTTCAACATGCCTAAGACATGCTTTGCAAGAAAAACAAATATCAAGGTGTGACAGCGGTCAATCATCCGAACGATCAATCCCCCGGAACGCAACTGGTTTCGAGTCGTGGGCCCAATGCACCTCAGTTGACTCGTGCAAGCCAGACTCCTCCATCTACGTCTTATCCATTCCTCCTTAGCCTATGGTTCTTTCCTCCTCCCATCAACAGGAAAAAAAAGTTCCCCATCTCATCGACCTTTTGTAGTGTACGTGCCCTCCAACACCTTGCCTCCACGGCATCGCTCGTTTCCGACACGTAACCTCCTTCCACCGACAAGAAGCTGCAACACCCGGCCAGCACCACCCCTTTAGTGTTGCAGCTACTCCTCTCGCTGTTGTTGCGAGGTCTGCCATCGTCTCCTGCTTTTCCCTTCCACAAGATCGACCGCCGCCTGAGACGCGCCATGTCGTTGCCCTTCTTGATAGAAAGTAGGAGGTACGGAGTGGTAGGCTTTGCAGTTTTTCCCCATTTGATTTTTGGTGTTCTCCCAAAGAAAGATTTGTTGGAAGCTCTAGTTCTACAAGTTGAAAGGTCCTAGATCCGTTGATTTGAGGTGGGTTTTGGATGAAAGTTAATAGTGTTGGGGTTGAACGAAGTATTTTCAGTGGAAGGCTTGCAATAGTTAGGTTGAAAACTTGAAACATTTTCAGTCGATAGGTTGTAGTATTTTGGGTTGAAATGGATAAAACACGAGGTAGAAAGTTGGTAGCGTTAGGGTTGAAACCTACTGTTTTTTGGTTGAGTGTGTGTGTTTTCTTTGTGCAGCCTCTTCTTAAACTCTGGTGATGGTGGTAGCAACGCTCGCCAGCGACAGTGCTCACCGGCAATAGCATCCATGCTATTGCAGAAAATGGAAGTGGAGGAGGGGTCCAACAATAAAGGGGAAGGCAACATTGCTTTTTTAGAGGGGAAAGGTGTCTTCGGGGGTTCATTCCAACAGCTAAGAGGGATTGTCTAGAATTGATCGTTGAGACGATCGCTCGTAAATTACAAGCCTCCGTAGGGTTAGTGGAGCGACGTCTCTTTAACTCCACCAAAATGATCTAGAATGACCCTCAACTCCAGTTCACTAAAATTGTGGAGTTAGGATGTTTAACACAGCTCCACTTGATCCACTAATGAATCTGTATGGAGCTGTCCAAAACAGCCCCCTTGGGATTGATCCTCATTAGCTAGCTTTCTGATACTATAACATCGAGTTTCCCTAGAGGTAGCCCCACCAGATGTAGGGATATCCATATAATTAACCTTCGTCGGTTGATCCCATCATTCCATGATGGCGTTCGTCTGGCTTTGATGGTTCTTTGTTCGGTCTGATGAACAGGATACACTTCCTCATGCTCTTCACTGTCGTGATTTTCGCCGCAGACGATTTTCATATTGATGATTTAAAGTCATAACTTTTTCAAAAAAAGATTTCGGTTTCATGTCATAACTTGCATGGGAGTCGATCACTTTGGCTGGAAAGTTTTGTGCATCTCTCTTACATTCGGTTCAGTCACGCGTATAGTCGCATATCATTTTTCTAGGGAAACATATCGACGATTTACGTTGAGAACTCAGAAGAAAAAGAAAACAAATGTCCTTGTCTTTGTGTGCTGTCTGCATGGAATTATTGTCTGTTTGTTGCGTTGCCATCGATCCCAAGCAAACTGCAGATGCGGTCGGTTTCTTGTGCGTCCTTTTGACGCCTCCAATCGATTCAAGGTTAGTGTACGTCTTAGTGAGGAACACATCTCCAAGTTTCAAAAAATAAAAACGACGAGAGGAACGCACCTGGTGCCTGCCATGTGATGCAATTAACAACTCCAATTTAGTGGAGGATTAGCTGGGTCGAACACCACGTCCTGCATGTTCTTTTAATTATATGCTTGGAAATTGTTGCCAACAAGCTGCGACGACCAGGACAACTGGGCAAACAAATCAAAATAACCAAGATAGGCGTGTGGCCCCTGGCGCCGCTGATATCGATCAGATGAATTAATCAAAATGCATGCCGTGTCTGATTGCCATCTCTATCGATGACTACATGAACATGACATGCACAAAATCTCGATCACGCTCTAGAAGACAACACGTCACACCTGAACGATACGTGCATGTCCGGGCTGCCTGGTGGAAGGCTGAGATAAACCCGTTTGAGAAGCTAGGATAGTGTAGCACCCGAGCGGCGAAGCGCTCACGACGGCGTCTTCCCATCATCTCAAGCGTTTCCTTCTCCATGTCTCCTATCCTCAGGCGTTCAATCTCTACACATGTCTTAATGTACATGTTGCTCCGTCCCCTTCATTTCTTTCTCTTGCCTTGTTTCTGTCAACCGGCCGCGCATATCCTCAAGCATGAAGAGAATACACGGGAGCTACTGGTATGTATAGAAGTTGTTGCGCATGCACGTACGCTGTGGTTGTTGGAAACATTTATCTAAAAAAAACATTTATCTCAAATCAATTTTGCGAGATATTTCTGCAGGGAAGATATTCATAAGTTGATGGTCTTCAATGATATATACACACGAAGGCCATGTGCCTTTTGTTTTGTCCATACCTATCCTGTTGTTTCAAATAACTCGGAGAGACATGGTTGTGCTGCCAATTTTGGTCTAGTTTACGACGTGAACAGTTAAAGTGGCATGCAGTCTTCATGTCATTAGCACAGCAGGCACAGTATGCCAAAGTTTTAGGAGCCTCGATCCGCGTTGATGCATCAAAGGTTACCTGAACAGTAGCTCTGGGAGCATGCATACAACAAAAAAAATACAAGTGGCTGAAGCCCGGGATACTAACCAACGAGAAATTGAGAACACTAGGTTAGGTTGCAGCGCAGACAGCGACTCCATGCAGTTTCCGAACCAGTGACGAACGGTTCTGCAGTTGCAACGCGCGGCGCCACCTTTTCCTTTTGAGCAAGAGGAAGACTCCTCCGATTTCTATTACTGAAACCCACCATGTTCATACAGAAGAAACAAAAACACTGCGCATAACAGAAAGAAACATCGTCACCATTCCCAACTATGTATACAAGCCCCAATTGCAAACTACACTCCACGCCCCATTAAATCGGTAGCAGCTAACAAGCAGGGATGGCCCAACTTGTTCCAAATAAACGCACACACGGCAATCACAGGCTTGCGCTAAACGTGATCCTGAGACCCTTTGCCCCCGGGGTTAAAAAGACAAACTAAGGGGCTGTTTGGTTGCCAGCCTTAGCTTGCCACGCCTAAGGTTAGGCGTGCCACGGCTCCGTAGGCAAGCGTTTGGTTCAGCACGAACGTCAGGCTCGCCACAACTCGAAGAGCTTTTCGCCACAAAAATTTTCGCCAAATGTGTGGTGGACTTTTTCGCCGCCACACCGCCCGCGGCACGCCAACGGAGGAAAATCCCCGCGAATGACAACCTCCCTGGTAATCCTCCTCATTTCTTTGGCGTCTCCCACCCCGAGCTCTCGCGATGGCGCTCCCTTCCCTCGCCGCCGGCAAGTCTCCCCGCCGCAGTTGACCTCTCCTCGTCCAGGTACGCCTCCTCCCTTCCTCTGGTCTTCCCTGCCTCTTGTTTCACTCCTAAGGCACCGCTGCTTCCTCTCTCTTCTCAACGATTTAGATCTGGATCCACCTCCGATGCAGACCGCTGAGGACCCGCCGGATCCGGCTAACTGATGCTTGTGCTTTATGAGTTTTGGATCAACTCCTTGCTAACTGATGCGCCGCTCGTCGGAGCCACCGCAGCCTCCACTCCCATCTGCACCCACACCCACACCCTCTCCTCGCCACCTTCACCTGCCTCTGCACCGATGGCCCCCTCAACGCCGCACTTGCGCTGCTCCCGGACCTCGCCGCTGCCGGCCTCCGTGCGGATCCCGTCTCACTCTGCCGCCTCATCAAGCTCTGCGTCTGCCACGGCACGGCCAGCGACGGCCACCTCGTCCACCGCCACGTCTCCCGCGGCGCCCATGGAGATGGGGAAGCTCCCCAGCCCCACAATTTTTGGTGCACTGTGCACATGACAAATTTTTGGCCCAAATCAACTCGCACAAAGCGCCCCCCAAGTTAGACTCCTGCCGCCCCCTCCCACCAACTAATGGTTTGTATGTGCTTTAATGAGTAAATGATTTTTACTTGACAATGGTCATGGTAAAAAAGATACAATTATTCTATTGAGATGCATTTTTACCATGAGTGATTTGTCTTCTTTAATTCTTTCTAACAGACATCTGCAAGCAAGTGGTAGATGCTTGCCAATTTCTGAAAATTTTGCATGTCTATTTCCCTCAGTGAGGGTCCTGCATATGTGTGTAAGAGTATCTAAATCTGATGAAAGAGTTCTTTTCCTTTTGTCCTGTAGATGTCCAGTTCTCTGCTTGCTGCTGGTGGTAGCTTGTTTGAAACCGTCTAAAACTTATAGGTAAATATTGCTTCTAGGTTCCTTGTTAGTTAGTTCGGAATTTTAACAGTTAGTTGGGAATTTTATTATTGATTTACTTCTGATGTAAATTACTGAATATTGTCATGTCAACCACATCAAAACTCAATTTCTAGATGATTGTTCCATTGCTCAGACTTGTGATGTAATAGGGAACCTTTTGCAACTATCATGCTTTCGTGGGTCCTGATGGGGAGAGTCATGGCGATGGTGAACCAGCTCCGCGTGACCAGCGAATTCGATCAAAAGAATCTGTTGTTTCGTGTATTCAACTCAGAATTGTCAAGCTTCCTAAGTAGCTGTGAAATTTTGATTCAGAACACCGAGCCCAGTGTGGAGTAAGGAGCCTTGGGTGCAAGGTTCTTTGTACTAGGGAGCATGGTACAGCTTTTGCCTATCCGCTTACCATCTCCGTTTTGATTTATATATCGTAGAGAGCACTGACGTCTCTATCCAATGTGCTGTTATGGCTTTGCGTCGTATGCATCTGATTACCAACTCTCCTACTCGTGTTATTGTTCATCAAAGGAAATGCGTAAGAAAGTATAATAGCAATGATGATTGTATTCTACACCGTTGAACAGTTCATGTGCAAACATTGATTTCTTTTCTTTTCTTTCGAAATTTGTTGCGCTCTGTTCAGGCACAAGAGAAGGTAGATTTCAATATGACTTTGTTCATGTGCAAACTTATCGAGAGAACACATTTGTTTGCATGATAGTTTCTGGAGAGCACCAATCTAGCACTGAGGTGATTCTAATTAACTAGGGCAGCAAACCAAACGTAAACCAGAGTTTTTTGCCAGATATTTGTGGAAGCAATCTAAACGCACACCACATAAAATCTGCCACACCTAACCTGAGGCATCGCTACCAACCAAACAGTTTGATTTTGCCACAGATTGTGGCAAGCCAAGGGTGTGGCTAACACCTCACTTTAGGTGTGGCAATTTGAGTCTCCAACCAAACATTTCAACATTCCTTATGCCTCCTATTCCTGTGTGTTCACAGTATCGTTTCGGTTTGTGTTTTTGTGGGGATTGCCAATACGCATGCTTATGTTGTTTAGTTTCAACACTAATAGAACTGTACGGCCGTAATATACAGATCTTGATAATGTCAATGTATCTGCAACAAACGAGTATCTCTGGTTGCACTGTCAGCCAGCAAATGATGATAGCTTTGTACCAATTAACCTTACTGAGCTACTGAACCAGCCTACAAAGATCTGCAGGACTTGGTTGTGTTTTGGCCAGTTGATGCCATTAGGGGCGTCTATGCCAAGCTGAACACAAGAACCTATGTCTTCGGCGATGTCCCCCATTCCTAGTACACTCTTCAACTTTTCATGACTTTTCATCTCTGTTTCTCCAAGGATAAGTTTATTTGCTCGTATATAAAGCATTGCACAATAGAGCTTGTTTGGGAGCATTTGTCGTTCAATAACATATCACGTAGGGATGAATGCATATACCGTGTACTGGAGACTTCAATACGTGTTTGTGTTTATGGCGTTGGATGGATTGTTTCATTTGTTCGTGATCCACAACTTTATTGCATTCCTGCGAGCTCAAGTCAACTGGCTATTGGCCTGAGCAATTCTTTTGCATAGGAAGGTTCTCTGCCCATTCATTTTAGAGATGAAGAGCGGAGATTCGTAGTGTTATCACCATACGCCAGTCTTTAACATTGTATGTAGTAAGAGCAATAAAATAAGGAGATTCAATATCCTTGATCTTTGACATTATTGCTGATTGAAGCAAGTTTCAAGCTAGCAACAGGTGCATACAAGTTTGCCTGAATTGCGTTTTGAGTTTCCTTAACCTGATAAGAAAACGGACCTTCTTGGAAATACGCCCAAGACATGTCTAGTGAAAACTCTAACTGTCATATCTGACGTCCTCAGAAGAACGGATGAAGCGATTGTCTCAAAGTTTGTACTTATAGCAGAGTTCTTGGTGAAATTTATACAAAACAGCTCAGAAAGACAATACACGGGGGAAGAGTCTGTGAAAGATTTGAGTATATACGACCGGTTAATATAATGCAAAATGATTGGAGCCATCTAGTCGCCAAAATCCAGTTGGCGATCTCGATTCACGACATGAACATGTCTACCAGTAGGGTGCTGGTCAATCATATGCCCCTCGGGGATCTAGTGGAGAACAAAGTGCACATTGAGAAGGCGAGAGGCTCCTAGGTCCACCGAGCAACAGTCATCTCGTTCCCGACGTCTCTTGTTCCCTGATGCATTTTTACATTCTTCTTCTTTTCTTCTCTTGTCTCTCCAGGCCACTAGTTCCTCTGTTTTTCGCGTACGTGACCTGTTCGATAGCATCAGAAAAGAGTGCATGTGTCGACTAGTACGTAGAGCTTGATGCCACTTAATTGGGTGAAGTGGAGCAGTATATATGTGCACACACACAACCTTGTCGATCTAAATGGGTTGAAGGTAGTTGGATCATTACTGTTTTGCATTGATCCTATGTCATAGTTTTCTTTGTTTTGAGAGGATCCCATGTCATAGTAATTTGGTAAAGATGGAGATGAGACGCTCTGGATATAGCTTGAACAACTGGCACTGTGATGTGTAGTGACCGGCCGGAATGCATCTCCATCTTAGTTTTGGCCTGGGATTGCGAGCGGTCGTCCACGCGGTGCCGTCAAGCGCCGCGGCCGCGTCGCGTTCGGTGGCGGTGCTGACCAGCTGCCGGCCGGCTCAGTTGCATCCTGTTTGCAGGGAATAATTGTCTTGTCTGTCTGCTGCGTTGCCATCGGTCCCATGCATGCAGATGCAAGCCATGCGACGCGGTCGGCATCTTGTTCGGCGTTTTCACTCCATAGTCGTACGTGACTCGTGACTAACTAGCTAGCTGTACTAACATGGGGTTGATGCACGAGCCAGATGGAGCTAAGGACTTAATTGTTTTGTCATCGTCAACCAGCTATAGGTATAGCTGCATCCTGCATGGGTGTTCATTTATCATCTAATACGTATATGTGAAGATTAATTATGCGAGTTGATGTACGAGCTAGTTGCGTGCATATATAACGCGTTGACGATGCATGTCTCTTGTGTGCATGAAAAATTGAGAAGCATATTTTACGACACGCACTTTCCTTAATTTCCTACCTAAAAAGTATTCCACTTAATTAGCTTAATCATCACATTTGGTCAAGTTAGAGCAACGTACGCGCACGCGTGGTCGTTCAATATATATTACCGGCCGGGCCGATTCAACAGAGCAAGCTAGGGAAGCTTCTGCATGCCCACAGATCTGGTACCTGACAGCCTGCATGCAGTGCATGTGATGCAATTTAATTAGCATTAGCTGCGTGCTTTGTCAAACATCACCACGTGGTATATTTCTTATGCATATGAAAAGTTGTCCAGATTGTTTCCCAGCCAGGTGCTAGTGCGACGACCAGGGCAAAGTTAACCGAGCTAAGCGTGTGACCCTGCCTGCAGACGCAGCTGAGATCGATCACACGGACGAATCAATCAAAACTAAATGCCGTGCTTAATTAGTTGCCACCAATCCATGATCTAACATCACACCCATTATACTCCTGCACTAGTTAGTTTGTTAATGACGACGATCGATCACACGCTAGCTATATATGTACTGTACTCTTACGAATAACACGATGCACATGGTGGTACCTGTTCCAAATGGCGTTTAGATTGCATATTCATTAGCACTACACCTAATCTATACTGTGCATGTTACGATCGATTGGCGACCTTGCCGTACGTACCGTGTCAAGAATTATTATGCCAGATGATTGATTACTAGCATTAGCTCTTTTTAATTAATTTATTCAAACATCCATCTGCTACTGCTACCAGTGCGACGACCAAACACGTAAGCTCGCGTGCAGTGCAACCATCACTAGTGGATGCATGTAGGAGCGTCATTTGTTAACATAACAAAAGATTGCCGCTACCATCCAACTTATTACTAATCAGTCTAGCATGTTCCTTGGCAGTAAGCCTTTGTCTGTCATAAAATGAGCAGAGCCAAAAAGAAACTTGTCTCTCAGACAGAACGGCCGATAGTTCTGCCTATTGGTCCTTTTATTTTCATCAAACATTTGTAGTGATTGGTTTGGTTAATGAAATTAGGGATTTACTCATTTGTTATAAAAATAAAAGTTGAAATTGAAGAAAACACAAACCAACCCAACCGTTGGAGAGGCAGGCATGTATGTATGCAGGCCAGGAATTAGGAATTTCAGATGATGGTGACAAAAGGAACAAAGTTGGTATAGTAGGATCGGTGGTTCCATCGATGCGTGAATATAATATTAATCGTGGGACTGGTCGGGGATCGATATCTATGCAGTACTAGCTTGTGTTTGGGACTGGGGAGCATGCACGAGTTCTAAGGATTCGTGGTCCACACTCCTTACATTATTCCATCCTCGATTACTCATGTGTGCATACATTGGGGGCCCTGCGTTGTAACGTTGCTCATTCGGTAGTTTAGGGCCTAATTTTTGGGAACGCGCGCGTGAAAATGAAATCATGCATAGAAATGTATATATGTGCAAAATTAAGAATTGGAAAACATATGAAAATTGGAAAACTTTCCCTTTCCCTCAAAAAGAAAATTGCTGGAATTATTGTTTGGATACATTGCAAGAAAAAAAGATAACAGTCTTGATCATACCAAAACCAATGAGAAATATCATAATTAATGTTTTTATATTTAAACTATCCACAGCATCCCGCATAATTATACAGGAAACATTTTTAATCATATTTAATCTTTTAGACTTACATATAGATATACATTATTATATTACAGAAATATCAAAACTACGACTTGATATATCAACTATATGTGATACATATTAGATCAGATCTCATAGTCAAAGTTAGGATCGTGAGCCAGCCTGCTAGTAGCTTGTACATTAGTTGGGTAGGTCGTTTGTACATGACATCAGTATGTGGAATTAAAATACCTCAGTACATCTGTTGGATAGGTCGTAATAGATCAGCACGTGAAAGTAATTGAGCATAATTTATGGTCCATTAATAATAAGAATTCACTAAATCAAAAACAAGATGTTGTTTAGGTGCAGTTATAAAAATTAATCTGTCATGATCTGTTTAGATATAATTATGAAGATCTATCGGCTATGGTATGCTTAGCTATAACTATGAATATCTATTGATTGTAATCTGTTTATGTATAGCTATGATGATCAGTCGGGTGTAATCTACTAGGTACATTTATGAACATTTTATCCGTCGTGATTTGTTAATGTATCTATTAGATGTGAGCTATTTAGATATGTGATGAAAATCTATCGATTATAATCCACTAATAAAAGAAATATACTAGACTAATGACCGGATGCTTTATTTTTAAAAAGATATTTTAGCATACCTATTTTTTATTAACCCGTTGTGTACTATTAATAAATGAATATTTTCTTCTGAAAAATAATGAGTAAAATTTTACGTCATGCCAAACCTAGATTTTAATGGCATTAGGTACAGCAATACACTCCACTAACTATATGAGCATCCCTCAGTTCTTGTATGAAATGGACATATTTTGGTGGACCGATTCCCACAATAATAGCAATTCTTATGTTCGAATACTACATGTTTCCTCAAAAAATTGTATGAACCTTAATTACTACTTATTATGTGAATTTCACGCCAAAAAATGCATTATAGTAAAGAGAAATCCCACTAAACCAAGCTTATAAGTAGTGGATATCAATATATAATTGGGTTTGGCATATCGGATACCGGGCGATTTATAGCATTCCGGGAAAAAACCATTCACAGTTTGTTGTTTTCATGTACCTACATAAATTAAAATAACCACAACTGAACCAAAATTCGAAGGTTTTGACGACTCTGCATAAACAAACCTTTTTCGAAAGAAATAAGAAGGTCAGCATGGACTGGGTGCAGTCACCGGCAGGTGACGCCATTGGACGCGCTTCCTTGCACGGCTTTGCTCCATCCAAAAGAAGCTTTTCTCTCAAATAAAATAAAATAAAAATCCCAGCACATAGAAAACTCAAAATTCCTGCCTTTTTGTTTAAATTTTTTGGGGAACCCTCCATCTCCCCTATGTGAACCCTTCCTCTCTCACTCTTCCCTGCTCCTACTACTTCCGCTCCCTTCCTGCGGACTTCGTCTTCCCCACTCGGACCTCACCAAACCTCCTATTTTTCCAATCCCATCGCATCCCTACTAGTACTTAGTACTCCCCTCCCCCCTGGCAATCTCACGCCACACCAAGTACGCACGCCATTACTCCGAGCTCCTTCCTGTGCTTGGCCCGTTTGACCCGTCCTTGCTTCATTCGGAAGTGGAATAGTAGGGATCCGCTCGTACCAGTACTTGCTCTTCTGAATCTGTGGAAAGTTTTGTGTTCTTGCTTCGGATTGTGCGGAAAGGCGGCAGCTTTGCTGGTTAGATTTGTTCTTTCCTGTACGCAATCGATCCGGTGTGTCGTGTGCGTGTGTTGCGAGAGAAAGTTTGAATCTTGGTTGGGCCCGGCCGGGATTTTAGCCGGATGTTTTGGTCGATGTCTGATTTGCGTAAGGAAAGTGCTAAAGTTGTGATCTTTTGAGCAGAAACCTTCCATTTTAAAGAGAGATTAATTGTAATATTTTGAGCAGAAATCTTCCATTTTAAAGAGAGATTAATTGTGCTTGTTTTCCCCTCTTCTGAGTTTTTATTCTGATTTGTTCTTGGGTTTGGTCCTCCCCAGATCAGCCAGTGATCGATCCGTAGCTCGCTGCGCTACTGCTGCCTTGGACGGACGGACGCTATGGCTTCCAACGGCGGCGGCGGCGGCGGCGGCGTTCTCCGCCAAAGCAACAGCAGCCGCCTCTCGCGCATGTCATACTCCGGTGAGGATGGCCTAACCCAGGCCCCTGCAGGAGGGGGCGGCGGCGGCGACCGCCCGATGGTGACCTTCGCCCGCCGCACCCACTCCGGGCGCTACATCAGCTACTCTCGCGACGACCTCGACAGCGAGGTTGGCAACATCGAGTCCGGCTTCTCGCCGGACCGGGAGGAGTTCCTCAGCTACCACGTCCACATCCCGGCCACTCCGGACAACCAGCCCATGGACCCGGCCATCTCCGCCCGGGTCGAGGAGCAGTACGTCTCCAACTCCCTCTTCACCGGCGGCTTCAACAGCGTCACGCGCGCCCATCTCATGGACAAGGTCATCGAGTCCGATGCCAGCCACCCGCAGATGGCCGGCGCCAAGGGATCCTCCTGCGCTATCAACGGCTGTGACAGCAATGTCATGAGCGATGAGCGCGGCGAGGACATACTGCCCTGTGAGTGCGACTTCAAGATCTGCTCCGAGTGCTTCGGCGATGCCGTCAAAAGCGGCGGGGCGCTGTGCCCCGGCTGCAAGGAGCCGTACAAGGCCACGGAGATGGAGGACTTGGTCGGTGGCGCCACGGCCGGGGAGAGGCCGACACTGTCGCTGCCTCCGCCACCCGGCGGTGCTACCGCATCGAGGATGGAGAGGCGGCTGTCGATAGTGCGGTCGCAGAAGGCCATGACCAGGAGCCAGACTGGTGACTGGGATCACAACCGGTGGCTGTTTGAGACCAAAGGGACCTATGGTTATGGGAATGCCATCTGGCCAAAGGAGAATGAGGTGGATAATGGTGGCGGTGGCGGAGGTGGAGGCGGGCTGAGTGGAGCGGACGGGCAGCCGGCAGAGTTCACCAGCAAGCCATGGAGGCCGCTCACTAGGAAGCTCAAGATCCCTGCTGGCATCCTTAGCCCATACAGGTAGATATTTCCTTGAACTTCATTCAGGTATATGACTTGCATTTGCGTATCTGTTCACGTGCGCACATTATACTGGTTTGGTCAATTGATCACATACGAAATGTATTGTTTCATGATGCATTTGATTTGATTAATCTTAGAATACTTTTAATGTCGAACTTTGGTTCAACCTGGATTTGTGGATTAGTCCCAGTTCTTGTGATTCAGTCTCTGCTCAATAAACTAGTAGGTTAGATGAGTTGTGGGATCTGTGCAACTTCTTCTGATGTCTTCATAACTTGCAAACAAGTGTGATGTTATCGTACTCATATGGAAAAAAAATATATTTAGTATTCAAGTTCATCTGTTTAGATGTCATCCTTTGCTTTTAGCACAAAAGCAACTTACTTTGCACAAATGTCTCATTCTCCTTCAAGTTTGGTGATACAAGAGCTGACTCTGCAATTTCTATAATGATGTCATGTGCATTAACCTTGGTTTCCCGGTGCTTCTTGCAGGCTTCTTGTTCTTATCCGCTTGGTTGTTCTTGGTCTGTTCCTTACATGGAGAGTTAAACACAAGAATGAGGATGCAATGTGGTTATGGGGCATGTCTGTTGTTTGCGAATTCTGGTTTGGCTTTTCGTGGATCTTGGACCAGCTGCCAAAGCTGTGTCCTGTTAACCGAGCGACTGACCTTGCTGTCCTGAAAGACAAGTTTGAGACTCCAACACCGTCAAACCCTACTGGAAGATCTGATTTACCGGGGCTTGATGTATTCGTGTCCACCGCTGATCCAGAGAAAGAACCTCCATTGGTCACAGCAAACACTATTCTGTCCATCCTTGCTGCTGACTATCCTGTTGAGAAGCTTTCGTGCTATGTTTCTGATGATGGAGGTGCTCTACTGACATTTGAAGCAATGGCTGAAGCTGCTAGCTTTGCTAACATGTGGGTTCCTTTTTGTCGCAAACACGCCATTGAGCCTCGCAATCCTGAGAGCTACTTCAGTCTGAAGAAAGACCCATACAAGAACAAGGTCCGCTCAGATTTTGTCAAGGACAGAAGGAGGATCAAGAGGGAGTATGACGAGTTCAAGGTGAGGATCAATGGGTTGCCTGACTCAATCCGTCGCCGCTCGGACGCATACCATGCCAGAGAAGAAATCAAGGCCATGAAAAGGCAGCGTGAGGCTGCTCTTGACGATGCAGTGGAGGCTGTTAAAATTGCTAAAGCTACCTGGATGGCCGATGGCACACATTGGCCTGGTACCTGGATTCAACCCTCTGCCGAGCATACTCGGGGTGACCATGCTGGAATAATTCAGGTAAACATCCTCAGGCAACCTCTTTCTTCTCTGTGCTATTCTATATTGGTTGGAATGTGGCCTCTATTAGCTAAAAGAATGCATTGTACTTGAGAGCTGAACTATATATGGTACAGACGTATGGTGCTGCATACTGTTAAATGAAAAATTAGGCTGCACATAATCAATAGGACAAGTTTACACCGGTAATTATTAATAATTACATTTTCCCTTTAAACAGAAACATACGCATCCTTTTCAGTGTTTGCATACTGGGATATCTATTTATTGAGCGAGTTATGCTTTGTTAAGCATAAGTCACATTTTATCTAGTGTCCAAAGGCCAGGAAAATTGACCCAGAAGTCAGAAAAATTCGAGCAACTTACAAATAGCAAAACCGTTGTATATTATGTACAACAATATGTTGATCCGCTGTATCTATAGAGTAGTGAACAAGGAAAACAGCACCCATTTGATCACTGTTGTTCTGTTCTTCAGGTAATGCTGAAACCCCCTAGTGATGATCCCTTGTATGGCAGCAGCGGTGAAGAAGGCGGACCCCTTGACTTCACTGAAGTCGACATCCGTTTGCCAATTTTGGTCTATGTGTCCCGAGAAAAGCGCCCAGGCTATGACCACAACAAGAAGGCTGGTGCGATGAATGCCCTAGTCCGTTCATCCGCTGTCATGTCTAATGGACCTTTCATCCTCAACCTTGATTGTGATCATTATGTTTACAACTCGCAAGCTTTCCGCGAAGGCATGTGCTTCATGATGGACCGTGGTGGTGACCGTATTGGCTATGTTCAGTTCCCACAACGGTTTGAGGGCATTGATCCATCAGATCGCTATGCTAACCACAATACTGTCTTCTTTGACGTCAACATGCGTGCATTGGATGGTCTCATGGGACCAGTCTATGTTGGCACTGGCTGTCTATTCCGCCGTGTTGCTCTGTATGGATTTGACCCTCCACGCTCCACGGAACATGGTGGCTGCTGCAGCTGTTGCTTCCCCAAGAAGCGCAAGATCAAAGCTTCGTTAGCTGCATCTGAAGAGACACGGGCTTTGCGAATGGCGGACTTTGATGATGAGGAAATGAACATGTCAACGTTCCCCAAGAAGTTCGGTAACTCAAACGTCCTCATCAACTCTATTCCAATTGCTGAGTTCCAAGGGCGTCCACTTGCTGATCACCCTGGTGTCAAGAATGGCCGTCCTCCTGGTGCTCTCACTGTCCCTCGCGACCTTCTTGATGCTTCCACAGTTGCCGAGGCTATAAGTGTCATCTCATGCTGGTATGAAGACAAGACAGAGTGGGGTCAGCGTGTTGGATGGATTTATGGTTCAGTCACAGAGGATGTCGTCACAGGTTACCGGATGCACAACCGTGGATGGAAGTCAGTCTACTGTGTCACCAAGCGTGATGCTTTCCGTGGCACTGCACCGATCAACCTTACTGACCGTCTCCACCAGGTGCTCCGGTGGGCTACTGGTTCAGTGGAGATATTCTTCTCCCGGAACAATGCGCTGCTCGCAAGCCGAAGGATGAAGCTTCTTCAGAGGATTGCATACCTGAATGTTGGCATCTACCCCTTCACATCTATCTTCCTCATCGTTTACTGCTTCCTGCCGGCACTGTCCCTCTTTTCTGGGCAGTTCATTGTTCGTACGCTCGATGTGACCTTCCTCACCTATCTGCTCGTCATCAGTATAACACTGTGCATGCTCGCGGTGCTCGAGATCAAGTGGTCAGGCATCAATTTGGAGGATTGGTGGAGGAATGAGCAGTTCTGGGTTATCGGAGGAACCAGTGCTCACCTTGCTGCTGTGCTCCAGGGTCTTCTGAAGGTGATTGCCGGCATCGAGATCTCCTTCACGTTGACATCCAAATCCGGCGGTGACGACGTGGACGACGACTTTGCTGACCTCTACATGGTAAAGTGGACGTCGCTCATGATCCCACCAATCGTCATCATGATGGTAAACCTGATTGGCATTGCGGTCGCGTTCAGTCGCACAATCTACAGCCAGATCCCCCAGTGGAGCAAGCTCTTGGGCGGTGTGTTCTTCAGCTTTTGGGTGCTGGCCCACCTGTACCCATTCGCCAAGGGGCTGATGGGGAGGAGGGGGCGGACGCCAACCATCGTCTTCGTCTGGTCCGGCCTCCTCGCCATCACCATCTCGCTGCTGTGGGTCGCCATCAACCCGCCGTCGCAGAACTCGCAGATCGGCGGATCCTTCACGTTCCCCTGATCGAGCTACTCATCTTCCACCACCTTATATCATATGAATTATACCGTTGGTTCCAGCAGCATCCCTCCTGGAGAGCTGATGGGGAGTAAATTCTGACTGTTCCTTATGGTTAGTTAGGTGTTCTTTTTTGGCCGAAGAACCATGGATCATCCTAATTCATTTGTTCGTTGTTTCTGTTTTGAGATGAGAGCTGGTTCTGTTTGGATCTGGACATCATCAAGTACAAAAAATTCAGAAGTTTAAGGAAGTTCTTCAGAGTTACATTCTTGCATTGCAGCTCGTTGAGATGTATTGCATGCTTGCATTGTCTTCTTTTGTGAATCCTAAAGCAAAGCAATACACTTTATTGGATGCATTTAGCCATCGTGCTAAATTTGTAGAGCAGGTAAAAAGCGCTCCTTTTTCTCTGACCATGTAGTAGTTGTGCACCGGCATGGCATGACGAGGTCAGAGCTTGCGCATGACCAGTTCAGTTCAGGCGTGGCGTTTGGTATAAGTTAGTACAGACTTTAGGTTTTGATGGTGAGATTATAAGATTATTCGTCGATACGTTTTATCTTATCATTCACGGTCATTGCAGTTCGATGACATGTGTTGCATACTTGCGCCGTCTCGTTCTCTGAGTCCTAAAGCAAAGCTGCCCTTTCGTTCTGCTGTTCTTGTTGCATTTAGCCATCGTGATCGATCTGTACGAGCAGGAGAAAATTTCTCCTTTTTCCACATGGATTTCTCTGACCATGGCATGGCATGACGAGGTCAAGGTCAGAGCATGTGCATGACCAGTCTCATTTCAGGCTTGGCGTTTGGTATAAGTTAGGACAGACTTTAGGTTCTGATGGTGAGATTATAAGATTATTAGTTGATACTTCATCTATCAATCACGGTCACTGACGATGGACCGATACTCCGAGGAGAAACAAACAAGCTTACTGTTTATTCCCAACGAACAGTCTCGGCATAAGACTGACGATGGACCGATACTGACCTGCAAGGAGCTCGTTGATAAACTCACATTCTTACTTAAAAGACACGTCTCGGTGTAAAACTTTCTCTTTTTTCAACCGGGATAACTTCACTGGAGCCGGAGTTCCAAAAGCAATTACCGACGATAGAACATGTTATTTTACGAGAAATCTCCCGGGTGAAACGGTGGGCGCACAAGGTTTCGATGCCCGGGTGGTTCGACTCTCAGTTGTAGCACAAATCATCGTAACACCTAATAAAATTTTTCTCCTTTTAAGAAATGAAAATAAATAAGGGAGGAACAAGTTTTTATTTGTATTTTTTGGAAGAAAAGAAGAAATAAGGGAAGAACAATTATAGAACACAAGTATCAACGGGCTGAAATTACAGCACCTATTGGGCCTGAAACAGCGGCCCAATACGAAGGCCCAACATGGAGGCCCAACATGAAAGGCCCAAATACGGAGGCCCAACATGAAGGCCCAAGTACACAATGCACTCTAGCTTAGAGGGGGAGGAGAAAACCCAGAAGAGCCAAGGCTACCGAGGAGCTCGCATCGCATCGTCTTCGTCTTCGCTTCTCCCCCGATCCCACCTCAGGTCAGTCTCCTCCCACCAATCTCTCTCGCCCTAGATTTTGCGCTCTTCTAGATCCCTCTAGAACCTTCCGCATCCCACCACCTGCTCCGGCGTCGCGGGGCGTGGTTGCGACGGTGCGGATCTGGGAGTTCGCCACGATCTGCTGTCCTGCGTCTCCGCTTCTAGGGTTTTACTACACCGCTTGATCTAGCTTGCTACGGTCGGTCCAGGTGAACCTGATCAGGAATTGTTTTTTTCCTTCCTGGTTTTCTCCAGGGCGCAAGATTTTCGAGGATGCCGAGGGCCGCGGGCGATGCCAAGCTCCTGATCCAGTCCCTCACCAAGGCCTATGCCGCCACACCGACAAATCTCAAGGCAACTGCCACCTTTTGATTTATCTCTTATCTGCTAGCTGAGGCCATCGGCGATTAGCCTGTTCCTGATCCTGTTCTCCTTGTGGTGGTATTTCTGCAGATCATTGACCTGTATGTGGTTTTCGCGGTGGCAACTGCCCTTGTTCAGGTGAGTTTTAACAATTTCTGCTTTTTCGAGGATATCTGGTTTAGGAGTTTGTAGCCTCAAAACTGAAGCTGCAAATTTACTTGAACAACTTGGAGCATATGTTACCTTTAAAATGTTTCATGTTGGATGTTTTCGCGAAGACAATTGTAGAAATAGGGTTGTATGGGGATCTCCTAAAGCTAATTACAGATTTGCTAGTATATAATTATCTTGTTTGTTTATGATGCCACATTTCTTAGTTTTGAATAGGAACAAGCTATCATCTTGCAAAAATTTGAGTCATATGACGACCAGTTTGTATAGGTGTAGTTCTCATGGATTGCTATGCAACTGTATGTCCCTCAATGTTTTATTTGGCAGACAAAAAGTATTAGCTGCGATTTTCTAAGATGGTATGATATAGTTTTCTTTAAGCACCTGTTTTCCCTAAATGAGCATTAGCTTTGTGTTGAACTTATTAGTTGTATCTTCAATCATTGCTACAAAATAGTCTCTGGTGTGGTAGCAGAGCCATTTTCAAACTATTGAAATGATCTCTTATGTGCCAAAACAGGTTGTTTACATGGGAATAGTTGGGTCATTTCCCTTCAACTCTTTCCTCTCTGGTGTCCTTTCATGCATAGGAACTGCAGTGCTTGCTGGTATGAATTTTTTACGCCCTCTCAATCCTGCTTACCTTGTCTGCATAATATATAACTATCAATGTCTTTGCAGTTTGCCTCCGTATTCAAGTCAACAAAGATAACAAGGAATTTAAGGTAACTATATTTTCACTGTTATTTGCTAGGATCATCTATTCTTTGGATTCCAGCATAACATTGTATGTCAAAACATTATCTGCAGGATCTTCCCCCGGAAAGGGCCTTTGCAGATTTTGTTCTGTGCAATCTGGTGCTCCACCTGGTGATCATGAACTTCCTCGGATAGAGGACTGTCCTACAGGTTATCAAGATTTTGTAGCGTCCCAATGTTTGGAACTGCCATAGCTTCAGATATTCATGTGATCTCACTGCCTATGTAATCTGAGAATTTCTCGAGGAATTATAAGTTGTCTACCTGTTACTCGCTGCAGCTTATTTTACTCTTCTGAATTAGCGTTAACAATGTAAGAACATGAGAACTTTCTTTCTTTCAAGGGAGTGAAGATTGGCAAGATTACTTCTATGTTGTCATTGCTCTACACCGACGAATGACTTGTTTGTCCAGATTGCAGCTCTGCTATTGAGAATTTTAATTTCTTTACTTACCAAGCATCTCCGATGGCCGTGATGCACTTTCGATCAATAACAATGAAGTTCAGATTCTGGCATAAGTTATGTAGCCACCGATAATTGTAGGGAAGGGGCACTTTTAATCGATAACTATGAAGTCCAGATTCTGGATTAAGTTATGTAGCCACCGAGAAATGTAGGGAAGACTCTGGAACATTGTAACTCTCTTCTGGCTGTGGCAATAGCCATAGAATGCTTGAAACTGCGATGGAGATTATATATCAGGAACGTAGGAGCCTGGGAAGAAATGAAAGAAAAAACCTAACATCTCAATCCTAATAGCAGTGATTATACATTCTAGTAATAGTAACTGGAACAGCGCTTCTAACGATTCAAACTGAGCTTGCAAAACCATTTGCACACATCAGCATTCCCTCTCCATAACTTGCTACCACCATTTACTTTTGCTTCTAGACTTGCTTTTTGTTTGGAAGGCCCTTCCAGACCTAATTGATAAGAAATTAACAAATGCTGGTCTGATTGAAAATGCTAGTTCAGAATAATTCCGTAAAATTCATTCCTATGAGTGCTTAGTGTCCACAATCAATGCATCAAGATCATTTATTTTACACTCTAAAAAGTTGTGGGTAATAGAACTGAACAATGGACGACCTAAAGTATCCATGATTTCTAGATCTCTACTTGAAGAAGAGTAACACATCATTTGACCCAGCAAACCACACCACATGACCTTCTTCCCCTATTTCTATACTAGGAGGTATGAAGTATGAACATTCCTATTAGCACTGTCAACCCTGTCACTCCAAAGTCATTTCTGATGTTCGACGTGCAGCAACTCAGAAGGCAGCGATGCAGGGTCAAGCTCCCAGCAATCCTCAGGAGGCAGCGTCGAGGCTTCACCCTTGGAGACTTTCCTCGCTGGTATCTGATGCGAAAGCACCCCAACATCTCCCTTGTGGAGGTACTGAACAGCATGGCTGCCGATGTCGCGGCGGGTAAAGATGCTCCTGAAACCTTCCACCTTCTCCAGGTAACCGAAGCTGACACCATACAGCTCACTATACCCGCTGAGGAACACCACGAATTCATACTTCGGCCTCCCGGAATCGCCGTCCTCTCCGCCATGGAGCGCCCAAACTGATCCCTTCCTGGGGTAAATCCGGTACACCTCCCTCGCCACCCTCTCGCAGGCGACAAGATGCGAGAAGACATTCACCGAATGCACCGTCACCGCTCTCCCAACCTTGAACTCCCCACAAGGCTTCCCCTCCTCCCCATCAGGCTGGAGCTCCAGCCACCTTATCTGCGCACGGAATTGCCTGCCCAGTGAGGTGGCCTCCACCAGTGCATAGTGCCGCGGCATGCCGTCATCATCCCCATATAATGCCCACACCTGGCCTCTCTTGAAGCACCTCTCACTGCGGTCGGCATCGAAATTATAGAAGTCTGAGTCCTCCACAGCCATCTTGCCCGAATGATCACTGTCCGGCTCCTCCTCCTGCCCCAGCTCCTCTGCGTCGTCACTGGATGAGTTCTTGGGAGCCTTGTGATCTTTCGCTCTTCTCTTGGCGAGCTGGAGCTGCATCTCCGCGAGCGTCATCTCCGGCCTCTCTGTCTTGGGCTTCTTGGGCGGCGGCGGCGGCGGCGGAGGGGGCACCTCGGAGGCGAGGAAGGTCCGGCGGCAGGAGGGGCACATGAGGCGGTAGCCGACGTACTGGCGGTCGAACTCGTGGAGGAGGCGGCAGCCGGCGCAGGCCGTCCAGAAGGTGGGCGGCGGGACCGGCACCTCGGCCTCCTGCGCCATGAGTGCGGTGTAGGCCTCGTCGACGCGGCGGAGCGCTTCCTTGGCGGCGGCGGAGGCGGCGGGGGAGGAGCCGGGGCCGGGGCGGAGGGATCTGGAGAGGGACTTGTAGTGGCGGCGGATGGCGGAGCTGTGCTCGGGGGAGGAGTGGGGGTCGGGGAGGAGGAGGGTGGCGCTGGGGGAGGAGGCGTCGGCAAGGAGGACGGAGGTGGCGGCGACGAGGAGGGAAGCGCCGGGGGAGTCCCGGTCGAGGCGGGCGGCGCGGCGGGCGTGCTTCTGCGCGGCGCGGAGGCGGCCGGCAGAGAGGTCGGACTCGGCCTGGGCCAGCGCCTCAGCCGCCGCCACGGTGGTGGCTGAGGAGGCGTCGCCGGGCATCGTCGGGAGCGGTGGCCGCCGGCGTGGGGTTTGGGTTGGGAGTATTGGGCTGGGTGGAAGTATGTTGGGCCTTAGCGAGCTTTTATAAATTCGCGTGCAACCAACGTTGAGATTACTCAACTCACCCGATGTCCGTGGATACTAAAAAATCTGAATCATCGTCTAGAAAATTCTGGATCATGTTTAGGTAAAAAAGATATCTGAATTATATCAAATGAGAAAGCAGAATATCTTTTTATCTCTTGTGTTTCTTGAATCGCGTTTTGGGTCTGTTGCACCGATAGTTCTTGTTGTTTTTGCTTCCCGTTTTGCTTTTAAGACCTGTAATAGAGTATCTTTTGTTGCATCGTAGGGTGAAAAATCATGCAAAAAATCTCCGATATATTTTCTGGGGGAAAAGAGAGCGCTTTATTGATTAACGACTAGAGTTATGACATCCTCTATCCAGTAGGCGGTAGCTCCAATATACAGGGAGGTGTAACAAAGTGCACATTCAGCTTAGCTAAATCTGCTGACTCGTGTGCTACCCTGTTAATCTCTCTCTTTACATGGTTCAAGTCTTTGCCGCTCAGTAAGGAAGAGTAGGCTCCGTTAGAAGATGCATCTTTGCCTTGGCGACAATTGACAGCACTGCGATCGGTCCTCCGTTCTCGCATGCGAAGGAAGGACGACCACAATCTGGTTCCAGCACAGCAGGCCATTCAGCGCACAGCAGCAACCCTTGCAAGCAAGTGAGCACCCCAGCTTCTGCCACACACTAGCCGCCACGGGTAAATACTTCCATGAAGTCAGCAAAACTTGCGTCCAAGCATCTCTGATGACAACACCCAAGGCTTGCTACACCAGACTCAGGACAGAAGCTCGCAACAATTATTTCCGATTGTGATGGAGTTATATAGCCTTATAATGCCTATCACCAGCCATTTTCCTGTTGCTAAACCACTTTTTTTAGTGTTGCTGAACCACTGAACCAGAAGCACAAACAAAGGGAACCGTAGCGTGACACTGAAGCCCTGCAGATTTAGTGGCTATCGTTATACACAGGTTAACACTGAGGCTGTAATGAAATTATGAGATTGAATATAATGCTCTTGACCAGAGATTTTCTTGTTTCATTTGCAGGTGTTGAAATCTAACCTTTGGATACCCAAGCTCAGTAGCTTCCGCACTCTTCTTTGTTTTTTTTTGCCAATCGCACTCTTCTTTGTTGATTGTGCAAAAGATCTAAACCACCATTCGTGGATGTAATTTTGCACCTTCTCGGTGTTCTTCTTCTAATACAAAAATGAAGTGTGCGTTCGAGAAAAAAGAAAGATCAAACTGCTCAGGACACCACCAGTAATTTTGCACTTACCCTCTAAGCACAAACAGTTCGATTATATATATGTATATCGAATTTTGAGTACCGTGACATCTTATCAGAAGGACAAGATTCTTGTTGCAGAACCATGGCGGGATGAAGATAGGAGGTTGAGCGGCTCGGTAGCAAGGAAAGATAAATAATTTTAGGCCCTCAGTTTAGTGAAATGGATTAGAGCTGCGTGGTGACTCAGAGACCATGTAGCCGATCATCTCTGCATCCAACAAAGATGCGTCCACCCACCATCAAGGGCGATGAAAAGATGTCTCCTGGAAGATCTACGGCTGCAAACTCTTGCACCATGTAGCCAACTTTCTCCTACTTAGCATCAGCCCTAATCCTAATGACATGGACCTTTCCAGAACTTGTGCAGATACAAGCAAATCTGTCAAAAATTCCAGATGGGTCATTTTCTTGATATACATTTGCTACAAGACTATGTTATGAATATGTTGAGTGCCTCTCAGATGATCCAGATGACGTTCATGCTAACACTTCATCAACAAAAGACGATGCAGTAATTGGGTCGCCAACTTCATATGACCACCGGATGTCTGCGATGGAAGTATTTGATGTCTACGTTGCACAGTTGCAAATAAACAATCACAACCAACAACGCATGAAGCTCACTATTTTTGCATATTTTTTTTGACGAACCTCATCAAAAGGGCAGGGTGTCCCCGCAATTCATCAAATAAGAATTGACTCTGCTTATGAGGGAAACTGGGCCGACAAACCTCACAATGCTAAATACCAAACAAAGTCATTTAAAAATGCAATAAACAGAGTAAAATTGATTAAGACAAGGCGTTTTTAAGAATTACCAACAATTGCTAAATTAGTGTCAGAAACAAGTACAAATCTTTTAAGCAGTGAATGAGGTCTGCTGATCACTAATTATAATTTGGAAGCATCGTGTTAAAAATGTAACTGAGGATATGATCACTAAGTATAACTTGGAACTATTATTTCAAATACAAAGTATATATGATACGGTCAACATGCAGCATACTGTTTAGCATGCTATTTCATTAACCCCTCTTCGCGCTTGTCTCAAAAGAAAAATTCAGAAGTTCAATAAGTCAAGACTTACAATATCAATAAGAGTATAAACTTCCATCACGGGAAGGTTTCAGCACCTGCCAATGAAAACCGATTTGTTTAATTTACTGAGCATATCAAGTTATCAACAGTAGTAGAGCTCAAGCCATCAATTTATGAGAAAATAGCCTTTTTCATTTCAGAGTTCTCAATGTGAAAATATATACCGTAGATTTATATGAAATAGGACCACCTACAGTTGCCTGGGTTTTTTTAACAATTAGTTATGACTCTGTTTAGCATAAGATCGAACACGATGAAACCTTGATAATACTTCAACAAGAACGTCTAAAACTTCATTGTTGACACTAAAAACTATAACTGTTCTATGTTTTCTGCTCTACGTTGATTCTGTAGGTTTAATAGTGCAGCAGCTTTGGTCCGCGAGATGTTTGGTGTCTACCATGCAGCAGTAACTGTTCTTTGGTATGTATATCATTCAATTGCAGAACTGTGATATTGTAACAATAGCTTCACAAACACAAAAGAAAAAGGAAGAGCTTTTGCACCACCTTTGTAAGAATAGCTTCACAAAAACAACAGAAAAAAAGAAAAGAACAAAAATGCCATGTGAGTTCAGCGCGATCACCAGACCGTTCACCAAGCAACAAACAACTGCCAATTGCAAGTCTAGTAATCAACATAAACTGGCATCCATAACTGAAAAATACTGAAAGAATATAGCAAATTCCCAGTACATTTCCGAGCGAAACCGTACATTGGCTCAGGTTGGCACTATGCATAAGGTAAGTCAATACTCATATCATGTTTATTTAATTTTTTATTGTTTTATTAACCAAGACGTAATTACTTTATATTAAGACATATGGTTTACTGTTATACAATTGAAGATAATTGTACCCTACTAGTTTGACCTTGGCACCATAAAACATAATGTCACATGGCTAGCCAACTATGCTTGAGCCATACACAGTTGCACTGCTACAAGCAATGTAAATAGTTCTCATTGGGGTCTCCCCTACAGTTTTACGGTAAAAAAAGGTATATAGTTTTCACTAATGCTGCAGTACAGGGGAAAACTTCTTGGATTCAATTTTTTCTCGGAAACATGAAAGTCTCGGACAGGAAAAATGTGCATTGAAAATTGATTTCTTTTTGTGAAAAACATATGAAAAAGGTGGACATGAACTAGATGGTGAAATATAGATGAAAATTGTAGATGAAACAGTGGATTTTCAACAAAAAGAAAATCTGAATGTGAGCCCAACTCCTAAAACCGGCTGATTCCGAGCTGCCGTATATGTTGCATCCCTGTAACTC
Source organism: Stipa capillata (assembly GCA_019208055.1). Lineage (NCBI taxonomy): Eukaryota > Viridiplantae > Streptophyta > Magnoliopsida > Poales > Poaceae > Stipa > Stipa capillata. The sequence goes on along the minus strand of JAGXJF010002856.1, from coordinate 73,868 downwards.
TTTTTCTGTGTGAAGAAAATCTAATCATAACATAAGCATGGACATATTCCAGGATATCCGTGCAGACGACTGGTTTGATAATTACCATTTCCACTTTGATGATCTATGGTAAGAGAACTGAAAATTGGTGCTCCAGCTTCATATTGCCAAACTATTCTGAATGATGGTGCCTGCTACCACCAAAAGAAACCAGTGAAGACACTGGATATTCACCTGTCGTTAATTTTTCACTTGGTATTACCGAGCTTTGCTGAAGACATTTCCCATGGAAACAAAAAAAATATAATGATGAAAAGAAAAAACATATGCACTTTCGCCTATAAAGTTATCACAGAGAATATTTCCTAAATCACCTCAAAGGGTGTACGGTTTACCCATGAAACAAAAGATTCGTACCAGAAACACTGATCCAGCAAAAGAACTCGATGTCCCATATCCGAAAAATATTCAGTGTCTCATATCCGAAAACATTCAGATACTTCTACTTGGGAAGATTTCTGCAACTTCTCTTCCAAACAGAAAGCACCAAAGATTTCTGAGAATATGTCAAGAAAAACAGGGTAGTAGACTAGTAGTACACCACACGAATAGACAATGGTTCTGCTTCTAAAGCAGAACTGGCAAAATAGGATTATTGGCTTTTATTCAGATACAAGGAGAAGTAAACACAAGCACATAAAAATGCTTTTATTGAAATAACAATGTTTTCCATCTAGGGTTGCTTACACGAAAAGAGTGGAGAGAATATTGGACCTCCTTATCCAAATTAAGTACAGAACTCATTACTCAAATCAAACGTCAAATTTAACAGCAGTTCCTCCCCTACAGGAATAGGACTCATTGCTCAATGTCCAGTAGCAACCAAAGATAATGAAAATACGAAACCATGTCATGTCGTGCTGTGCTGTCACTCAGTGGAGCAGCAGCAGCTCAGATCTTCGAGTTTGCAATCTTGTACCACTCGGTGTGGAACGAACCCGGCATGTCGACCCTCTCATAGGTGTGAGCCCCAAAGTAGTCCCTCTGCGCCTGCACCAGGTTTGCAGGCAGCCTGTCCCTCCGGTAGGAGTCGAAGTACGCCAGACTCGCGGACATTCCTGGGGTGCTGACACCATTGTTGATAGCGAGGCAGACGACCCTCCGCCACGCCGCTTGTCTGTCCATGATCTCCTGTGCAAACTCAGGGTCTATGAGAAGGTTGGCGAGTTCAGCGTTCCTGTCATACGCTTTCTTGATGCGGTCCAGGAAGCTCGCACGAATGATGCACCCTCCCTTCCAGATCCTAGCTAGCTCACCAAGGTTGAGGCCCCATCCCTTCTCCGTGCTTTTGGCCTTGATGATGTTCATGCCCTGTGCGTAGCTGCAGATCTTTGAGGCATAGAGGGCTTTCCTCACATCTTCAATCAGCTGTGCCTTGTCGACAGGTAGGCCAGTGGAGTAATCACCTTGGAAGATTTTGGAAGCCTCGACCCGCTCATCCTTCAACCCACTCAAGAACCTGGAATCCAAGGATGCCTCGATGGTGGGAGCAGCCACAGAGAGCTCAGCAGCCTGCTGCACTGTCCATTTCCCAGTTCCTTTCATCCCAGTCTTGTCCAGGACCTTGTCGACCAAGTAGCCTTCACCCTGCTCATCCTTGATGCCAAATATGTCGGCAGTGATCTCGATCAAGAAACTGAGGAGCTCTCCCTTGTTCCACTCGGAGAAAACCTGCTGCAGCTCACTGTTTGTGAGCTTACCAACCGACTTGAGAACGTCATATGCCTCAGCGATCAGTTGCATGTCACCATACTCAATTCCATTGTGAACCATCTTGACAAAGTTTCCTGATCCACCTTTCCCAACATATGTGACGCAAGGGCCACTATCAGGAACTTGAGCAGACACCTTGAGAAGAATATCTTCAATGTACTTGTATGCCTCAAATGAGCCTCCAGGCATCATGGAAGGGCCATGGCGGGCACCCTCCTCTCCTCCAGAAACACCCATACCAAGATAGAGGAGTCCACGCTCCTCCATCGCCTTCTCCCTCCTTTCTGTGTTCTCGTACCACTCGTTTCCTCCATCAATGATACAGTCACCCTGCTCCAAGTGTGCTGCAAGCGTTGCAATGGTCTGGTCAACTGGTGCACCGGCCTTGACAAGCATGATGACGACACGCGGCTTCTGAATGGAGTTCACAAAGGAAGCAGGGTCATGGAAGCCATACAAAGGAAGGTTCCCTTCTATCTTGGCGCGCTGAACAGTCTCATCAACCTTGGAGGTTGTCCTGTTGTAGACAGAGATGGGGAATCCTTTCTCTGCAATGTTAAGGGCAAGGTTCTGCCCCATGACCGCAAGGCCAGCAAGTCCAATTCTTGTGAGAGCCATCTCCTACCTGAAAAGAGACACACCAAATACATCATGCATGGAACAATGTCAAATCATTTATGCAGATCTCACCAGAAAGGCCAAAAGACTTTACAAACCAACTGACCATACATATGAATTAGAAGCAAGAAAAATCTTCATGCTGAGTCATCTTTTGTTGCGGACAGAAGTTTCACAAACTTATACAGAAAATGACCGATGAATAATTGAATTCAAGCGTACAAACGCCAATTAAAAAGAAAGGAACGTGACAATCAGCAGACACCACCGTATGTAATTTGAAGACCCTGAGCACATTAACAAATTAAGTTCATAATTGAATGTGGCCTACTTATGGTATACAGCAATATAGTTCAAGTAGGAACTCAAAATAGAGGTGAACAACATCACGTATTTTAGCAACTCGCATAGATTGTTTACGATGACAAGAAAACTGGTAGAATCCTGAAAATAAATCTATGCTAGGTCAATACTTACACAGATAAATCGTATGATCGCTTCTGAAGAACATACCACTACATACCACAGAACACCACAACCGCAGAATTAACAACAAGCGGCAAACAAAATCGTTTCAGTCTCATTGATTGCGGAATATAACAGAACTTACGGCGTTTGGTATGATGTCCCAGCGTGAGGCAAACATGCTGTCATGTCATGCCTCTTCCACTAGAACTACTACTACACGATACATGGTAACACCCAGGGCCATACATTTACAACAAGTCAACAACAGATGAAGTGTGTGTGCCAAACATGGTGGACACTGAGCAGGAACCACAAGTTGCATACTAAATTTAGCATCTAGCTGTGCTGATTAATTTGAGGAGACACACAACTAGCGAGCATTAACTGTTAACTATAGTTCACAGCAGCAACAGGATCTGAGGCACCACTAACTCAGGTTACCACCCCCCAACACCCAAACAAAAAGGAAGAAGGAAAAAATCGGTGACCCAATAGCAGAGGCTAACTATCACTAGCAGCTAAATTCCATCCAAGAACACAATCAAGAACCACATCGTGCCACTAAAGATCGCTCATCTCACCAAAGTGCGCCAATCCTCGCACGAACTCGGCGTTTCAACAACCGGCCGGCCGCCACCAACTCCCACCCCACCCCCAGAAATCCAAGCTCGCGCCCAAGATTAACAGGGGGAAAAAACAGGAACAATCTAGCGACACGATGGATCAAACAAGCGACGAGGAAAAGTAATCCGCGGAGGAGATCGGGAGAGGTGGCTCACCTGCTTTAGATCTGTGCGCCTCGAGGAAGGAAGCCGCAGGTGTGAGTCGTTGCGCTGCGTGCTCTGTGCTGCGAGTTTGCGACCACCACCACCACCACCACCTACCCCCCCTCTCCCTCCCGGTTAAATAGGCCGGAAATATCTCGCTTTCACACCCCGCGGAGGAGGTAGCAGCCGTGATCATCGTCCGCCGACGGGTGGGCCCGGAACGGCGGGACCCGGGCGGGGCGGCTCTTGCGCGCACGCCGCCGCGGGTGGGTAGCAGGGTCAAAAGTAGCTGACACGTCCGTCCAACCTCACACACCATGGAATGGCATCTCTCTTCTTCAGCCTGTGATCGCCGTCAGCGCGACGTCATCCGTTAAAAATCTTGTATACAAAATTAAATAAATCATGCATCAGTAGAACATGCGAGTCTGAAAAATGTGATGCGTATTATCATGCCATTCATTCATTCATTCATCCATTCAGATTCCGTGATGAGATCAAATTATCAGAGTTGTATTTTTAAACGTGCACCTACCCGACTTTTATTTTGTTTGTAAAGTCGTCGATCGTTGGTGACAGGCTGAATGGATCAGGTATATTCAGAAATTCACATGATACCATTGACAAGTTCTCTGACGTTCTTCTCTCATCGTTCGTTGCACAGCGGCTGCTCTAGCTCGTGAGCAGAATGACAAGGCCTGAAACTGGAGAGCGCAGAGATAGTTACTAACTATACAGTGTTGTTGTATTAGCCGACGTTTATACAAACATAGTAAAGGGAAACAAAATGGTTATCTGTGAAATCATTTGATTTTGAGCTTATGGTGATGGATCTGTTTGGGGGTCCTGTAGCTCTCTTATCTTAAGAAATCAGAATGCTTCGGGCCTGTTTAGATCGATGTCAATTATTGCCCATGTTTGCCTTGCCAAATTATGACCCTGATTTGGCAAACATTTGGTTTGCTACCAAATTTTGGAAAAATGTACTTCCTCTTTGGCCTACTAGTTCATCTTGCCAAACCTTGCCTAGTTCACGGGACAGGCAAATTGGTGAACAAATTTTGGGAAGGCTTGCTAGTGGCAGCTTTGGTCACCAACAAACCAAACACCTCTAAAAAACAAATTGGAATGGTTTTAATACCATACTATTTACTATTCAAGCTGCATCAGTTTATCTTATTTTTATAGAGCGTATATATCATATTTTTTGACCAAGTTTCACAAGTATGTTCTTCATAGCATGATGTCCATCCATGGTTGTTTTTAAAAAATCACAACCTCTTGGAATGCTTTAGCAACGGCTTTAATTTGAGTCCTCTCTGGCTGACAGGTGGGAACCACACCAAGTTACCAGGAACTAAAAAAGAAAAAGGAAAATCTAACCTTATCACGTAATCCTTTCCCGCGTCCATGGCGATGGCTTCTGCTCCTCCTCACATTCCAATGCCCGCACCCACCACCGCCATCTCCATCACCTGCTCCGACGAAGAAGGCGCTGCCTCATCCTGGTCGCTCTCCTCCGGCACATCATCCTCCTCCTCTTCGCGGGTGCGCCGGCCGTACCGCCGCCTCCTCCACGACGAGGCGCAGCGCCTCCGCCGCGAGCGCAGGGGCCAGGGCACCGGCGCTGACACGCCCCGATGGGTGCGCCGCACCGAGGGCCAGATGTCCAGGTACGTCGAGGACGACCGCGCCGGCCACGTGCACGGGCGCCACGTCGTCGCCGCCGTCCGCGCGGTGCGCGCTACGGCGTCGCGGCCCCCCGGGTCCATGCGCGAGGCCATGGCCTCGTTCGTGTCCAAGCTCACCTTCCGCGAGATGTGCGTCGTGCTCCGCGAGCAGCGCGGGTGGCGTCAGGCCAGCGAATTCTTCTCCTGGATGAAGCTTCAGGTACATATTCCTCCAAAGATTGCAACTTTTGAGATGAATCCATGGCGATTTTGTCTGAATTTTATCCTTCCTGATGTGATGTTCTTGATCCATCCATCAATGCAGCTGTGCTACGAACCGAGCGTCGTCGCGTACACCATTCTCTTGAGATTATACGGCAAGGTTGGGAAGATCAAGCTCGCAGAAGAAACATTTCTTGAGATGCTTGAGGCTGGCATTGAGCCTGATGCAGTGGCATGTGGAACTCTCCTTTGTGCATACGCGCGGTGGGGGCAGCACGACGACATGATGCTGTTCTACGCCGCGGGGCGCAGGCGCGGCGTAGTGCCCTCCGTTTCCGCCTTCAATTTCATGATCTCATCCCTGCAGAAGCACAAGCTCCATCGCAAGGTCATCTACCTGTGGAACCAGATGATAGAAGCCAATGTAGTGCCGAATCAGTTCACGTACACAGTTGTGATCAGTTCATATGTCAAGGAGGGTCTCTTGGAGGAGGCCATGGATGCATTGGGGAAGATGAAGAGGTGTCGATTTGTTCTGGAGGAGGCGACATATAGCAATCTGATCAGCTTGAATGCCAGGCATGGCAGAGGGGAGCAGGCACTGAGGCTCTATGAGGATATGCGAGCTCAAGGCATTGTCCCCAGCAATTACACCTGTGCATCCCTCCTGGCACTCTATTACAAGAATGAGGATTACTCGAAGGCACTTTCGCTCTTCTCGGAGATGGAGCAGAGCAAGATTGTTCCTGATGAGGTCATCTATGGAATTCTTGTCAGGATATATGGTAAGATCGGGCTTTACGAGGATGCACAGCACACCTTCAAGGAAATCGACAGGGCGGGTCTTTTGAGTGATGAGCAAACTTATGTGGCAATGGCTCAGGTTCACATGAATGTTGGAAACTATGATAGAGCATTGCAAGTTTTGGATTTGATGAGGTTGAGGAATGTGAAGCCATCACCGTTTTCTTACAGCGCTCTTCTCCGATGCCATGTTGCAAAGGAAGACATAGCTTCTGCAGAAGGTACTTTCAGAGACCTCTCCACATACGGCGTCCCTGATGTGTTTTGCTGCAATGACCTCCTCAGGTTATATATCAGGTTGGGCGAGCTAGATAAGGCCGGGGAACTCATTCTGAAGATGAGAAACGAAGATCTCCAGCTTGACGAGGGCGTCTGTATGACTGTGATGCAAGTTTGCTGCAAAAGTGGGATGATTGCGGATGCAGATAAGATACTGAAAGATATGCAGAAGAATGGAATGACCATGAAGGATCCAACAATGGTTTCTCTTATAGATATGTATGCTAGAAATAGAAGCAGTGTGATTCAGGAAGAAGATAGTTCATCGAAGGCGCTAGATTGTCGGACCGACAGTTCAGCACTTACCATGACGTTGAAATCCTTGTTGGGCACACCTGGGGGTTCGTCCATCGCATGCCAATTGATCAGAAAATTCGCCAGGGAAGGTGAGCAAGTTGGTGCCACGCAGAGCATGGTGTTCATACCTAAGCATAGTCTCTTACTGCTGCCTATAAATGTATTCTGCTGCAGGAAGTACAGAAGAGGCAAAATTCCTTCATGAACAGCTTACTGAATTGGGAGTCAAGCCTGAAGATTCTGCAACAGCTACTTTGATTGTCCAATATGGCCAGGTACAGAAGTTACAGGAAGCACAGGAACTGTTTGAGTCGGCCTCGACATCGTTTCCAGTAGGAGAGCCCGTCTACAGTGCCATGGTTGATGCATTATGTAAGTGCGGCAAAATTGAGGAGGCATATCATCTTTTCACGCAAATGGCTGATCGAGGCCATAGCAGAGATGCTGTGACAATTAGCATACTTGTCACTCACCTCACTAAGCATGGTAAGCGTTTCTTCAACTGCTATATACTGTAATCATTTCGCGTTAGATGATAAGGTGACTGTTTTAACTTATGTGCTTAATAGATAAATAAGTATCCATGTGCAGTAAGTTTGGTGAGGCATCTTGTTGTTGTGTTACTTGTGTATACTCACATAGTGAAATTACTCCCAGGGAAATTTCAGGAGGCAGAAAACATGATACATGGCTGTTTCCATGGTGAAGTTGAGCTTGATACCGTCGTGTACAATACTTTTATCAAGTCGATGCTCGAGTCAGGTCTGGATAACATCTTTTCCCCTTCATTAGATGGGCAAGCAAACTTTGCATGTTCAGGGGTGCCATGGCTAACTGCTACAGCTTTAGTTTCCAAGCAGGCAAACTGTACTCAGCTGTCAGCATATACAATCGCATGATATCCTCTGGCGTTTCTCGGTCCCTGCAGACATTCAATATAATGATAAGGTAGATAATCTTAAGAAAACATAGGAAAATGGGAGCTGGAAGTATGCAATTGTTTTCCTTTTTGATATTTTGTGTTGAGATCACTATGTCATGAGCTTCAGTTTTCGGGTTCAGTGTTTATGGCCAAGGGGGAAAGCTGGACAAGGCTACTGAAATGTTTACTGCTGCACAAGAGCTAGGCTCACAGATCGACGAGAAGACATATACCAACATGCTTAGCTTCTATGGAAAGGCTGGTCGGTCTCTTCTACCTTGTGTAGAATAAAAGAAAGATTCCTTTTTTCCACGTTCAACAAGTTTACTTTTACCCACTCTCGTTCATGCTATTCAGTTTCAAGCCTCTGAAGTTGAATTTCTGCAGGGAAGCATCAGGAGGCGTCTTTACTATTCAACAGAATGAAGGAAAATGGTATCAGGCCTGGAAAGGTATCCTTTCATTGGCAGTAACTTCTGAAATTGCCGTTATAAACCATGAAAAAGGGTATAGTTCTGCCTTGAGATTGACCAATGTGGCTAATTTGGACCTAAATTTCGATGTGCAGATCTGCTTCAATTCCATGATCAATGTCTATGCCACTTCGGGGCTGCCTGATGAGGCAGAGATTATATTCCAGGAGATGCAATCAAGCGGTCATGTTCCCGACTCGCTGACATACCTCACACTGATCAGAGCATACACAGAGGGTAGATGCTACTCCAAAGCTGAGGAAGCCATCCAGATGATGCTGAGTAGCAGCATAGCACCTTCATGCTCTCATTTCAACCACCTCATTTTTGCCTTTCTGAAGGAAGGACAGATTGATGAAGCCCAGAGAGTCTACAGCCAAATGCAGGAGATTGGTGTGGCTGCTGATTTGGCCTGTTGTCGGACCCTGATGAGGGCGTACCTGGAACACGACCGCGTTGACGAAGGCATATTGCTCTTTGAGATGACACGCGGATCTCTGAAACCTGACAGCTTCATCCTGAGTGCTGCATTTCATCTTTATGAGCATTCAGGCAGGGAGTCTGAAGCGGGGGATGTCCTGAATGCCATCAATCTACATGGTGCCTCTTTCCTGAGGAATCTGAAGGTTGGATCAAAGCTGGGAGCAAGCTAATGGCGATAGTTGTATTGTAAAATAAAGCTGGAACGGCATAAGAGTCGTTTTTTCTTTTCAGAAGAAAAATAAGCTAAACATGCAGTGCAAAATTAAACAGCTTTCAACCTTCACGCACCTTGCAGGTTCAGCTGACAAGTCAGAAGGCTTCAAAATCAGAGGTATCAAACAGCAATATAAAACCTTACAGATAATCACAAATTGATAATCGCATCAACAATACATCTACTTCGATTCAACATGAAGTTATCGACATAAATGAATGGATTATACTCAAAGAAGGTATACTTCTCCTGTACCAATCGACAACACAGCAGTGGCATTTCAACCAATAATCCCAGAGGGCCAGAGGCATATCATGTATAAACATTCTCTTCTCATTGAAATAGCAAAGACGTTTAAAACTCGATAGTTCCAGCTAAAGAAGAAGCAATAAGTAGTTAAAAGTATTACATATCCATCCAGTGCAAGATTAAACAGCACAAATAAAAACTAACTGTAGAAGCTTGGCTACTCCTAACAAGCTCTAAGCACTAATACCACCACCATCAACATCTGTTACAAAGTTATAGAAACTGGGAGACCAAACTAACTGTAAAAGCTTGAGTTCCAAGTGCTAATGTCACCATGAACATCTCCTAAGTCCTATCCAAGTTGCAAAAGTCTGTGTCAGAGAAGCCTGTAAAGCAGCAAGCTGTAGTTGTGCACGATGATCACTGGCCATCCGAATAGAACATGGTTGGGTACATCCAAAGGGACTGCAGCTTGCAGCACCAGCTTCTTTGGTACTGAAGGATGGGACCGGCGGGTGGATCTGGCTCGTCGCTCATCCCATGTATACTCCAAGGTGGAGAGTGACGGGCATAATACAACCACTTCCTCCTCCCTCCCCACTGTTCTGGGATCATGCAAGAAAATGGCGGGTTCTTCATATCACCGCCTACAAAGACTGCCCAATTGCCCAGCTTCTCCACCTCCACCCATTTTGTAGGCTTGGTCGACATGCCGAGGTGGTGAAGTGTAGAGACGGTTGATGAACTGCCAATGCCAGGAATACGCGTGCAAAAATGGGCAACCATGAGAAGCATGTCACCGCAGACCACTAGCCATGATGTTTTAAACATGCCTCCGGTCACGTCACCGGACCAGTTAGTTGTTATCTCTTGCAGGCCAAGCTGGGGGGCAGCTCCAAACTGTAGATCTGCTGATGACGATCCATGGCAATGAATTGGCCATTGAATTCCACAATCTGATTTATCTATGCACCAGAAAACTGGAGTTCAGACCAAGAGTCACTTCCAACCAGCTAATCAGGGACAACCGAGTGCTGATAAGGAGATGCGAGTTAGGTGATGCAAGGGGAGCTGTTAGAACGCCGCAGTAGTACAACCCCGCATAATGATGTGGAGGTGAAACCTCGGAACAACTGAAATCCTCATAATCATTGCTGGATGGGAGATGTGGAGGTGAAACCTCGGCACTACTGAATGGATCAACAACAAGACAATATCCACGGTGGCAGAAGATGAGATGACCATAGGAAGGGCCAACACAATGCATCTTCTGCATAGCTTCTTCGTCAATCTGGCAGTGAAGGGTGATGTTTCGGTTGGCTGGATCAATGACCTTACATGTGCATAGCTTACCACGACCGTTGTTAGACGGAAGATGAGGAGCATGGACACGGATATTGGGTTGAATGAGGAGAGGCGGGAATAAGGTGCACAAGGTAGATTAGGATGTGTATGAGAAGAATGCCAGCACGCCAAGAGTGGCAGGTTGCAACAAAGGTGAGAAGGTCAAGGCAGGATCCTAAGGGAGAGAAAATAGAGTGCAGTAGGCCAACTGGGAGATCTGCCCAACCTTGGGAGGCCGGACACAGCAGGGGGTGTGGAGGCAGAGGCTACCAACAGTTTGCTGGGCTTTTGCATGATCGCGAACTCTCTGCAGAAACATAAGTCAAGGCAAACAAATCAGAAAAATGAGTCCCTTAAGAAATAAGAAAAGGAGACAAATGGCATGCTATAACCATGTAAAAGCATATGCTGTTCTTCAGATCTATATATGCCTATATATCAGGAAACTTTTTATACACTAGCACAAATAAGCTGGAGTCCAGAGTCCGGACATATCAGGGGATGTGGATTCTCATGTTTACTAGAAGATAATACCATGCAGAAAAAAAGGAACTTCTTTTTGGCAAATGTCTCCCTCCAGTTAAAACTTGAAGACTTCTTTATGAAGCCCATCTGTACATTCAGAACATGAGATTAAAGATTCTACTGCCTTTTGCATCGTACTGTACACTAGTGAAATGCGGCAAGTGCAATTCTTCTAGCTCTAGTGACCATAATGTCCAACCATTAAGGTAGTATGGATTCATTGAAATATTTATTTATGCTCTTATGGTTCTTTCCATTTGCAGATCATTTCGTGGGGTGCACGAATACGCAAATTTCTGCTGAAAACCACCAGCCAACCCAAATCAAAGTCGATTCAGTTATCCTAGCCACACTAGTTGAGGCGAATGCTTGTGGTTCGCAAAACCTACTGGATCAATCAACCCGATCCATTCTAGGATTCTTATGTTCATGACGAGATAATAACATGTAGAGAAAATAAACTTATTTTGTCAAAGACCTCCTTGCAATTAAAACTTTTTTCTGGAACCCACATGTATCTTCAGAACATGAGAACGAAAAGGTGATGGATGCTACTGCCTAAAGAACATGACAAGTACAGTTCTAGCTGTTAGTGAGAACAATGCACAATCAATACGGAAACACTACAAAATACTGACACAATGAAATGTTTATTTATGTTTGATGCTTCTTTCCACTTGCAGACCATTTTGTGCTGTGAAATGGAGTCCAATTTCTGCTCAAACCACCAACTCCAAATCAAAATCGATAATGTTATCCTAGCCACACAATTTTTTTGAAGCGAATGCTTGTGCCTCGCAAAACCAACCGGATCAATCTATTCTATGGTTCTTAGCCTTAGAATCTACAGAGAGAACGTCAAAAAAAGTTTTTTAGAATGCATAACAAGACATTAGTTCTTAGGATATGAATGCACTATCATCTTTGATCCTAGTCTATACGGGGAATGGCGAAAAATCAAATAGTCTCCATTTTGCTAAGAATCAAATACAATATCTTGCAACCAGTTTAATTCAAAGACTCACGCATATGGCCATCTTGGGTTCACCTTCCCTCTAGCGTAAAATCTTCATGGAGCCAACCAACTAGAGGTGGGGAAGGGGAACAACAAAGACGCAAGATGAACAAGTTGGACAAAAACTATGGAAGTACAAGATGATGGATGTATGAGAACGACAAGGGTGGCAAAGCAGGAAATAGTTACCGCAGTTGATGCCCCGAGAATTTGGGCAGGGGCTGGTGTGGCGCCACAGTCACAATACTCATAGGAGGGGTCTGCGGCGATGAGAACTAGCTACAGGAGTGGGTGGCCATGGAGGTGGAGTGGCGGCGGATTGGGTGGGTGATTAGCGTTAGCACGGAAGTAGGAGAGAGGTGGGAAGGATTTTGTCGACGATTGGTGAACCGCCGATCTTATGGTAGTCGTGAGACAGAGATGCTTGTTGTTTGGTAGGGACCCCTAGGGCATAAGGCCGAGGGAATCTGACGACAAGGAACGCCTTTTTATATAGGTTCGGGCCTCCCTCAGGATAATAGCCCTACTTCCTGTTCGTATATATTGATCAAAGAGTATCTTACAAGAGATGTGTATGTTGTGGCTATTCTAGATGGGATTTAAACCTAATCGGAGACTACTTCGACTAGATCTGCGAGGCTCGACTCTTTCGAGGCGACGAGTCTTCTCATGGGAGTTGTTGGGGCTTCTCTGAATCTTTGTTCCCTCCTCCCCTATAGGACTGCTGGTCCTTATATAGAGGGCTTCCCGAGTTGTACTAGGCATGGATTTATCCCTGGGTAGGACTCTGGCTTCCTTAAACGTCGGGACTGACTTCTTAGTTTAAGGGATGTCCTTCCTCCTTACAGGGGATTACCTTATCTCTTAGAACCTTCACCAGATACGTATTCTACTCTGGCAATCCAGGGAACTGTATACAAATACCTCCTCGTATACGAATACTATACTAATTATCATCAAATTTATATGTCGCGATTGCATGGAACGGAAGGTGGGATCATGTTGCTTTTAGATCTAATGCATCGAGTGGTATCCTATTTTTCACTAGCAAGTGTACACGTGCAACGCACGTTTTTACAATATGTATGGCGTAAAAACAAAATCTATGCTACATCGCGTCGAAGGAGACAACAGTAGTGGCGCACGGGCACGGCCAAAGCGTGGCGTGAGCACGGCGGCCGCGTGTGACGCAGATTCGGGAGAGATGGACGCTAGAGCGTATAGCAGTGATAATGGTGAGAAATTATCTATTAACTTTAAGTAAGGGCAATGGTGGATAATTACTATCAACTTTAAGTGAATGGCATGATGGGTAATTTTTAGATGGCAGACCATCAAAGTAATATTAGCCATTGGATGATTACGATCGGATGATGCAGACTGAGTCGGAGATAAAAGGGGAAAACTGGGGCTTTTAATAGGTAGTATAAATATAGATGAAGAGAAAATTAAGCATGTCACTTATTATTATTACTTGATTATATTTGCATGCTTTGTATCATTTGGCTGTGTGCACTCCGGTGCAGAGGCCGAAAGAGTATTCTCTTTCATTATCTAAAAAAAACATCCTGTGTCTCGTAAAATCAATTTGGCCCTCTTCGCTATTTGTGATGTAAAGATATAACAGCTTATTATGTTGCACCCAGAAATACCTCTAATTTCCACACTATTGTAACCACACAAATTATAAGCCTGACAGAATTTTTCTTTCTGTTCCTAGTACTGTTTGCCATGCGATTATTTCCTGTATTACTTTGTTTTTTGAAAACTTTCATTTTAAGATATTTTCTTGTTTATCTATATTTACTGCATTCAATAAAAGGAATGTACAATAAACTGTAGCAGTTGCATATGGTATACTGACCTCATTCCCCTGTTCATAAGCCTCAAAAATTTAAACATACTTATAATGGAAATTTACCTCCATATGTGCAACCCCAGGTTGAATCCAACTCATGCATTCTTTATTGATGATAACACAAAGATTTAGTGTCAAGAAAATAACAGAGATTTTGATGCTGCAGCCTCCTTGCCTGAAAATAATTATATTTCTCTCTTTCCATAGATTCCACCAAATTATCATAACTAACACATTGCAAGTGCATCCTTCCTTTTGCAGCCTGGTCAGTCGTATTTTGTGTCGTACCAGTTTACCACAAGCCCTCTATGTTCCGAATGCCAGGAGAAGACGACACCGACTGCAAGCAGGGTTATCTGGTCATCCTCGACACGGCTATATCAAACAACGATAAGCAGAATGAGTGACAAATTGGTAGATAAATATCGTTTAGGAAACGAAGCAGCAACAAAAAATGCTGGAACCATAAGCTAGTGCGTGTTGTCCTCCCTGAGATATTGGCAGCACGTGCAAAAACCCACTAGAATCTTGCTGTTCACTGGACTAACAAACCTGTTGATTACCACATTGCAATGTGCTAGGCTAATTCGATTGCTGGAGCTGTGCTAGCGAGTACATTACAGCCAAACGAAATCCAAAACAAAAAGAGGTGGTGAAGAGATTCAGAAGGCTACTGACTGTTCATGGGAACAAACGAGGCTGAAAGGAGGAGGAAGTTAGGGGTTCGGGTGAAGTGAAGAGCGCGCGCGCAGACCTGCGAGTGAAGGGGGTCGACGGCGAGTACCACGCGGATGGCGGGAGGCCGGCTCCCTGTCCGGCGGCGCCGGCCGTTGGCGGCTCGCTTCCCTTGTGCCTACCCTCCTCTTCTGTCCCGTGGTTATACTGGGATTGTGGGAGGGGGAGGAGCCCGAGAAGGAGCGCGGAGGCGGCGATGGCCGGAGGTGAGAGAGAAGGTGGGCGCGGCGGAGGCCACCACCGCAGCCAGCCGGAGCGACATCTGAGACTGACAGGGTGGGTCCGAGAAAGATATGAACCCACTTTCTACATGGGCCAATTTCTCTCCTGATTTTCCAGCTACTTTTACAAACCTGCTGGGTTCCAAAAATTTTGACTCTTTTTTTGAGGAAATTTATGGGAGTTCAGAGAGTTTGTGAAGTTTTAAGGAAAAAAAATGAAATTGGAAATCTCCCCTTAAAGATAAACAACATTCTGGTGAATACAGAGCCAAGGGGCAAGAAATTAAGTACAAAGTCACCATGCTCAAATTTAAAATCTCTTCACAGAGTATCGCCAACATAATCCCTCCTGTCCAAGTCTCCAAGGTTGCTGACAGAAACCAAATTTAGTTTGTAGTTACAAGCTTTCTTGTGAGCTTGTGCGGCTCAGTTTGTAGTTGCACAGGAAACAAAATTAGTTTGTAGTTACACAAAAACCAAAATTTCAGCAAATCACAAGTTTTAAGATTTCCACATGTTTGTAGTTCCAGTACTTAGTTGAGGAATACAAGGCGCAAACAATAAAGCTGGCTAAAAGATTATCAACGTTGTGACGAATGCAGAACAAAGAGGCAAGAAATCAAGTCCAAATTCATCATACTCAAATTAAAAATATCTCGAGTAATGGCAACACAATTCGCTGATCAACACCTACCAAAGGTGGACAGATCCTTATAAATTTTTACAACAGAATCTGCTCCGACAAGATATAGTAGCCATGCATCAAGGTCATCACAATTACGGACACAGAGAGAACATGCTGGGGACAACCCATATAGGTTGCATCATACTGCCATAGCACATGGGAATAAAGACGCTTGGATTGAATTTGGAGCCATCTCCTGGCAGCGGCTTGCCCAACTCAAATGCAATCCAATGTTTAGAATTATGGTTGTAGCAGTATATGCAGTTGCTCCTCCCTCCCCATCTCTCTGGGTTCATGCAAGACAATGCTTGGCTTCTCTTGTCAGTGCTGATGAAGATCGCCCAATTCTTTACCTTCTCCACCTTCCGCCACACTGCAGGTTCAGTCGATAGGTCGAGGCAGAAGGCTTCAGAGGTTTCCCCTGTTACTACAATAGAACCCCGACAGCCGACCAAGAGAAGCATTTTGGAAAAGTTTCGACCAAAAAGACAAAATACGGGAATGTCACAGCAATGGTAGGTGTCTTGGTTGGCTATATCAGTGACATGACATGGGCGTGTTGGCACTAGGTTGTTGCTAAAGGGGCGAGGACGAGGAGAGCACAAAGGGACATGAGGCGGGAGAAGGAGAGGTGGGAAGAGTGGTAAAAAGGCAGAGAAGGCAGCACGCCAAGAGCGGCAGGCGGCAGCAAAGGCAAGAAGATCAGGAAAGGAGGCCAGGCCCATCCGAGCAATGATAGAGTCCAGCAGGCCCTCCGGGAGGTCTGCCCAACCTCGGAATCTGTACATGGCTGAGACACAAATTAGCAGCCCTTGCTCTTGCAAGTAATTGCAACTTCCCTGCAACAGGTTACGAATAAAAGACACACGTTAGAAGATTTGAACTGGATAACAGAAAAGGAACTGACTGACCGGTATAAAGTGCTAAGAAAAAATAGCAGTGCATGTACTGTTCCTGAGATGCTAGTTGAAAGCACAGAGATGCGCTAAGATTAGAACATACAAAATTTTAGTCACGCAATAAACCAGCGAGATATCTATACGATTGGACAAATTTGCATGGACTATGTTATTGCTATCCATAATAACCAAATGCAATAGTATTTCTGGAACTGCCTCCAGCCTCCCCGCGGTCTAAACCATAAACGACTGTCGCATCCATCCCGAACATATCAGCAACTTCATTCAAGGATATGGCGCAGGCCGTGCATTATCTACATCATACCATCAGATTCAGATGAAACAAAGAAGTTCCCATACAGCTGTGATCTCCATCACATGGAAGTGTGGCATATAGAATATCGTGATAGTTCCATATATACAGCTGTGATCTCCATCACATAGTTGTTCTATTACGTGAGAAATATCAACAGAATTTAAGTGGAATTTTGTGCTGGCTATTGATAATCCCTTGGCTTCCAAATCAACAGTCACCTAAGCTAAGGTGTTGAAAATTTCCCATTCAGCCGAAAGAGACCGAACAACACTCAACTACAACACCACTTGGTGGCTGGCTGGGCCTCATATTTCTCTCCCTAGTCCTAGGGTTCTTGCACGAGGGCATCCAGTCATCCACGCAGATAAGAGGCGCCACGGTACGGCAAGTGGACGGGGAAGCGACGGCGACGATGCGGCGGTGGAGGTCTCCTCTCCTCCGGCGCCGGCCAAGCACCCGATGACTCCGCAACCGTGATCAAGGCGGGCTTGATATGGGCTGGACCGTGACATCTTTTGCTGGGCTGGACTTCCTTTCTTCTTCCATGCATGAAATAAAAGGTCTGTGCTTGTGCATGTTTCCGTGAACAGTATCAGGTTTCCTCTAACTGCTTTTCCATTTATGTACAAGAAATTCAACTGAAAAGGAAAGGCAGCGACATCATTTAGCATATCTAAAGCAAATGCACGGGCGTGTTTGTTCCTTTGCGTAAGGACGTGGGTAAACAGTAAGATGCTCTCGATTAGCATCTCCTTTTGCTTTTGCATGGACCGGCCTTCCCTTTAAGAATAACATAATATTGTACAGATCACATGAGTACGCTAATTCATCTTTTTCCGTTTTGCTTGTGATCTATTATCTGTTGGCCCAACATTGATTCACCGCCCCCCTGTCATCTCGTATCACTACATGAGGCTGAGGCTGACACCATGACGTCTACTGTTCTGAAATATGCAGATAGCAAGTGGCGCATCTGTTATCGTGTCTTGTCGGCCAGTAGCTAGTTGAGTACTTAGCTTTCCAAAGAATCTAGATGATTTCTGTGACTCACGGGCTGCCCCGGATTGATTCTTTCCTTTCCTCTGGACCAGCGTAGGCGTGTTTGTTCCTTTCGTGTGCTCATTTCCTTTCTATATCTCAAGTTATATATAAAACTTTAGGAAAGAACCCGGGGAGATATCAGGATGAGAGTTCGTTGACAGGCAGGGCTCAGTCAGCTATAAAAGCCCCCTCCAAGTAGTGCCTGCCCAGCGCACCTTCCCTTCTCCGATCCAGAGCAATACCGCCCTTGTGAGCCCCCAATAACTGTTCCGACCTTAACGGAGACAGAGAAGGAACCGGGCGCAGATGATGGAGACGGTGGTGAGCATGGCGAGGTCGATGTTGGGGGGCGCCATCAGCATGGCCGCCTCTGCCGCCACCGTCGAGATGGGCCTCCTCATGGGCGTGCGGAAGGATATCTTGTATGTTCTGCACGTGGCAACTTGCCGCTGCTATTTTTGTTCAGGTCACTCTATCATGCATGCACGTAGGATCAAGCAACCTACTCTAAATATTCATTTTAATTACTAGTGAAAGGGTCTTAATTAGTCCATATCTTGCTCTCGAAAATATTCCTAGTCCAAAAATAATCATAACTTTATGCTCTGTTCACGCAGCAAAGCTATGTGCATGTTTCCTCATTTTTAATTATATGTAGAGCATCCTTATATGTAAACCCGGAATTGACATCCACCAACTGTCTCGTTTTCTTCTTAAACTCTATATCCAAGACCCTGCCCCGTTAGGAGGACACCGGCCTGTTGGATCTATGAGTACTAGGAAAACAAATGTTGTACTTAACACGAAGCATTATAAGATTTCCTATATATAGATGGCTTAATATGTGTTCATGGAGATGCACCATTGCATCCCACGAGCCGTAGAATGACACCAAGCATTGTTCTAAGTTTCTTTTCAATCTTTGTTTGGTAGGTTTATCAAACATGAGCTAGAGACGATGCAGGCATTTTTAGAGGTTGCTGAAGCAAGGAAGAAGAAAAACGTGTTACTGAAGATGTGGGCAAACCAAGTAAGGGACCTGTCCTACAATATTGAAGATTGCCTTGGTGAATTCATGGTGCATGTGGGAAGCCAAAGCTTGTTATGGAGGTTGATGAAGCTCAAAGATCGCCATCGGATCGCCATGCAGATCCGCGATCTCAAATCAAGTGTTGAAGAAATAAGCGCTAGGAACACACGTTACAGCTTGATCAAGACGGAGACGTCTAGCACCATTGATGAGGTGGATTCCTATATAGAAGATGTTCGCAATTACTCGGCTAGCAACATTGATGAAGCAGAACTTGTGGGCTTTTCCAAGCGTAAGAAGGAGTTGATTGAGCTGATGGATGTCAACTCCAAAGATGGTATTGCCAAGGTAATATGTGTCGTTGGCATGGGTGGTTTAGGCAAGACTACTCTTGCAAGGAAGACCTATGAAGATATTGTGAAGAATTTTTCTTGTTGTGCTTGGATCATAGTCTCGCAGGAGTTTTCGAAGGAAGAGATGCTCAAGGATATGATCATGCAACTTTTGGGAGATGAAGAATTGAAGCAATGCCTGAGAGGACTTGAAGGGAAGACGGTGCAAGTACATGAGCTTGCCACCTACCTCAGGGGAAAGCTAGAGGAGAAGAGGTACCTTGTTGTTCTTGATGACTTGTGGACCATAGAAGCGTGGAACTGGATCGAAAGTATTGCTCTTCCTAGGAGTAACAATAAAGGTAGCAGGATAATAGTAACAACACGAGATGTTGGATTAGCTAGGCAGCTTACTCTTGAATCGCTTATCTACCACCTTAAAGCCCTAGAGCCAGTTGATGCCACATATTTGCTGTTGAAAAAGACTAGGAAAACACAGGAAGACATAGACAATGATAAGAACTTGAAGAAACTAGTTGAACAACTAGTTAAAAAGTGTGGTCGTTTACCACTAGCTATACTTACGATAGGAGGCATTCTTGCCAATAAAAAGATAGCCGAGTGGGGAGACATTTATAACCAGCTCCCCTCGGAGCTTGAGAGTAACCCAAGCCTTGAAGCAATGAGGAGGATGGTCACTCTAAGTTACAACCACTTGCCATCTCATCTCAAGTCATGCTTTCTGTACTTAAGCATATTTCCTGAGGATTATGAAATCCGGAGGAGGCGTCTGGTAGAAAGATGGATAGCAGAGGGGTTTGTCCGAGCCAGGGGTGGGGTAAACATTGAGGATGTTGGAAGATGCTACTTTAATGAGTTAATCAACCGAAGCATGATTCTACCATTCAGAGTGAACATAGAAGGTAGTGTCAAGAGCTGCCGAGTTCATGATATCATGCGTGATGTCATGGTCTCAATTTCTAGAGATGAAAATTTTGTGTACTTGGCCCGAGATAACATAGCTAGGCTAGCAGAGGAGAACTTCCGTCACGTAGCATACCATGGTAGCAAGTGGCAAAAGATAGGGATGGATTGGAGCCATGTCCGGTCATTAACCGTGTTTGGTGAGAGACTCATGGAGCCATTATTTTCAATTTTTTCACCTGACTTGAGGATGCTTAGAGCCTTGGATCTAGCGGATGTAAGATTTGGAATCACACAAAAAGATATCAACAATATAGGGTTGTTGCGTCACTTGAAATATGTGAAAGTTGGTGGATATGATTCAACTATTTATAAACTTCCAAGATCCATAGGTAAACTACAAGGATTACAGACTTTGGACTTAGGAACAACTTATATCACAACACTACCAACTGCGATCAGTAAACTCCAGAGTCTCCGTAGTCTCCGTTGTATGAATAGAAATGGTGTGGGTGTGTCAAGAGGTATCCGTAACTTAAAAGAGTTGCAGATACTAGAGAAAGTGGCCATCAGACGGACTAGTAGCAGAGCAATTAAAGAGCTAGGAGAGCTTATGCAGCTAAGAAAGTTAAGTGTTCATACATATAGGTCTCCAGAGCAAAAATGCAAGATATTTTGTGCTGCCGTTGAGAAGCTCTCTTCCCTCTGCTCTCTTCATGTTTATACTGATTATTATGGTGATACACTGGAGTGGGCGCATTGTATTTCGTCCCCTCCTCCCCTCCTTAGGACCCTCAACTTGACTGGACGTCTTCGAGAGATGCCCCACTGGGTTGGAAGTCTGACGCATCTGGTCAAGATTCGCTTAATGTATAGCAAACTGAAGGAAGATAAATTTATGGAAATACTAGGGGCACTGCCCAACCTCATGCTCCTTCGTCTTCGGGACAGAGCTTATGAAGGGGAGAAACTGGTGTTCAGAGCGGGAGCATTCCCAAATCTCAGGGAACTTGATATTGGGGAACTGGAGGAACTGAGAGAGGTGAGATTCGAAGAGGGCACCTCGCCACGGATGGAAAGGATACAAATCATTGCATGCTGGTTGGAATCAGGAATTGTGGGTATAAAGCACCTTCCAAGCCTCAAGGAGATTTTACTTGGTTACGGTACTAGAGTGGCATGGCCCCTATCACTTGTACTGGAAGGTGAAGTGGACGCACACCCCAACCATCCCGTCCTGCGACCGCCTATGGCCCAAACATGACCTGGGGGGCGTGACGGGCGTCATCGAAGTGGAAGTGACGGAGGAATTACTCCTTGCGGAGGCTGCAGCGGGAGAGAGGTCGCAGGTGGTCATATCGACGACGAACGCCAGGTCTGCTAATTTCTCTTTTCTTCCATACTTGTATTTATACACTTACATCTCTCCCTCTTGTTGTCTCCAACAGCGAAGATGATCTGTTTTACGACTGCAATTCATCCTGACGACGAATTTCTACTTCACCATCATCTCTTCTCCATTTCCTTCGCTCCTTACCCAAATTGGCTGCCCCTGGTACCGCTCTAATCTCCCCTGTTTGATTGTTTCGATCTGATTTCTCGCCAAGTTTGTCAGATCTATCCTGGAGTATTTTGTTTGCTGCGCACACCAAGTGTTTGTAAGAATGTTTGCAAGATGTTCTATGTTTAAATTTTCCTCTATTTTGTTGTTTTCAGTATGCGATCGCTCTTTTTTGGGCTGCTCATGGAATTCTGGAGGAGATGTGGACCAATGGTGTGTAGAAGGTATACTTCTATGCTCCACTATCAATATGATGGGCCATCTATTTGTTCGGTGATTCTCTCTACATGAGACTATCTCAAGTTCCCAACCGTAAGTTATTTGTTTACAGCGCAGCGACGCTAGAGTATTTAGTTGATCCAAGTCCTTTGAGTTTGATCGACTCTTTAGACTCTCACATTACCATTTGGGCTCTGTTATACCCTCTTGTTTAATATAATTTGAAGCAGCCTTTTGTTGCCATACTTTGCAGAAACTTGGACTTTATCAAGCTAGAGCATGGCATGATCAACTGATGATGCAACTTGACTTATGGTGCACCACCTGATTAGTTCAAAAACCTCACACTTTTGCTGAATGTTAGTAGCAAGGAGCTAACTAGAGGAAGGTAACTCCTAATGGATCGAATACTAACTGGAAATATACCTTGAGTTGAGCTTGTGAAATGTCAAGGCTAAGTACTTATCCTAAGCTTCTCATGTCACTTATCACAATTGTATGCACTGAATTTTCTTCCCTAGATCATTCATATTCACATCTTAGACATGTAAAGTTCCAGTTTCCTTGTACTGGCTCTGTTTACTTCCACACCAGATACTGATTCCTCAAAGAAGGCAGATAAAATACATGTCACCAGAAGGTATGCATTATCTTAAGTTCATAACTAATGCTATGTAGATGAAGTAACCAATCACTTCTGTCTTACGTTTTCTACTTGAAAACAAAACCTTCTGTATTCTTGGGCTCCTGATGAGCTTGAGCGCATGAATATAGTGCTTCATTGCTTAAACAAAAAATTATTGCTTCAAAAAATATATATTTATTGCTTAAAAACAAATGGTGCTTCATAAACTGATGTCTTATATGCTGTTGATTTTGGACGAATTGCAGTCATTGCAAGAAATTATTTCCTTCATAAGTGTAACTATGTATGCTGCCATGTTCATGGTGAATTATGACATATTGCACTAGTAGATTGTCGAACGTTTTGTTGCATATTTGGCCTGCAGTTGGTTTTGCTATGGAAAAAGAAGACCATGTTTTGCTTTGGAGTGACTGTTACTGACGATAGATTAGAGAAAACCCGAATTCATTGTTGTGTAATTAGTTCCATCGCTATTTACCTGTTGGACATGTAAAAGTTTCATTATATCAAGTTTTCCAGGCTGCAGCCTGTAGGTGGTGCTTCCTTTTTTATATCCATGGTGTTCTACGTTGATTTCCTGTCATCTCCTATTTCCTGTAATCCATTTTGTAGAAGAGAAAACAAATCACACTATAATTTGTTATCGGTAGTCTCATATACTCTCTGTTACCAATTCCGCTCAGCTGTGCTCTCTTGTTTTACATAATTTGAAGTAGCCTTTTTGTTGCCAAACTCTGCAGAAAATATACACTTTTTCAGCCGGCAACAAGCTGGAGCATGGCATGATCAACTCAGGATGCAACTTGACTCACGGCACACTGCCAGATTGATCCAAAAACCTTACCCGTTTGCGGAAAACTTGCAGGGAGCCGATTAGAGGAAGGTAAAACCATGTAAGTACTTGTGAGCAGCCAACCTCCTGGTCCTTTTTTGTTCCAATGTATTATGCTAGGGAGAAATTAGTGTTGAGAACATGAGCAATTTCAAATGGCAGGAATCTTGATACTGAAGCAACTGTGACAGAGAGAATTTGAGCAGGGCGCATCTCAAGGGGAAGTGGACGAACATCCCAACAATCCCGAGTTGTGAATGAAGAAGACTGAACTGATCCACCATGATGTCAAGGACACTGAAAACTGAATGATCTGAACTAAAGTTGGAAGCTGCGGGATCCCTTTCTGAGCCAGAGAGAGTTGGTGATGCCTCGACGACAATCCCTGCACATCTCAAGTGTGGGGTGAACTGTGAAGCGATCATACTGATAAAGTTCAGCAACAACTCATTTGTCACATTAAATGTCTTATACTTACGATTCCTGACATTGTTTTCAGCTTGTGAACAAATATATTTACACACCTGATTATTCCAAGGGAAATACATTTGCTGGACAAGAAAGCACATTCTGGATGGATGTGCCAACACTGGTCTCAAATCTGGAATATGTTCACAGTGCACATTCATTAATGTGTATATGTATGTTTCTTGATCTGTCCTCTCTTCTTCGTATGTATGTACCATGTTCCATGTATGTGCCTCTTATTTTCCTTCTTCCATGCTGTGACCTGGTTTTGATTTAATGGGAGGCGTAGAAGGTACAGAGTGATCTTTCAGTTCAGAAAGAAAGATGCTGCTTCTGAGATTTGGCAAATGGTGGCGAGCTTTGGCTCCAAATATAGCAGCCTCTTATGTACTATCAGCCTGCAAAGTACAGTACAGGCAAATGCAACAAGACAAAGAAGGTGTATCTCCCTGTAGCCGTCTCTCCCTGCGTCTTATTTGGTGGTTTATTGCGTTCATGGAAAGAGTAGATAGACTGCGCAGTACATGTAAAGATCGATCTTTTCTTTTCTTTTTTTGCATCTCGTCTCATTGTGTTTATCTGCGAATTTTGCATCCCGATGCACCTATATCTTGCAATCTCAGCATACGTAAGAGATGATGCCTCAGTAATTTTGCCTTGTTATGGAAACAAATTAGATGGATATAATTATGTAAGGCGTTGAAACCTGGGGCTGGGGATTGGGGGGATTCAAACCGAGCGGCTAGAATGGATGACTCATCTACGGTTCGGTTCTGATTACAATAATATCTTAGATAGATACTTCATTGTTTCATTGTTTGCAACCCAATTCAGCTAAACCCAAAATCAAACCTTTTCATTTTGCTTCTTCTCAGATCTCTGTAAAAAATAATATATATTCCAGATTGAGATTGCCCCTGCTTTGAATCCTGCAGGTAACAGTAGAAGGGCATCACTAATTTACTATACCCATGTGCTAGGAGAATCTCATTTCCATTGCAGGTAACAGTAGAAGGGCATCTTCTCTCCGAATGCACATGGAAATTGACTGATCCTGCTGATCCAGCCGCCTCCCTTCACAGTTTGCTTTCCGCAAGTGAGCTGAAGAGCATGAGCTATGTGGGCTGCTTCTATGGTCACCTCATCTTCTTCGACAACGAGCGGTGCCACCTTGTGAATGCGATCACTGGCGCTCCCGTTACAACACTTAACTCGAATCTGGTATGGCACCTTGTTGGCAGTGTCACATTGGAAGCGATTCTGGGTTGGAGCACCCTCCTAAGAATGGTCGTCACATAGTTCAAACTGTGATCTTCAAAGACAAGATATTTGCTCTAGGGCATTTCGCTCTTCATCGTACACTTGTCACCCAGGCATGTGAAAGCATGGGTTGTGGTGTGCGACGATGCGCTTCTCTTGATCAAACTAGCTTGTGGAGGCAGATGGAAGGATAGGCTCAAAGGCCTTCCAGTTCATTGACTTCAAGCTCAACTCATTTGGACGCCGTGACCAAGACGGCAAGATGGGTGAAGGTGGACATGGTAAGCACCGATATGCGATGCCCGGCGTGGTCTTGCATGAACCCAGAGAGATGGGGAAGGAGTAGCAACTGCGTATACTTTCCCAGTAATTAATCTGAAAAACCTTGTGCTGCAATCCAGTTATGGCAAACATCTAATGACCATTTGACATATATGCAAGTCTTGAACACTGGAGGATGGTACTGCAGATTGGCACCAACCTGGGTCTTCCCCGGCGTGTTTTCTTACTCTGGCCAGTGATCTTATTGCAAGCGCAGGTGTGGTCGGTGATTAGCTTCTGATACAGCCTTGATGGAGAATTATACGATGTTGCAGATGCAGGACGGGTAGCTGCCTGCACTGTGATTGCTATTACTCTGCTTGAGCTGAGCTGAGCCATTGTGAATGTTGCTGACTTGTTTCACAACTTACCATTACAAACAAAAGTTTTCACTGGTAAAGTAAACGTCTCTGATTTTGCACTCTCTCTTCCGTATATTATTTTGTATCTGGTACAAGTTATTGTCCCACATGCCGGCATGAATGCTGTCTGTTTTTCTTGCACTTGGGCCACTAGGTAACATAGGCTAGGCCTGTAACTTTCTTTCATACTAAGATGTTGCTGTTTAACAATTACCAGAATACAGATGTCCTAGCCCACGAAATCTCATTTCCGTTGCTCATCGTTTTTTTAAGACTGGGCATCTCTAATTTTAGAAATTATGAATAATTTTAGTTCTTAATATACGTGACTAGACAGCTATGTATTTCTAGACTTAAAGTTATGTAACTTTTCTTGTACAATGCAACTCTATCGAGCGATAAATAACAATTTCTTTAAGAAATAGTAAATCCTTTTTTAATAGAAAAGAGTAGAAAAAAGGAGTGGTTTAGTCGCGCCTGTTTGGGCCGTTTGATGGCCCAGGAAAGCCCACGGACGACTAGAATTGGCCCATAAATGCAAAAACTATCAGGCCGTATTCAGGACCTCCTCCTGAATTCTATTTGGCTATCCATCCAGGTCTCTTTTCTCTTTCTACAGACCACCAATTCAACAAAGATTATTCAATAACATAATTAATGCTACTAACAAGGTGGTAGCTGGTGATACTATGTAAGAATCAGATGGCCATCATAGCTACTTTCCCTGCAACTGTGGATCATCATATGACGACACAATTGACCTGACAATGACAAGAACACGTAAACACATCTCAGCCCACAAATTCAGTTACGTATCTGGCTGTTACTGCCAATCAGGTTGTAAGACCGTAGAGAACAGTCATCTAACATCGCCGCACGAGTGTTCAAACAGTTAATATAATTGACAAGAGGTTAGAGGGCTACCCGGGCATTTTTGTCGATTTGGGATGGGGAGGCGACCCCTCCAATAACAACAGCATCAGTGTGAGATGTTTTCTCGTATGTCTGTGTCCTACTTGGTCGATCTTGCTGGCTTGTCCGATTCATCTGGCAGTGCTTTAGACCTAGTTTAGCTAGGTTGTTTGTCTGTTACCAGTGTTTTTGTTTGGTTTTTCTCTAATTAACCGAGCATTGTAAATGTTTTCGACTATGTTCTTCTCATAAATAGAACAAACTCTGTTCTAATATGAAATTAGAGAAACACCCTGCTCTTTTTACGCTAAGAAGAAAAAATGATTGGATCTAGGCGGTCCTCTCCTTCGACTTGTTTCTCTGCTGGTGCATGTGCTTGGTCAGGCCTCTGAGGTGACGTTTATCTTTGTTGCCACGCCCTGAAAGCTCTCGTAATCTATGACCATGTTTCCTCATTTTTCTTGGTTGGTTATATCAATAACATGACATAGGCGTGCGGGCACCAGGTTGTTGCTTAAGGGGCGAGGACGAGGAGAGCACAAACGGACATCAGGTTGGACAAGGAGAAGTGGGAAGAGTGGTCGGAAGGTAGAGAAGGCAGCATGCCAAGAGCGGCAGGTGGCAGCAAAGGCAAGAAGATCAGGGAAGGAGCCCAGGCCCAGGCGAGCAATGATAGAGTCCAGCAGGCCCTCCGGGAGGTCTGCCCAACCTCGAAATCTGTACATGGCTGAGACACAAATTTAGCATCCCTTGCTCTTGAAAGTAATTGCAGCTTCCCTGCAACAGATTACGAATAAAAGACACACGTTAGAAGATTTGAACTGGATCTCCACTACTATTAAAAGGCCAGTTTTTCTTCTCTAGAGTCACCCCATTTACTGTACACAGAGATTTCTCTGCTGTTCGATAAATCCCATCGAACGGATCAGATTTCTTCGGTGTTTCGCTCCCGACTTCTTCGGTGTTTCGCCTCCGTCCTTTCCGGTCGTCCCGTACGCCAGCCCCGCCCGCCTCCGCCTTCCTCCCGGCCTTTCCGCTCGCCCCGCTCACACCCGCGCGCTCCTCACCATCTTCACCCGCGCGCCTTCCTCCCACCCGAGCCGCCGCCCCGTCCTCCTCCTCCTGTCCTCCGCCCGCCCCCTTCCATCCTCCTCCCCCCGCCCCCTTCCGTCCTCCTCCCCCCGCCGGCCCAACCGCCCCGCCCGGCTCCTCCTCCTCCCGCCGCCCCCCGCCTCCCCCCGCCGCCCTGCCCGGCTCGCGTGCCTTCGCCGCCCCGCATGCCTCGGCCGCCCCGCGCTCCTCGGCCGCCCCGCGCGCCTCCGCCCCGTACGCCTCCGAACAGATCTAGCCCTGCGCCCACGGTGGCCATGGAGAACCTGATCTCGCTCATCAACAAGCTGCAGCGCGCTTGCACCGCCCTCGGCGACCATGACAAGGAGAGCGCCCTCCCCACCCTCTGGGACTCGGTGCCGGCCATCGCCGTCAACAGAGGCTAGGTGCGTGCCCATTTTTTTCCTTTTTGACTGCTCTCGCTCGGATCTGGTGCTGGTGCCCCAGCTGTGCGGTGCGGATCTCGCGAGTTGCTGGTCTGCTTAGCTACAAGGATGATCAATATGTTTTTTTATGTGCGAGAAGGATGATCAATATGTACGTGCGATTGCAGCAGAGGTGACAATCCCCTACCTCAGCTCTACTTCCTTTCGATGCCTTTTCCTTTTCTCCTCTGGCGGCCACCGCACCATGAGCCCATTGCCGCACTTTGCCTTCCTTGTCATCCTTGAGTAGCATTTTGATTGGTTCGCTAGGTGTTTGATAGAATTCCCAGCTGAGTAAATTTGTTGTTACCTGAGTAAATTAGTTCTTATGCGATTCAGGGTTGCGTGGAGGAGAATAGGAGCTGAAGGAAATTTGGTGGATATGAAGAAACAAGCAGGCTTTGGGTTCCTACCCTACGATGTTCACGAGTCACGACGATGTGCTAATTATGCAATTAAATGGTACGCTCTCTCTGATGAAAATATTCAGCTACTTCCTTTTTTAGTTTGGACTGCAGCAGTAACTAATTTTACACTTTCTATAATGGTAACAGTTGCGCTTTGAGCTAATTTCGGATAAGAAGGATTGATCAGACCCCAAGTTTATACTGCTTCATATTATTTGCCGTATTATGTGCAGTGTGTTGAACTTGATACTACTTGTGGAGTTTGATAAGGTTAGTCACTGCCTACCTACCTCGGACATGTCGTCTACAAGGCGAATTGGGGGTCGCTCTCCGTTTGAAGAC
Source organism: Stipa capillata (assembly GCA_019208055.1). NCBI lineage: Eukaryota > Viridiplantae > Streptophyta > Magnoliopsida > Poales > Poaceae > Stipa > Stipa capillata. The sequence continues at coordinate 44,860 of JAGXJF010002856.1, read as the reverse complement.
GTCACCAACACAAGCAGCCAAAGTAATGTTTATCAACTTGATTACGGTAGGAGACTACATGGATTTCTTTTGCTCTGTGCACCATGCAAGGAACTGTGGGTTCATCTTCCGTGGACCGCAGACTCCAGTTAATCCAAATTGGTAATGTATTTCCTTTGACTATTTCTTGTTGTCGACAACTCTACATTATGATCAAGTATTTCAATCAATTAATCTTAGGTATAGATTGCATGTGAACTGTGTTTTTGAATTATATGTGCAATTAACTTATTTGTAATTGTAAAACAAAGTGGGTGCAGTCTGATTCCATTAGATCTAATATGGAGCCCGGCTACTATGAAGATTCTTGCTATGATCATATGGTTTCTATTTTGGGTGATAAGACCTAGACCTAAGCATATATAGCATGGTTGTTACTTGTTACTACTGCTCAATCTTCATGGGTTACAGATTGATAAAATTCGTGACGTTTTGCTGCATGTTGTTCAGTTATTGCTTACCACGCTTCTGTTTTAATACTACGTAGGTGTTCTTACCACTAAGCTGCAATATTTCATTTTGTTCACTAAGGTTTCATCTTCCAATTGGTTATCATGGATGGGCATCATCTGTAATCGTATCTGGAACAGACATTATTTGACCCAGGTACTCATCCCAAGAAATTTAAACGGCTGATCAATTAATTGAGAGGACTTTTATGGTACATTTTACTACTACCAAGGGTGAGTAGCATAAGTCATATCTGGAAAACCATTGTTGAGCCTGGGAATGAATTGGGCAAACCTATCGATATTAATGATGCTGAGGATCATATATTTGGCTTAGTGGTAATGAATGATTGGAGTGGTAAGTATCATTTTCATTTTTATTTCTTTTAGATTAGTTGCATACTCGGCTCTGCTGACTTGTAAAAGCATTGCAGCCAGAGATATCCAAGCCTGGGAGACTATTCCTCTTGGACCTTTCCTTGGGAAAAGCTTCAGTAAGACACCTGATACTATTAATGGAGTATATTTTTGCATAAGCTTTAAATCATCTTTTGTAGCAGATTTGATGTCCTGCACGTATCTTGGTTTTTTTGGACACATATTCATAATGAATTTAAGGATGCTTCTGTAGTTTTCAAATTTGAGTTTTTACTTCTACCATGGCCTGTAAATATACAGAGTGAAATCTACTATAATTTCTGCAATGCATTGTGAAGAAGTATACCTTTTTCCTATATGACAGGTTTCCTTTACATTCTGTAAAATTTTAATTTCTCTAGGTACATCAATATCACCTTAGATTGTGACCCATTCGAGAGCCTGAGAAGGGAGGCTCGGGAAAACCATGCCCAAATGGGTGGCGTATCTCTATACAAGATGGATGGAAACAAGCTAGATGATCTTGTTTCTAGATCTAGGGAGAATTGTTTTAGACTGTAGTTCAGATGTGCTCTACTTTTCCTTAGATAAACCTATCTGCAATGTAGATGAAATAGCTGAATTTGTTGCATCTTGCCACTATTCGCAGGTCATGAATATAACTGGTAATTTTTTCTGCACGTAATGAATTGAACTTATCACTATCACAATTTCACTTAAGCAGCGCTTCAATTTAGCCAGTAATTATCAGCTATGACATTGTCACAGTTTCTTTTTAAGCATGCTGTAAACTGTAAAAACCATCATAGAAATACATAGATGACTTGATGGTCTATCCTTATCTTAGAACCATGCTAGACTTCAACCGTCCGGAAGCAAGGAGCCATATCTTCTAAGATGTCACAGGCACCATCAAGCCTTCCAGGTCTGTATAGCATCATCTACAGAGGAATGTACTAACAATGAAAATTTCATCGATGAAGCAGTTAGTATAATCATATATATGTATCCTGGCTGCTCAGAAAGAAGAATAATTGATAGTGCTTAGATTGTTCAAAACTTGGCAGAGGTAATTATCCTTGCCTATTTTGTTTGTTTATTTCCTTCTTAAGTGGGAACCCGTAGTGTAGGGACCTGGTGGTATGCAAGTAAATTGAAAAAACAAAAGAAAATAAGAAGTTATGTACATTATACAAGCAGAGAGAAGAGAGAGGGGGAACATTGCCTATTGTGCTGATATATGCTATTGCAACTCCAGGGCAAGGAAAGTAGGAGGAGGAAACCTGAAGAATTCTATGCAGGGAAAAGGATAAGGGACTTGAAGGTATTCTTGTATTTAGTGAGTGATTCATTTAGATACTTACTTTGGTAGTTTTATCTTTAAACCTTTTGCAGATCCTTTGGTTTATTTCCATAGCGTTAATCATGTTTTTTCCGGTAATGAAGTTCCCTGGACTTCACTGCAGGAGAAAATGGCTCCTTCTACCTTGCTCGCTAATTTTCAAATAGCTGGGGCGTGCATCCCTTCCCTCCTTACCACCAGGTGCAAGAAAAATCATGTTCACTGATGTCAGGATTCAAAGAGAGGGCGTATCAGCCCTTGCAACTAGCGCTGCAGAACACTGAGCATTCCAATTGCACCATATGTAGGTCAGGCCTACCTATGGTGTTTTGCGCTTAAGCTTATATCTCTGAAAGGTGTTTTGTGCTTAAGCTTATATCTCTGAAAGCTGTTTTGTTTCATTTGTTTCTCTAATTGCCTTTCCAGGTTAGTTAATCGCATTCCAGCAAATTCAGGTCAGGTGATGCAAGCAAGGGCATGCCATGCATCAGAGGTTTGCTCCACAATCTTTACCTGTCATTACCATTTCGCTCTTTCTTGATGTTTTAGTCTGCCATTTGTGCATGCTATTTGTTCAGCTAATTTCCTTAGAGTGATACTATTACTGTATGCTTTTAATTGATACAATGGCGCAATTGTTGTTTTTTTTAATTCCTTTAGCTCTTGACACCAAAAGGTTCCATATCTAGGAATTAGAACTTGGATCAACTAAGTTTTGTCTTTGCATTGTTTCTGCCTTTTGTTTGCTGTGTGATTTGCTAGGTGAAGCTGTAAATTATTTCCCATCTTTCCCAGCCGATTAGATCACCCGATTCACGTTACCTCGAGGACTTAATGTATTTCATTGCAAGTGTCTCCACGGTTTGAAATGCATTGGAGTGCTTACTGTTTTCGATGAATACAAGAAGTTTTCTTAAATACTGTTTAGTTTGAGGTTTGAAGGTGGTTGAGAAAAAGCATGATATATCTTTTTTATGTGCTTCCTATTGCAGAAGTGAGATAGGTACTACACATTGGGGAATCAGCATGTTGACCAAAGATACGGCTCTTCGCAAGGTAACATATGTAATTTTGATTGCAAAACAAATTTTTTTGGCAGACAAAACAACTGATCATGCATATCATCGGTTCTTTGTACAAAATCTCCTAGATCCAATACTTGCACAAGGAAATACATCCTGGAGATTTGTTTTAGGGATTTAAATAATTCTATCTCTACCTGGGAGTTTTGTAGTATAATCTTTCGTGCAGTATCTATCGATTGAAATTAGATGTAGAACAGAGGAATTTTAATATGATGCATAACAGAGCAATTGAATTGGATGTAGAACAACAGGTTAAACTGTTGCAGTGTATATGGCCTTGGGTTATTTAAATCTTACCGCATAAGAAAGGAAATGACTGGTGCATCTTTGATATTTGACATTCATATTCTGCATGCCTTCTAGAATTTTTTTAAGAGATTCTAAGTGGAAATCATATTTGCTACTATCGAGGAATTGGTATCTTCTACTATCTTCCTGTGCTCATATCAGTTATTCTCACTTTTCAGCTACCTAATATGACCTAATTACGTAATAAAAGGATCAATGGTTTTTGGGCGTTTGTTTTTTAATATGACCATTCCTATTTCTCATTTTTGCGACGATTCCGCAAGTAAAAGTATTGTTCTCCTCTTCCCCTCTCTGGCTATTAGTTTTGGTTCTACGAATCACTACATAATTTCTTTTGATGCAGTGGACATAATTAGTTGTCTCTTTCATTTTGCTTTTAGATTTAACTTTCAGTTTTGTGCAATTTTTTCCTAGGTGCTCATATTAGAACCACAAGAAATATTTTAGCTTTTTTTTGTGCCAGCTACTCAGTAGAAAGAGTAGTACAAGTTAGATTGTGAAGTGTGTAACAACTAATTTATTAGAGTACTGATAAATAATTAAAACATATTAGCATAGTTTGTAGAAATAGTTCAGCCTGGAGAGTCCTTTTACCTAACCTGGTTGTAAGGTCCAAAGATTTTATTACTGTCTGTTACTTTCTTAGTTCGTGTTCTTGGTATGAGCTGTTTCCTTGGCTACTAAATGTGTCTCTCTTGCTCTAATGTATCATATTTGCATATGTTCCCTTTTTGATTTGTCATCCATCCACGTTTAATTGTGATTTATGCATTCAGACTCAAATAAATTTAGATGTTAACTATGCTTTGCATTGTTCTCCCAGGTCTGTGCATGAGTGCATGTGCAGTGTGTTGATTATGAGAAGTTATTTTCTCACATCTGTGCGGATGCCTCCTTCAGTCACTATGCAAGCCATCTCGGCTATTGATTGAATGAGGTAGTGATATTACACATGGTTCTTTATGCTGTCTTCTGCAGAATATCAGAAAACTTTATTCTGCCTTTGCAACTATTTTCTTACCTGTTTGTATTTAATGAGTTTCCCTTTCCGTCGCAAGCCCAGAAGATAAATTGCTGTGCAAAAAGCCAGATGAGGTTTTCCTATTCCTATATAACATATCGTACTATAATCTGCAATGTGTTTTTATAGTATCTCATATGTTGACTAACTACCATATTGAATATTATTTTCTTTTTTAGATACTATGAAGCCTACATGAAAAAGATGCTTGCGTAAAGGTCTTGCCAATTTTAAGTGTGGTCTCAATATTCTCAAAAAGCCTCACCTATATCACCTTCGAGTGCTTATTTATATCCATGCTAGACAACAGAGTACCTGATTGAGCGCTCTCACTCTTTGTGAAGACAACTTGAGGCAAGCCAATCATTCTATCTAAAATATCTTACCGTTTCTTATGTTTCTAAATGAATAAAAGGCTGTCTAGAACCATTTATATTTATTGATATTGCACTGTCGTATTAATAGTTTGTTCGCTGAGTTAGCTTACATTTACATGCTTCTCTATCATAAAATTTTCTTGATGTGTAACTAAATTGCTCCTACAGATTACCTATTTAGATGTACTTAATTCTCATGATCACAACCATTTATGTGTACATATCCTATTTATTGGTACTCTGTTGAAGATATGTAGTTTTTGGTTGACTTTTAGACCTGCTTATATATCATTTTTGCAGGTTTTAGGTGCACGTGATTAATTTGATGGATTGTTGAAAGGGAACACATGTTTAATGGCTAAGTGGAGAGGGCAGCCTACTCTGAAGATAACTTCTAGCTGGTCTACATGGAAGTGTGTTATTTGTTGTTACCTGTTTATTGAAGGGATATCCCATATTGATCATGTGTTGTTACCAGTATCGGTGTCTAGCTGTATTCACACAATTTCTTTTGTATATACAACAGTTGTTCGATGAACTTAACTGTCTTTTCTTGCACTTCTTCTATAGCTATTTCTTCTTTCATGTGGTAAGTAATGCATGGCCAATGGCATCAACACATATCCTGTTTGTCCGTTCGTGTAGTACATAGCTATTGTTACTCTTGCTATGGGCTAGCCGGGAAGATTATAGGGCCGCCATGTTCTTTTAAGGCTAGGGCATTGATTTATGTTTCCAATGAACATCGGATTTTTATACAAGCAATTTTTTCCTTCATGCCCTGCCTTCTTATGGCTTTTAGCTGTGGTTGATGTGCCTAAGTATACCAGTTATCATGTAAAGAGCATTGTCTATTTCAATATTCTATATTTTAGGCTTAAGTCACAACCTGATACATTTTGAAATATAAACATGTCCTCTCTATCGTGCGTGCCTATAATAGTGTATACACTGCGGGGCACGCTGGGGCGCGCCAGAAGGGTTGGCGCCCATGACCCCGGTTTGTTTCATCTGTGTGCTATTCGCTGGGAATACTTATACTGGTGAAGCTGCAAAAAGTAAGAAGGACGCGGAGCAGAAGGCAGCTCGTGCTGCAGTCAAATCAATTTTAGATAACTTGTGTTTCATTGTTCATGTTTAAAAAGAGAGCTCTAAAACCTTTTTTGAACTTTTTGTATTGAGAATTAGTAGCGGGCGGATCAAATACAATGGAACCATTGTCTATCTTTGTGAAAAATTACATAGATATGATATCTGCCAAGTTTCCGTATTGGAATAGGACGAAAGGAGCTGATCACTGTTTTGTTGCTTGCCATGACTGGGTATGTTTTCTTGCCTGCATATTTTTCATCTTTGAATAATAATCAAAAATGAGAATCTTGGTGATACAAATTGTACACTCGTGTTTTGATCAAGTGTAGGAGGGCAGATATTTACATATGAAAGTAGTATTTTGTCCCTGACTTCATTACTGGAAGAGCTTGATGGGAAATGCTGACGAGCCAATCAGACAAGATATGATTAAATTTTGAGCATTACTTAATATCTAAATTCTATAATTAAGGACTTCATTATGATTTTATCTAGAGTAGGAGGGGCCATGGCCCACTCTGGCTCCAGAGAAGATCCGCCATTGCACTAAATCTGTACAAATTTAGGCTATACATGGAAGGATTTTGCATGTTTTTAGGTCTCATTTTTCACAAGTTTTCCTTTGTCATGTTGCTACAGTACAGTAACAAGGTAGCACGCATTGAACACCTCAACCTTATATTTTTTGTGTTGATTTATTGGACTAAGAATGAGATATGATTTATGATCCCCTTTCTCTTACACAAATGTCCACTTTTTTGCAGTATTGCTCCACCCCTCTCTCTGGATGTGTGTAGCCTTTCAGGTGATTATTTTGCAAAAAAGAATTGATGTCAGGCTATGATTGGAATTAATGCAGCGATAAGTTGAGTTGTAATATTAAGCAATATTACCATACTCTTCTGTTAACTAAATCTGCGTGATTACTAATAGCTATTTTTTGGACTTATTTCAAATAAACGTTGAGTTATAATATTAAGCAATATTACCGTACTCTATTTTATATTCACGTAAATTTCACATGCATTCATTGAGACGTGCGTTGCACGTGCACGCTTACTAGTAACAGAAAAGGAACTGAGTGACCGGTATGTACTGTTCCTGAGATGCTAGTTGAAAGCACAGAGATGCGCTAAGATTAGAACATACAAAATTTTAGTCACGCAACAAACCAGCGAGATATTTATACGATTGGACAAATTTGCATGGACTATGTTACTGCTATCCATAATAACCAAATGCAATAGTATTTATGGAACTGCCTCCAGCCTCCCCGCGGTCTAAACCATAAATGACTGTCGCATCCATCCCGAACATATCAGCAACTTCATTCAAGGATATGGCACAGGCCGTGCATTATCTACATCATATCATCAGATTCAGATGAAACAAAGAAGTTCCCATATATTTGTAAGTAATTTGTAATCACATTGAAATGGTAACACTGACACGGTTGTTCAACTAGAGGAACTTGATTAATCTCTTGGCATTTTAAAGATAAACAATAGTCACCTAGCTACGGAGCTGAGATTTTTCATCCAGAACCAGAACCACCCGAACGATCGATTAGTGAAGAACGCCACTTGTGTTGCTCTACCTAGTCAGTCCTAGGGTTCTTGCACGAGAGAGCGTGCGCCCAGAGTTATGCAATACTAATACGGAGGAGGGGAGGAGAAAGAGGTAGGATTGTAGGGAGCATGCGTACCTGAAGGCAAGTGGAAGGAGAGGCGACGGCGACGGACTCCGCAATCTATTTTCCCTTCGCTGCGCGTGGTCAACCGAATATAGTCAGTGAGGTGGCCTTCATATGAGCTGGACCATAAAAGGCAAAACAAATTGAAATTATAAAAGGCAGATTTCTGTCTTTTCTTTAAATTGTGGAGATCGGATTTGATTTTGGAGTTGGTGTTTCTTGGTATGGACAAATTTTGGGGTTGTCTTGTTACAGTTTTATCCTGAGAATGAACTTCTCAAGAACTTTTCAAAATTTCATCGTCGAGCTGGCCGAGCTGCCGTCGTCCATCCACTCGTGGCTCCTGATGAGCAGGATCGACCGGCGGAGCTCGGTGGTCACGCTCACTGCGGCGGCGGGGCTGTACAGCCTCGCGTGCGTCGTTATACCGCAGGGCGCGGCGCCATTCATGTAGCTTGATATGTATCTTATACCATAACCAACCTCCCATGAATAAAGGTGGTAAAACTCATAGGCCTCAGCAAGTGAATCAAGGGAGGTTCCAATTACTGACTCAAAGATGTGTGCATTATTCCTCAGATGTGTTTCTCAGAGCATATTCTACGGCACCAAATTCTTTAGGAGGTCCTGACAGTTTGCTTTGCTATTGAAATTGACTATGCATCACAAGATCAAAAACCCCAAGTGCGCTAAACAAGACAAAATAGGTCTACACGTCGAATTCTAGAATGATATATCTGCAATCCACCCTCAGTACTGGTCAATTCAACTAAGCAAGTTGCCATACGAATAGCTCGTTAATGCAATACTCAGTATATCATAGCATACTAGATTATACAATCAAAATGCCTCATCTGAAAATATGAAATGAACAATATAGTCCCAGAATCTCTTCTATCAATTCAACTTACATTGCTACTATCAATTTTTTCTGATTCAGCAACAAAAGATAAAGAGACGCACCTCTTCTTGTATCCACTAAGACTCGTCGCCAACTGGCCTGCCCGCATCGACGCTAGATGCAGGGCACTCTGCTTCACCACGCCGCGGGCTACCATCTATAGATCTGTCTGAAACATCTTCCCTAAACTTGACCTTCCACGCGAATGCAGTAGAGCTTCGGTGGCGCTAGCAATATGCATCAGGTCAGAAGCATCGGAAGGCGCTGGAAGAATTCATCATCCCAACCAATACCCTCCAAGGGGATACTAGCACCAGATCCAACGATATCGCCGCCCGCCATGGTCTGAGAATAAAACAAAGGTAAGAACTACAGCCCACAGATGACCAATATTACTGGTGAAGAGGTGGGAGGAGCTCCGGCTTATCTCTGAACAAGATTAGCGCAGTGATCGAGAGAAGACGACTACAACTCTGTGCCTGCAATGAAGGAACCCACGACCACGAGACGGAGTGACTTGGCTATATTGTAGGGAACGGGCCTATTATATGCGCTATGATTTCCCTATAAAGTCTACATAGTCTGGTACAGGTTGACATGACTATTTTCTATAACCCCTTCGGTAATGCTTTTCCTACATAGCCCGGCATGCACCAATTTCAACGAAGAACATGCGGCTAGGACAGCTCAAGCATCCACATGCACCAGCTCAAAATCCACTCTCTTTAGTTATACAAGTATCTTTTTTCTCTATAACCACGGCCCCACGAACCCTAGTCACTAGAGAGCAAGAGGAGACCACCGTTCCCATTTTTCTCGCTGGTGTTACCGCCGGTTTACCTCATCTCCGACGACCCATCCAATGCTAGGAGGTTGGGTGAACCTCGAAATAACACTTGGCGTGTAAATTAGGTTCCTTTTACGTTAGGTTTCGGTGTCCTTAGCAGCGCTGTCCTGATGGTAGAGCCTGCGGCGTGTGAAATAAAAGTGTACCGCCCGTATCTCCGTCTTTGTGTGGTCATCATGGTTGACGCTAGGAAGCTAGTCGTGTTTTGGTCCTGTGGATCAACAGTTCCCGATTTGACGGACTGTCATCCGGCGCTTTAGCCCGACTTGCCAATGATGGTCGTGATGGTAGTGTTAAGCTTGATTTGGCCAATGATTCTTCCATTTCGTCCTTAAGACCAAAGGTTTGCTCTCATCCTAACCTACCATTTCTTCATCAATCGTGGGACAAGAACCAGAACCTACAAAGACAATATATAAAGTAAATCAGACAATGATATGAATGATTACAAATTAAGTACATACACTTTACATCAGTAAGAACCCAACTTACCACTAGCTGCACGAGGTAGTTGTCGTTTACGTGAACTCATCGATTGGAAACACTCTAAAATCTTATCATCTTTAATGCTTCCAAATATGTCTCGTTCAATATAGCATAGCATGCTATGATTCATCCAATCATCATTCATCTTATTCCTCAACTCTGTCTTGATAATCTTCATTGCTGAGAATGCTCTTTCAACTGTTGCCCTTGCCACTGGCAAAATCAAGGCCAACTCAATTAGATGATATACCAATGGAAAGGTCTTGTGTCTGTCTGTCTGGACCATCTTTTGCCGCAAGGTTACCGATGTCAATACAATTTGCATAAGCAAGATCGTCTCTCACATAGAAATAAATGTGCCAAGTTGGTCCCTAAGGACTGTACACTCATAACCGGAGAAGTCAGTATCATAAATCCTAGCAAGTTCAATTAATTTGTCTTCATCAAAGTTGGCAAAAGAATCCCTTCGATCAAGATAGGCTACGCATCGCAATAGCTAAGTAGACCTTTAAACAAAGCGATTGTTCAACTTAACAATAATTTGACCAAGTACCACAATAAAAATTTCACGATGAAAATGATCATAATAAGTTACCAGCCGGCTGCCATGACCCCTTGAACGACCGCTAGCCGGTATTCTATCTTGCATATTTGGTATGATGATATTATGTAGAAGACAAAAGGCCTCTGCCTATCCAAAAAGCTCATCCCAACCATTGTTTCTTATTCCCTCAATTGTCTTCAGTGTGGTCCGAACCAGCCCTACGGCACGAACTATGTTTTGATCTTTTCTTTGCAAGCATTGTGATAGATCATTAGTTTTTCCCAAAATTCTGATCATAAGATGCAATATAAGTACAAATGCAAAGCTCTCCATTTTTTCCAACAAACCCGAAGCTGTCATCACATGAGCATAAGCGTTGCACATCTGCTTTTGTATTTTTGGGGAAATCATTTGATGATTTAAAGGAGCACTATCCAGCAACTTTGCAACCTTTTCATCCTTCTCTTTATACCATTTCAGCAACTCAAGGAAGTTTCCCTTATTGTTTGAGCTAGAACACTCATCTTGCAATAGAAGAAATTTCGCAATGCCTAACATAATAGTAATATGAGCTTTATATTCTTCCTCGCCTTTCTTGGTGGCAGCAGCCAACACATAATCCACACCCTGCTGCTGATTTTTGAAAGCCTCACAATATTTTTTAGCTTTATTGTGAGCACTATTGATGTTCTTACCAACATGACGATCGCAAGCTTCAATTCCGTTCTTCCAGTGACTAAACCCCACCCTTGTAAAGGATTCTGTCGACGAAACGGCTCTCGGACAGTAAGTTTGAGCACCCCGGGTCCGAGGACCGGAATGCTGTGAGGACGACTCGGGGAACGGCGCCAAAGGACCACGAAGTCGACCCTGCCTTGCCTCCGAAACGCGACGTGGGAGGGTCAAAAGAGAAGGGATTTGGAAGTTGTAGAGGTAAAAAAGCTTCTGTTCATATGGGGTACCGATCTACCCTTATATAGGCAAAACCGACCTTTAAGTGAATATACAAGGTTACCCTTAGGCAGATTACAACTCTCTGTCACTGTACATCGGACGAATTGGTACTCTCCTCCTCGCCGCTACCTACTACATTCGCCGGCATATCCTAGATTCCTCTCGCCGGTACGGGCTGTCCACGTGCATCCTGCCGCGATCGTCCTTGCCCGCCGATCCCGACACAGGCGAGCCCCCCCCTCGCCTCGTCGTACTGGACGAGGTGTCGCTCCCAGCCTCGTACGCTTCGCCTCCTCAGCCGGGGCAGGTTTGGCCGACCTGCTCGACCTCGGCCCTCCTCGGTCTTGGCCCCGACGCATCTCGGTCCGTACACGAGGGAGCTCCACCTCGTCCCGGCCGACTTGTCTCGTATTCCTGCGAGTCAATATCCAAGAACGGTAGAGAAACAGATAGGGGGTACCTTATCTCCGCGACCCGAGCCCCCTTCCCCCAACAGATTCGGTTCCAAAGTTCTCAGCTCTTGGTTGCTTAAATAGAAAACAATAAAAATAAAAGGCTACATCTTTAGCAACACTAAATTCCAACCAATCATGCCTTTTGAACAATTTTTCATGAAAGCTCCGCATATGTTTTCCAAATGGTTTTCAAGGGAATTTATGACCAACTGGTATGGACCCATAAACAAATACTCCCTCTTAGCAGCATCTCTAATGTTTACATCTAGCTCCTCAATTGGTTTCCGAAGACCGGGATCAGCAACAATGTCATTTGGATTAAGTACAACACGAGGATTATCTTGTTGCTGGGTGTCACTTGCTCCAATTCCAACCGTTCTATTTTCGTTTGTTTCTTGTTCCTCAATTGGAGGCGACCTGTTGGAGTTGGTTGATTGTGATGCCCTGGGAAAATAAGATGTCACTGGCCTAGACCTCTTGATCCCCTTCATCTTTTGTTTCTGTTAAATCAATTGAACAAAATTAATTAATCCATAATCGGCTAACCCCTAATTTAGTAATCTGGTAGCAATTGAGAAACTGACAAAAGAGATAAAACAATTTGGCATGACTCTTGACTGGACTTTGAGAACGAGAATCAAAAAATTACTTAATCTAGATTGACATCAGTGAAGCCATGAAGCGATGAAGGTGAGGTGCTCCTGCTGCTCGGCTGCTTCGGTGTGGACTGGCCACTGCACGCATGTGCTAGTGATAATGCGCGACGGAGGGCCTGGAACGTGGGCGGCGCGTGCGTCCTGGCGAGGCGTGCAGGAATGCCATGTTGGCAGTGTGGAGCATGAGCGGCGGCGTGATCGATTCTCGAGCAATCGAAGCGTCAGGCCAGTACAAATTGGAAATCAATTGGAAGTCGATCGTGAACTGCTGTGTATGTGCTGATGTACAACCGTACAGATTGGAAATCCATTGGATTATTGAGTTAGGCAGGCCTGTTCGGGCTGGACCCAGTCCCTAGCTGGACTAGAGCCACGGCCTGGCTGTTTGGAGCTGAAATTTTCAAGAAATTGTTAGTAGGATGTAGTATACTACTTGAGCCAAGAGTAGGGCTATGGCCCGAGTTGCCCTATGTGTAATTCCGCCCCTGCTTCTAGGTTGACACTGGTTATTGAGGAGAGATTATCTACATTAGGGGAGAACCGAAAGGAAAATCATAATGTTCGCATAAAAGTTGTCCATATAAAGATGGTAGCTTATTTTTGAGATTCTAAAAATATACATAGGTTTGGCACACTGAGTTTTTTTACAGTTATGATGTTGTAGGAAACATCATGTTGTATGGGTTTGTGGTGTAGTTTGTTCCGATTGAAGTTTAGCATGTTGATATACATCTTATTCTGGGAATAATTAGAGTTCGATAAAGTGAGCATCCTTGTTTGCCGTAGTGTGTACTATGAGCCTACTGCATTTCTAACAGTTTACTAGTTATGTATCCGTTATACTTGATTCCATGCCGTGCTTGGATTATTTTCTCCGTCATTTGTCAGGATGGAGCTGCTCAAAGTTATGATCAAGTAATTTTTTGGTGAGAAAGCATTGAAGCAACTTGAAAGGAAGAATGATGGACAGGAGGAGTTCACCAACCTCAGAGAAGAGCTAAAGGAGAAGAGTACTTTATTGTTCTTGATGACTTGTGGAACAAAGTTGATTGGAACTGGCTCAATCGTATTGGTTCGGTTGGTAATAATAGTAGAGGTAGTCGGATAATAGTAACAACACAAGATGTTGGGTTAGCTAAGGAGTGTACTTCTAAATCAATTATCTACCCCTTTGAACCCCTACAAATAGATGATGCCATACGTTTGATGCTAAGAAAGACTAGGAAAGGCCATGAAGACATGGAAAATAACGAGAACATGAAAAACATAGTTACCAAAATAGTAAAGAAGCGTGGTTGGTTACAACTGGCTATACTCACAATAGGAGACATGCTTGGCGCAAAAGTGGTAACAAGGTGGGCAAGTATTTATAACTCGAGAGCAATCCAACCCTTGAAGCACCGAGGAGGATGGTTACCCCAAGTTACAACCACTTACCATCTCATCTTAAGCCATGTTTTCTATACCCAGCATGTTTCTTGAGGATTGTGAAATCAAAAAGAAGAACCTAATAGATAGATGGATAGCAGAAGTGTTTGTTAAAGCAAGGATTGGGATGACTTTTAAGGATGTTAGAGAAAGCTACTTTAATGAATTACTAGATCGAAGTATGATCCACCCATCAAGAGTGAATATAGAAGGAACCATTAAGGGCTGCCTGGTCCATGATATCATGCGTGATAGCACAGTCTCAAGAGAGGCAAGCTTTGCATGTTTGATTGGGGATGATGTAACTAGTGTGGCAGAGAACTTCCGGCATATAGTATACCATGATAGCAATTGCCCAAAGATAAACATGGATTGGAGCCATGTTCAATCATTAACTGTGTTTAGTGAGAGACCTATTGAACCAGCACCTTCACTTTATTCACCCCAACTGAGGATGCTAAGAGTCTTGGATCTACGGGATACATAATCTATGGTCATGCAGAAAGATATCAAAAACATAAGGTTGTTGCTCCATTTGAGATATGTCAATGTTCAAGGATGTGCAACTACTTATGCACTTCCAAGATCCATAGAAGAACTACAATGCTTAGAGAGTTTGTACATAACAAATAGTCGTATTACAACATACCAACTGAGATCAGTAAACTGAAAAGCAAATGCTGTTCTTCAGATCTATATATGCCTATATATCAGGAAATTTTTTATACACTAGTACAAATAAGCTGGAGTCCGGAGCCCGGACACATCAGGGGATGTGGATTCTCATGTTTAGGAGAAGATAATACCATGCAGAAAAAAAGGAACTTCTTTTTGGCAAATGTCTCCCTGCAGTTAAAACTTAAGACATCTTTATGAAGCCCATCTGTACATTAGAACATGAGATTAAAGATTCTACTGCCTTTTGCATCGTGGTATACACTAGTGAAATGCGGCAAGTGCAATTCTTCTAGCTCTAGTGACAATAATGTCCAACCAAGAAGGCAGTATGGATCCATTGAAGTATTTATTTATGTTTTTATGGTTCTTTCCATTTGCAGATCATTTTGTAGGGTACGCGGACACTAGAATTTTCTGCTGAAAACCACCAGCTAACCCAAATCAAAGTCGATTCAGTTATCCTAGCCACACTACTTGAGGCGAATGCTTGTGCTTCGCAAAACCTACCGGATCAATCAACATGTAGACAAAAGAAACTTATTTTGTCAAATACCTCCCTGCAATTAATTTTTTTTTCTGGAACCCACATGTATCTTCAAAACAGAACGAAAAGGTGATGGATGCTACTGCCTAAAGAACGACAAGTAAAGTTCTAGCTGTTAGTGAGAACAATGCACAATCAATACGGAAATACTACACAATACTGACACAATGAAATTTTTATTTATGTTTGATGCTTCTTTCCGCTTGCAGACCATTTTGTGCTGTGAAATGGAACACTCAAATTTCTGCTCAAACCACCAACTCCAAATCAAAATCGATTATGTTATCCTAGCCACACAATTTTTTTGAGGCGAATGCTTGTGCCTCGCAAAACCAACTGGATCAATCTATTCTAGGGTTCTTAGCATTAGAATCTACAGAGAGAACGTCGAAAAAAGTTCTTTAGAATGCATATCAAGACATTAGTTCTTAGGATATGAATGCACTATCATCTTTGATGCCTAGTCTATACGGGGAACAGCGAAAAATCAAATAATCTCCATTTTGCTAAGAATCAAATACCATATCTCACGGCCTGTTTAACTCAAAGACTCACACACATGGCCATCTTGGGTTCACCTTCCCTCTAGCGTAAAATCTTCATGGAGCCAACCAACCGGACGTGGGGAAGGGGAACAACAAAGACGCAAGATGAACAAGTTGGACAAAAGCTATGGAAGTACAAGATGATGGATGTATGACAATGATAAGGGTGACAAAACAGGAAGTGGTTACCGCAGTCGATGCCCGGAAGATTGAGCAGGGGCTGGTGTGGCGCCTGTCACGATACTCGTAGGAGGGGTCTGCGGTGATGAGAACTAGCTACAGGAGTGGGTGGCCATTGAGGTGGAGCGGCGGCGGATTGGGTGGGTGATTAGCGTTAGCGTGGAAGTAGCAGAGAGGTGGGAAGGATTTATATGTCGCGATGGCATGGAACGGAAGGTGGGATCGATCGATCATGTTGCTTTTAAATCTAACGCATCGAGTGGTATCCTATTTTTCATGAAGAGAAAATTAAGCATGTCTCTTGTTATTATTACTTGATTACATTTGCATCCTACACCCTGTGGCTCGTAAAATCAATTTGGCCCTCTTCGCTATTTTGGATGTAAAGATATAACAGCTTATTATGTTGCACCCGTCTTTATTTTAGATTTTTTCCCCAGAAATACCTCTAATTTCCACACTGTTGCAACCACACAAATTATAAGCCTGACAGAATTTTTCTTTCTGTTCCTAGTACTGTTTACCATGCGATTATTTCCTGTATTGTTCTGTTTTTTGAAAACTTTCATTTTAAGATATTTTCTTGTTCATCTATATTTATTTTATTCAATAAAAGGAATGTACAATAAACGGTAGCAGTTGCATATGGTATACTGACCTCGTTCCCCAGTTTACCAGAAGCCCTCTATGTTCCGAGTGCCAGGAGAAGACGAGTAGACGAGACCGATTGCAAGCAGGGTTATCTGATCATCCTCGACACGGCTATATCAAACAACGAAAAGCAAAATGAGCAACAAATTGGTAGTTACACATCGTTCAGGAAACAGAACAACAACAAAAAATGCCCGAAGCATAAGCTAGTGCGTGTTGTTCTCCCTGAGATATTGGCAGCACGCGCACAAACCCACAAGAATCTTGCTGTTCACTGGACTAACAAACCTGTTGATTATCACATTGCAATGTGCTAGGCTAATTCGATTGCTGGAGCTGTGCTAGCGAGTACATTACAGCCAAACGAAATCCAAAACAAAAAGAGGTGGTGAAGAGATTGAGAAGGCTACTGACTGTTCATGGGAACAAACGAGGCTGAAAGGAGAAGGAGGTTCGGGTGAAGTGAAGAGCGCGCGCGCAGACCTGCGAGTGAAGGGGGTCGACGGCGAGTACCGCGCGGATGCGGCGGGAGGCCGGCTCCCTGTCCGGCGCCGTCGGCCGTTGGCGGCTCGCTTCCCTTGTGCCTACCCTCCTCTTCTGTCCCGTGGTTATACTGGGATTGTGGGGAGGGGAGGAGCCCGAGAAGGAGAGCTGAGGCGGCGATGGCCGGAGGTGAGAGAGAAGGTGGGCGCGGCGGAGTCCACCACCGCAGCCAGCCCGAGCGAAATCTGAGACTGACAGGGTGGGTCCGAGAAAGATATGAAGCCACTTTCTACATGGGCCAATTTCTCCTGATTTTCCAGCTACTTCTACAAACCTGCTGGGCTTCCAAATTTTTTGACTCTTTTTTCAGGAAATTTATGGAAGTTCAGAGAGTTTGGGAAGTTTGAAGGAAAAAAAATGAAAATGGAAATCTCCCCTTAAAGATAAACAACATTTTGGTGAATACAGAGCCAAGGGGCAAGAAATCGTGTACAAAGTCACCATGCTCAAATTTAAAATCTTCAAAGAGTACCAACATAATCCCTCCTGTCCAAGTCTCCAAGGTTGCTGACAGAAACCAAAATTAGTTTGTAGTTACAAGCTTTCTTGTGAGCTTGTGCAGCTCAGTTTGTAGTTGCACAGAAAACAAAATTTCAGCAAACCACAAGTTTTAAGATTTCCACAAGTTTGTAGTTCCAGTACTCAATCGAGGCATACAAGGCGCAAACATAAAGCTGGCTAAAAGATGAACAGCATTGTGACGAATGCAGAAACAAAGAGGCAAGAAATCAAGTTCAAAGTCATCATATTCAAATTAAAAATATCTTGAGTAATGGCCACACAATTCGCTGATCAACACCTACCAAAGGTGGACAGATTCTTACAAATTCTTGCAACAAAACCTGCTCCGACAAGATATAGTAGCCATGCATCAAGGTCATCACAATCACGGACACAGAGAGAACATGCTGGGGACAACCAACATAGGTTGCATCATACTGCCACAGCACATGGGAATAAAGACGCTTGGATTGAATTTGGAGCCATCTCTCGGCAGTGGCTTTCGCAACTCAAATGCAATCCAATGTTTAGAATCATGGTTATAGCAGTATATGCAGTTGCTCCTCCCTCCCCATCTCTCTGGGCTCATGCAAGACAATCCCTGGCTTCTCTTGTCAGTGCTGATGAAGATCGCCCAATTCTCTACCTTCTCCACCTTCCGCCACACTGCAGGTTCAGTCGATAGGTCGAGGCAGAAGGCTTCAAAGGTTTCCCCTGCTACTACAATAAATTGTGATCCGGTGTCAACAACGAGATGTGAGTTGGGTGATGCTAGAGGAGCTCAGCGTCTTTGAAGACCGGTAGTTATGGAGGTGAGACATCAACAATGATACACGATTTATTGCGGGACAAAACGAGATGACCATTGGAAGAACCCGTGAAGCGAAACTTTTCTAGAGGACTTGGTGCGGTCCTCTTTCGACTATAAAAAGACAAAATACGGGAATCTCTCAGCAAAAGTAGGTGTCTTGGTTGGTTATATCAGTGACATGACATGGACGTGTGGGCACCAGGTTGTTACTCAAGGGGCGAAGACGAGGAGAGCACAAAGGGACATCAGGCTGGAGAAGGTAGAGAAGGCAGCACGCCAAGAGCGGCAGGTGGCAGCAAAGGCAAGAAGACCAGGGAAGGAGCCCAGGCCCATCCGAGCAATGATAGAGTCCAACAGGCTATCCGGGAGGTCTGCCCAACCTCGGAATCTGTACATGGCTGACACACAAATTTAGCAGCCCTTGCTCTTGCAAGTAATTGCAGCTTCCCTGCAACAGATTGCGAGTAAAAGATACACGTTAGAAGATTTGAACTGGATAACAGAAAAGGAAGTGACTGACCGGTATAAAGTGCTAGGAAAAAATAGCCAGTGCATGTATGGTTCCTGAGATGCTACTTGAAAGCACAGAGATGCGCTAAGATTAGAACATACAAAATTCTAGTCACGCAATAAATCAGCGACATATTTATACGATTGGACAAATTTGCATGGACTATGTTACTGCTATCCATAATAACCAAATGCAACAGTATTTCTAGAACTGCCTCCAGCCTTCCCCGCGGTCTAAACCATAAACGACTGTCGCATCCATCCCGAACATATCAGCAACTTCATTCAAGGATATGGCACAGGCCGTGCATTATCTACATCATATCATCAGATTCAGATGAAACAAAGAAGTTCCCGTGCATGTCATCTCGTATCACTACATCAGGCTGAGGCTGACACCATGAGGTCTACGGTTCTGAAATATGCAGATAGCCACCTCAGGTTGCTTCGTTCGCGTGCCATCTCTTATCCAGGTTCGCCAGAGAAAGCAGCAAGAGACTAATCTGTTATCGTGTCGTATCGCCCAGTAGCTAGTTGAGTACTTAGCTAGATGATTTGTGTGACTCGCGGGCTGCCCCGGATTGATTCTTTCCTTTCCTCTGGACCAGCGTAGGCGTGTTCATTCCTTTCGTGTGCTCATTTCCTTTCTATATCTTAAGTTATATATAAAACTTTAGGAAAGAACACGGAAGAGTTGGTTGAGAGGCAGGGCTCAGTCAGCTATAAAAGCCCCCTCCACGTAGTGCCTGCTCAGCGCACCTTCCCTTCTCCGATCCAGAGCAACACCGCCCTTGTGAGCCCCCTATAACTGTTCCGACTTTAGCGGAGATGGCGGAGACTGTGGTGATCATGGCGAGGTCGATGTTGGGGAGCGCCATCAGCATGGCTGCCTCCGCCGCCACCGTCGAGATGGGCCGCCTCGTGGGCGTGCGGAAGGATATCTTGTATGTTCGCGTGTAATTTCCCGCTGCTTCTTTTGTTCAGGTCGCCCTTAGCATGTAGGATCGAGCAACCAGCACTCCAATTAATATTCATTTTATTGGTGAGAGGCGGATCTTAGTCCACATCTCGCTCTCACAGATATTGCTAGTCTTTTTAGTCAATGACCAAACTAGGATCACAAGTAGTGAGAGTTGAGAGACCAAAATATATTAGGGCAGCGAGATGGGGTGTTCGGGCTTCAGAAGCCGGGGCGGCGGCCCCGGACGGTGGTTGCACGGTCGGCTCGGCGACGGCGGGTGGCGCGTGCCGGTGCTAACCGGCTTCCTCAGTCGCGTGGGCGGCGTGGTTGCCGGCGGAAGGTAGGCGACGGTGGAAGATCGACGTCAGTCTGAGGCTTCGCCCGGCGTCGGCCGGAGGCTTGGGTTTGCTCCCTCGTTCCAGGGCCGGCCTGGGGAATTGGGGTTCCTGCCAGGCGGGTGCTTTGGCGGGTGCGACGTTGAGCCCGGTTCTTGTCCGTGTGAGTGCGAGCTGCACCCTGCATGTCGTCTCGAGCTTTGCTTCCCTGGCAGCAAGTCCTCTGTCAAGCGGCTATTTCTTCTCGGTTCTTCATCTTCTAGCTGGCTGTAGTTTTGTCTTTTGTCTTCTAACTCGCCGCCGTACGGGCGAGTCCCAAAACGAAAGTTAAGCACATGCAGAAACATTCTCTTCTCCCCGTTGAAACAGGTAATTATGCTCCAGCTCAGAAAAGCAACATATCCATCCAGTGCAAGACTGAACAATAGAGGTAGAGAATGAACCATGAAACTAACTCCAAGCTTGAGTAAGCGCTAATGCCACCATAAACATCTCCTACAAAGTTCTAAAAACTGAGGACAAACTTACTGCAAAAGCTTTACTACACCTACCACTATGAGGATCTCTTATCGAAGGTGCAAAAGCCTCTGTTCTCTGTTGGAAGGGGTAATTTTTCACAAGGTGCAACGATCACCGGCCATCGTAACAGAACATGCTTTGGTACACCCAGAGGGTCTCCAGCCGGCGGTACCAGTTTCTGTCGTACTTAAGGTCAAGATGGGGATTCTGCGTAGTATCGGCCTTGTCACCAAGCCCACACTAGTACAGAAATTGATATCCGAGGCGGTTCAAATAGCACATCCGAGGCGGTTATAGCAACCGCCTCTACAGATTAGTTGCGGATATGGGGGTATGCATCGGATGCGGTTATACAATCGCTTCGGATAGAACTTATCCGAGGTGGTTGAAATGCGTAAACCGCCTGGGATAAGCACTTATCGGAGGCGGTTAATTATTCAACCGCCTTAGATAACTGATATTCGAGACGGTTAAATAATTGCAACCGCCTCGGATATCAGTTATCCGAGGGGGTTGCCACAAAACAACCACCTCCGATTAGATACTAGCCGTTTAAAAAAAAACCTACCTGGTAGGGTAGGGTTTCACTAAAACGGCTGTAACTTTTGCATACAGTGTCCATTTTGGTTCCACGATCACTCAAAATGACCGTATCGACGAGGCACATCTAAAAAATCTACACATATTTAGATCTATACAAGTTTTCATCTCCAAATTCGCCCTTTAAGACTGACTTTTGCCTCTCCGAACGAAAAACTGTCTCTTCCAACACTCCGTTGAACTTCTTCCCAAGCTCCAAATACAATAATCTTTGCGGATTTCAAACTCTGGGGGAGTAGAGCTGCTAGAAAAAAAATACAAGAAAAAAATTTAAAATAAAAATTTTAGGCACTAGTAGAAATCCTTCGGAAACGAGCCAAAAAAGACACAAATCTTGACTCAGGAGGACCTTCCTTACCTCGAATCGAAGCGAAACTCCCGTGTAGCCTCCACCATGATCCTACGGGAAGAATGATGGGAAGAGGAGAGCCTCCTTGCGATGGGAATGTTGAGAGGAGAAGAAAGGTTGAAGGGAGGAGAGGAGAGTGAAAGGGAGAAGAAGAAGAAAATCTAGATCTGGCCTCTCCCTATGCACTGAATTGAATTATATAGTCTTCTGCCTGTGCACTGAGGGAAAAATTTTAGGTTTTGAAATTTTAGAGTTGGCGGGATTCTGAAATTTTAGGTTTGAACATATCCAAGGCGATTGTAAATATCCAACCGCCTCGGATATCATTCGAGGCGGTTGGATATTTACAACCGTCTCGGATGACTTTATTAATATACAACCACCTCGAATATTAGTTATTGGAGGCGTTTTAGCCCAACCACCTAGGATATAACACCTTGAATGGACGATTCTGTACTAGTACCATCTACACTCCAAGGTTGAGAATTATGGGCGTAGTACAAGCAGTTGCACTTCCCTCCCCATCGTTCCGGGCTCATGCAAGAAAATACAGGGCTCCTCGCATCACCTGCTTCAAAGAGTGCTCAGTACAGCTTTACCTCCACCCATTTTGCAGGCTCGATTTACATATCGAGGCGGTAGGCATGGTAAAGCATGATCATGAGAAGCATGTCACCACACACCACTATCCATGATGTTGAATATTTGGATGGACTCATGTTGTCCAACTTGTCCCATCACTTGGTTGTTATTTCTGCAGGCCAAGCTGGGAGACTAACTGCAGGGTGTAGATCCTCGAATAATAATCCATGACAATGAATTGACCATTCAATTGCACAATCTGCAAACAAAAAAGCAGATTTGGTGGAGTTTTGCTTTATGTTCTTTGGAACGTTTGGAAAGAAAAGGAACCGACGTATCTTTACATCCAGTTTTTTGGATGTCCTGGGGGTGACCAATCTCACTAAAGAAATGGTAGAGCAAAGGGTGATGGCGATCTCGCACAATGTGATGTAATTTTTTTTCTGTTTTTCTAGTTTTTTCTTAGTTCCCTACCTTTCAACAGCTGTACATAAATTTTCTTATCTATCTCAATAAATCGGTAGTGCTCCTGCCTTTGCGTCAAAAAAAAATCGCACAATCTGCTGTACCCGTGCAAAAAGCTGGACTTCAGAAAATGAGGGAGGACCGAATGCTGACAAGGAGATGCGAGTTGGGCGATGCAAGGGGAGCTGTTAGAACGCCACAATAGTACAACTCATCAGGGTCATTGCTGAATGGGAGACGTGGAGGTGAAACCTCAGCGAAAACATCAACAACAAGACAATATCCGCGCGACACAAGAACGAGATGACCATAGAAAGAGCCAGCAAAATACATCATCTCAAGAATTTCTTGAGAAATCTGGCATCAAAGGCTGGTGTTTCCGTTGGCTGGATCAATGACTTAACACGTGCGTCGTAGCTTATGGCGACCGTTGTTAAAAGAGCGATGAGGAGCTTGGGCACGGAGATTGGGTTGGAGGAGGAGAGGCGGGCATAAGGATCAGAAGGTAGATTTGGATGGGTATGAGGAGAATGGAGCATGCCAAGAGCGACAGGTTGCATCCAAGGCGAGAAGGTCACACGAGAGAGCAACAATGGAGTGAAGCAAGCCATCAGGGAGGTATCCCTCCCCGGGGAGTTTGGACACAGCAAGGGAAGTGAAGAAAAAGAAAGTACTAAAAAGAATGAAGAGAAAGAAAGACAGGTAGCATGTTTTGTTCTTCAGATCAAGCATTAAATATCACAACTTGACATACAAATAAAAACTTAATTCGATTGGGATTACGGTGGTTCCTTATGTTCAGGACAAGATAATAAGTAACACAAGATTAATAGGGTGAGGGATGCTACTGCTCCTTTTGGATGGTAAGTACAGTAAAGAAAAGTGAAGTGCAGTTGTAGCTCTAGTGATAACAATGACCAACCAAGTAATACTGATACGTTGCATGATCTGCAGATCATCTTGCGGCGCGCTCGAATTTCTGATACAAAACCACCGAACCAGATCAAAGTGGAGTTATTTATGCTAGGGTTCTAGTCACACAAGTTGAGGGAGGCGGATGCTTCTGCTTCGCAAACCTACTCGATCAATTCTAGCAATCCCATCTATTCTATGATTCCTAGACACGGGTGAGAATCCAACCCCATCAACGCGATTCGAGTTCCTTCCCACTAGAACAAGGGACTACACGATGTAGTAGTAAACAGAAGACACGTATGTGATAGATGAATGAAGAAAGGAAAAGAGAAACTAGGGTTTAGTTGAGAGTGAATGGGAGAGAGCGCAGACCTTGGAGAGGGAGCCGGCAACGACGATGCGGTGGCCGGCCTGTTGCCCGCGGCGGTCCTTTCCTTTCTGCTCCTTCGGAAACTTTTTTCTCTTACCGATCAATTGGGCCGGCCCATAATAATTGGGCTTCAGCTTGCTCAAGGCCCAACGGAAGGTCCATCTCATCATCGACGAGCATCGGAACCAGTGGTAGAAGCTGGCCGTGCTGCGCCCGTGGCCGGAACCGGCCGCCGCCGCCGCCATTGCCGAAGAGCGCGGCCGCCATAGGTATTTTGTACTATGAATCACCTAGCGCCTGTTGTTTTATTAGTACTTTTTTTTAAAGCATGGTTTGAATTTTTGGGCTGCATGCATGAAGATGTCTGGGTCTCTGGACAAGAGACTTTTGTACGTGGTGTCAATTGCCTAGTGCATATTCTGGATCATTGATGAGCTAGATGTATCACAGGACATTGTAACAGCAGGAGAGGAGCACTGGACTTGGTTGGTTGCATCCGTCGGTGTCCCTGCACTTGGACACCAAGACCCTCTTCCAGCTTGACTTGGCCATGGCCTTCTATCAGAGTCTTTCGTCTTCGCGCCCGTATGGCCAGGGCCCATGGGTAAACAGTAAGGTGCTCAATAATGGAGCCCGGTCAGGTCGGGTCGTGTCGGCCAGTAGCTAATTTAATATTGTTGTTAATTTAGGCTCGTGGCTCTCCTCATGTCAAGTCGAAATCATTGAGTTATGGATATTATAATGGGCAATCATGACAATATTACGGTTGATAGCATCAGTTGCTTAGTCTTGTCGGCATGTCTGATTCGTCTGACTGTGTTTCAGATCTAGGTAGTTTGTCTGTTATTAGAATTTTTATTTTTTTTAATTAACTAAGTATCGTAAAGTTTTTTAGCTCTATTTTCCTTATAAATAGAATCTACTCTCTTTAACTACTAGCGTAATGCCCGTGTGTTACTATAGATTACAAATATATACTTATATATTTAAGAAAATTATATTATTATTTATATTATATTAGATTATTTATATCTGCTCTCGTCTGAAATCCTTTTAGTTAGATCTAACTGTTGGTCTATCCGAGAGTCATGGACTACCATTATCATTTAATATTTTTATAAAAGTAAAGATAAAGTCACAGGATCGATCCTTGTCCTCCGACCAAATTTAGGCTGGGAGCGTAGCCAAGAAGAGAAGAAAATAACGGATCTAAGCGGTCATCCCGTTGGAGTTGTTTCTCTGCGGTGGACGTCTGTCCTTGTTATTGAAAGCTCTCGTGCTGCTTCGGTCCAAGTCCAAGCCCCCGCACTAATTGCAGCTGCTACTCATGACTAGCGCACTGGCGCGTATATTGCACGCAGATCATTGTGTTTTGTATCAGAATGAGGACGCGCGCTACTATGCAAGTTTCACAAATTGGCTATGTGAGCACAACTTCTTATTCACTATTTCATTTCGTAATCTGTCACCATGTTTCCTCATTTCTCTTGTCAACAATTTCACAGGCTTTGATCCAGGCCAGATCCAGCAATCGGTGATATGTTTTTTCAACGAAAGACATCTTTCAGCTCGGCTTAAAATTAATTAAGCCCTTGGAAGGCAGCGTTAAACAGAGCGATTGTTCAAATCACACTATCACTGAGAACAAATCCAGCACAAAACATTAGACCAAAACACAAGTTCCTCCACCCCGGATGGAGGGAGGTACGCCGTGGAGCTTCAGCCAGACGCTGCGAAGCTTGAAGAACAGCTGGACTGTGGACGCCACCGGCTCCACCAATACCTCCGGCTTGCAGTCGGTGATATGTGCCTCTTGTGTACTGATCGATACAAAAGATTTTGTTCCAACTGGTACTCGCCTTCCTCTCTCCCTCTCGATGTGAAGTTAAGCTGATGCCTGGTGCAGTCCTGGTTTGGCTAGCCTCTTGTTCGCACTAACAGAGATGCACGTCGCTAGATTGGGCAGAGATTTGGTGATCTGAGATGACAATGCTGGTGCATTTCCGAGGAGATTCCAGTACTAAACTCTAGGTCGTTCTCATACATCTGTGGGCAACTTTTGGTTCTGATCTGCAGCACCGACAGCACAATACAAAGCCACTGGGATGGATGAACGCCACCTCCTTTTCCTTGGCCATCGTCAGGTCCGGAGCGTCATGCTCATGCCGTCATGCGTGATCGATGCTGTTCTGCACGGTCCCCGATAAGATGCTCTCAGTTATGGAGCTGCATGTCCTTTTACTTTTGCATGGACATTCCCTTTAAGAATAACATAATATTGTTGTTAATTTGCATGTGCTCCTCTTCTGCTTGTGTCTCGTGCATGTGCCTTATTTCCATCTTTTTTTGCATGTAACCCAGCAGATGAGAACTCTCTAGCGAAGCCGGTGGACGATGTCTTTGCTGACTCCTTTTCGTGAAACGGACACTTCTTTTATCTATTATCAATACTAATATAAAAAGTGTAAATTCTGATCCTTTGATCTATTTTTCAAACCATGACTCCAGAACTAAATTAGACCTCTACAAATATATCTATCTATCTATCTATTAGAATATTAATTACATACTCTTTAGAAATTCCCACGTTAATCGAAAAGAAAACTGATCATCCATCTCTGGTGGGGCCAAGTTATAACGAATCAGATTAGAGAAGACTCCATATTAAGTATGATCAGATTATAAAAAGACTCCATATTAAATACGATCAGATTATAGGAAAACTTCATATATCTACCTATTACTATATTAATTACAGACTCTCTACTCTCTAGAAATTTTCTAGCCATCCATCAAAATTGGCCTAAGTTATAAATCTGGAGATTTATTGCAGAGAAGAGATTTAATCCATTGTCCCGTACGTGAAGGAAAGAAAAATCAAGTAGTTGTACTAGGCTTGGACTCCCGTATGGATAGTGGATTGGCTCTTTTTTGTGCTTAAAGAAACTATCCTGTAATTGAAGGAAGAAAACAAGCGTCTTATGCTTGGGACTCATTTTTGATATGATGTAAAAATCCCTCTATTCGCGAGTTTCCTTTTGTTACTTGTATAACATGATCACGTGATATTTGTCTGAAGAAAAGAAATGCATACAAAAGAAAATAAAAATATTACCTTGAGGTATAAATACACAGAATTTTAGAAAACGTGCGGTCAAACTTTGCCAAATTTGACTCATAATATTTGTCACTATTTTCATAATATATATTTTCAAATTTTTCTCCTAACATATACATATAAAAAGTAACAGTGCAGAATGTATGTGAGAGATCATGTCAATTTCCAACACCTCATCTATTTACATAGAGAGAGGTAGATAATAGCCATAATGATGACTTACTCAAACGATGGTGCTGATGTTCTTGGCTGTAGTGTCCACCGTCTCGATTTGTTTCATCGAAGCGTATTATTCGATGCATACATACCAAGCCATATGGAGTACAAAGGACGTGCTAGACAGGGACCGGCGTAAGACAGAACTTTATGACTCTACGAGGCTTGATTTATGTGTAAAAAGAGCAAGACAAGTAGCTTCACGAAATTTGCTTCAGCCAGGCATGCAAAATAAGCCATAGGTTGACGTGAATGGCTCTACCGAGTACATGTTCCACAAGGTGATAGTGTTCCAACAGCTTCATATTGGCGCTACTCACAACAAGACTATGATGATAGAAATTGTCCAAGGATAAAATTGTTGCTTCATATGATTTGAAGTTGTTGAAAGATAATGAACCTATGACTCATACTACTTGATAAGTTTAGTTTATAATTTGAATATTAGTTATTAATGCAATTTATTAGCATCTTTCTTTTTTATCGTGCTAACCTTTCTAATGTGTTTTCGTTCACTTCAACTTTCCAGTTAAATTGATAATCCAGCTCGATCGATTTCTTACTAAATTTTGATCTTTCGTTTTTACCGTATTTCACTTGAATTATAAAAATATTTATCCATAGCCCGTGCAAATGCACAGGTTGACGACTAGTTATATCTTAATTACACACTTACTCCCTTAATAACACCCTCCTAATTTCTCTTTGTCTGTTACTCTTCCCTTGCCACACATCATCTTTCCCCTCGCTCGCTCTGCATCGCCGGCGCAATGTCGCCACCTCCTCTCTGGTTCGCCCATCTCCTCCTTGCAGATACCACTCTGCGCCGGCGTCAGTGGACCATCTTCCTCCACCGTCTTGCTCCCGTCGCCTCCTATCCCCTCCTCTCCTTACCACCCCACCTGCTTCCCACCTATCTCATTTACCCCCCTACTCCCCACCTACCTAAATAAATGACGGGATCTAGGCGGTCATCTCCTTGGAGTTGTTTCTCTGCTGGTGCATGTGTGCTTGGTCAGGACAGTGGGGCTGGCCTCTGCAGTGGACGTTCGTCTTTGTTGCCACGCCATGAAAGCTCTCGTGTTACTGTCCGTCTGTCCAAGGCCCCACACTATTTGGAGCTGCTTCTGATGACTGCATTGCAACAAACAGACCGATACAGTGCCAAAGAAAAACGTGGCTGCAATTATTGGATTAGGGCACGCGTACGTATATTGCACAGATCACTAGTGGAGTGCCATATTAAGATGCCTTTCTTTCTGAGAGAAGTATCGAGACGGGACTTGGTAGACAGCCAGGGTTCAATCAGCTATAAAAAAGCCTACCCCAAGTAGTACCTGCTCGGCGCACCTTCTCTTCTCCGATCCAGAGCAACGCCAATAATTGCTCCGACTTCAGTGACAGAGTGAAGAGGAACCGAGCGGAGATGGCGGAGACGGTGGTGAGCATGGCGAGGTCGATGTTGGGGGGCGCCATCAGCATGGCCGCCTCCGCCGCCACCGTCGAGATGGGCCTCCTCGTGGGAGTGCGGAAGGATATTTGGTATGTTAGCGTGTAATTTCTCGCTGCTTCTTTTGTTTAGGTCGCTCTTAGCATGTAGGATCGAGCAACCAGCGTTCCAAATATTCATTTTATTGGTGAGAGGCGGATCTTAGTCCACATCTCGCTCTCACAGATATTGCTAGTCTTTTTTAGTCAAAATTACCAAACTACGATCACAAGTGAGAGTTGAGACCAAAATATATTAGGTTAAACCCTTATATATATTATATCCCCCTCAAAAGTTTCATGAGTCTAGAAACAATCATAACTTTATGCGTTGTTCACTCGAGAAAGTCATCAAGGCTCCTATATGCATGTTTCGATTTCCCACTTTTAATTATATATGAAGAGCATCCTTATATGTAACCAAGAATTGACTCTCATAGCTTCCTCATTTTCTGCTTAAACCCTATAGCCATATCCAAAACCCTCCACCGGTTAGGGGAGACATCTGTTGGATCTATAAATGCTAGTAACACGTAGCATTATAAGATTCCATATATATAGCTGGCTTAATATATGTTCATGGAGATGCATCGTTGCATCCCACGAGCCATAGAATAGCACCAAGCGTTGTTCTAAATTTCTTTTGAACTTTTGTTTGGCAGGTTTATCAAAGAAGAGCTAGAGACGATGCAGGCATTTTTAGAGGTTGCTGAAGCAAGGAAGAAGAAAGACGTGCTACTAAAGGTGTGGGCAAAGCAAGTAAGGGACCTATCCTACAATATTGAAGATTGTCTTGGTGAATTCATGGTGCATGTGGGAAACCAAAAAAGCTTGTCACGGAGGTTGATGAAGCTCAAAGATCGCCATCGGATCGCCATGCAGATTCGCGATCTCAAATCAAGAGTTGAAGAAGTAAGCGTTAGAAACACACGCTACAGCTTGATCAAGACGGAGACGTCTAGCACCATTGATGAGGTCGATTCCTATATAGAAGATGTTCGCAATTACTCGGCTAGCAACATTGATGAAGCGGAACTTGTGGGCTTTTCCAAGCCTAAGAAGGAGTTGATTGAGCTGATGGATGTCAACTCTGAAGATGGTATTGCCAAGGTAATATGTGTCGTTGGCATGGGTGGTTTAGGCAAGACTACTCTTGCAAGGAAGACCTATGAAGATATTGTGAAGAATTTTTCTTGTTGTGCTTGGATAATAGTCTCGCAAGCGTTTTCGAAGGTAGAGATGCTCAAGGAAATGATCATGCAACTTTTGGGAGATGAAGAATTGAAGCAGTGCTTGAGAGGACTTGAAGGGAAGACGGTGCAAGTAGATGATCTCGCCACCTACCTCAGGGGAAAGCTAGAGGAGAAGAGGTACCTTGTTGTTCTTGATGACTTGTGGACCATAGAAGCGTGGCAGTGGATCAATGATATTATTTTTCCTAGAAGTAACAAAGAAGGTAGCAAGATAATAGTAACAACACGAGATGTTGGCTTAGCTAGGCAGTTTACTCTTGAATCGCTTATCTACCACCTTAAAGCCCTAGAGCCAGTTGATGCCACATATTTGCTGCTGAAAAAGACTAGGAAAACACAGGAAGACATAGACAATGATAAGAGCTTGAAGAAACTAGTTGAACAACTAGTTAAAAAGTGTGGTTGTTTACCACTGGCTATACTCACGATAGGAGGCATTCTTGCCAATAAAAAGATAGTCGAGTGGGGAGACATTTATAACCAGCTCCCCTCGGAGCTTGAGAGTAACCCAAGCCTTGAAGCAATGAGGAGGATGGTCACTCTGAGTTACAACCACTTGCCATCTCATCTCAAGTCATGCTTTCTGTACTTAAGCATATTTCCTGAGGATTATGAAATCCAGAGGAGGCGTCTGGTAGAAAGATGGATAGCAGAGGGGTTTGTCCGAGCCAGGGGTGGGGTAAACATTGAGGATGTTGGAAGAAGCTACTTTAATGAGTTAATCAACCGAAGCATGATTCTACCATCCAGAGCGACCATAGAAGGAAGTGTCAAGAGCTGTCGAGTCCATGATATCATGCGTGATGTCATGGTCTCAATTTCTAGAGATGAAAATTTTGTGTACTTATCTCGAGATAACATAGCTAGGCCAGTAGAGGAGAACTTCCGTCACGTAGCATACCATGGTAGCAAGTGGCAAAATATAGGGATAGATTGGAGCCATGTTCGGTCATTAACGGTGTTTGGTGAGAGACCCATGGATCCATCACCTTCATTTGTTTCACCTGACTTGAGGATGCTTAGAGTCTTGGATCTAGCGGATGTACAGTTTAAAATCACACACTTGGATCTAGCGGATGTACAGTTTAAAATCAAACAGAAAGATATCAAAAATATTGGGTTGTTTAAAATCACACAGAAAGATATCAAAAATATTGGGTTGTTGCGTCACTTGAAATATATGAATGTTGGGGGATATTCAAATATTTATAAACTCCTAAGATCCATAGGTAAACTACAAGGATTACAGACTTTGGACATAAACAGTAATACTGTGATAACACTACCAATTGAGATCAGTAAACTCCAGAGTCTCCGTTGCTTCCGTTGTGACAAATTGGTGAAGGTGCCAAGAGGTATCCGCAACTTAAAAGAGTTGCAGATACTGGAGATAGTGGACTTCAGACGGACTAGTAGCAGAGCAATTAAAGAGCTAGGAGAGCTTATGCAGCTAAGAAAGTTAAGTGTGAATACACTTGAGGCCACAAAGCAAAATTGTGAGATATTTTGTGCTGCCGTTGAGAAGCTCTCTTCCCTCTGCTCTCTTTCTGTGAATCCTTATTACTATAGTGCGGGTGATACTGGTAATACACTGGAGTGGTTGCATTGTATTTCGTCCCCTCCTCCCCTCCTTAGGACCCTCAAGCTGTGGGGACGTCTTGGAGAGATGCCCGACTGGGTTGGAAGTCTGACGCATCTGGTCAAGATTCGCTTAGAGGGAAGCGAACTGAAGGACGATAAATTTATGGAAATACTAGGGGCACTGCCCAACCTCATGCTCCTTCGTCTTTGGAAACACGCTTATGTTGGGGAGAAACTGGTGTTCAGAGCGGGAGCATTCCCAAATCTCAGGATACTTCATATCCATAGTCATAGTCTGTGGCACGCTTCGCCACGGATTATCCGGGATCTGTACCGCCTGGGAGAGGTGAGATTCGAAGAGGGCACCTCGCCACGGATGGAAAGGATACAAATCAATTCGTGCGAATTGAAATCAGGAATTGTGGGTATAAAGCACCTCCCAAGCCTCAAGGAGATTTCCCTTGGTTTTCGTGGTAGAGTGGCGAGGCTTGGTGTGCTGGAAGGTGAAGTGGAGGCACACCCCAACCATCCCGTCCTGCGACTGGAGGAGGACCGGGGAGAGCATGACCTGGGGGGCGTCGTCCAAGGATCCAATGCTGTACGAGTGGAAGCAACGGAGGAATTACTCCTTGCGGACGCTGCAGCTGGAGAGAGGTCGCAGGTGGTCATATCGACGACGAACGTCAGGTCTGCTAATTTCTCTTTTCTTCCATACTAATACCTATCAATCAGATGTTACTAATTTCATCTCTCCCTCTTGTTGTATCCAACAGCGAAGATGATCTGTTTTACACCTACAATTCATGCTGACCACGAATTTCTACTTCACGATCATCTCTTCTCCAGTTCGTTCGCTCCTTCACCCAAATTGGCTGCCCCTGGTACCGCTCAGGTCGCCGCCTTCCTTGGTACCGCTCTAACCTCCCCTCCGTTTGATTGATTCGATCTGATTTCTCGCCAAGTTTGTCAGATTTTTTCTGGAGTATTTTGTTTGCTGCGCACACCAAGTGTTTGTACGAATGTCTGCAAGATGTTTTATGTTTAAAATCTCCTCTATCTTGTTGATTTCAGTACACGATCGCTCTTTTTGGGGCTGCGCATGGATTTGTGGAGGAGATGCGGACCAATGCTGTGTAGAAGCCGTACTTCTGTGCTCCACTGTCAATATGAAGGGCCATCCATTTGTTCGGTGATTTTCTCTCTACATGAGACTTATCTCTCAAGTTCCCAACCGTAAGTTATTTGTTACAGCACATCGACGCTAGATTATTTAGTTGATTCAAGTCATTTGAGTTTGATAGTGGCATGCAGGAGCAGGGTACTCCATGCTTCTGTTTTAATGTTTTATCTTCTTGGGATGAGTCAATAGGAAGAATCGTGCCAGTTGTTAAATCTTACAAATCCCAGTGATCATGTTGCACAAGAGGTCGGTCCTTCAAGGCAACAACTTTTTCTTTTGTGGAGTTTTTTTCTTCATATTTTCAATTCCTCTCTCTTGTTTTCAGCTTGTGATCACATATTTTGGACTTCTGCTCAGCCAAGATTGAAGATACTTGCTGATGTGGTGTTGCTCGGTTCTTCTTCTAGGCCTGCTCCTTTCTTGTTGATGATGTGTCCTCTGCATCAGTCTATCTTCTTCCCAGACTTCCACTTCTTGGTGATAGACTGGGAGTTCGGCGTTCCTCCACAGCCACACTCTGATGTTGTGTCATTAGTTCCATTGCTATTTACCAGCTGGACATGTAAAGATTATCTCATATCAAGTTTCCCATGCTGCAGCCTTTGCTCTTTTATATCCATGGTCTTGAGGTCTTCTGCTTCGATTTCCTATGAACTTTTATTTCCTCCAATCCATTTTGTAGAAGAGAAAAAAATCACACTTAGACTCTCCAAAATATAATTAATTCTTTTTATATCAGTTTGGTCGACTCTTTAGACTCTCACATTACCATTTGGGCTCTGTTATACCCTCTTGTTTAATATAATTTTGAAGCAGCCTTTTGTTGCCAAACTTTGCAAAAACTTACTTTATCAACCTAGGACAAGCTAGAGCATGGCAACTTGACTTATGGGGCAAAAAACCTCACACTTTTGCTAAAGGTTCGTAGCAAGGAGCTAACTAGAGGAAGGTTACTCGTAATCCTTCCATATATTTTTAATGTATATGCTACGGAGAAATTAGTATTCAGAAAGGGAGCATTTTTCAAATGTTAGGAATCTTGATATCTATGAGCTGGAGCAACTGTGCGGGATGAGATTTGAACAGTGCGCTTCTGCAGCTGAAGTGAACAAACATCCCAACCATCTGTGTTGTGAATGGAGCAAGACTGAACTGACCGTGACGTCAAGGACACTGAATGATCTGAAGTGAAGTTGGAAGCCATGGGATCCTTTTCTGAGACAGGAGAGAGTTCGCGGCGCCTCAACAGTCCATGCGCATCTGAAGTTTGAACTGTGGAGTGATCATACCGATAACTGGTCAGTTCATCGACAGCTCCTTTTCGTTGTTATCGTGTTGTTCTCTTCCCTCTGCTCTCTTCATGTTTATACTGATTATGGTGATACACTGGAGTGGGTGCATTGTATTTCGTCCCCTCCTCCCCTCCTTAGGACCCTCAACTTGTGGGGACGTCTTGGAGATTATATGCCCAAGTGGGTTGGAAGTCTGACGCATCTCGTCAAGATTGGCTTATGGAGAAGCCACCTGAAGGAAGATAAATTTATGGAAATACTAGGGGCACTGCCCAACCTCATGCTCCTTCGTCTTTGGGAACACGCTTATGCTGGGGAGAAACTGGTGTTCAGAGCGGGAGCATTCCCAAATCTCAGAAAACTTCATATCCAGGATCTGTACCGCCTGGGAGAGGTGAGATTTGAGAAGGACGCTTCGCCACGGATGGAGGAGATAGAAATCTCTCACTGCTGTTTGACATCAGGAATTGTGGGTATAAAGCACCTCCCAAGCCTCAAGGAGATTTTACTTGGTTACGGTACTACTACTAGAGTGGCGAAGCTTGGTGTGCTGGAAGGTGAAGTGGAGGCACACCCCAACCATCCCGTCCCGCGACTGGAGGAGGACCGGGGAGAGCATGACCTGGGGGGCGTCGTCCAAGGATCCAATGCTGTACGAGTGGAAGCAACGGAGGAATTACTCCTTGCGGACGCTGCAGCTGGAGAGAGGTCGCAGGTGGTCATATCGACGACGAACGTCAGGAGGTCAGCTAATTTCTCTCTTCTTCGATACTTCGATACTTCTATCACTTACATCTCTCCCTCTTGTTGTCTCCAACAGCGAAGATGATCTGTTCTACACCTACAATTCATGCTGACGACGAATTTCTACTTCACGATCATCTCTTCTCCATTTCCTTCACTCCTTCACCCAAATTGGCTGCCCCTTCAGGTCGCCGCCTTCGTTGGTACCGCTCTAATCTCCCCTCTCTTTGATTGATTCCATCTGATTTCTCGCCAAGTTTGTCAGATTTTTCCTGGAATATTTTGTTTGCTGCGCACACCAAGTGTTTGTACGAATGTTTGCGAGATGTTTTATGTTTAAATTTCCTCTTCTTTTGGTTTCAGTATGCGATCGCTCTTTTAGGAGATGCGGACCAATGACCTGAGGGACGTCTTCCAGGGATCCAATGCTGTCCAAGTGGAAGCAACGGAGGAGCCTCCCCTGCAGCTCCATGAAACAGGAGGCGAGTCATTTTTGTCAGCGAAACAGATCGAGATCGATGTCATTTGTACATTTGCTACCATCCAACTTGCGCTCTCATGTTGTTTGTCTCCAGCAGCCAAGATGATTTGTTGTTATACACATGCAATTCATGCTGAAAGCTGCTTGCCCCCTGAGGTGACGGCTGATTGCCGTCGCCCAAGGTGGCTGCTCCTGGTGCTGACCTCGGACCTTGGCTCCTAACACGACGCCAGTACCGCTCAAACCCTACCTGATTTCTCGCCATGTTTGTCAGATCTTTTGTGCACACCAAGTGTTTGTAAGAATGTAAGAGAATTTGGTAGCTGGGCAAAATTAGTATTTTCATCATGTTTTACTACTACCTTTTAAAACTAAACAGAATCGGTTTCTGAATTGATGTGGTGCGATGATGCATTTGATATCATGTGTTGTGGATCGAATACTAACTGGAAATATACCTTGGGTTGAGCTTGTGAAATGTCAAGGCTAAGTACTTATCCTAAGCTTCTCATGTCACTTATCACAAATTGTATGCACTGAATTTTCTTCCCTAGATCATTCATATTCACATCTTAGACATGTAAAGTTCCAGTTTCCTTGTACTGGCTCTGTTTACTTCCACACCAGATACTGATTCCTCAAAGAAGGCAGATAAAATACATGTCACCAGAAGGTATGCATTATCTTAAGTTCATAACTAATGCTATGTAGATGAAGTAGCCAATCACTTCTGTCTTACGTTTTCTACTTGGAAACAAAACCTTCTGTATTCTTGGGCTCCTGCTGAGCTTGAGCGCATGAATATAGTGCTTCATTGCTTAAACAAAAAAATTATTGCTTCAAAAATTTATATTTATTGCTTAAAAACAAATGGTGCTTCACAAACTGATGTCTTATATGCTGTTGATTTTGGACGAATTGCAGTCATTGCAAGAAATTATTTCTTTCATAAGTGTAACTATGTATGCTGCCATGTTCATGGTGAATTATGACATATTGCACTAGTAGATTGTCGAATGTTTTGTTGCATATTTGGCCTGCAGTTGGTTTTGCTATGGAAAAAGAAGACCATGTTTTGCTTTGGAGTGACTGTTACTGACGATAGATTAGAGAAAACCCGAATTCATTGTTGTGTCATTAGTTGCATCGCTATTTACCTGTTGGACATGTAAAAGTTTCATTATATCAAGTTTTCCAGGCTGCAACCTGTAGGTGGTGCTTCCTTTTTTATATCCATGGTGTTCTACGTTGATTTCCTGTCATCTCTTATTTCCTGTAATCCATTTTGTAGAAGAGAAAACAAATCACACTATAATTTGTTACCGGTAGTCTCGTATACTCTCTGTTACCAATTCCGCTCAGCTGTGCTCTCTTGTTTTACATAAGTTGAAGCAGCCTTTTTGTTGCCAAACTCTGCAGAAAATATACACTTTTTCAGCCTGCAACAACCTGGAGCATGGCATGATCAACTCAGGATGCAACTTGACTCACGGCACACTGCCAGATTGATCCAAAAACCTTACCCGTTTGCTGAAAACTTGCAGGGCGCCGATTAGAGGAAGGTAAAACCATGTAAGTACTTGTGAGCAGCCAACCTCCTGGTCCTTCTTTGTTCCAATGTATTATGCTAGGGAGAAATTAGTGTTGAGAACATGAGCAATTTCAAATGGCAGGAATCTTGATACTGAAGCAACTGTGACAGAGAGAATTTGAGCAGGGCGCATCTCAAGGGGAAGTGGACGAACATCCCAACAATCCCGAGTTGTGAATGAAGAAGACTGAACTGATCCACCATGATGTCAAGGACACTGAAAACTGATTGATCTGAACTAAAGTTGGAAGCTGCGGGATCCCTTTCTGAGCCGGAGAGAGTTGGTGATGCCTCGACGACAATCCCTGCACATCTCAAGTGTGGGGTGAACTGTGAAGCGATCATACTGATAAAGTTCAGCAACAACTCATTTGTCACATTAAATGTCTTATACTTACGATTCCTGACATTGTTTTCAGCTTGTGAACAAATATATTTACACACCTGATTATTCCAAGGGAAATACATTTGCTGGACAAGAAAGCACATTCTGGATGGATGTGCCAACACTGGTCTCAAATCTGGAATATGTTCACAGTGCACATTCATTAATGTGTATATGTATGTTCCTTGATCTGTCCTCTCTTCTTCGTATGTATGTACCATGTTCCATGTATGTGCCTCTTGACCTTGTTTTGGTTTAATGGGAGGCGTAGAAGGTACAGAGTGATCTTTCAGTTCAGAAGGAAAGATGCCGCTTCTGAGATTTGGCAAATGGTGGCGAGCTTTGGCTCCAAATATAGCAGCCTCTTATGTAGTATCAGCCTGCAAAGTACAGTACAGGCAAATGCAACAAGATCAAAGAAGGTGTATCTCCCTGTAGCCGTCTCTCCCTGCGTCTTATTTGGTGGTTTATTGCATTCATGGAAAGAGTAGATAGACTGTGCAGTACATGTAAAGATCGATCTTTTCTTTTTTTTTCCATCTCGTCTCATTGTGTTTATCTGCGAATTTTGCATCCCGATGCACCTATATCTTGCAATCAGCATACGTAAGAGATGATGCCTCAGTAATTTTGCCTTGTTATGGAAACAAATTAGATGGATATAATCATGTAAGGCGTTGAAACCTGGGGCTGGGGATTAGGGGGATTCAAACCGAGCGGCTAGAATGGATGACTCATCTACGGTTCAGTTCTGATTACAATAATATCTTAGATAGATACTTCATTGTTTCATTGTTTGCAACCCAATTTAGCTAAACCCAAAATCAAACCTTTTCATTTTGCTTCTTCTCAGATCTCTGTAAAAAATAATATATATTCCAGATTGAGATTGACCCTGCTTTGAATCCTGCTGGTAACAGTAGAAGGGCATCACTAATTTACTATACCCATGTGCTAGGAGAATCTCATTTCCATTGCTCATCGTTTTTTCTTCTTCAATTTGACAATGAGGTGCTATCATTATCAGGCACTTAGCACTTACCTTATTATTGGCTTGAGAAATAGGCGATCGTGGCGCTAAGACTTCTGTGAAACTTCGACATGTGTATCAAGTGTAACTTCTCTATAGAATTGAATTCCAGTATTGACGGCATTCTTAGAGGGTGTGTTAGACTTATTGGAGGGCAAACAATTTTCGGTTTTTGGCTTATAAGCTAGGTGCTTTTAGTTTTTAGCTTTCGTGACTTGCCTATCATATAACAATATTCAGTTTTCTAAATTTTTGTTGTCGAATGCCTTAATTAGCTCAATCTAACAACTAGTTTATCGAAGGACCTACAACATTTACACAGCAGACAACCCACAGCAGCTTTCTTACAACAGACAGCCCACAGCCATAAGCTGCTTTCTCACAGCTCAACCAAACAGGACCTTAATCTTACTCTGAGCTTCCGAGGAGCAACAACTCAAAGTGATCAGTGTGCAAGAACGAGCGGTGGACCGGTAGAGTCAGTGAGCCACATATGCAAGGATTGCCTTTTCATGATCATGGTTTAGAACCTAGTCAACCTGTGGTCGAGCACACAGACAGGCCAACAACCGCCAACTAAGCCGACTCTATGCTCGGTGGACGAGTGATGGACCGGTATCCTTGCGAACTTCATGCAGGATGCCAAAGGCACCAGGAGTGGATAGGTGATTTATGTCATGTGGAGCGTCTAGAGGAAGAGAAACTGCCGGGTTTTCAACGCTACGAGGCTCACTTACCGTGAGGTCGCACCACTCACTATGGACAACATTAACCGCCAAAGCCTGACTAGTGTTTCTTTTTGGGAGTAACCTGAGCTCTTAGGTTTCTTAGTTTACAAGCACCA
Organism: Stipa capillata; assembly: GCA_019208055.1. Taxonomy (NCBI): domain Eukaryota; kingdom Viridiplantae; phylum Streptophyta; class Magnoliopsida; order Poales; family Poaceae; genus Stipa; species Stipa capillata. The sequence goes on along the minus strand of JAGXJF010002856.1, from coordinate 5,542 downwards.
ATCATGTACATTAAATTTTCTTTATTTTCTTAATCCAAAGGCAGTGTTCTTGTGGGTTTCTAAAAAAAAAGTGATTAGTGTCCTTGTTCAGTTTAATGTATACGAAGATAGTGCTGCGCTGATGTACTAACGATACACACCAGTCGTCTTTCTAAGATTCTTGGTAGTTCCTGTTCTTTTCTCCTTATCGTTTCGCATTTCTAACCTTTTGTCCTTAATTTGTTGTGTGGAACAGGGAGAACGCCATCATGCAAATCAGGCCCAAGAAAACCTGCTGTGCCTCTGCCTCCTCCCTCTTCGCTGCATCTGGGCCGCAAGGATGGGCACAACTCCTATACGATGTGCTCCAATCCATCCTTGCTCTCCTCAGCTCCTTCTATGAACTCCTCGCCTTCGGTGCCACCTGCCGTCTTTGGCGTGATCTCTTCTGCTCTCAACTGCCCTCTTTCCAGCCTCTCCTCCACCCCTATTTCCATAGCTATCGTCGTCGATGCTTTCCCTCCAATGGCCACAAGCATCTTCTCTCCGAATGCACATGGAAATTGACTGATCCTGCTGATCCAGCCGCCTCCCTTCACAGTTTGCTTTCCGCAAGTGAGCTGAAGAGCATGAGCTATGTGGGCTGCTTCTATGGTCACCTCATCTTCTTCGACAACGAGCGGTGCCACCTTGTGAATGCGATCACTAGCGCTCCCGTTACAACACTTAACTCGAATCTGGTATGGCACCTTGACGGGTCCTATCACGTCCGCTGACTCTGCATCTTCTTGTTGGCAACGGTTCCTCTCTGTTCCAGTGTCACATTGGAAGCGATTCTGGGTTGGAGCACCCTCCTAAGAATGGTCGTCACATAGTTCAAACTGTGATCTTCAAAGACAAGATATTTGCTCTAGGGCATTTCGGGGGCGCTCTTCATCGTACACTTGTCACCCAGGCATGTGAAAGCATGGGTTGTGGTGTGCGACGATGCGCTTCTCTTGATCAAACTTATGGAGGCAGATGGAAGGATAGGCTCAAAGGCCTTCCAGTTCATTGCCTTCAAGCTCAACTCATTTGGACGCCGTGACCAAGACGGCAAGGTGGGTGAAGGTGGACAGGGTAAGCACCGATATGCGATGCCCGGCGTGGTCTTGCATGAACCCAGAGAGATGGGGAAGGAGTAGCAACTGCGTATACTTTCCCAGTAATTAATCTGAAAAACCTTGTGCTGCAATCCAGTTATGGCAAACATCTAATGACCATTTGACATATATGCAAGTCTTGAACACTGGAGGATGGTACTGCAGATTGGCACCAACCTGGGTCTTCCCCGGCGTGTTTTCTTACTCTGGCCAGTGATCTTATTGCAAGCGCAGGTGTGGTTGGTGATTAGCTTCTGATACAGCCTTGATGGAGAATTATACGATGTTGCAGATGCAGGACAGGTAGCTGCCTGCACTGTGATTGCTATTACTCTGCTTGAGCTGAGCTGAGCTATTGTGAATGTTGCTGACTTGTTTCACAACTTACCATTACAAACAGAAGTTTTCACTGGTAAAGTAAACGTCTCTGATTTTGCACTCTCTCTTCCGTATATTATTTTGTATCTGGTACAAAATATTGTCCCACATGCCGGCATGAATGCTGTCTGTTTTTCTTGCACTTGGGCCACTAGGTAACATAGGCTAGGCCTGTAACTTTCTTTCATACTAAGATGTTGCTGTTTAACAATTACTAGAATAAAGATGTCCTAGCCCACGAAATCTCATTTCCGTTGCTCATCGTTTTTTTTAAGACTGGGCATCACTAATTTTAGAAATTATGTATAATTTTAGTTCTAAATATACGTGACTAGACAGCTATGTATTTCTAGACTTAAAAGTTATGTAACTTTCATTGTACAATGCAAATCTATCGAGCGATAAATAACAATTTCTTCAATGAATAAGAAATAGTAAATCTTTTTTTATATAAAAAAAGTAGAAAAAAGGAGTGGTTTAGTCGCGCCTGTTTGGGCCGTTTGATGGCCCAGGAAAGCCCACGGACGACTAGAATTGGCCCATAAATGCAAAAACTCTCAGGCTGTATTCAGGACCTCCTCCTGAATTCTATTTGGCTATCCATCCAGGTCTCTTCTCTCTTTCTACAGACCACCAATTCAACAAAGATTATTCAATAACATAATGCTACTAACAAGGTGGTAGCTGGTGATACTATGTAAGAATCAGATGGCCATCACAGATACTTTCCCTGCAACTGTGGAACATCATATGACGACACAATTGACCTGACAATGACAAGAACACGTAAACACATCTCAGCCCACAAATTCAGTTACATATCTGGCTGTTACTGCCAATCAGGTTGTAAGACCGTAGAGAACAGTCATCTAACATCGCCGCACTAATGTTCAAACAGTTAATATAATTGACAAGAGGTTAGAGGGCTACCCGGGCATTTTTGTCGATTTGGGATGGGGAGGCGACCCCTCCAATAACAACAGCATCAGTGTGAGATGTTTTCTCGTATGTCTGTGTCCTACTTGGTCGATCTTGCTGGCTTGTCCGATTCATCTGGCAGTGCTTTAGACCTAGTTTAGCTAGATTGTTTGTCTGTTACCAGTGTTTTTGTTTGGTTTTTCTCTAATTAACCGAGCATTGTAAATGTTTTCGACTATGTTCTTCTCATAAATAGAACAAACTCTGTTCTAATATGAAATTAGAGAAACACCCTGCTCTTTTTACGCTAAGAAGAAAAAATGATTGGATCTAGGCGGTCCTCTCCTTCGACTTGTTTCTCTGCTGGTGCATGTGCTTGGTCAGGCCTCTGAGGTGACGTTTGTCTTTGTTGCCACACCCTGAAAGCTCTTGTAATCTATGACCATGTTTCCTCATTTTTCTTGGTTGGTTATATCAATAACATGACATAGGCGTGTGGGCACCAGGTTGTTGCTTAAGGGGCGAGAACGAGGAGAGCACAAAGGGACATCAGGTTGGACAAGGAGAAGTGGGAGGAGTGGTCGGAAGGTAGAGAAGGCAGCATGCCAAGAGCGGCAGGTGGCAGCAAAAGCAAGAAGATCAGGGAAGGAGCCCAGGCCCAGGCGAGCAATGATAGAGCCAGCAGGCCCTCCGGGAGGTCTGCCCAACCTCGAAATCTGTACATGGCTGAGACACAAATTTAGCATCCCTTGCTCTTGCAAGTAGTTGCAGCTTCCCTGCAACAGATTACGAATAAAAGACACACGTTAGAAGATTTGAACTGGATAACAGAAAAGGAACTGAGTGACCGGTATGTACTGTTCCTGAGATGCTAGTTGAAAGCACAGAGATGCGCTAAGATTAGAACATACAAAATTTTAGTCACGCAACAAACCAGCGAGATATTTATACGATTGGACAAATTTGCATGGACTATGTTACTGCTATCCATAATAACCAAATGCAATAGCATTTATGGAACTGCCTCCAGCCTCCCCGCGGTCTAAACCATAAACGACTGTCGCATCCATCCCGAACATATCAGCAACTTCATTCAAGGATATGGCACAGGCCGTGCATTATCTACATCATATCATCAGATTCAGATGAAACAAAGAAGTTCTCATACATTTGTAAGTAATTTGTAATCACATTGAAATGGTAACACTGACACGGTTGTTCAACTAGAGGAACTTGATTAATCTCTTTGGCATTTTAAAGATAAACAATAGTCACCTAGCTACGGAGCTGAGATTTTCCATCCAGAACCAGAACCACCCGAACGATCGATTAGTGAAGAACGCCACTTGTGTTGCTCTACCTAGTCAGTGCTAGGGTTCTTGCACGAGCGCCCAGAGTTATGCAATACTAATACGGAGGAGGGGAGGAGAAAGAGGTAGGATTGTAGGGAGCATGCGTACCTGAAGGCAAGTGGAAGAAGCTGGGAGAGGGCAGCTTCTGGGAGAAGCCCCTGGAGAAGCCGAAAAGAACGCAGCCTATACAATCAAAATACCTCATCTGAAAATATGAAATGAACAATATAGTCCCAGAATCTCTTCTATCAATTCAACTAAGCAGGTTTCCAATGTACATTGCTACTATCAATTTTTTCTGATTCAGCAACAAAAGATAAAGAGACGCACCTCTTCTTGTATCCACTAAGAGCAACTCTAGCAGATTCTTTAAATCCCCCTAGCCTTTAAAAAAACTGCTATTATAAGGAATAGAGGACAAAATCTGGCTCTAGCAGATTCCCTAAAGCTATCTCTATCCCTAAATTTTTTACAGATCACTTTAAAACTAGGCCTCTAGTCTTTATATTTAGGGAATGGGGAGAGTATTTTACAGTGCACTGTATAACCCAGATTTTTGGCGCCAGTGACATTTCAGTGGATCCCGAGCTCCCGCCGCCGCGCACCTCGCCGTGCCGCCGCCGTTTCCGGCCACCTCCGGCTGCCGGACCACCGCCATCTGGCACCGCTCGCCGCCGCGGACCCATTCCCGAGCCTCCCGAGCTCCTGCGCCTCCCGCAGCCCCGTGGCTCCGCCGCCGGAGCCCCTCTTTCTCCGCTCCCTCCCAATCCAACCGCCGTCCGCCCCAAGCCCTCCCCAGCGCCACCCGCCGCTCGCCTTCTCCTCCCCGGAGCTCCTCCGCCTCGGCCTTTCACCGGCCGAGCCGTGTCGCTCCGTCGCCGCCCCTCCTCGGATTCCCGAGCACCTCCCGGCCACCTTCGCGTCAACGCCTTCCACCGCCGAGCCCCTTGCTCCCCACCGCTCGGAGCATCCCTTCCCCGGCCGCTCCACCTCGCCGGAGCCTCCCCCGGCCTCTTTCCCATTTCCACCGCGCCCGAGCCACCTGCCCCATCTCGCCGCCTGCTCGCCGTCGCCCCTTTCCGTGCTGCGCCGCCCCTGGAGAGCCGCCGCTCCACGCCGCAACGGGGGCTTGGGCCTCTGCCGGACCGGGGCGGCGCGCGACGGGGGTGGCGGCGTGAGGAGGCGAGTCGCCGGCGCCGGAGCTGATCTGGAGCAGGGCCGGAGCGGATCTGGGGCAGGGCCGGCGTGGGGGGAACGGGCGTCGGGGGCAAGGGGAAAGAGGCAAAAAAAAATTATACAGATCGAAGTTTAGGGAATCTGAAAATTTTAGAGTGCTTTGAAGTCTTTAAAAAATTTTAGAGAGCACTCTAAACCTGTTTTAAAGGCTCTCTTTTTAGGGAATCTGCTAGAGTTGCTCTAAGACTCGTCGCCAACTGGCCTGCCCGCATCGACGCTAGATGCAGGGCACTCTGCTTCACCACGCCGCGGGCTACCATCTATAGATCTGTCTGAAACATCTTCCCTAAACTTGACCTTCCACGCGAATGCAGTAGAGCTTCGGTGGCGCTAGCAATATGCATCAGGTCAGAAGCATCGGAAGGCGCTGGAAGAATTCATCATCCCAACCAATACCCTCCAAGGAGATACTAGCACTAGATCCAACGATATCGCCGCCCGCCATGGTCTGAGAATGAAACAAAGGTAAGAACTACAGCCCACAGATGATCAATATTACTAGTGAAGAGGTGGGAGGAGCTCTGGCTTATCTCTGAA